>OX336388.2:38021070-39221070 GCA_946902985.2 Meconema thalassinum
ATTGTTGTGTGCCATTATTAAATACCTCAGCGCGACACACCCATCTGTCAAATGGACTCTTAACACTTCGGATCTTTTTTCATGTAATTGCTAACAAGTTACCACAAAATCCACCTGCGGAAATGGTGACGCAAGTGTCTTATGACATCTAGGAACAGAAAATGATCATAGTTTACTATGGTAGTCAAGTTATAACTTTATACACGGGAATGAAATAAGTTCTGTCAAAATATATTGAAATAATTTCCTTCTAATTTCGAGTTTTATTTTTCTTCATGCCGTGCAATTCATCTGGTTATCGGGGCGTGGTGGCTCAGCGGTCTAGCTGTATGCCTCTCACCAAGGCGGTCCGGGTTCGATTCCCGGTCAGTGCATGTGAGATTTTCGAAGTGAAATGCCATGTCCTGTGGTTCGGATTCCACGTAAAAAGGAGGTCCCGTGGCTCATAATCACAAGATTCATGGTCACGTAAAACTACAATCTTCCTTCCTTTCCTTTTCATCTGGTTATCAATAATGAAGTAAATAGAAGAAATAAGTAAATAAATGACTTGCTCATTTGATTACCATAGTTACTTCCTACCGCTGCACTATGATGTTTGTTGACATTCGCTCCATCAGTCTCAGCACATTATTGTATATAACAGTGTTTGGAAAGAGCTGATTCAATGTTTGTTGTGTGGAGAATGTAAATCAAACTCTGTAGTAATAGAAATAAGGGAAAATAAGAGGTCTCAGGGTTGTACATATGGTGCAGGGCAGTTCTGATGTAATTAACTAACTACCCAACTTTATTTGCTGTTTCCTCATGAAGAGATTTTTCTTGCATGCATTATGATACAAAATGCTCCTTGTATTGCAGTTTTCAAGATATTTCATTCAAAGTTGGTTTACATATTTAAATATGTGTGCAAATTATAATTTGCTCTGGAATTTTATGTCAGTAAAAAATAACTGCATTATTTGGGCTTTCAAATATATATAATTTCTATTTTTTGGGTTTAACTGAAATTTTATCACTTTGATTATCCCTCCCGACTCTCATATAAAAGGCACATAAAATTCCAGAGCAATTTCTAATTGTGTATGTATTTAGCAACTGTGTACGAAGTATGGAGGAAAATAAGTGAAAACTCCATCGCAAGGAACATTTTTTATGACCCTATGTTTTTGAGAATATTATTATTTCAAAAACCATTTGAGAAATCAAGTCAAAATTTAGAATGTGCGCTAACTATAGGCATATTTATCTGTGGTTAAAATTTCAAAATGATCTGTTCAGTAGTTTGAGATTTTCAAAACTCGCTCATCGGTCCCCTTAAGCTGAAACAAACCTTCAAGTTGACAGAAATTAACCCTCTAACTTGGGAGGCACTGGCTGAAGATCGTGTACTTTGGAGGCAAACTATATCTGCTTCAGTAAATCATTTGGAAGAGGAACGACGCAGACTGGCAGAAATGAAGCGACTCCAGCGCAAGCTTCGTCAAACCCGTCCACGCTCTTCTCCAACTATAAGATGCTCAGTATGTGGCCGCAAGTTCCATGCAAGAATTGGCCTGTTTAGTCACCAGGAATTCACTCATAAAATGCCCTGATTTTGGAAGTGTATTGTCAGGAAATTGTATACTCGGAAACGAGCTGCAGCCGATGACGATATTCACCGATGTCCCAGTCTCATTCATGGCTGTGATTGTATGGGTGGTGCTAGCGCCTATGTGTATTGTGACAGGTCCTGGCTCGGTGAAGAAAGGAATGGCAAACTACCTTGCCTTGGGTTTTGGGTTTTTAGCCCACACAACCTATAGTGGCACTTTTTGAGGATCCAACCCACCTTTGGGCTGACTACCCAACAGACCAACTCCACGCTGTTTAGAAATCTAATCCTCTGGTGAATCGGCCAAGATGACAAATTGTAACGGTTGCTTTTCAAGTAGTCACATTGAGGTTAGAAACATGGGTGCCCATTGATGGGGCACTACAGGGAGCCTACTGGATTCTTTGTGGTGGCCCAGCAATAGGCTTTGCCCATTGATGAGGTTAGACATTGTTTTTATGATTGTGTTTTTTTTTTTCTTTCTTCTTGGGAATATATATATATATATATAAATGCCATCAACATAGATATGAATATTGGCAGTATGAATTTGAGTTTCTGAAGATAGTGTGGTTACCGTATTTACTCGAATAAGACCCGCACCCTGATTTTGAAGAACAAAATTTAAAAAAAAAAAAAAAACTCAAAATTATGTACAATCTTAACTAAATAAACAGAATAGCATTTATCCAAAATAGTTTCCAACAGTTTTGAAGTCGTCCTAAAATAACACACATCAAACGATTAAAAATACAAATAAAAGTACACAAACACTTCATTCATCGTCATCAGAAGTACCAACTTCGGAACTTTTATCACCATCCCACTAAATGTCGTCATCACTGACATCCATAGCATTCGAAATACTACATTTCTTGAAGCTCTTCCGTATGACATCTCCCGAGATACGATTCCATGCCGTCAAAATGTACGAACATAGCAGCTGAACTTCCGGGCGCTGAATACGACCAGTTGGAGTCGGTGTGTGCTTATCGGCCGCCATCTGCTCCGTATACAGCTGTTTCAAGGCTGCTTTGAACGGGCGGGTCACGCAGACATCCAGTGGTTGTAGCATAGACGTCATCCCGCTCAATCACGAATACATGACTCGTCAATATCATATTTCCTACCGGGCACGATTTCCAATAACTTCAGCTTCTCACTCACATTAAACGACCGCAAACGCTTCGTACAACTCATGTTTACACTCGGAAAACGTGCGCGACATGTGCACGAGACTGTATGACGCCGACTGCTTACGGTAAAACAAAGTGATGGCCGGAAGAAGGCTAGCACCATCTAGCGGATACTCGCAACACCCGATATCGCGCGTGGCGGGCAATTTAAATCTTTAAAATCAGGATGACTCAAATAAGACCCACACCCCAATTTTTCACATCTGATTTTGTTTAAAAATGAGCGGGTGGTATTCGAGTATATACGGTAATGCATTTCAAACTGGATTATAGATCTATTCAACAGATATGTCACTACGATTGTATGAAAAGACTCTTACAATGAATACACAATAGTTTGGTTAAGTAAAGTTTTCCGTGTGCCTAACACAGATACGACCCCGTATAACCCCCAACCCCTCTTACAAAATCAGCAAATCTATGGGGTTGAAATAATTTCATCTTGATCCTTTACCCCTAATTTCTATCATTGTTTGGAACGTATGCTGTGTATAGATTGTAGATCTCCCTGTATGCAAAGGTAATCATTTGTCGATATGATGTTTGTGTTTTAGCTGGGTTCCATCTGCCCGTCACACTGGGTTCGGCTCTACAACAGTGGGGAGCACGGTTTGGGAGCTAACAGGTAACTACAAACATTTATTATGCTACTGGGTCCTAGCAAGGGTCTTGCTTGATCTGCTGCCATAAAACGTTTGGTAAAAATAGAATGACATGTTTCAGAAGATTAATTAGGTAACACATGGAAACGACTCTTTATCAACAAGAAAGAGGTGCCTTAGAGCAGAGTTTCCCAAACTGTGGTACGTTTACCACTGGTGGTATGCTTGTACTTCTGCAGTGGTGCGCGGTGATGTTACGAAAAATATAAGAATATCAAAATATAAAATTTAAAAATATTAAAACATTGCCGGAGGACTTAAAGGCCAAAGATAAGGAGCAGTGTTATGAATTGAATTGTGATTCAGAACTAAGGCAAACTTCTTCAAAAATGGCTCTTGTGAACTATTGGGTTGAGAGGCGTACAGACTATGCAGACACAGCTGACAAAGCAGTTAGATTTTTACTGCCTTTCACTACTTCGTACTTGTGTCAGACTGCATTTTCTTCACTTGTTTATCTCGAGAATAAATACCACAATAGGCTCCTTACAGTGGAAAACAATCTTCGTTTGAAACTCAGCAATCTTAAACCAGACATTCCTAAGTTGGCTCCTAATCTTCAAGCTCACCCTTCACATTGAAGTTGAACTTTGGTTTTTATGTTTAATTATGAAAAAAAAATCCACAGCCTGCTTCCAGTCTCCGACCGGGTCAGGAATGGAATGAATGAAGCCCCCATTTAGCGGCGAGGACATGAGCCTGTCGCACTCCTCTGGAGCAATGAATGACAAATGAAATGATAGTGGAGAGTGTTGCTGGAATTAAATTTTGACAGGGAAAACCGGAGTACCCGGAGAAAAACCTGTCAGCCTCTGTTTTGTCCAGCACAGATCCCACATGGAGTGACCGGGATTTGAACCATGGACCCAGCGGTGAGAGGCCGGCGTGCTGCCGCCTAAGCCACGGAGGCTTGATGTTTAATTCTAAAGATCTTTTTTATTAATTTGTACAGTGTCATTTCTGAATGTTTGAATTGAATACTTATTGAAATAAATAATAAAACAACTGGACGCATTTTTATGTTATTTATTGCGTGTAAGTTACTGATAACCTATGTTTATGTCGTGACTGTAGTAGTGCATACAATCACTTACTAAGGTCGGCGATTGAACGTCCATATATACGACGCGTTCTTTCTTATACGTTGTAAATGCAGTATGGCGTTTTTCGGTAGTACGTTTTCCCGCATATGACGTCCAAATTTTTCAGTCCCTTGAAAAACGTGCTAACGAGATTCCACTGTATGTGTATTTATAATTGTTTTATCCATGTCTTATTTGATTGTACTGTATATTGGCTGAAGAAGAACGGAGAGACCGTTCGAAACATTTCCCAAGTTTAAAATAAAATAGCAATAATAATAATAAATTGTATTGAAAAAACGGAAACAGTACAGTGAAAGTTAATACAACTGAATGCCTTATCGTCACGGGTAACAACCTGAAAATCTAAAAGCCCTCATCTGGACGGGTGGATGAACTGTCTGAAATCTTCCAGCAGGCCATGAAAAGACTTGGACTACATGGAACATTCTTAATAGGTTACGGTCTGGGGACTACATTGTAAGTCGACCTGTGCTCTCTCCAGTGCACCATGGTTGACCTAGAGAGGGCTGGGTCCTTGCAAAATACTGGTCCAGTGTCCATCAATTTGATTGTGTTTGTTGGCTGGTGTTTCAGGTTCATGCACCATGTGTTCAGCTATCGTGGTCCGACGGTGACGATCCTCCGCGGAGACCAGGGGGTGGAGTTCTGTATCGCTGCAGACAGGGAATGGCACGAGACACATCAGTACTGGGGAGGGGCAGACTGCATGCTGCTTCAAGTGCTCCCACTGTACCATGTCATCGAAAGTAAGTGTCCTTTCCTGTGTTTGTCTGATTTCCACTCCATTTCCACTGTTGGGTACATACCGTCCTCGTGAAACTGCGAGGTTGAAACGAGCTAGGTAGTGGACATACCAGCTTTGAAGATGGTGAAGACGAGGAACTCCAAAGAAGAACTGGGCCCTAAAATTCATTCTTGTGGACAAATTTATTTACATTCAGAAAACGTTAGAAATCCTGGAAATTTGTATCATCCCTGTTCCTCTCTATTCCTGTCAGAAAAAGAAAGTTTTTAAGACCAACTGAAACGAACTATGAAAGTGTTGGAATTAACTGGGAGACACTTTATAGTGGGATCACCTCACCCCTGTTTACCAGGTGAGTTAGCTGTGGTCGTTACGGCGTGGCTGCTGGCAGTCGCTCACATCTCGGAGGCGAGGAGTTTAGAATCCCCCCACCGGCAACCTTGAGGATGGTCTTCTGTGGTTTCCCATCTTCCTTCCAGGCAAATGCCGGGGTTGGCCCTTAACTATAGGCCACAGCCGCTACCTTCCAACTCCTCGTCCTTAAATTCCAACTTTCCTCCCCAGACAACACTCCACACGCGACGGTACTTATAGCTCACCCAATGGGTGTCCGCCTGGAAGCAGCTACAAACTGGCGAGCCAAACATGTCCTCGGACACTCCCGGCACTAAAAGCCATACACTAAAAGAAAGAATAGTCAAAACCCAAGCATGCAACATCTGTGCGAGAAGCAGCCTGAAACTCATTCACAATTTGAGATAAGGATGAACATAACGAGTTACAGTAGTAATCCATGGTAGATAAAGAAAAAACAGTGTTATTGTATGAATTTTTGACCTGAATAAAACGCTATTGCGTTTACCGATTGCTAAAACCTTTATTTTGTGTTCTTACTTTCTGTCGTAAGTTTTAACAATTTCAAACAATTGACTACATGCTCCCGCAACTATGGGTCGCAACAAAAACCAGTCGACACGCAATCGACTCCTTCCTTTCAACATCGAAGGGATGAAGTCGACTCAATTTAACAGACAGATTATAAGTAACATTTGCAAAAAAAAAAGGTGACTTAGTTTCAGCATGGAGAAGTAATTACATTTGTAGAGAAATTCATGTATAAGTGAATAATAAAAAGAAATGTAGTACAATAAAATGCTTGTAAGAGAAGTTTAACTACCTGGGGCAATGGATCCAACATAACGGACTAGATATGGAGGCAAATAATCTAGATCTGGCCTACAAGCTAACGCAGAACAAGTACAACAAACGGGCATTATCCTACGAGACCAAAATCAGACACTATAGATCGGTAGCACCAGTTTTGGCCACATTGTGACCTTTCACAGCAGTCAAGGTACAAGTCTTACATACAATTTTTTTTTTAACAAAGGATTTTTTTCAAAAACTTTCTGAAAATACTAGTTGTCTAATTTCTAAAAAACATATTAAAATTGTAAAAAATCAGATCTCTTACAATTATATATTAAATTCGAAAGAAATAGTTCTTGAAACAAACAAAAAAAAAAGCTTGAAATTAAAAGAATCAGTAATGTGGATATTATATGCGTAGAAATTAGACTTCTGAGATGTTATATCTTCTCCACCTTGTTCTATGGAGTTGAGACCTGGACCATAAAGAAAAGAGAAATCGACAGATTGGAGGCATTTGAGCTATGGACGTACAGAAGGATACTGACGCTGAGTTGGAAAGAAAAGGTCACTTACGATGAGGTGATGAGGCGGATGGGAAAGAGAAAGGAAACATTAAATACTGTCAAAATTAGAAAACTGCAGTATCTGGGTCATGTGATGAGAGGAGAGAAATATCATCTGCTGCAGCTGGTCATTCAAGGAAAGTTACAAGGCAAAAGAAGACCAGGAAGAAGACGCATTTCTTGGATCGATAATCTGAAAACTTGGTTCAATTGTTCCATTATTGAGCTGTTTCGTGCTGCATCATCTAAAGCAAGATTCTCTATGATGGTTGCCAACCTCCTGAGAGGAGATGGCACATAAAGAAGAAGAAGAAATTTATTCCTTGCCCAAACTCTATCTTTGAATACTCAATTTTCCTCGATTATATTTTCACAGGAACATCATCACAAAGATATTCATTCTTACTCAAACATATGATCTAATCATTCCCAACCTCAAAATTTCTATGCATATATATAAGATGCGTTCAAAAAGTAACGAGCTGGAGGCATAATTACAGAAACCAGTACCTGTATGTTAGAAGTATTGGCCCTGGCTGTTGAAGCACTTGTCCCACTGTGACACGAGGCGGTGAATGGCTGTCTCATAAAATTCCCTGGGCTGCGATGTGAACCAGTTCGGCACGTACAGCTGGACGTCGGCGTCCGAAGTGAATCGTTGGCTCCGCAGAGCCCTTTTCAGGAGACCAAACTTGGCGTAATCACAGGGAGAGAGGTCTGGACTGTATGGAGGGTGTCCGAGAACCTCCCATTTGAATTTCTGCAGGAGTGCCGCGACTGTGTTGGCCGTATGAGGTCGTGGAGCGACCACAGCGGCTATGGCGTTCACTGTCACTCGGCGGTCCTGGGTAATGAGTGCATCAACCAGCTGGACGTTGTCATCGGTAATGCAGGGGGGTGCCCCAGACCGGGCATCATCAGCTAACGACACCCGTCCTTCCCTGAAGCGCTTGTGCCACGCCTTGACCCTTGCAAGGGACATGCAGTGTTCGCCGTACACTTGCGACATTCGGCGATGAATGTCCGTTCCCCCTACTCCTTCCGCTGTCAGAAATCGAACAACACCTCTTTGCTCTTCGGTTGACGCCTCCATGTCACTGTTTGCAATGCGACTAGCAGCGTTGGACGATTGATGCTGCTGCTCGCTTTGTATCGTCACGTGACGTGCACGCGTGCCCTCTAGCGACGGGCTGTGACCTTCCACCCTCTGGTCGGAACCACACCTCGTTACACACGCCACGATTAGCCGATGTCGTCACCGGTTTGCGCATTCCAGCCTCCGGCTTGTTACTTTTTGAACGCACCATATATATATATAAATAAATAATTCGCTGGGGCCTTCAAGGACCACGTTAAGTCCCGTTGCATATGACACTGAACTTGGCCGTCTTCAGAGCCCAGATTTCCCTCATTCTTTGTGAGTGGGGCTGCTTACGCTCTGTCCAAGGGACACCATGTCTTCTCTTCGGTTGCTCGTCTCGATTTAGGTTTAGACCTTTCGTCAATATTTTCTTGCAGCAGATGTTTTCAGCATTTCCATGTGGTATGGAGGAGCTGCCAATGGCATAGTTACCGACAGGTCCGACTGCTATTGGCGGAATCTTACGCAAGGGACATCTCATGCCAGTCTAGCATTAGCCTCTTAAGGGTAAGCATAACAACAGAGACCCGTGTGCGATGTTACGCACATGTTGTTCACAATGAGTATGCCTCTCACCAAGGCGGTCCGTGTTCGATTCCTGGGCAATGCATGTGAGATTTTTCGAAGTGAAATGCCATGTCCTGTGGTTCGGATTCCACGTAAAAAGGAGGTCCCGTGGCTCATAATCACAAGATTCACGGTCACGTAAAACTACAATCTTCCTTTTTTGTTCACAATGAGAAAATACACGAATTACACAGTGATCTTGAAGAAAATGAAATACACAGAATTTCAAAACAAATAATAATATCAAGATAGCGCACAAGCAAATATTGATCCAGTATATATTTAAAAATACTCTATTGGAACGCAAGAAAGCTGATGGATTGGAATCTGGGCTAGCCATAGGAAACAACAACAACGATATTTAAAAATTGTGGTTTTCTTCTTTGAACTTCAATATTCTTCGCATAATCTTCGCACTCTACTTTTTTCCACGAATTTTAACTTAAAATTATGCGACGTTTATACGAGGAAATATGGTACTTAACCTTTCAATTGTTGTGCATTTCCAGATGAATAAACAACCCTGTGCTGAGTTATTAGCCCCATTCTACAACAAGGCCGTAAATTAATTGAACATATTCCTATTCATGGTGTCCACAGGCAGGAATAGTCAGGAATTTTGTTTTTGGTCAGGAAAAGTCAGGAAAAAGTGTGAAAATATAGCGTGAGTCAGGAAAAAATGATGAAAAGTATTAGAAAGTCAGGAATTTCATATTAACTCCTTCAAGTTCTACTTCAGGAACTGTGACATCTGTAGAATCTTTCTGTTATAAAGATGAAGTCACAAGTGCCGAAATAAAGTGGGCCCTTAATGTCGTACAAAATAAATTCTCTTAATTCTTGTGAAAATATTTCAGAAACCTTCAGGGAAATGTTTCCTGATAGTGCAATTGCAACAAAATTTCAATTGGGGAACACGAAATGTTCATATGTCATCCATTATGGATTAGCTCCATACTTTCATAATTTACAGCAAGATGAAATTCTTTCATGTGCTAATGTTATCTGTTTTGATGAGGCATTGAACTAAGTTGTTCAGCGAGGTCAGATGCTATTTGTGCGTTAACTTGACATCAACAGCAACAAAGTTAACACCAGATATTTCAACAGCATCTTTATGGGACATGCAACAGCTCAAGACATTTTAGAGGCTTTCAACCAGGGAATCTCTCCTCTTGCTAGAAAGAGTACCGTATGTCTATGGATGGACCGAATGTAAATTTGAGTTTCATAAAAAAGTTCAGTGGCCAAATAACATAATAGAAGATAATGCAGATGGCAAACAACTCTTTAACCTTGGTGTTTGTGGCCTTCACGTTGTCAATGGAATGCATTCCGTAAAGTGGGACCTTCAATTATTTTTGAGAGACGAGTATTATGTATTGAACGACAGTCCTGCACGCCGAGCAGAGTACTTTGATTTATGTATTATTGCATTATAATTTACTTTATTTTGTATTTTAAATGAATAAAGAGGCGAGCATTGGGCAGCTATGGGGACGGTGGAGGCTGTAAATAAAAAATAATAATATTTGTTTGCTCAATAAACCTTTTTTCCGATATTACGATGACTTCACGAGTCAGGAATTTTGTGGAAAAATGGTCAGGAAAAGTCAGGAAAATTGACATTGAAAATTCTGTGGACACCATGTATGTATTGGTTCCATATTACATTAGTTTTCATTTCACACACATGTACTCAAATAAGCTTCCTCCATTAGCCCAGTCACTTGTAACCTTTTTGTGCTGTGGTCCATGATCTGTCATTATTATATTCTGTCTTAAAAATAAAAGCTGCCATTGGCAGCCCCCTCAAAGCACGCGGAAATGCTGAAACCATCTGTTGTCCAAAGAAAGGGAGTGGACGCTTAACTAGGTGGTATCGGTTGGCTGACAGACTTTGCTAGAGAGGAGGGTAAAAATTTGCATTCATTTCTGATTTTTGCATAATTTGTAAATGTTTGCAGCCTTAATAAGAGGAAGGAATTTTTGATCGTTTTCCAGAAGGACCAAAACTGCTGTATTTCAACACAACGATACGAGGATACCCCAAAGGAATTCGTGCCGGCACGGACCCTCGGAAGCCAGCCGTCGATGTGTGTGAAGGCTTCAGTATCATCAAGTACCTGGATATCCCATATACACTCAATGACATTGAGGTGTGGGGTTGCGGCACGGAACAATCCAGGTCAGGAGACTCGGATGCATGCCTGCCAACTTTTAGCGGTTTTCCTTAAAATGGAATTGCAGTATTACAGTTCGCACCACGGTTTTTGCTGGTCAGTCCCGGAGCCTCGCGCATGTGCAACTGATGCGTGACTTTTCAGTTGCGTGGAAAGCAACGCACATGTCTGAGGTTCGCCACCTGTCCTCTGTAAGACTGTGAAATCGGGACTGTCCGACCAAAAACCGTGGCGTGAACTGTATTACGAGGTGCATCCAGGATGTACGTTTCGCTATTTAAAAAAAAAGAAGAGAACATAGTTATGTGCAAAACTTTAGACAACAGGTACAGCTGTGTCAGCTAATTTTCGACACAGGCACCAAATGAATTGCGACACCTGTCATATCGCGAGATCAACTTTCGTAGTCCCATGTCATAGAAGTAGGGGGCTGCGTGGTGCAGTCGGTAGAGGCGCTGAGCTTCTAACTCAGTGGTTCTTAACCGGTGGTCCGCGGGACAAAAGGCTCCACTAGCACGTATAAAAAAAGTGGCCGATAAATGGGGATTTTGAAAACGATGTGCGTTGAACGAGAATCGTCCGCATGTATTCGTGGCGATGGCTATAAGATTTTGAATTGAAATATCTTTAAAATAAGTGTTATTGAGGAAGGGTTACAACTGATAAGATGTATTAGGGGGAGGGGGAGGGGTGGTCCATACATGATTCAATTTCACGCTGAGTGGTCCGCAGACTTCTACGGGTTCAGAACCACTGTTCTAACTGAAAGGGAGTGGGTTTGAACCCCCCGCAGGTAGTGGATTTTAGAAACAAAACTACCACTTTTGGAAACGCAAATAGCCCTGGGGTTCACTCAGCCTACACCAGAAATGAGTAGCAGGGTAATTCATGAGAGCAAAGGCGGCCGGGTATGGAGCTGACAACTCCATCCCATCTAGCCTCTACCTTCCACTACTCCAAGGGCCTCCATGGCCTGTACGGAGTTGGCTTTGCTTTGCTTTTGTGTCATTGAAGTCTGCCGTCTGCGGACGGAACCTGCATGTGACAGTCGCCGTCAGCTCTTCGTCGTTTGAGCCGACTGCGGTGGCGTCTAGTAGCTACGTTCTGAACTAGGCCTAGTAGTCGTTGACGGTGGCGTTTGGCGGCAAAAGTGGGAACTATTTGAAAAATTCTAAGTTGCAGTCCTTACTTGAATTAAAAAACAGATACACACACTAATACAGCCATCACAATTAACACCGGTTATCAGATTCTACACACACCCAAAGTACACGGGGCTACATGACCGCGTTGCCGCAGCCCCTAAACTGAGGAACCAACCAGCTCTTCGTCGTCGTGAAAACGCTCCTCGGAGCACACGAATTTCTTAGGTGCAAGAACAGATGGAAATCACTGGGAGCAAGATGAGGACTGTGTGATCAAACAGCTCCCAGCTGAACAGTACTTGTGTGCCGAGCCGTGTATGGACGAGCACGACGCCGGCACGTCACAATTCCCGCAGTGTTTCACACGCGGCGGGAGAAAGAATAAGAGCCGTCAGGCAGGATGCTTGCTACATCATAGATCTGTTATGCATGCACAAATGTCCCGCCTAACTGGCCCTCGTGGCCGAGAGTGCTAACGCGCTACCTCGTGTCTCGCTGGCATCGGGAGAGCGTGGGTTCAAACCCCACCTCGGCCATCTTGAAAATAGTTTTCGTGGTTTCCCTTTTCACCACCAGGCAAATGCCGGGACGGTTCCTTTCAATAGGTCCACGTTCGATTTCCTCCCAATATCCCTTCTCTGACCCGTCCTGAAAAGAAAAGTACATGGCCATTGGCTACATTAATAAATGTAAAACAAAGATACTCCCATAAGTCCAACCCCTCGTCCACGTCGTGGGAGACGGGCAACGGCACAAAGTAGGGGATTGCCTGTAGGGGCGAAGTACAGTGGGGACTTCGTGTGCCCCGGGACCGTTACGGTAGCTGTGAAGGTCCTACAGGAACCCTGAAAAGTGACGGCTAACGGGGCTCTGGTGAACCTATGATAGGCCCAGCAAGCCAGTAGTGGATGATACCAAATGCTTTCAAAAATGGAACGAGCCTCGGACAGGATGGATTTAATAGACGACGACACGGCTGTACACACGGACTAAGATTTGGAACTTTAAACCTAAGAACGCTGACGGGGAAGGTGGAGGAGATAGTGGATATGATGGAAAGAAGGAAGTTGGATTTATTGGGATTGGCAGAAACAAAGTGGAAAGGGGAAGGAAGGAGAGTACTGAGAAAAGGCTATAGACTGTACTGGAGTGGGAACGAAGAGGGAAAGAGGAATGGAGTGGGAGTAGTAGTACGAGATGGTTTGAAAGAAGAAGTGAGGAGAATAAGTGATAGGATGATGAAAGTGAAAGTAGCACTGAGGGGAGAGACCGTAGAAATAGTGCAAGTATATGCTCCACAAGTAGGCTGCGCTTCTGAAGAGAAGGAGGAGTTTGAAGAGGAATTGCAGAAGCAGCTGGTAGGAAGAAATATGATTGTTATGGGGGATCTCAATGCCCATGTAGGAAGAGAAAGACAAGGGTATGAGAGTGTGCTGGGACCAGAGGGTTGGGGTGGAAGAAATGAGGAAGGAAAGAGACTGTTGGACTTCTGCCAGAGGAACAGCCTGCTAGTTGGGAACTCCTGGTTTAAGAAAAGAGAGAGCCACACAATCACATGGTACAGTGATGACTTGACCAGGAAGTCGGTGGTCGACTATATACTGTATGAGAAAGAACTAAATAAGAACATCACGGACATCAAGGTTATACCATCGGAGAACCTGGATAGCGACCATCGATTACTGGTAATGAACCTGAGAGGGAGTAAGGAGAAGAAAGGGACTGAGAACCAGGAAAGACGTATAAGGATATGGAAACTGAAAGAAGGGGATAGAAGGGTCGAGTACCTCAAAATGGTAAAGGAAGGAATTCCAACAGATGAAGAAAGAGGGGTGGAAGAGGAATGGGCTAGATTTAAGAAGACACTAGTGGGTGCAGCAGAAGCAGTATGTGGGAGGACAAGTAGTAAGAAGAGGTGGAAGGAAACACCATGGTGGAATGAGAAGACAAAAGATATAGTAAGGGAAAAGAATAGAGCCTTTAGGAGGTGGTATCAAAATAGGACGGTAGAGACAAGGGAAGAGTACCAGGAAAGAAAGAAGGAGGCGAAGAGAGTGGTGGCTGAGGAGAGAAGGAAGTGGATGGAAGAGTGGACAAAGATGATGGAGGAGGATAGTGAAGGTACAAAAAAGGTCCTGTATGGGATGGTGAAAGATAAGAGGCGGAAGGATCCTACGGATTATGTTAGAATGGTGAACAAAAGGGGACAAGAGATAGAAAATAGGGAAGAACTGAAGAAAATGTGGAAAGAATATTTTGAAGAACTTCTGAACCCAAATGGAAAAGATGGTGAGGAGGAAGAAATCGGGGAAGAGGAAGATGAACTGCAAACAGAAAAGGACTTAACATGGAAAGAAGTGGAAGATGCAGTGAACAAGATGAAAGGAGGGAAGGCACCGGGTGTGGATGAGTTGAGTGTGGAGATGGTGAGAGCAGCAGGAGAGGTGGGGATACAGTGGCTGTACCGAGTGATGAGGACAGCATGGAAGGAAAGGAAGACCCCAGAGGACTGGAAAAAAGGAATCATTGTCCCGATCTTCAAGAAAGGTAGTAGAACAGATTGCAGAAACTATCGGGGAATAACACTGATGAGTCATTGTGCAAAGATCTTCGAGAAAGTTTTGGAAAAGAGAATTAGGACAAGGATAGAAGGAGGGATGAGGGAAGAACAACATGGCTTCAGAGCAGGAAGGTCCACAGTGGATTTGATTTTTGCTGTAAGGCAGTTACAAGAACAGCACTATGAATATGGAACAGATCTACTGATGGCCTTCCTGGACATTGAGAAAGCATATGACAGTGTATGCAGAAACAAAGTATGGAAGTCCCTGGAGGATAGAGGAGTAGAGAAATGGACTATAAAGAGGATAAAGGAGATGTACAAGGGAAGCGTGAGCTGTGTGAAAGTGGGAGGAGAGAGATCTGACTGGTTGGAACAAAGAAACGGCCTGAAACAAGGAAGTGCACTGTCACCGTTACTTTTCATTGTGGTGATGGATGACATAATGACCCGAGTGGCACAAGTAATTGGGGACGGAAAGATGAAAGCAATGGTGTTTGCAGATGATTTGATGATTTGGGGAAACAAGAAGGAGGAGGTACAGGAACAGTTGGACGTGTGGGAAGGAGTAATACAAGGATATGGGATGAAATTTAGCATAAATAAGAGTGAGATGGTGATCACAACAAGGAAGAAGGAAAGAACCACAACGGGAATAACAATTGGAGGGGAACAGCTGAAGAAAGTGGAGAGTTTTAAGTATCTGGGAAGCCTGATACAAGATAATGGAAGAAACGATAGAGAAATAAATGAGCGGGGGAGGCAGGCAGAAGCATTTCGGAGGAGTGTGAGAAGCATGTTATGGAGCAAGGATGTCCCTCAGAACAGCAAAAAGATCATATATCGGACGTACTATGTCCCTATCCTGACGTATGCCTCGGAGACCTGGGTTATGAAAGGAAGGGAGAGGAGCAAAATACAGGCCAGTGAGATGAGGTTCTTGAGAAGCAGTATTGGAGCTACAAAGATGTACAGAATAAGAAATGAGAGGACCAGAGAATTAATGAAGGAGGAACCATTACAGGATGGTATAGAGAAATCTAGACTTAGATGGTATGGACATGTAAAACGAATGGAGGAGAAGAGGATACCCAGGAGAGTACATGAGACGAAGTGGGAAGGAAAGAGACCGAGGGGAAGACCGAGAGACAGGTGGCTGAAGGGGGTGGAAGAAAGCGTGAAGAAGAGAGGAGAAGACTGGACAAGGGTGGAGGCTGAGAGATGGTGGGAAGACAGAAGACGTTGGAGAGGCTTGTGTTCCAAACAGACCCGGCCAGTGGCTGGAAACTGTGCAAGATGATGATGATGAAAACAAAGATACTGGAATGCAACTGAAATAAATCAGAAACCTCTATGGACATCAATTGGCAGGTGAAAAGCTGAAGGAAGTAGGAAACTTCTGTTACTTACGAAGCAAAATAACCAGTGATGGACGAAGCAAAGAGGATATAAAAAGTAGGTTAGCTCAGGCAAGGAAAGCATTTCTACAAAAAAGGAATCTGTTGACATCGAATATAGATTTAGGTATTAGGAAGTCTGTTTTTGAAAGCCTTTGTCTGGAGCATGGCTCTCTATGGAAGTGAACTTGTACTGTTGGAGCATCAGAAAAGAGGAGAATTGAAGCGTTTGAAATGTGGTGTTACAGGAGAATGATGAAGATCAGATGGGTAGATAGGGTTACAAACGAAGAGGTATTAAGACTAGTGGGAGAGGAGAGATGTTTCTGGAGACTGTTAATGAAGAGAAGAGATAGGTTGGTAGGACACATACTAAGACACCCAGGAATAGCAAGCTTAGTTATGGAAGGAAGGGTTGAGGACAAGAACTGTAGAGGTAGACCAAGGTTGGAATATGTTCTCGGATGTTGGGTATGGTAGGTATGTGGAGATGAAACGATTAGCTCAGGACAGGGAGGCATGGAGAGCTGCATCAAACCAGTCAAAAGACTGAAGACTCAAACGACAACAATAAAATAATAATAATAAATGTCGTGCCTAAATACGTTTACTTTACAAGGGATAAAATAGGGAATCTTACTTTCTGTACGCACCTCGTATTTTATGTGCGGAAGACTAGATTCCTCAGAGCACTGATAGATGGTGTGTGGAGCCATTTCACAGTGTTGCCTTATTGACAAACTTTTCATTTGAAAGTTGTTTTTAATATGTGAATTTCTATTTCTTCAAAGATGTTCATTAAACTTCATGTAAACATGTGATTGGATTCATGTTCGATAACATTTCATTGATTTCATTTGAAAGACATTTGAGTAGCATTTTGTTGCATTTTGGTGAATGCAGTTTACCCCATATTCTGTTTACTGATAACCCATTTGGAAAGTTGAGAGGTATGCAAATCAAAATCAGCGATTGCACACAAATACAAATGAGTGACTGATGTTACATGTTCAACACTTTTAGCGATCCTTGGGTTAATGGAACTGGGCAACACTGAAAAATGGTTTATAATACTGTATTTACTCGAATAAGACCCGCACCCTGATTTTGAAGAATAAAATAAAAAAAGTTTACTCAAAACTATATACAATCTTTACTAATTAAACAGAATAGCATTTCACCTAGGAACGTGGAACGCTCGAGGAGGGCGATATACCAACCAGATTGACCACGTTTTGGTGGATTCAAGACATGCAAGTGGAATCGAGGATGTCAGAGCAGTACGAGGAGCAGAAGTGGGAAGTGATCACAATCTGGTATTAATTAAAGTGAAGCAAAGAATATCACGAGAGAAGATGACGAAAGCAGGCACACTAAAAGGCAAAATAGACGTAAGCCTACTGGAAAATGAGGAAATACGAAGTGAGTAGCGGCTAAAGCTACAAAATCGTTTTCACATTGTGGATGAGCTAGAAGAAGGAGAAAGGAAAGAGGAAGGGGAAGATAACAGCTGGGAAATATTCAAATCCATTGTGACTGAGACTGCAAAGGAACACCTAAAGAGGAAAGAAAATAAAGGACAGGACAAGATATGGTTCAGTGAGGAGTGCAAAGAGGCTATTAAAAAGAGAAAGAAGTACAAACAGAGGATGCTAGATAATGACACCCCACAATCCAGAGAAGAATACGTGGAGGCAGCGAGGGAAACAAGGAAAGTAATACGTAAAGAAAAGAGGCAGTTCATCAACAAGCAACTGGAAAAAGCTGAAGAAGACAGAAACAAGAACAATGTAAGGGAATTCTATAGGTATGCAAGGTATTTCAAGACGGGGTACAGACCGAGAATCGTAGCAATGGAAAACAATGAAGGTGATTTGGTGGCTGGTCAAGAAGAGGGCTCGAAGTTATGGAAGGACTATTTTGAAGAATTGTTGAGTGTCCCTGAGGGAAAAGAAGTGACTGAGGAAACAAAGGCATATGAATGACCCCAACCAAATGTGGAGGAGCCTACAATGAAGGAAATGGATGAAGCTCTAAAGCAAATGAAGAACAGCAAAGCTCCAGGAACCGACGGCATGGCAATAGAACTGCTAAAACAAGGTGGAGAAGCATGCATCGATTGATACTGCAAGTATGGAGAAATGAAAAGATGCCCAATGAATGGCAACAAGCAGTAATATGCCCAATATATAAGAAAGGAAAAAGAACCAAGTGTGAGAATTACAGGGGCATATCATTATTATGTAGCGCATACAAGATTCTTGCGCGCATTCTCTTACATAGGCTACTACCATACATAGAGGAAAATCTTGAAGAACACCAGGCCGGTTTCCGGAAAGGCATGTCAACAACAGACCAAATATTCATACTCAGACAGATAATTGAAAAGACGTGGGAATTTGATAAGAAGGTATACTGCCTATTTATTGACTTCAAAAAGGCCTATGATAGTGTCAACAGAGAAAGCATCTGGAGGATAATGGAAGAATCGGGAATACCTTCGAAACTGATCGGGCTGACAAGAATGTGCATTGAGAAAACGGAATGTAAAGTGAGAGTTGAAGTCAGGGAATCTGAATGTTTTACTGTGGAGACTGGTGTCAAACAGGGAGATTGCATATCGCCCAGCCTGTTTAACTTGGTTTTGGAAAAAGCACTAAAAAGAGCATCTTCGATTGGAAGAGGTACGATTGTAGGTGGTGAAGTGAAACTCTTAGCGTTTGCCGATGATATTGTGGTTTTAGCGGAGGAGGAAGAGGAACTAAAAATAACAGCTAAAGTTCTAATAGAAGAAGCACAAAGAGTGGGTCTGAGGATCAATCAAGATAAGACAGAGTATATGATTGTAACCAGAAACAATGAAGAGGATACAGAGGGAGTACTGGCAATAGAAGATATGGAATTTAGGAAGACTAGGTCTTTCAAATACCTAGGGAGTGCAGTCAATGCCAACAACAACATGGAGGAGGAAGTAATGAACCGGCCAAAATCTGCAGAGAGGTGTCTCTTTTCAATGAATAAACTATTTACCAGCAGGCTATTAACGAAAACAACGAAACTCCGCATTTACAAGACAGTCGTGCGACCACTATTAATGTATGGGGCGGAAACATGGACACTGAGCAAGAAAATGGAGAGAAAAATTATAACTTTTGAAAACAAGGTATTAAGAAATGTTTTTGGGCCAGTATCTGAAAATGGAATCTTTAGAAGATGAAAAAATATTGAAATCCACACGCTGTTTAATGAACCCGATGTGACAGCTGTAATAAAGAGCAGAAGAATTGAATGGCTGGGACATGTCCTGAGAAGAGAAGGGGAAATGGTAAAGACAGTGCTAGAAGGGAAGCCACAAGGTACGAGACCCCTGGGTAGACCAAAACTGAGGTGGATGGATGGAGTAAAGAAAGACCTGGAGACACTGGGAGCCAACGAGAACATGGCTAGCAACAGAGACCAATGGAAGAGGCTAAAGAGTGAGGCAATGAACCGACTTCGGTTCGTGTGGCCAACGAAGTAAGTAAGTAAGTAAGCATTTCTCCAAAATAGTTACCAACAGTTTTGAAGAAGTCGTCCTAAACTAAGACACATCAAACGATTAAAAATACAAATAAAAGTACAAACACTTCATTCATCGTCATCAGAGTACCAACTTCGGAACTTTTATCACCATTACTTTCTCACTGTTACTTTTCACTGTGGTGATGGATGACATAATGACCCGAGTGGCACAAGTAATTGGGGAAGGAAAGATGAAAGCAATGGTGTTTGCAGATGATTTGGGGAAACAAGGAGGAGGAGGTACAGAAACAGTTGGACGTGTGGGAAGGAATAATACAAGGATATGGGATGAAATTTAGCATAAATGAGAGTGAGATGGTGATCACAACTAGGAAGAAGGAAAGAACCAGAACGGGAATAACAATTGGTGGGGAACAGCTGAAGAAAGTGGAGAGTTTCAAGTATCTGGGAAGCCTGATACAAGATAATGGAAGTAAGGATAGAGAAATAAATGAGCGGGGGAGGCAGGCAGAAGCATTTTGGAGGAGTGTGAGAAGCATGTTATGGAGCAAGGATGTCCTTCAGAACAGCAAAAAGATCATATATCGGACGTATTATGTCCCTATCCTGACGTATGCCTCGGAGACCTGGGTTATGAAAGGAAGGGAGAAGAGCAAAATACAGGCCAGTGAGAAGCAGTATTGGAGCTACAAAGATGGACAGAATAAGAAATGAGAGGACCAGAGA
Source organism: Meconema thalassinum (assembly GCA_946902985.2). Lineage (NCBI taxonomy): Eukaryota > Metazoa > Arthropoda > Insecta > Orthoptera > Tettigoniidae > Meconema > Meconema thalassinum. The sequence goes on from OX336388.2 coordinate 38,041,330, forward strand.
ATTAATGAAGGAGGAACCATTACAGGATGGTATAGAGAAATCTAGACTTAGATGGTATGGACATGAAAAACGAATGGAGGAGAAGAGGATACCCAGGAGGATACAGGAGACGAAGTGGGAAGGAAAGAGACCGAGAGACAGGTGGCTGAAGGGGGTGGAAGAAAGCGTGAAGAAGAGAGGAGAAGACTGGACAAGGGTGGAGGCTGAGAGATGGTGGGAAGACAGAAGACGTTGGAGAGGCTTGTGTTCCAAACAGACCCGGCCAGTGGCTGGAAACTGTGCATGATGATGATGATGATGACTTTCCCACAAAATGTTGTCATCACTGCCATCCATAGCATTAGAAATACTACATTTCTTGAAGCTCTTAGACACCCCATTTCCCAAGTCCCGTCTTTCTGTTACGTATTTATAAAGTTGTTTTTCAATTTCTGGAAACTCCACACTCAGTCCGCGGAAAGCTCTACGATCACCACTACTTGTCAGCAACACATTTTTTTTCTTTCTCCAGTCGCGAATGACATGCAGCCCTTGGAACTTTGGGACACTTTTAAAACCTCATTGAAGAGGGTTGGAGATCATTTTCTTAAGAACAAGAGACAACATAACAAAAGGAAGGCATGGATGACGGATGAAATATTGAATCTAATGGATAAACGAAGAGAAGTCAAAGGAAGAGATAATGAAGAATATTGGTTTATTCATAGATTGATAAAGAATAGGATCAGACAAGCCAAGGAAGCTTGGATGTCAGATAGGTGCAAAGAAATTGAAGAACTTAATAGTAAATATGATACTTTCCAGGTCCATAAGAAAATCAAAGAAGTTTCAGGTAGACACAGGAAAAGAAACACAGTCAACTTAGTTGATAGTCAAGGTAACATGGTATTTAAAGTTGAAGAAAAATTACAGGTTTGAGAGAACTATATACAAGAGCTTTTTATTGATGATCATCGTCCTTCCCGACCCGAAATTCCTTCAGTTGTTGGACCCATGATCACCATGGATGAAGTGAAATATGCGATTAGGATAGCGAAAAATGGTAAGGCTCCTGGTCAAGATGACATTCCAGTGGAATTATTGAAGATCTTGGATGATGATAGCATTGTGACGTTCACTAATTTATATAACAAGATATACGACACGGGCATATTACCAGAAGACTGGCTCTTGTCTACATTTATTGCTCTTCTGAAGAAACCGATGGCTAAGTCATGTAGTGACTTCAGGACAATCAGTCTTATGAGTCATGTGCTCAAGATATTTCTCAAAGTTATCCATAATCGCATATACAGGAAATGCGAGATGCATATCAGTGACACGCAGTTTGGGTTCCGCAATGGTCTAGGAACTCGTGAGGCATTATTTGCGCTTCAAGTTCTTTTCCAGAGATGCCGTGAGGTAAATCAGGATGTATATGCCTTTTTTTTTTGGACTATGCAAAAGCCTTTGACCGTTGTCAGCATGATAAGTTGTATAATGCACTCAAGAACTCAGGAATAGATGAGAAAGACATTCGGATCATCATTAACTTATACTGGGGTCAAAAGGCTAGTATCAGAATTGATGGACATATATCGAGATCAGTGGAAATAATGCGTGGTGTGAGACAAGGATGCATTCTTTCACCTCTTCTTTATAATATCTATGCAGAACAGATTTTCTCTGAGGCACTTGATGGCATTCAACAAGGTATTAAGGTCAATGGTAATTATATTAATAATATACGGTACGCAGATGATACTGTATTGATTGCAAATAGTTTCGAAGGACTTAAAGAGATTGTTACTATGGTGTATCAAAAGAGTAAACAATATGGCCTTGACCTCAACATTAAGAAAACAAAATATATGATAATATCGCGAAAACCAGCATTGTCACAAGTCCTTTTAGTCGATGGACATCAGATTGAGCGAGTCAAGAGTTTGGTTTATTTAGGACAGAATATTAATGAGAATTGGGATCCTTCGGTTGAAATAAGATGCCGTATAGAGAAGGCTAGATCCATCTTTATGACAATGAAACAACTACTATGCTGTCGACATCTCAGTATGACGCTTAAGAAAAGAATTGTGAAGTGTTATGTTGTCTTCACCCTCTTTATGGTGTTGAAGCTTGGACCTTGTCCGTAGCTACAGAAAAGAAGATTCGAGCTTTTGAAATGTGGATATACCGACGGATTCTTAAAATTTCGTGGACAGAACATGTGAGTAATGCCGAGGTTCTTCAGCGTGTGAGCAGCCAACCTGAGCTGTTAAACACAATTAAGAAGAGGAAATTGGAATACTTGGGACACATGATGAGGAGTCCAAAATACCGTCTGCTCCAAGTTATACTTCAGGGTAAAATTGAAGGTCAGCGTGGACTGGGAAGGAGACGAATAACTTGGATGGATAATTTAAGAACGTGGTTTGGGCTGTCTTCCACGGAACTCTTCAGGATTGCACAGGATAAGAAGGTGTTAGCCATGGTGATAGCCAACGTCCGTATCGGATAAGGCAGAAGAAGAAGAAGTCGCGAATACATGTCTCGTCAATATCATATTTCCTACCGGCGGCACGATTTCCAATAACTTCAGCTTCCCTCACAACTTGTAATATTTATAAAACTTGCCACCTCAGGGTATAGGGGCAATATGCTTGCATTAAATGAATTCACACAGAGACACAATACACCGTCTTCTCAAAATACACAGTTCATTCAATATAGCAAGCTTCCATTTACCTGGATCTCTTGTACAGGGGGTTTTTACTATCATTAATATTCTTCTGCTCCTATCTTCTCTGGTTGCATTTTATTAAAAATAATTTTCTACCTCAACATTCTTCAAAAAAAAATCACATGTATTTTCCAAATCAGAACATTCATAACACAGCACATAACATCTCATTATCCACAACTAAAGAAAAAAATAATCCTAGCACAGAGAGCATGGCAGCATCCATCTTCTAACAGCCCATCCCCATGGCAACCATGCCATGTCAAGGAATACATCATGCTATCAGCCAAGGCCACCTGGTGCACCCACTTGGCTACCCACCAGCAAAGAGTCTCGAGGCACAGCACACAAGATTTTCCATGGCGGCCTACCAACCATGGCCATGACTGGCAACCCGATAAAACAAAACAAACTAAAATACCTAAAAGAAACTAAAAGGAGTGTCTGTAACCTAGAAATGTTAGGTTACAAACTTTCAATTTCTCACTCACAGTAAACGACCACAAACGCTTCGTAGAATTCATGTTTACACTCGGAGAACGTGCGCGAGACTGTATGACGCAGCGTGCTTACGGTAAAACAAAGTAATGGCCGGAAGAAGGCTAGCACCATCTAGCGGATACTCGCAACCCCTATATCGCGTGTGGCGAGCAATTTAAATCTTTAAAATTTGGATGACTCAAATGAGACCCGCAGCCCAATTATTCATGCCCGAATTTGTTTAAAAATGTGCGGGTGGTATTCGAGTATATACGGTACTTCAATTCGGGTCTGTTCATCAACTAAGTTCAATTTTATTGCTTCATGATTTGTCGGCGATCGTGACAGTGTTTGTTTCATCTGTTGCAGATCGGCCCAGCTGGAGGTGAAGAACTGGGAAGTGAAGCAGGCAGAGAAGCAGCGACAAGTAAAGTTGAAGTCTGAGGATTGGCTGGACCATCCCGACCGTTACCTGCTGGAGTTGGCCGGACGACCGAGTTACGCCCCTACGACTTGAGCCAACTACTAACACTAGGGTACTAAATCTATTTTCCGTAAGCTGCTGCACTAAATAGCATCTCATCCATACACCCTTGTGAATAATGTGTCTGTTGTCGGAACATAGACCTTCGGATACAATCATCCTTAGGGACTCTAAAATGTTGTGATGGAAAAGCAATGATAGTGGGTTAAAATTCATGATTTCTTTGGGTCATGGCTGTACATTTAAAAACCTGTTCTCTGTTTTGAATCGGTGCTGTAAGAAAACACGCCATTTCAATCACAGTTGCAACGTAAAGACTTTATTCAGTAGTTTCTTTCACATGGGGGTAATGTTTAATGCAGCGCACAATATCACCACCTCGAACAAGTAATTAGTGGTTTTTCCATCGCAGTAAATTGAGGAAAAATTATTGGTGTAAATAGCTTTGAGCGTGGAGCTCTTCTTCATGTATTTGATACAGGAATCTTTTGGAGGCCTAAATCGTTGCGTCGTGCCTATTAATTTTATCAGGGCAGTGATTTATTTGCAAATGTTGCTTTGTTTTTGACTGAAAATTCCTCTCGCTCTTGACGAAGTCAGAAATAGGTTTTTAAAAATTATCATTGGGCACTTTTAAAATAAGGAAGTTGTGAGAAATGAAAACAATTTTGAAGTCCAATTGACATTTGCATTCAAGTTGAGCAAGAACTGAGGCAAACATGATCATGTTCATAATTGTTTCAGCACTGTCAAGACAGTGAAAATATCTCCTCACGTTTCACAAATTATACTAGTTTCTTCCTGTAATTTCACTCTTTCGGCCCCTTAAAACAATAATCATCATCATCATTCCTCGGTAATAATTCGAACCCATGAAATTTGACTCTTTTAACACCCTTTGAAATAATATACTATTAAAGATATTGGCATTACCAAAGTATAGAGCCTTTCATCTACTGGCAGCCCTTTCTCCAACGTTAGTAGCGTAATGAATAGCAGACTTAGCGTATTTTCTAACACAATTGTAGAATATTTTTGACCCAATATTTGTAGAAGAAAAGCAAGTTGCGACGATTATGCCAAGAATATTTAAAGCCCAAATTAAAGAAAACTTGATTTCATAAATATGTAGTATTATTTGTTAACCCGCGTACATGATGACTTTTAACTTAAAACCTCGCCATATAATTCTTGTGTTTGCTCTTTGTCGTTGTCATCGGCTTTAACTCGTTTCCGAGTATAGATCTTCTTCCAAAACAGTCTAATATAATCTAAGGTTGAGGTCTGTGGGCATGTTTGCGGTGACTGAACAGCCCAATGTGTGCATGAAACAAACGTCCACACAGATCACACAGAACTGTTGGTGGAGGGCGTGGCTGTGCTGCACGGAGCTTTCGTGCTTGTCGCTTGGCCTTAACAAGTCTACGACGTTCTTCTTCAAACATTTTGACTGCAGCCGGGATGGTCTGGCGCCAAGTTGAACGGTCTTTAGCAAGCTGGTCCCAGGTTTGTGGATTGAGTCCTGTCAACTTCATATTCTGCTTAAATTGGTCCTTGTATCGTCTCTTAGGGCCTCCATGAGGTCTGGTGACGGAGCTGAGTTCACCATACAGAACCTGGCGTGGTAGTCTCGTATCATCTATCCGATGGACATGTCCAATCCATCTAAGTTGATGACCAATGATGCTCATTGTAGACACACGCTGTAGTGATGTTTTCCACAGTAACAAATGAGTATGTGGGCCTCCTTACGGCAGCTCGTGGCCTGACATACCTGCTGGTTCTCATTCATCGTCGTGGTTATTTATTGCACCACGCCCGTAGCAACAGAGCTCACAGCAGGTTTTTCAACCGATTGGCGCACGAATATGATTATGCTATGAACTTCTATAAACCAATTTTGGATTTGAAAAATTACGCGTAAGATTATGCCAAGGTGAGGCGTATGTCGGGTAATACAGTAGTGAGCACACAACCAACGGATGTTCATGTCTATTAGTTTGATGATGATGATAGTTGTTTAAGGGCCATTCTACACGAGCAGGTAAACTGCCCCGTTTCACCCACCTCCCACCACACCAAAATGTTTTAATTTACACGTGACCGTCAAAACACTGCGTGTGAACAGAAGCTCCTTCTATTCTATTCTATCGAAGTGCAAAATGACATACTGGATTTGAGCAGCGTTTATAATTTACCCCAGCATTTTACAATTTTATCAGCCAACTATGAGTATGGAACAGATCTACTGATGGCCTTCCAGGACATTGAGAAAGCATATGACAGTGTATGCAGAAACAAAGTATGGAAGTCCCTGGAGGATAGAGGAGTAGAGAAATGGACTATAAAGAGGATAAAGGAGATGTACAAGGGAAGCGTGAGCTGTGTGAAAGTGGGAGGAGAGAGATCAGACTGGTTGGAACAGAGAAACGACCTGAAACAAGGAAGTGCACTGTCACCGTTACTTTTCATTGTGGTGATGGATGACATAATGACCCGAGTGGCACAAGTAATTGGGGAAGGAAAGATGAAAGCAATGGTGTTTGCAGATGATTTGATGATTTGGGGAGACAAGGAGGAGGAGGTACAGGAACAGTTGGACATGTGGGAAGGAATAATACAAGGATATGGGATGAAATTTAGCATAAATAAGAGTGAGATGGTGATCACAACAAGGAAGAAGGAAAGAACCACAACGGGAATAACAATTGGTGGGGAACAGCTGAAGAAAGTAGAGAGTTTCAAGTATCTGGGAAGCCTGATACAAGATAATGGAAGAAACGATAGAGAAATAAATGAGCGGGTGAGACAGGCAGAAGCATTCCGGAGGAGTGTGAGAAGCATGTTATGGAGCAAGGATGTCCCTCAGAACAGCAAAAAGATCATATATCGGACGTACTATGTCCCTATCCTGACGTATGCCTCGGAGACCTGGGTTGTGAAAGGAAGGGAGAAGAGCAAAATACAGGCCAGTGAGATGAGGTTCTTGAGAGCAGTATTGGAGCTACAAAGATGGACAGAATAAGAAATGAGAGGACCAGAGAATTAATGAAGGAGGAACCATTACAGGATGGTATAGAGATATCTAGACTTAGATGGTATGGACATGTAAAACGAATGGAGGAGAAGAGGACACCCAGGAGGATACACGAGACGAAGTGGGAAGGAAAGAGACTGAGAGGAAGACCGAGAGACAGGTGGCTGAAGGGGGTGGAAGTAGAGAGGAGAAGACTGGACAAGGGTGGAGGCTGAGAGATGGTGGGAAGACAGAAGACGTTGGAGAGGCTTGTGTTCCAAACAACGTAGGAATACAGTATATTAATACAGACTACTTACAATAATTGAAACTGAAACTAAACTTCGTTGTTCTAAACGTATCACAGTGAGAAACACACTGCACAGCTGTTTACTAATCGCACCTATACACGGGCGGGGGATGCGCTCTATCGGCAACTACATTATGCATGGGTTCTAACTGGGAATGTCAAGGCTGGTATAGAGAGCGCAGCTCGCATCCAGTCGGTTGTGAGGTTCCTGACGCGTGTAAACTGCTTGCAAAACACATGTGTAGTTTCGTAGGCGGGTCTCCCGCCCGACGCATCTCGAACGCCTCCTCCCGCGACCGGCAAAACGCTCGTGTAGACAGACCAACTCATTACTGTAGGTTCTGTCCGATGGCGCGGTAGGAGGCGGGCTAAACGCGGCAGTTTACCCGCTCGTGTAGAATGACCCTAAGGGGCTTAACGTCGAGGTCATCGGGCCCTGTTAGTTTACCAATCGTAGTTGCGCTTATTACTTATTTTGGTAATCAATATTGCAAAGAGCCTTCTTCTTCCAAGAAGTGAACAGTATGTTGGACCTATCCCAGAAATTAAACACTGGATGGTGCCAGCTAGCAGATTTCTAAAAAGGAATTCATTTTGGGGCAAAAGTAGAATAGACCCTTCTTCCACCAACCCCTTCATTTGCTCTCTGTGCATTATTGTTGTACCTCAAACCTTCGAGTTTCAAAATTCCGAATTGGAAGGAACACCGACAAATTGTGATTGCATCTACATACAGTGGATGTTCTGTTGTCATGAGTGTTTGCCGGATTAGCCGAAGGTCGTGGGTTCGAATCCTCTTAGGACAAGCCTCCATGATCATATTTATTTTGTTTTGTAGCACTAAACACTGGGCAGTTGAGATTGTGTATTTAGTGCATCAGCTTGCCATAAGACTTGGTGTACAATGGTGAGATATGAGCATGAAGCATGTAAGGAAGAGTACGGTAAACTCTTGATTATACATCGCACGGATAATACAAACTAACATAACCTCTCCTGTTTGCTGAACATGTAACATATGAAATACAAAACCAATTGCGTTACAAGTTTCTCTTGGTTTGCTTTAGGAAAAGAATCGTCCATTTTCTCCTGTCTCAATGGGCAATTCCTTGATCGTCTTCGCTCTTCCTTCGGCATACTTGCGCTTACTCTTGTTCAGAATGCCCTTGTGTACGACATTCAACTAGTTCACACAGATCATTGTTCAGCCACCCACAAATACTTTCGTCAGTTTTGATGCTAATCCACCGTTTTCTAACTTACCTGTCATTTCTAATTTCTTTGCTATAAATGAACATATTTATGCTTTTCGGCCATGTTTTGCCACTAGCAACATGAGTCTCAATAAGCAGTGTATGATGCTGAATCGTGTTTGCGACCATGATTAACCCGACAATTGGCACCGTTTAACTGGACAGGACATATATTTAAATTAGTCGAGATCTGCGCATGGATAATGGAGAGTTTACTGTTAAATGTTTGTGTTGCCGGTTACAGTGCTGTGTATGGTAAGGACAAACTGCTCGGGAGGGAGAAAGATGCTCAGTTTTGTACTTAACATATTAAATGCACAAAGCTACCTCAAAAGGTGCAGTGGAAACTATTAAAATAGAATTAAAACCAGAATCCTCTCGCATAAATCAGGTTTTGTGGAACTAAATGCTTCTTTGCATGCAAATAGCAGTGATACAGGAAGATCCTTTTGCTGGAGCTCGGGCCGTGGATAGCACGCAGCCAAGATAACCAGGGTCATTAAACCTTCATCATCGAGGGTGTGAAGTGTCAGCACACAGATAAGAAGGTAACATAAACAACAGCTTCTTGCAAAATTTAATTAAAGAAGCACACGTGTTTCTTTATTTCTTGGGAATCTGGATGTCCTCACATCTCCAGTTACAACTTACCTTTTCACAGAAGATGCTGAAAATGTTCTCCTTCACCTGACAAACAGTAACTTTGGAAGCTACATCGTTACGTTATGTAGCTACTGCTGTTCCCCGCTGCGTGTTTACTGTAATTAATCGAAGCACGGACCTAAGCCCGTTTTATGTTTAATTGTGGGGTAAAATAAAATACAAAGTGTACAGATCAATTACCTGTACTCTAGTGGAGCTGGAGAACAATATATGGCAGCAGATATCCCTCACAACAGAAGGGAATTACAACGCCTGTCTGTCAGCTGACGGAGAACATTTTCAGCATCTTCTGTGAAAAGGTAAGTTCTTTAATCATGATTTGCTGGTGAATTTACAATTAATTAAAGTACTTTGTTACGGTTTCACCTGCGCACTATCCGCGGTGCGAGCTCGGTTGGCTGGCGGGAGGCGTGCGCCGGTCCCGCTACAGCAAAGGAATCTCCTTGTAGCTCTGAAGATGCAGCTTTGTGATTGCTCATCAGTGGTATGGCTGTGTTACCAGTCTCAACACCTTTAGGTGTGACTTAGCTAAGTACTTACTTTACATTATTTATGTATCATGTGTCTAGGTGCTGGCCTCTGCACCACCTTACAGTTAGAGATATTGCCTGCACAAGTAACATCCCCTGTGGATCAGACATTTTTCTCGATTGCACTAGAATATAAAAACATACAAGATTTTTCCATCAGAGTTGGTGTGAGTACTCTAATGCCGTTAGAAGTGTTCCCGAGTGTGATATACCCTTCCTGCAGTGGCGCATGTTAGAGGTGAGGCAATCGTTGGTAAATAACAGGAATCTGTCGAGAATTTCCATTATATGTTGAATATCTCGTGCAACAAACGTTATTCCTTGCCTGTTCTAGATATCAGTGTATGTTAATACCTAATATCTTACCAACATTTACATTAGACACTATAGCAACCGTATCATTTCTTTACAATAGGATTCATATTCACTAATTATAATTGATAAAATATCAAAAGTTTCCGTCTCATCAATACACTGTTTTTTACAAATTATAGGTCATGATTTGGGCCCAAATTGGGCTGTTCTATAGTGATGCAATTGTTACTTTTGACTTGACATTTCAGTGCTATGCTAGAACTATCTAGCAGCCACAAGTGAAAGCCAACCACAGGCAGCCATTCAATGGATATATCATGACAAATCAAATTTCGTTCGAGATGTTACCTGGTAAAGTTCGACATCGCGAGCGAAACTCAATTTGTCGTGATATATTGATTTGAATGCTGCCTGTGATTGGCTAGTTGGAGTGATTTCACTTTTGACCGCTAGATACCTCTAGCGTAGCACTGAAACGTCAAGTCGGAAGTAACGATGCCTTAACTATACAGTCATTTAAAAAACACTTAGGTAAATAAGTAACTCATACTCCTGTTGTTCCTCTTGTTTTGAATGTCTATAGAAATCATTGCAAACTTTACACAGGCCTATTTATTGTCATCATTATTGGTCACATTGGTCTTGCGGATCCGCCCAGCGCCTCTTAATTCAGCCCTATCGCAATGTTGTAAATTCATCTGAAATCACCGTGGGCCTTCTGTGTCATTTCCCCTGAATAATAGTGGGGCGGAAGTAGGGTGTTAATTTTATCTTTGTTCCAGTATCTGCTTTCCCGAAGCCAACATTTTTGAGGTCCTGTTCAATTTCTTGGATCCATTTTCCTCCTGTCTTTTCGAGATCTCTCATAAACTCCTATCTTCTGGCAGTTGTAAGATGTGGAAGAAATTATATTAAAGACATTAAAACTTTTTCCTCTTAATATTGATAAATTTCACAATTAAAACTTCAGATGCGATGAGTTGACGAAAATCTGCAGGATGGGGCCAAGATCTGTTCGTTCCCGCTGAACTGAGCCGTGTCGGGAACAGCACTGCACATTTACATAGTCTCCCATCATTTGTCACTTGTCATTCGCCTAGTCAGTGGAAAGAAAGTCGAAATAAAGTATAAGAGAAGGCTGTGAATAAATAGAAAGTGGCGAATATACATCTACAAATATTCTACTGAATGTGCCAGTCCAAAGTGTGCCATTGAATACCAAGATGTCTTGGGTCCTGAATGTTCTGCGTGATTTCTCTTCCATGTGTTAAGGTGTACGCTGTAATGAAATGCGTTTGTCCTCTCACATGGATGTGATGGAGTATTACCGTCCCTTCACGTTGTTTTCACTAAAAGTCACTGTTCACTTGTACTGGTTCTAATAATACTCAAAGAATACTCCAATGCTGTCTTTAAATCACAATATTCACTAAGTGTAACAACACATTTGCCGTAATTATTTCTTGCTCATTGCTGGCTCGTCTCGACGAGAACTGCGTTTTTGAAATTGACATTTGTCAAATATTGCAACTTCGTAATTTAATTTAAATTATAGGAAAACACAAGAAGATAGGCATATAAATATTATTTATTTAACTTAAAACTGTTGCCACAGCAATTGTCTAGGGCTCCTGCATTACGGCCAATTCCAAGTGGCCAGCCAAAAATGGCTTGTAGAAGATGCAATGAAAATCTATACATCCTAGGTTCCATAGAAAACTGAGGCTGAATATTTTGTACAACATGTCTGTTTTCACGCTCAGGAGAGTTGCAGGGTATTAGAGAAATAACAACAAGGTTCAAAAGGGGGAAAATCTCAAATGTTCCATTTTGAGCCATGTTTACTACAGTATATTGAATCTCCCACTTCCTGCATTACCTTGCCTTCACCACCCAAGAGCTCCACATGCAAGGAGAAAGGATGATTGTTATTATTTATCTGGAATTATTACTGTTATTCTGCCATTACTATTGTTGCCTACAAGGAAAAGAGAAGGGTCGTTTCAAGCTTTCTTTGCAAATGGTGTATTTGAAATCTATATCCCGACAGGCTGCAAACTAGGCTAAAACTGCCTATACTTCACTTAATTCCTGTTGCTCCTATCGAAGCATAGGGCTTCTGTGAAACGCTTCCATCGGGTGCTGTTATTGGTCAACCTCTTCACCTCACTCCATGTCTTTCCCATTTGCAGGCATTCTTCCTCGATCGTCCTCTTCCAGGTCTTCTTCGGACAACCTCGTTTTTGGGACCCTTGTGGGTTCCAATCTAGTGCAGTCTTCTCAATGGCTCCAGCAGGCTTCCTTAGGGTTTGACCTATCCATCGCCACTTTCTCTCCTTTATTTGTACATCTATTTTCTGCTGGTTGCTTTCCTCCCATAGATCTTCATTTGAGATGACATCCGGCCATCTCCAATTGATGATAGGTCTCAAGTAACGATTCAGGAAGACTTGCAGTTGGTCAGTAATGTTCTTGGTGACCTTCCAGGTTTCACAACCATAATGTAGGACGGACTTAACATTTGTGTTAAAAAGTTGCAAAACTGCCTTTGAGCCACCCTATTTGCTATTGTTCCTGCTCGTTTGTTGCTACCATCGATCAGACAGTAGGGTGCATTAATCACAGATAGCAATTGAGATGAAATCAGACAAACTACCAAACTCAAATAAAGAGGATGGTTCCTGCTGCCTACTTGGCGTTAGGTCTTCAGTGAACATCTAACGGGACAGGAAATACAACAGATCAGTTCTCAAACACAAAAGGCTGTTATTGTACAGAAGTAGCCAATGGCTCCTCGACGTTCAGCCCCTAGACACAAGTCAGGTCTTGCGAGAAATATTTCCTAGGTGGAAAATTGATATCTTCATGAAAGGCATTGCAAGATGCATTGGAATATGGGAGAAAACTGGGCAAACGCCCCCTTTGGCTTCATGGTGGTTGGGCTACAGCAAGCATCGTTTTCACTTCTTTCATTTGATGTGGATGGTATCCACAGTGCTTCTGCTTAACGTACGAACCTCAATGCATTGTACATACTGTACATGCCACATTTCGCCTTTTCCATCGCCAAAAAGTCGTCGACCTGCGGTGTCCATCGTGTGGCATGATGTATTGATTTTTACCTGGAAACCGTCCCTTTTAGCCCATCTACCAAGACTCGACAGAGGCTGTGGCCCGTTTTATTTGCATGTTCGTGGGAATATAAGACACTATATAACATCGATTTTCCACCTAGGAGGTGTTACTTGTTACCTCTAAAAGCAAAATTATTTTTTTATGATATTTTTGTTTTCTATGAAATAAATGACTGTACTTTTCTTGAAAGACAATAAATAAGAAAAATATTTGAAATATTTATTTCTTAATAAGCTAAAAGAAATCTTGTCATCGCTGTGCACGATGACGCTGATCACTATTGCCGTTTGCCAAACGGGAACAAAATCCATTCAATTCTAGAAGTAGCAACAAATGCTCTGTGTTGCCATATTTCAATGTGAAGTATTACTGTATCATGCAGCTACATTATGGACTTACCTAGACTTTAAAAATATATATTCATTTCAAGTGACAGGCTTGCAATATATTTCATTTTATCAAATACAAAGCCCATATGTGTTTCTTTTGGGTTCTAAAAATGAAGAAAAATGGCATTAGACTAGAGCAATGGGCTGTTAGTTGCATAGTATATTTTACGAATGGTGAGAAATGTTATGAGTGTATAGAAAATTCAGTTACAGTTTAGAAAATATAATGTTGCAAACTATGTCTATATTGCCTTTTAGTCTATCAACATGTTAACAGAAAATATAAATGTTGATTCCATTAACATATTGACTGAGAGAGGCTGATTGATCGGGAGAACTGTGCTTCCCCGACATAAGGAATGTGACTTGGTGCCATCCTAGTAACAGAATGCTAAAATGTGTGCCTTCAAATAATTTTCATTGTTTGTGCAAATCAATGCTTTGCACATCTGACTACAAATGATCAAGTTACTAAACTCAAATCGTGATGAAAAGTGCGAGGAGAGTCGGCTGTCATATATCACACCACCGGGGCGCTGAAAACCGTATTGGCTCAAATTAACATATGCTGTTTAATAACATGAATCACGAGAAAAACTCATACGTGCCGCCAAGTCATGGACAATAGCTGTCGACTGGAATCGAACTGCAAAAACGGACACTATGCATATTTTTTTTACATGAGAGTTTATTTAGTCAATAGCATGTTAATCAAATCACTAAATTTAATTAAAATACATAGGCACACCAGCTCCGGATATATCCCTATTCCGCCCGGGATGAGTTGGATACGGTTTTCAGCCCTCTTCCCCGAGAGTAGTGCTCAAGGACTTCAGAACTGTTCCTGCCAAATGTTGTTACGTCCACGGTTGTGTTGTATGTCTGCGGTGTCTGATACATAGTTATTAAAAGTATTTTTGCTGACTTCCTTTTCAAGTTTTCTGAGGGGTATTCCAACTTTTCAGCCGGTTAACGCAATAGAATCCAAATTATTGGGACATGTGAAAAAACATCATCATATTCTTAAGCAGGGCCATCCAGTCATTGCGCTCGGGGAGCACTGGGCAGGCTGACTAGCGCTCCTTCCCCTACCACCACTACACTGTGACAGCGAGGAGACGGACGATGTTCAGACCACGCTGACTGATACGTACGTACAGTCGTGCGGCCGATGGCTCTTGTGGGATTCTTGACATATTAATAGGGCTGTTTTGCCATAACAAATATATCGCATATACAAATCGAATGGTACTCCGATGTATGGAATGTGCAGCAAACGAACACAACTCTTAAGTAAAGAATATTGTGATTTATTCCGAACTGAAATGTGAACATATTAGAGAGGAAAATTCAAGAACAAATTGTGTTCTTTGTAATACATTACATCTCTGTTGCACACTAAACAATGGCATGCCCTTTATAAGCTGTACAGAAAAATATTTCCCATTCTGCTTTCAAGACTGCTCCTTCACGACTCCTCTTTTTGTATGCTGTTCAGTCATGACCACTGCGAAACTGATTTACTTACACGCTGTCGACAAAGCGCGTTGGACTAGACTAGCGACTGATGGATCGGCTGCACACTTTAGCGCGCTCAGCCGGCCAAGCTCCTCCCACCACTTCTGAAACTACCTTCCAACAAAGCACTCGGAGCGCTGTCTGGATGGCCCTGTTCTAAATGCTAATGCCTTGTCGATGCAACCACACTCTTCTGTCGTTGGCGGTTCATTTCATTGTCACATCCCATTCTATTCTTGATGTCTTCCAAATACTTTGTCCTAGGCCGTCTTCTTCCTTATTGTGTTTGTACTGTGCTGAGATATCGATGTTGTTTCGAGATGTGGTACAATGTACGGAAAATATGGGCTGAGGAAGGGGCTAATTGCAGCCTTGAAACATGGACCCTAATATATAAATATTTTTCAGTTTATAAATTAAAGTATTGACTAGTGGTAAACATCTTAAAGATGTATTCTTGAATACTACTGTCAATACGGAACCGAAAATGAATGTTTGTTCAAATAATGATATTTGTTCACAAACAGAAGTGTTCAGAACAGTGCAGGGGTATTTGGAATTCCCCTCCTTCCTCAGCCTCTCCTACCTTCAATGATGATCTGAGGGCGTTCATATTTATCATTGCACCTGCAAAGGAAGGAAGCTATTACTGAAGATCTCTTGGTGTATGAAGAGTATCAGACGCGTTGCATGCTGGTGACAAGCAACGGTCAAATTATGCCTTCTGCAGTCTGTGTAACAGTACATTACTAAATGAACATGTTTTGATGCTTCTCTTGTCCGGTGGGGACTTTGGGGAGTGGTTTGTGCCTGCCTTAAATAGCTTCTAAAGTTTTGTTTTCAGTATGACATAACCTGGTGTCATGAGAAGACATTTGATGTTTTTCTTGTCCGGTAAAGAATTTGGGGAGTGGTTTGGGTGTCCGCCATAAATACATCGGCTGTGGCTGCAGTTCTTAGCGCACCGGAATTGTGTTTTTAGCCAGTTTTTTTTTGTGTGTAACATCTTGGTTGCTTTTTTTTGTGCGGGTGATTTTGGAAATGGTCTGAAACAATGAGCGCACGCAGTGGCAGAGATTGGTACAACGACGTAACTGTCGGCTATGTGGAATGTATATCATATATGGTTTACTTCAAGGTTTGGAGGCCCCATTAAAGATATTCCTCCAATAAATAATCTTCAAATTGTCGTTCTTTGGTGAGGAAATATTCATTATGTCATATTTGCTGAAAGGATTTGGCACAGGAGTTTTACAAGTAGTTATTTCAATGACCAACAGAGTTCACTGTTAACAAGGGATTTGCATGCCCGGCAGACACACAGTAGGATAACATGTCACATTTTACACATCATATGCGACTACTGTAAGGCTCGTTTTTTCTTTTAGCACAATATGGGGAACACTAGTCATGTTTACAGAAAATAATATTTAAATATGAATAATAATTGTGTGGGCTGAGATACATGCTGTAGATATTTTGATTTGGAGCCATATAGATGATCTACTCTATTATTGCGCTTGCACTTCCAACTGGACCTCTGTTTGGTGACCTGTAGCTAAGATGTCATTAATTTGTTTTATGCATCGAATGCGATACAAGAGATCCAACATTGTCCGACTCGCTGAGTGCCTTGTAATTATTCTGTCCTTCAAAACTCATTCCTCCTGCACGAGGAATTTCCACATCAAATGTCTTCTCATAATATTAAAACTGTAGCGGCCAAGGTGAAATTGTTCTGGCTATTCCTCTCATGTGCTGTCCCAAGCTAATGTTGAAACAGAGTGAATCCATAGTCATTAAACAGACCTGTGATCTGCTAAACTTGCACAAGAGAGATGATTTCTGTAATGCAAATGGAAAGCAATGACTTACGAGGTATGAACACGTGCTATACCACCCTGAGGGCCCCTCTGCTTATGCCAGGAATTCACCCCACTGAGCTAGTCGAATGGCAGATAGTCTGCACCACCTCCCCGCACCCCAGACCTTGTAGCATTCATAACGAGCTACTACGCAGGTCTCGGGTTTCTAACACGAGCCTTCCTTCTGCCGACAGCCACACCCAAGAGTTAACCCACCTCCTCCCCAGACTATTTTCCCACGTGACCACAAATATTGCATACACCCTTTACCACCAATGGTACCAGCTCTGCCCTGCCTCATCTCCAATTCATTATTTTCAATGTTATTAGACTCCATATTGGAATAAGTTATGTCCATATTGACAGTAAATATTAAAGAACTACATCAATCAATACTATGTAGTTATAAAATTTTACAAATTAGGGTACATGTTTCGAGCTACAAATAGCCCATCTTCAGCCCTATCACGTCAACATATTCATGCAATATCAACAACATATCAACATCATTTCATCAAAGATGACATTAAAACTAAGCAAGCACATGTTAAAAAACACTTTAAAAT
Source organism: Meconema thalassinum (assembly GCA_946902985.2). Lineage (NCBI taxonomy): Eukaryota > Metazoa > Arthropoda > Insecta > Orthoptera > Tettigoniidae > Meconema > Meconema thalassinum. The sequence goes on from OX336388.2 coordinate 38,058,573, forward strand.
AACATTGTAAAACATCTATGAGTTCAGTAGCGTCACGTTTGAACACTCAAATTTTCTTACAAATACACTTCACAAAGAATTTTGTTTCATATTGCAGTGAGCTTGAATTTGTAATACAGCTTAGAAAGTTGAGCCGTTTCATTCTTGGAATTGAAAGGGGCTGGTTGACAATCGATGGCGGGAGATCCTCGGCTCAATTAAACTGAAATTGCGTCCTTTGAATTTTGAAGTTACTCGTTCAAACACAGGTGTCTGTCCAACAAGAAAGGAAGGGAAAAGCTAAATCAATATCAATCCAATTTAACTCAAAAGTACTGTTCACTAAAGTGGAAAAAGCTTACATCAAACAGGCGGGGACCAAGTAATCGGGACAAAATCCATGTCCAAGCCCAATAATTGATTGAAAGATGTGCGAAATGAGAAAAACTGTGGAAGAAAGTTTAAAAATAAATTTAAAAATATTTGCAGATCTGCCATATTAGCCATAGCTCCCTGACTCCTCGTACCTAATTGCACCCGCAACCACGAGCACGTTTAAGGAGCGTTTCACCACCTCCCATCCCCAACTAGTACTCGTGGGCCTCAACATCTGATAACACTCCCTCTACCCTTACAATGGCGGTAGTTGGCTAAGCAGTATCACCAGGGCCATTCTTGGCCTCTCCATCGATGAAAATTTTGGATAAATTAAACTTCTTTTTTGTTTGTTTTATCAATGTTGTTACCTGGTGAGTTTCCGTTTTCCACTTGTGCAATCTTGTTAGCTGTTCTGTTTGTGTATTAGATATAGGTATAAATTATCTTCAACGATCATGTCGGCTCACAAAAGAATGTAGGCCTACTTGAAACTTGTTGTCATTGTTGAAAGAGAAACGAGTGTTTCAAAAAAGAATGTGATCCCAAAAATGAGTCATATGATAATTCATACTAAATGACCATTTGATTGTAAGAAACTATTTTTGAATACTATGTTTAATATTGCTCTTCAGTTGATGAACATGTTAATATGAGCCCAATTATATTCATTTTTCTTTTCTTCTTATGATTGTACGTGCATAATGCTGCGATAAACAATGAAAAGAATCTTTTCTAATTATGAAATATTGAGATCCAAAATGTCTGATTCATAGTTTACCTTAAATGATATATAGCACTGTCATGGGAATGAGTAAGTTACTTTTTGATGAATTGAAACAATTGAATCAGTTGGAGCTGGAAAGCAGTTTTCACAACTTTTCAGGAGACAGATAAAACGTCATCGATAGAACAGAACTTAACAAACACACTATATTATGTTGTGAAGCAACTACTCAGGTTATATTTGTGTTAGCGGAATATCAATTTTAATTTGATAAATATATTTTTCTAGTCAATTTTGCAAACGTGACTTAATGCCCTTCAGCTCTGTGGTCAGTTTAGTGCGGCATAAAGCCTTCCAGAAGGAATATTCCACACGTTATTTTATTTTAAAATGGATTTGTAACATAAAAACCACCTAAACCCTGGAGAAATGTAATTTACAATAGCACTGTAACACGCGGGAATCTTGCAGTGTAGCCAACATTAAGTACGGAATATGGCGCTGAAAGGCAACGAGTCGTTGACTTAATGCTTTTCTCCTCTGATCGCACTACATGTAGCAGTGGTTTCTGGCTTAAACCCACAAAGCAAATTGCTTTGTGATGGATTTTGCCTGGCCAGTGAGCTTCCGAGCCCTTTATCCTGAAGAAAATGGTTTGTGTGTAGCTTAAACAGAAGGCTGGTGTAATTCTTCCCTATGCCGTTCCAAGGCCCTTGGGTCAGTACTTCAGAATGAAGATTCTTTTTTGATTTAATGCTTTTCAGCTTCGACCAATTCAATTGTTCTATGGTTTGGATAAATTATCCCCTTGATGATGGATTGGGAGAAATGTTCATACTTAGGGATTTGTTTTGTTCTTGTCTGCATGTATTGGAGTGGCAACACTGTTATATCTATTATTATTGTTGTTATCTGGAATTATCACTAATTTTCTGGCATAACTATTTAAATTATAACTCTGTCTTAAAAGGAATGACTGGTCATTTCAAATTAATAACAATAAAAGCGCTGCTGTTCCACCTCGTGCAGTGTGCAAGCGATGTTTGGCTCCTTCTCCAGTGGATTGCTTATAAATAACAAACGGAAACTCTTGTAGCATTCTTTCGCTGGAGAAGGAGCCAAACTTGTGCGGACAATAATAATCTTTATCCCACATTACAGTATTAATTTCATATATGTGTACATTTCAAATAAACCACAAGCTCATTTATGACCAAATGGCTTCCTTTCTAAAGTGATGTCAAAATGGAGAGCATTACCTTTGAGCTATGTTATTTAAATCCCACCAGCTGAGTTAATTGGTTTCTATTGATACTCTACCACCGAAACCAACATGTACATTCCTATTTTTATTATTTAAGGAAACACACACAAACTGGGCATAATTACAATACATATTTTCATTTTCATTCAAATGTCAGTTCTGACAATAGACTACTATTGACACCACACGTTTATCAATTAATGTCACTACATTGGCACAGTGCTGATCACCGAGTTTACACAAGCAGCCCGGTCCTGGGTCAGGGTGCACACCATGTGGCGATATCCGTCCACTGCCATCGAATTTACAAAATGGCGGAGTTCCTGGTTTGTACCAGTCTATGATTTGTCATGCATAGGTTCAGATGTGTAAAATTCAGGCCAGATATCCCTCCTTTTCTGTTCCCTGTCTTCCAGCAATTTTTCTCAGCTGTTTGTTGAGGGCAAGTCAAATTTCAATCTCAGATCCTGTGTCAGGAAGGATTCTCTCGCGAGTTCGTAAGCCAATCTTGACCTGGTGAACTTTGAGATTCCCACAACTTGGCAACCTCAATTATTGCCTGTTACTAGGTCTATGAGGGTTGAAAATACAACAGATCAGTTCTCCTCAAACACAAAATTCTGTCTTGCTTCTTAGTTCCAGTCCTTAATCTGTTAACAGATTTCCAATTTGTCCAGTTCTCTTTTTTTTGCCATGGGTAGTGAGTGATTTCAGAGGTTCCGTCCAAACTAGCCAGTTGAGAAGTCCTGTTAGTGAGAATGGAAAGGATAGATTATCCTCACACAGAAAATGTCCAAAGGAGAAAGATATGCCGAGCCACATACTTGGAAAATGTCCCATCAATTCTCTACTTTATGTAATCAAAATAAAACATCTACTCACCAAAATACTTAATAGATGCTATGAATGTTTTGAAGAGAAACAGGCAGTAGGGGCAAACTGATATTAGTGCTTTCAAGAAACATTCTCATTTTTATTATTAATCCATGCAATAAGGCTGGTAATTGAAAAAGCTCGTGAAAACAAGCAGAGTTTATGTATGGTTTTTATAGATCTTGAGAAAGCCTTCGACCTTGTGCCAAGACCGTTAATATGGCAAGCATTAAGGTTGCAAAACGTTCCTGAACTATACATAAAACTCATAATGGAGATGTGTAACAATGTAAAGACATGTGTCAGAAGCCCAGCTGGTTTGTCCGAAAGCTTTGATATCAAAGTGGGGGTTCATCAGGGAAGTGCTCTAAGTCCACTGTTATTCAATATTACTATAAACTACCTAACAAAACAATTTCAGAAACCCTTACCGTGGAATCTTTTGTATGCTGATGATGTGGCACTAATATCTGACAGTATTTATGACCCACAGGAGAGTTTAGACCAATGGAGGAGAGCTCTAGAATCTAACGGACTGCGCATTATTAGAACCAAGACTGAATATATGGTATGCGACTTCCACAACAATAAACCCGGTAAGATAAATATTGAACTTAAACTAGATGGTGAAACCTTATCAAGGATAACAAAATTCAAATATCTACGTTCTGTCATTGCTGAAGATGGCACGATAAGCGCCGATATAATCCATAGGGCCACGTCTGGGTGGAACAAATGGCGCAAACTAACAGGAGTTTTATGTGATCCAAAATTACCCATAAGAACGAAGGGGAAAGTTTATAAAACTGCCGCAAGACCAATCCTACTCTATGGTAGTGAAACAAGGGCTACTACAAAGGCACATGTGCAAAAGCTGAAATGCGTATGTTACGTTGGGCAGGTGGAGTTACTCTCAAAGATAAAATCCATAATGAACATGTGTGGGGCAGTTTCTAAGTAGTGCCTATAACAGAGAAACTTTTAGAAACCAGGCTAACAAGAGGCTAACAAGAGTTTACTCTTGTTTACTAAGGCAACACTGAAAATATGGCTTCTAACACCACAAAACCAGGCTAAGGTGGTATGGACATGTTATGCGAAGACCGGAGAATCATGTACTGAAGAAGTGCCTTTCCATTACTATGCAAAAGAGAGGTAGCGGCAGACCTCAAACAACATGGATGACGAATGTCCAGAGGGACATGAGAGTATTGGGCCTATCTGCTGATGATGCTTTACAAAGAAATGAGTGGCGCCTCAGGATTAAGAAAGCTGACCCTGCGTAACGGGAAAAGGCGAGGAGGAAGAAGGAGGAGAATCCCACAACCCAATATGATATCGACCAAGCCACAAACATTGATAAAGGTTGCATTCCTTCCCTGAAAGAGAAATGAAACGGACTCTTCACTGTCCATGATCTTTTATTTGGTGGTTGGAGAGCAATGTTTCGATAAATGACATTCTGAATGAACTTTCCAACACTTAGGTAAAAGGAATAGTAGCCATTGCCCATTAGCATTTGCTCTTGTGTGGTATCTTAAAAAATCCTGTTTACTCTAAATTATTTAAGTTTACTATATTGTTTACATGTTGTCTCTGTTGGCGGGATGAAGAGATCACGAGGAATAGGTTTGTGGGGAGGTAGAAAAATACACGCACAAAGTAAAATGTCTTCACACTTCTAGAAAGCCACTCGAAGTTACTAACAGTATTCAGGAGGGTTGTCACAGCTACTGAATCTTGAGTGCTCCAACAGTTGTCTATACGAACATATTCCAGACGAGCCCTGCTTTGGTACTTGGCCCACACGCCTCCCTCACAGCAGTGATGCGTCCCTGTTAGGTTCCCACAGAGTCCAAGGTTGAGCACCACACGACTGCATTTAAAGACCCCACGGAAAGAACGGGGCAAGTCCATTTTTTCCAAAAATGAGTTTATGGCGCATTCTGGTGGCCAGCCATCGTTACTACAGATCTGTTGAAATTAATTTCAAATAAAGCGGAATGTAACTGACATACAGACGTTTTTATTTATAGTGGAAACTGAAAGAACGTCCCATATCATCACACTTTTTCATAATTTAATTTTAGATTTTATTTGTTTTACAAGTACTCCTTTATTAGAAACAAATTTGGCAACAAAAAAAAATATATTACTTACCCTCATTTGGGGTGTCTTAAGTTTTCTTTTTAGTGCTGAAAGTTTAAATTCTCTCTCCTGAAAAAATTACAGAATGTGACTTACCCCGTTCTTCCCGTGGAGTCTTCATTTGTTTTTCAGGCCTAACATTACCTTTGTTTGCATACAATCTAGAAGTGAAGGAACATCCGCAGTGCACGAGTCGCCACTGAGGGATTATTTGGTCTGGGAGCTGACTTAATTTTTGCAAACTGTGGGCTCACTGCATTGATTCTCTGTGTTGCCATCACGGGATAACACGCAGCTCATATACAGTACTTGTAATTTGACATCTATCCTTTCAGTAACAAACAAGCAATGCATTTTTTTAATTTTTACATTCGAATTGAGCCACTATGGACTACGGAGTAACAATCAAAATCAATATTTCGTTCTAGATCGTCTGCCAGCTTTGATGTCCTGCCAGTATCTCTTGAGCCCATTGCTCAGCGCCTTCTTCCGATCTTCTAAAAGAGGTCCCCTCCGTCTTTTGGGTTCTGCCCCTACCTTAAAACCCTGGTAATTTTTGGTTAGGTGTCTGAATGCAAACCTGTTCGTAATTTTGCAGTCTGGAATACCAATTTCTAGAAGGTCTTTGTTACATTCTTCGAACCATGCCAATTTTTTCCTCTTTGGTTTCACGAAATTCCAAATTTTCTTAGTTAGATGATCGTTGGACATTCTGAAAATGTGTCCATAGAACAACAACCTTTTCCTTTTTATTGTTGACATGACTGGTTCTATCTTTCTATAAAACTCTTCGTTTGACTTCAAACGTAAATGTCCGTTAACCCATCTGTTGCCTAAAATTTTTCTCAATACCCTGCGTTCTCTTTTGACTAACTGGTCGACTAGTCTCCGTCTGTTCATAGTCAAAGTCTCCGAAGCATATAATGCTTCAGGTTTGACAACCGTGCTTATTATTATTATAGAGATGTTTCGTTAGGTGATAGGCTCGGTCTAATTTCCAGATTCTAAGATTAATCGCTTCCTGTTCTAGGCCATTTTGTTGGATTACCTCACCCTAAAAGAAAATCAATTACTTTAAAACTAAAGGTCAAAGTTGAACGGTTGTGGGGCGCTGCCTATTCACAAAGATATGTAAGTCATATTTTATTTGGTCAGGAAATTTATTTGAATATTCTGTGAACTCTCCATCCTCATCAACTATGTATGCACTCGGATATTCTTTGCAACTGATATATTTTAACGAGACCGACAGAATGGCAGACATTTAGTAAATGTTTGAGTTTTCTCAGAATTGGTACATCTATACTCTAGAGGATTGCTACCACCATAACGAAATGTGAAGTAGGATTGCCTTTCCTCTGGAAAGGGGAGGAGGTAGAATTTTATCTAATTCACGGTACATTATAACATACCTCAAAACTGAAGGGATATGTTCAGCTCATAAACATGAATGAGGGTCATAAATTTAGCTGTCCCTTGGATTCTACATACTGTCTCTGTAAACAAGGAACAACTAAGAATAATGTTGACCACTTTGAGTTGCCTAATGAAAATTGTCTAGTATTATCCTTGCTTATAAAAAAGAGAATACTTATAGAATTCTGGGCCATGAAAACCTCAGTCAATAAATTTTGAAATTACAAATTCAGCTGCAATTTGCAACCCAAATGTTTGATTCTCTTTGTTAATGTGTATGCTTCAAACCTCATTAGTTTTGAGCTATGTTGATAAAGAATGAATTATATTGAATAATCCCCCATGAAAAGATACAATTTTTTACAAAATTATTTGTGAAAATTCTTTATTTCACTGAGAAATATCAATTTTCTGGACATTCTTGAATATTTCAGAAACATTGAACAATACCTAGCCTAAAATCTACTGTTGTTTTTCCCAGATGTCTTTCATTTATAAGGTAAAACCATAGTAAAACATTTTGTTTGTAGGCCTACTATAATTTGTGTTATCTTTGGCTTTAGTATTGTGAAGGTGATAAAAGTTGCAGACTTAAATTTATTGTACTTCGTCATTATTTGTAAGAAACAGCTTCTCTTGAAGCATAAAAAATAAAAAGTGATTTTATCTTTTAAAAAAGATGAAGAAAAAAAAAGGGAATTACTTTTTTGATGTGATATTATACTTGTGGATGTTGTTACATTCCATTATAACTGATGTCAGTATTTCATGAAATGTACTTAAAGACAGATCTCTTCAATGAAGGATAAACTTGTGATGCAAATGGGAAAATGTACTTAATACGTCGAGGAAATGAGAAAAGACATGTTAAGGTCAAATAAAGTATTTAAAATAATTGACATGAGTTGTAAATTCATTTTGTTTATTTGTTCTCTACCTTTTCTTCTTGTCTGTATTTCTAAAGTCACTTCTACAACAACCTTGTACTGTATTTGGCATGCATCACAAATTTGTGTGCATACAGAAATTTGATATTGTTGATGTGTTCGACACATGGAAACTGATAAACAAATAATGTAGCATTCAACATACATGTATGTGATCCATTCTTTGTTTGTGTTTCCAAAGACAGCAGAGAGATTTGCACTATGAAATACTTATAGTATTATTATTATTATTGAGTTTTCAATACATAGAAGGAACCCTATTTTGCTCAGCATATTAGGGTTATAGTTCGACAATACAGAATATTTATTATTTGCATTACATTATAATAACATATGGAAGATGTGATGGATGAATGAATGTAAGAATAGCGGCTTCGGTGGCGTAGTTGATGGCTTCCTTCAGAGGGGAAGTAAAGCTGGTGGTCCCATGTCATCGATTTATGGCATGTAAAAGAACCTTCCACTAATTACACTTGTGGGAGCAAAAATTTGAAGGTTAGTTTGGTAACGCTCTATTAGTTCCAACATTCGCCACCGGATGCTGACTGCAATGGCATTTAGTAGCCACATCCACAGCTAGGTGTCGTGGATGGTAGCATTTGGTGGCAAAGGTAGGAACTACTTGATAAATTAATAGTCTGCAGTCCTTCTACCTGAATCACAGATAACACACACTAATACAGCCATCACAATTAACACCGGTTATCAGACAGATTCTACACACACCCAAAGTACACGGGGCTACATGATCGCATTGTCACAGCCCCTAAACTCAGGAGCCAACAAATTTAAGAATATGAGAATGATAACATACATGATACAGTTTTGTCAGTTCATTATTGTAGTAACTCTTGGGTCACATTTCATAATATATCTTTCCCTTTCAAAAGCAGATATGTACAGTTTGGGAGGTTCCACAAAAGCTGGTTTAGTCATTGAGAATAGTGATATGAAATCGCTTGAATTTCCCATCTCAAGATAAGAATTGGGTAAGCACAAAGTTCGCTACAATATTTTACTTTTCAAGTTGATGCTAAATCTCTCGTAGCAGATCCTTCCAAAGTTGAAGTCCAAATGTTATTCCACTGGCGAGTTAGTCGTCGTTTTAAGAGGCAGAACTACGAGGTCATCTGCCCCAACTGGTGAATTATGTAGTGTTTTATCTTTCTCTTCAGGTGACATATTGGAGTTGTGTTGTATGGAACTTCCATTGTTGATTGTGCAGCCTCTTTAGCTAGATCATCTGCTCGTTCATTCCCAATTGTCCCTGTGTCTCCACGAACCCGGGAGAGACAGACTGGAAACCATGCTGAGTTATTGGGTTCAAGTTGTACTTGTCGTTTATTGAGTCGAGTTAATCACTGTATAATTTTGCGTTTTGTTGTCTCTACACCACTTTAAAGCCCCGAGTTATGCTTGAAAAATTGAACAGTGTGACGAGAGCTTGTACTGAGCTGAGATTATTTCTAAGCCATTCTCATATACAACGAAGACACATCCAACCAGATCATTTCCATCTGCATCAGGTAGACAAAAACCATCTGTGTAGATCAGGGATGGCCAACTTGCGGCCCCAGACGAATTTTAAAAATATTAGATTATTGATTTATTAATAAATGTAATACATAAAAATACAGACTGGCTTTTGAAATGTGTAAATAAGATTAGAAGGGGGGAATCGGTCGTTGACCCATAGAAAATTCATGTTTTTTTTTTGTCAGAACTAGATACAGAGTATGGTGTTTTGACACTATTCACCGAAGTGCGCTGGTTAAGCGAGGGAAACTGCTTAAAACGATTCTTTGATTTTAGAAAAGAGATGATTGAGTTCCTCAATGTACATGTCAAAACACCTTGCTCCTTAGAAATGCAAGAAAAGCTTCTCGATTCACATTTTTTGAGCAGTATGGCCTTTATAACAGACCACATGAATGAACTAAACTTGAAATTACGGGGCCCAAATCAAACCATACCTCAGTTAGTTGGGCACTTTTGTAGGCCACTTAAGATTTTCCAATCCAGCTTTAAAAAAGCCAATCTCGTACATTTTTCATCATGCAAAGAAATCGTGGAAGAAATCCCAACCAGTGATTTCAGTTTTTGCATACCTATTTTAGATAAGCTTCTGGAGTCGTTCAATGAACGGTTTTTGGATTTTAATGAAATGTGACTGCATATTTTCTTATTTAACAACCCCATGTCTTGTGATATTTCACAGCAAGATGACAACATTCAATTAAAGCTCTGTGACTTGCAAAGTGACCCATTTTTTCAGACAAGGTCGGAAACTGGTACTTCATTTTGGAGTCTATTGCCTGGGGAGAAATATCCCAAACTACGTGACTTTGGTAGGAAAATAGTTTCAATGTTTGGAAGCACATACCTTTGTGAGTGCACCTTTTCAACAATGAAATTTATAAAATCAACAGACTCACAGACAACCATCTTAGAGATCTGCTAAAGGTTGCAACCACTTCAATTCAGATAGATTTTGTTGAACGGTTGTGCCCACCCACAGTGTTCTCATTAAGCAAAGTAGGTGCATACTTATGGATGATTTTAAATAAATAAGAGTATTTTTCAAATACTGTGTTCTGATAAGTGTAAACAACATGATTAAATAACAACTAAAAATTTGTTTTGATCCTTTGTACACTGAGCTTGATATTAAATGTATATGAAAATATTTTGCATAACGTTTATTGATTCATATTATTTCATATACGACGCATACTATATGATATACGTATTGCCTAAATTTGGCTTATTGATGTATGTGTGAAATTAGTTGTGCGGCCCTCGTCTTCACTGGAATATATTGAAGTGGCCCTTTAGGGTTTAGAAGTTGGCCATCCCTGGTGTAGATTATGGAGTCGTGTCATCTGGAGCAGCTATTGTTAATAAGTCTCCAGAAGATGATAGGATGACTTGCTTATATAAAGCAAAATACTTATTGACGTCCGAAACGGGGGAGGAGCTTACGGTCAGCTGTTTGCAATATGGCGGCGATATAGTGACGTGAAGTAATTGGGTGTGCGTTTGTTATGGCTTCTAATTTATGATGGCAAAATACTACATATTTCCTTTCATTGATAGAAATATTTTTATAATCAATTTAAATGCAGTGCCTAATTACTACCAGTTAAAAATATTACCCACATGTAGATAGTAAATTTACTGTCTGCTGTTACATATATGAAGCCTGTACTTGGGAGCCTCGCGGTATCGATGTTTTTATTAATTTCACAATATATATATATATATATATCACATAACACAAAGGATGACTCCCTGATAATAAATTGAACCAAGCAACCCTGAATTTGCATGAATGTTTTGGGTTCAAAGAAGCGTACTTGGGATGCTCAAATCATACTTCAATATTGCAAATATTGACCTACATACTTTCTGTTCAAAGGCAAGAATGTTAATTTATTAATCTCTTGCCACAGACAAGTTAAAATGGAGACATCCTCTTTATCAATATATTTAATTAAATATTTAAAATATAGATATTTAACAAAGCTGGAGTCTCCATTTGACTTGTCATAAGCAAACGGAACAGATCAAAAACTACACTAAAAGCCAAACCAAATTCACTCCTCAACTCGATATAAACCATAATACCAATTAAAACCTACACAAAACATACTCTCCTTACTGTTGTACAACTTTCAAACCAACTATTCGCACTCAAAACTGTAAAACCCTGAAATGAGAACTAATTAAAGTTAGAATAGCCTAGGCCGATCCGGTCTCCTGCTACATTACCGCATATGTATACTTAACATCACTATAACTTCAAAATTACTGTTAAGTGACCTATCTGCCTGAGTAGTATAGGTGTTGCCGGCCTGCCTGGGATGATGGGTCACCAAACCGATACTTAAAACTAAGATTTTACATTTTAATTAACAAATTCAACAGTAGGGAGATCATAGCGAAAAACACAATTTAAGCCAAATCATACTTCAATGACCTACATACTTGCTGTTCAAAGGCAAGAATATAAATTCTCTGGCAAATTAAGGCTAGGAACAGCATTTTTCTTAATTTTTCTAACCATTCGGCTATTGTCAATCGGAAGAACCCCTAAAATAAGTTTACGAAGAGCGGATTACATTCTTTGTACGGCACAGAAGTAATAGGCTATAAGTTTATCAGTATTTTTGATGTAGCTAAATCCATGTGAATACAAATTAGAGACAATAACTATCAATAATCAACAGTACCGGTGGAAAGAAATCGTCTTCACAAAAATGCAGGCTGCACTCTGTCATGTAACATGTAACACGTTTTCCAATTGACAGCGACGAAGCCCATCTTTCTCTCTGAACTTTTTGTACAGGAAAGTAGTGAAGATATTTCGTAGCCGTTTTATACGATTTGCAACCGTATACAGAGCAGTACCTCCTCGAATTTGACAAATTTCTTTCTGTTTCCATCACGACGTCAATGCTTCACCATCTAAATAAATCTCACCAGTCACAATGTTACAGCTTCAACATTCTGCCGCGTGGCTGCGCCATCCAAGTTTTCTGACGTCAATAGTATGGATGTAAGCATAGTATAGTCTACTGCTGTGCACAGACGCATAGCCATTGAGCTCGTCCCACAAATACTCGTGGGTGATTCAATGCACAGTGTAAATCATATGTACGGTATAACCCCTTAACTTTATTGCACCTCATATAACTTCCATGCTCCTGGGAGTTAGACGACTTCTATGGTGTTTCATAGTTCTACTTGGTTCACTTTACAATTGCTACCATAGATGCTGTACCTCTAGGGGTTTATATCAACAACATATCAGTGGTGTCTCTTCATAACATCAACCCAAATATACAGGGTCATCGAAAAATAATGCCAACATTTCAAAAAATTATAGCACCGAAACCCTTTATGTTAAACATGTAATTCTTTCACTGAACGCCAGCTGGTTGAAGTAAGTTTTGTTTTGGAGGGGACGTGACCTTGCTATACGCACACTAGATGCGCAGTAGCCAAGGTTGGCTAGGGGCGCGCGCGTGCCATTGAAGTCCTGACTTAACCCCTTTGGATTTTTTATCTGGGGGTACATTAAAAACATTGTGTATGCAGAAAAAATTCGGGACTTTGAGCACCTGCGGGAGCGAATTTCTGCCGCCATCTTGACAGTTACTCCTGAAATGATTGCACGTACCAATCCAGCCATTGGGAAAGCGTTCGTTCAATGCTGATGTTGGTGGTCGGCCTGGCCTAGATTTTTTTCTCTACAGTCCCTGTTTCCTTAAACTGATTAAATGATCGAATGACAGCTTTGTAATCAGTTGCAGTTTGACGGGCGGTGCAGTCAATGGCGTGCGCGCCCCCGGCCGACCTTGGCTACTGCGCATCTAGTGTGCGTATAGCAAGGTCACGTCCCCTCCGAAACAAAACTTACTTTAACCAGCTGGCGTTCAGTGAAAGAATTACACGTTTAACATAAAGGGTTTCGGTGCTATAATTTTTTGAAATAGTGGCATTATTTTTCGATGATCCTGTATAAGCAAATTTCAACAATATAATATCTGGTTCTTACAATGCACAATGAAGCAGAATTCCAGAAACTGCTTAAGTTATCAACTGTCTTGATACCGGAATAAGACGGGTGAATATAATCTTGAATCCTGTTTCTGTTGTGCATTGGTCTGCTATGTGAAGAGCAATGTATAATCACACCTTTGGCATTCCATGAGAAGCATATCGTTCAACAGATGTAAATTTAGCAGATTGCTTGGTAAAACAAAGGCGGTACTGAAGCCAGCAAGATTGGCCTACATATAAATAGTGAAAACACCATGTTCATGCAGACTGGAAGAGGTCAGGTTAACGATTTGCTGGTCAGTCTATAGAACAAATCCCACAATTTACATATCTTGGCAGTATCATCTCTATTGACAGAGACACAGAGAAAGATATTGACTGCCAAATTGGAATAGTACATGGCATCAGCCATATTTCAGTGCATGCGCTCACTCGGGTCAACAGCAGCCATATACTGATATCTCACCAGGAGATGGCAGTCGGGTTTGAACTGCAGTTGTCTTCCCGCTCACTGCGTGTCGTGCATTCCAAAAACATTCAGTTGGTCACTGTTTCCATTACTGCCACACTGGTAAAAGTAAACACAAAGGCTTGTAAGAATATCAACAGTAGGAAGGAAGGTAACAATTCACACGTGAGTAAATTATCATGCAGGAAGTAGCAGCAACTGACTGCCAGCCGATAAATTTAGGCCTGGAATAGGCGGGCCGCGCATGCTTACTTCAAGAGGCCCCCCCCCTTACCCTGTCGCAGTGTGTTGAACTGCCTTCTCCTGGTGTGATGACATTACAATCGTAAACTAATTCTGATAGCATTTGAAATGTGGACGTATCGCAGGATTTTAAGGATATCATGGGCAGCTAAAAGTCACAAATGTGGAAGTACTGCGGCGTATGAACAAAGACTCGGAAATTATCAGTATCTTGCCACGGTGGGTGAGTGGTTAACGTGTCGGTCTACTAACCCCAAGTTTACGGGTTCGCTCCTGACCGTGGTAAGTGATTTTTGAAAGGCGGCAAAAATTACGACACGCATGTCAAAGAACCCATTTGTTTTCAGTAGGCCGAGTTCATAATGGCAAAATTAATCTTGGGAGTTTCCGCCAATACAAAGTTCCTCATTTCTCTACTAGAAAGTGCTATAGTTTTCAAGAGCTTAGATATCTAACCTCCTTAACTTTCATAGTGCTTCAAGGAACAACGAAATTCGACATGCAAGCTAACCTCAGGGTGTCAAATAACAAAACTTGCACCCAGCACCCGAGGCCATATGATATTATTATTATTATTATTATTATAGTATCATCAAAAGGAGAAAACTAGAATACTTTGGTCATCTCATGCGCAATAACAAATACCACCTCTTGCAATTGATTATCCAAGGGAAGATTGATGGCATTAAGGGGTCCAGGACGCAGAACAATATCCTGGCTAAAGAACTTAAGCCAGTGGTTTGGACTTGATACAGTGTCACTGTTTAGAACAGCTATGGACAAACAGAAAATCATGCTACTGATCACCAATGTTCTTTGAGGACGAGGCACTTGAAGAAAAAGAAGAATTCTACCCATACATGTCCTGTTCAACAAAATACTGTAACGTGTTTTTCGTGGGGTTTTATGCAACTGGCATAAGTCAGTAGGAAGCCATTCTATATTTATTTACGCGGCAAATTGTTCAGCCAAGAGAATTTTTCATGTTAATTTATTATTATTATTATTAATTTATTATAATTATTATTAAGGTATTTTCGGAGCATTTTATAAAAATTATTAGCATGCAGATAGGTTTTCTATGTCTTAGAAAACGCTATCAAGCAAATTATTACGAACGACAATATTATAGAAAATTATGTGATTACGGAATTTTACGGAGTTTTCGTCAGTTAGGGTATATCGAGAGACGTGACTCACTGGGATTTCAAGTACACGCTTAATCTTGTCGAGAAGCATGACGCAATCTTGGGTCGCAAGGTCTAGAAAAGGCGAATTGTTGGGACGGAAAACGACTTCTCCCTCTCGCGCGCCGAGTGTAAAGAAACCAGAGGAGGGGAACTAGCGGCGTGCTCTGCCAATCAGTGAGGACGACGTAAGCTAGATGTCGGTACCATGGTGGGGGAGCCAACGTGTGCATATATCGTTCGACGCGCCGTGAAACGAGGACTATCTGTGAAATACTTGAGGAGTATGGATGCGCGTGCGAGTCGCTCCGATGTTCAGTGGAGTTAGGAGGACAATCTGTGTAGTTCTTGCCGAGTGTGGATATACGCGGGAATCGCTCCGATGTTCCGTGAAACGAAGGACTATCTGTGAAATACTTGAGGAGTATGGATGCGCGTGCGAGTCGCTCCGATGTTCGGTGGAGTTAAGGACAATCTGTGTAGAACTTGCAGAGTACGGTCGCAAGTGCGTGTCGCTCCGATGTTCAGTGGAGTTAGCGACGAACTTTTGTAAAACTTGGTTGTACGAGTGTTTGGGTCCGAGGTACGGACCATAGAATTATCTAATCTACCAGAATATCATCAAATTCCGACGGAGATGACGACGTCCAGGAGACTGTGGGAAGCTCACAACATCATCAAGAACGAGGGAAATGCTTTGGCAATTTCCAGTGGTAAGCGCAAATGACGCGGAAATACGCAATCTCTCATTTTTCTTTGTTTTACATTTCATATTTCAGTAACTTCATAGCTTGGAAATAAGAGTAAAATCAATTTATCAGACTCCGTTTTCACGTAATTTTCTATCGGTAATATTCAAATCACAACGCTCCAATTTAAATTTTGTACTTATTATTATTATTAATTTTGCTATACTTGTTTTATATAATAAATTCATTTCTTTTACAATGCAATCTTTGCTTTCAGTAGGTAGCATTAGATATAGACCAATTCCTTCTCCTGATACAATTGTTTGTTGGGTTAATGATCAAATCATACCACGATCTGAGTGAATAGAGTCTTGAAGGTGTTCTGCCAGAGCTAGACGTTGTTAAATACAAATTTAGATTTCAACATTGCATTGAGGTCTTGGCGCCCATTAAAACAACATAGCTTAGGCAAAGGTAAACAGTTACATTTATCACCCAACAGTGTGGGCTAGCAAAACTGTTACATTTGTACGCTCAACGTGGAGCAAAGTAAATACCGTTTCACTTGTCATCCCAGCCTAAGCAAAACTGCTACATTTGTCGCCGACAACTTGGGGCTGAAAACCTAATAACATTTGTGGAAGGAGAAGGGTATATATTTCTGTGCCTGTATTTTGGGGGTTATTTGTCTGTATCAGTGTATATCATTATGGGGGATGAGAAAGAAAGACAGATGAGGTTACGTAGTGGTCATCAACGGGAGAGTGATGATATGAGCAGTATGTCGAGTGATGGTAGTAACGGGGTAGCGGAGGTAAATCCCGATACTGAAACAGGGAGTGTAGGCGGCCAACCAGAATTAAAAACTTTACTTCTCGAGTTCATGTATCAGAACAAAGTTAGTAGTGATGCCTTAAATGCAAAATTAGAACAAAACAGTAGGGAAAATAAAGAAAGTACAGACGCTTTAAATGCTAAACTGGAACAAAACAGTAGGGAAAATAGAGAGAGTAATGAAACATTAAACGCCAGATTAGAACAAAACAGTAGGGAAAATAGAGAGAGTAATGAAACATTAAATGCCAGATTAGAACAAAACAGTAGGGAAAATAGAGAGAGTAATGAAACTTTAAACGCCAGATTAGAACAAAACAGTAAGGAAAATAGAGAGAGTACTGAAACTTTAAATGCTAAATTAGAACAAAACAGTAGGGAAATGAGTGACAAATTCGAACTGATTAGAGGTGAGATCAGGGGGGTGATGGAAGAAAAGGCTAAAGAGATTATTGCAGATGTAGACAGAAAATTAGGAAAAGTACAGGAGGAGTTGGAAATTAGAATCAGTACACAGGCTGAAAATTTAAAAGAACTAGTGCAACTGGAAACACAGCAGGTCAAAAAGCAATTGGGGGGAGAAATTGACAAAATTCAGGTAGCAACTAAAGAGGTTAAGGAACAGCTGGGGGGTAGAATTGAGAAAGTCCACTCGCAAATATTTGCAGAAGTAAATGATTTAAGAGAGAGTAATAGAGAGAGCATTAGCAAGATTGAGGAGAAACAAGCAAAGCTATATGATAAAGTAGAAGAATCAGAAGGAAACATTAAATTAACGGTAAACAGTATTGAGAGGAAGGCTGAGGAGAAAATCGCAGAATTAGAATTAAAATTAAAAGCTAGGATCAGGCAAGAAAATAGTCAGAATAGGCCAGTTTTTGTGAATAGCACACACAGGGAGGTAGAACTGGGTAAGTTCAGCAATCGACAGGGGTGCCCAATGGAGTTCATGAACACTATAGAAAATAAATTCGGGGAGAGGTTGGAAAATGGTAGTATTGAGTGGTGCCAGGTAGTTGAAATTTTAGAACAAGTGTTTGTGGGGGAAACGAGGAATTGGTTTGCTGTCTACAGAGACAAGTTTACTGATATTAATGATTTTAAAATGAAATTCTGTGAAAAGTTCTGGAATGAGGTTATTCAGTCGCAGCATCGTGAGGGAGTAGTGTGTGGTAAATATAACCCTAAAGGAAGCTCCACCATGACCGAATACTTTTTAGGGCAGGTATTAGTGTGTAAATATCTGGATGGCTTGAAGGAGGAAAGTGATGTGGTAAGGTTGCTACTTAGGCACTTTCCCTATAGGATCAAGGAGGCTGCTTGTATCCAGAATGTAAAGACTATATCACAAGTAGAAAATTTGTTAAGCACATTTGATGCACTAGGGAGAGGGGGTTATGAGGACAATTTCAATCGGAACCAGGGTAATAATAATAATAGACCTAATGAAGCCAGGCATCAAGAAGTTCAAGGGAACGGTGGCGAAGGGGCCAACGCTCAAAATAGAAATAATAATAATCAGCTATATCAGAACAGAGGAAATGGCTATGGTAATCAGTATCAAGGGAGGAACAATGATTTCAGGGGAAATCAAGGGAGAAACAATGATTTCAGGGGAAATCAAGGGAGAAATTATAATGACAATAATTACAACCAGAATAGGGGTCAAGGAAGAGGACAGCCTAGTGGTAGTAATATACAGCCAAACAATGACAACACAGCCCAGAACAACCAGACCAGTTTAGTAGTTAGTAGTACTACGGCCAGCTGTAGCGGTTCTTTAAACGCGAACCAGGCTGCGAAGTAAGGTCAGAATCTCAGTCTGTAGCATGCCCTGTCCATACAATTATACAGGAACCCTATGACCTAAATGTAAGAAATGAATTATTACATGAACTAAATGATGAAGGTATTATTCAGGAAGTGGTTAGTAAGAGCCCCATAGTTAAATTTAACGTGTCCGAGGCGTACACAGATGTTTTAATTGATAGTGGTTGTATGAAGAGTTGCATAAGTAGTGCATTTTATGATAAAATGAAAGGAACTGGAGTAAATTTTGAGGAGATGCCAATTAAAAGCACTTTTGTTATCACAGCTGTTGGGAAGAGGTCTAAAGTAATTTCTAAGCAAGTTTTAGTAGACATTAAAATTAATAATCATGTAGAGAAGCAGATTTGCCTTGTAATTCCAAATTTAGTATTCAGTGTTATCTTGGGTTCAGAGTGGCTAAGTAGAGGGTCTGGTAACTTATGTTATGATGTAGGGAGTTTGAAATTCAAATGGGGAGATTCTGAAGTAGAAGTAGCGTTCAATGACCAAATTCAGAGAAGTAGTGTTGTAGGTGTGATTTGTACTTTAAATGAGATATCGCCAGCCGTAGAGCGGGGTTCTCCATGTTTTGTGGGCAGTGTGATTACGAACGGAAGTCTAGAGGACTCGTTACGTGAGGCTGCATTTCAGGGAAATATAGAGGATGAACAGTGTGTTCGGCTCTATGATGTGTTATGGTGTAATAGGAGAGTTTTTGAGGATCGCATTGGTATGGCCAATTGCTATACCCATTCATTGAACGTTATTGATAGGTCAGTATTCACAGGACATAGAGATCCTGTACCTTTCGCTTATCAGAGTGCAGTTGAGGCACAAATTAATCAGATGCTTGAAGATGGGATTATTGAGCACTCGAACAGTCCATATGTTAATTCTTTGATCACGGTACCCAAGACCGACGGCACTGTTCGTATTTGTTTAGACGCTCGTTTGGTTAACAGTAGAATTAGTTCAGATCAGCTGAAATCTATGTCAATAGAAGAATTAATGCAAACATTTGAGGGGAAGAAGTATTTCACTTGTGTAGATTTGAGTTCCAGTTTTTGGCAAGTGCCACTTATGTTCGAAGATAGACCATTTACAGCTTTTAGTCATAAATATAACCTTTATCAATTTTGTAGAACACCTTATGGGTTAAAGAGTAGTTCAGCAGCTTTAATTAGGGCTTTAAACATCGCATTAGGGGATGACACAGGAGAGTTTGTAACCATTTACATAGATGATATGGTAATTAGTTCACGCAGTTTTGAGGAGCATCTACGTCATTTAGATATAGTTTTCAGAAGTTAGATCAGGCAGGGTTCACTTTGAAGCTGTCTAAGTCGTCATTCTGTCAGTCAGAAGTGACATTTTTAGGTCATAGAGTGTCAAGTAGAGGTGTGACACCATAGGAAGGTAGGGTTAGCATGTGTGGACAGTAGCAACAGGGCATCGTTACAGACACTGAGAAATATGCTAGTGGAGCAACGTGATGACGTTCATTTAAAGGGAGCCACTTGCAAGGTTGGAAGCAGGTGACGCAGAAACATTTATAGTTTCCAAACATATTGGCAAAACAGCATATGTGCTGGAGAATAGTGAGGGAAACAGATTATACGGAACGTATAATATACATAGTCTACGAAAATATGTGTCATAAAGTGAGTGTGTTTAGCTGGCGAGCCAGCCTATCAAATGAGTAAGTGTGGTATTTGGTGCGTGGGAGGAGATGGTCTTCCAGGCAGGCGTATCAGAAGTCACACAGGGGGGTAGTATGTAAGTAAATGAGAGTTTTTAAGGTACAGGGAAATATGACGGGATTGTCGGATGCTGTTGAGCACTAAATTGTCTCGATGCACCAAGGCCATTTTGGCAGCGCTGATGGGTTCCCATTTATCTCCAAGAGATGGGGGAGCGCTTGAATAGGGCTTGTTAGCTTAAGGCGTCCACGAGATAAAAGATGGGCCATCAGAATGCGAGACAGTCCTTCATGAAACTCATACATATCAGCACACGTGATTTCTGTTTACGGCCTCGCCATGTAAGATTTGTAAGTGTGTAATTTAAGATAATTTGTACAATGGTATTATGTGTGTGAGGAGAAATGGTCTGTGTTTAGAACTAGTATTAAGTAGAATATGGTTAACGGGAACTTAACAAGACAGGGCGATTACGGCACAGAAATATTTGGTGTTATATGTAATGCGCATTTACTGTTTTTTTTTTCAGAAGTCAATATTCATTTAATCTACTTTAATGAGAGATTAAGTATTATGGTCACGAGGCGCTGCCACAATAGTGTGATCGTGTGCTCAGTGATAAGTGGAATTAAATGTCACCATAAGGTGGGGACCTCCAGTGAAATTAGGGAGTTCTATGGTGATATAAATATATCAGAACACCTTCAATGCGTGTGATATGACATCATAAATACATAGTGCTCACACATTAATTATGTCTATTTCTCCAACATAGAGAAATTTGAGAGGCGGAAATATCCGTGGAACACTATTCCATATGTAAAACATTGGACTGGTTGCAAAGTGCAATTCATAGTGACAACAAACTTTGACGCAAAGTGCGTGAAGAAAAAATATGAGTGTATATATCTGTAATTTAGGGTGATTTCATTTATGTAATATGTATTTTGGATGGGGTTTATTAACGTGTCTGGGATAATCGGATAATGGACCGTCGTCACGGTAAATCATCCGATGATCCGAGGCGAATATGTAACGTGTTTTTCGTGGGGTTTTATGCAACTGGCATAAGTCAGTAGGAAGCCATTCTATATTTATTTACGCGGCAAATTGTTCAGCCAAGAGAATTTTTCATGTTAATTTATTATTATTATTATTAATTTATTATAATTATTATTAAGGTATTTTCGGAGCATTTTATAAAAATTATTAGCATGCAGATAGGTTTTCTATGTCTTAGAAAACGCTATCAAGCAAATTATTACGAACGACAATATTATAGAAAATTATGTGATTACGGAATTTTACGGAGTTTTCGTCAGTTAGGGTATATCGAGAGACGTGACTCACTGGGATTTCAAGTACACGCTTAATCTTGTCGAGAAGCATGACGCAATCTTGGGTCGCAAGGTCTAGAAAAGGCGAATTGTTGGGACGGAAAACGACTTCTCCCTCTCGCGCGCCGAGTGTAAAGAAACCAGAGGAGGGGAACTAGCGGCGTGCTCTGCCAATCAGTGAGGACGACGTAAGCTAGATGTCGGTACCATGGTGGGGGAGCCAACGTGTGCATATATCGTTCGACGCGCCGTGAAACGAGGACTATCTGTGAAATACTTGAGGAGTATGGATGCGCGTGCGAGTCGCTCCGATGTTCAGTGGAGTTAGGAGGACAATCTGTGTAGTTCTTGCCGAGTGTGGATATACGCGGGAATCGCTCCGATGTTCCGTGAAACGAAGGACTATCTGTGAAATACTTGAGGAGTATGGATGCGCGTGCGAGTCGCTCCGATGTTCGGTGGAGTTAAGGACAATCTGTGTAGAACTTGCAGAGTACGGTCGCAAGTGCGTGTCGCTCCGATGTTCAGTGGAGTTAGCGACGAACTTTTGTAAAACTTGGTTGTACGAGTGTTTGGGTCCGAGGTACGGACCATAGAATTATCTAATCTACCAGAATATCATCAAATTCCGACGGAGATGACGACGTCCAGGAGACTGTGGGAAGCTCACAACATCATCAAGAACGAGGGAAATGCTTTGGCAATTTCCAGTGGTAAGCGCAAATGACGCGGAAATACGCAATCTCTCATTTTTCTTTGTTTTACATTTCATATTTCAGTAACTTCATAGCTTGGAAATAAGAGTAAAATCAATTTATCAGACTCCGTTTTCACGTAATTTTCTATCGGTAATATTCAAATCACAACGCTCCAATTTAAATTTTGTACTTATTATTATTATTAATTTTGCTATACTTGTTTTATATAATAAATTCATTTCTTTTACAATGCAATCTTTGCTTTCAGTAGGTAGCATTAGATATAGACCAATTCCTTCTCCTGATACAATTGTTTGTTGGGTTAATGATCAAATCATACCACGATCTGAGTGAATAGAGTCTTGAAGGTGTTCTGCCAGAGCTAGACGTTGTTAAATACAAATTTAGATTTCAACATTGCATTGAGGTCTTGGCGCCCATTAAAACAACATAGATTAGGCAAAGGTAAACAGTTACATTTATCACCCAACAGTGTGGGCTAGCAAAACTGCTACAATACTTCCGGGAAGACATACAGAAATAACAAAAGCACCTCTCACAAAAGTCAACATACACCTGTGCACTAGTCCCCTGTTTAAAGAGGGCCATGAGTCAGTCTAGCTCCAACCATCGAGGTGTTCACTTGTGACAGTCCGGAGGGAAAGTGAGTAACTATGCCTAGAAAAGAAATATCTATGGATATTCGTAATTTAATAGTGAAATTACATTATGAAGGTAGATCTTATGGGAATATAGCGGAGATTGTGGGGAAGACTCGTGCGACTGTTCAAACAATTGTGCGCAATTTCAAATTGAATGGTAGTGTAATGAATAAATCACATCCTGGCCATCCACGCATATTAAATGACCGTGATGTTCGGTCAGTCTTGAAGACAGTGAAGTCGAATCCACGAACAAGTGCCCCTAAAATAGCAACAGATATTGCAAATACTACACAGTTCCTGAAACTGTAAGAAGGATTTTACGGACAAACGGATATCGAGGACAAGCTGCAAGATGTAAACCTCTAATTACGTAGCAGAATCGGAGGAAGAGGATAGATTTTGCCAATGAACATCTTAGGAAAGATGTTACGTTTTGGAAACGAGTTCTCTTTATGGATGAAAGTCCATACAAAGTATTTGGAGCAGATGGCAGTGGTAAAATATGGTGTAAAGCAAATGAAGTCATGAAAACTGACAATCTTATACCAACCGTCAAACATGGTGGAGGCACTTTGATAGTATGGGGATCAATTGGCGGTGGCTGGGGTGGGGAATTTGGCTTTTATTGAAGGCATAATGGACCATAGACAGTATCTCAACATATTACAACATCTGAAAGCATCTGCAGAAAGTTTAGGGCTTGGACGACAATGGATCTTCCAACAGGATAACAATCCAAAACACACTGCTCTCACCGTCCGAAAATGGATCCTGTGAATGGGAATATTCATAACCTATTTGGATTGCCAAGGTAAGGTTTTTGTTTTATGAAAGGGAGCTTGACTTCCGTAGCACATTGGCATTGCTCGTGACGTCAATACTACTTGTATTTTGTGTCTTGCGATGGCCTTCTCAGTATGTGCTAGCCACGTGTATTGGTGAGGTGTGTCTGTACCAACTGACAAGCCCAACGGCACACTGGGGCGAAACGCTGGTATTTTATGTTTGAGTTGACCGGACCAATTTTAATGGGAATACTAGTTGCCATTTCTGGTCCGTATTGACGTATATAAAATTATTTAATCAATTTGAAGCTTTCCGCCGAATCATTACAAATTATGTTTGCGCTATTAGTGCGCTAAGTAAGGTACATGTTTCGAACCATACAATCGGTCCTTCATCAGCCTCTCACATGAATGGGAAACACATCAAAAAACACTGAACAATATCAAAAAATGCATGCACACTAATAAAACACATATTAAAAACGTTCCATTAAAACTGTACAAACATATTAAAAAACACATATTAAGAGTTCTGAAAGTCCATTTGACTTGTTCAATCGCCAACATTTGAACACGTGCCGTTATGATTGGAGATCTTGTCCTGTTCTATTATCTGCTTCTTGATTTCCTGTCTGTATGTGCAATAATGTTTTCCATTTAGTGAAGGGAGTCCTATTATCATGTATAGGGAACGGAAATGGAGTAGTAGTCCCATTTGAGTAGTTCCAACGTGAAAAAACTTTAGGTTGCTTCCAGGGTGCACAAATAGTCCTCTGTTGAATGAAAAAAATTAAATTTATTTAGTGAATTTTAACATATTAATTGATAACGTTTATGTCATTGTAAAAAAGCAAGGTGGTATAAAACTTCTTCATATTTGTTTGTGTTTCTTGTATAGATAGAACATTTACTAGGTGTATGTAGACTTTAGTGACTGATTGTACATCACTCTATAGGCAAAACTTCTCGAGAAATGGCCTACCAACATTGCACTTCACAGGTCATCATCATCATCTTGCACAGTTTCCAGCCACTGGCCAGGTCTGTTTGGAACACAAGCCTCTCCAACGTCTTCTGTCTTCCCTGCTTAAATATGTAGATATGGATTTATTTGCAAAAGGGAACATCGTCCCTGGATTATATACACAAAGATAACAACAGATACATATTCTGTAGAAATAAATAAAAATGATAAAAACACTAATCCAACCCCCACACACTTCTACCCACTAATTTAACCACTACTTGCCCCATTGACTTGGTTTAACTTTACAAGAATGATCGAATCAGTCCTTATACAGTATATCTCTGCCATTCCCAATCTCCCAAGCATTCTCTCCTTTGTAACCTGAAAGAGATTCCCTAATCTTAATCTACCTATAGCACCGAGAAGAGAGCAGATGATTGTCCGACTCGACAAATCGACTTCTAAAAATGGTCCGTGTGTCTTTAGACTTACTGACCCTATATTCTTTGGTCCCTAGTTCGTGAAGATGTTCAGCCCCATTACTACATTGTTTTTTGGGAATATCACTTACCCTAATTCCCGAAAGAGTTTGATTTCTCTCTCGCCTGTTCAGCGGCAAATTCACCGACCCAACTTCATGGGAAAAACACATTGATGGACTTTGGTGCTTATATTCATTTTTCAGGGATTCTGGTATAATACAGTAAGCATTTGTGTTATAGTTTTTATTGACCTCTAAATTAACCTACTTCAATTTTTTTCCATAATTCATGTGCTGTTCTTTCACTATAATATTAGGTGATGTCTTGCAAGTGTGTGTTCTGAACATATTATTAAACAGATAATGGTAGTTGCAGACAGAAAGGTTAGTTTTCAAACTGATGTAATTTCATCATGACCTCATTATAGTTAGCAACATCTTAACTAGGTATGAATAGGTGCAGATCCGATGCTCACCTATGGCATTCAGCTTATTTGGGAAAAACTCACAGTGTCAGACTTCGAGTTCCTGGAAAGAGTAATAACCAGATTCCTAAAAAGAATACTGGGTATCTGTAAAACTGTGCCATCTAGACTAGCATATGTACTGGCCAAAGAAAGTTTCCTCATTGAAGACTGGAGATATGACCTTTCATTGCCAACAATGCCTAATGTCGAGGAACATCTTAAAAGGCGGCTTCGGTGGCGTAGTCGGTAGCATGCTGAGCTTCTATGCCCAAGATCGCGGGTTCAAACCCGGCCGAAGTCGTCGGATTTTTTAAGAGCGTTAAAAATCCCTCGGTATGCCATCTTTCGGAGGGGAAGTAAAGCCGGCGGTCCCATGTCATAGATTTATGGCATGTTAAAGAACCTTCCACTAATTACACCTGTGTGAAGCTAAATTAGGTTAAAAATGTAAACAACGCTCAGGTTCCTACGTTCGTCGCCAGGAGCCGACTGCGGTGGCGTCTTGTAGCCGAATTCTGAACTAGTATTCGTTGATGGTGGCGTTTGGCGGCAAAAGTGGGAACTACTTGAAAAATTCAAAGTCTGCAGTCATTACTTGAATTAAGAAACAGATACACACACTAATACAGTCATCACAATTAACACCGGTTATCAGACAGATTCTACACACACCCAAAGTACACGGGGCTATATGACTGCGTTGTTGCAGCCCCTAAACTAAGGAACCAACCATCTTAAAAGAAGAGGACAAGAAAGTGGAGAAATATGGCCAGGGTTTTTCATAACAAAAGCCATGCTCAACCGGAGCTGGGCTGGTCCAAACCAAGAACTAAGAAGCGCTATCACAAGACTACCAATTCACGGTTTCCACCACAAACTATGCACGAAGGCTCATTATCACGAACCAAGTGAGGATTGTATGTGTAGGTAGTGTGATAATGTATGTGAACGATATCATTTTAACGCTTGTGTGAACAGAATCAAATCTCATAAGGGATCAAGAGTTTAGTGCTTTTCAGTCGGTCAACACGAATGTACCCAAAAGAGATGGGTTATGCCCTAATCCTGAAATAAATTACATGAGATTAATAAATAATTAATAAATAATTTATTTCAGGATTAGGGCTTAACCCATCTTTTTTGGGTACATTCGTGTTGACCGACTGAAAAGCACTAAACTCTTGTTTACTAAGGCAACACTGAAAATATGGCTTCAAACACCACAATGC
Source organism: Meconema thalassinum (assembly GCA_946902985.2). Lineage (NCBI taxonomy): Eukaryota > Metazoa > Arthropoda > Insecta > Orthoptera > Tettigoniidae > Meconema > Meconema thalassinum. Next base: position 38,085,427 of record OX336388.2, read on the forward strand.
TCTTAAGGGATATAGTAAGGAATGAATAATTTTATATATTAAACTATTAAACTCCTGAACCAACTTTTTGACTTCTTTTGGAATAGTAAAACAAAAATCACATGGTTTAAAGAAATACGATCGATTTAGATTACTAAGCATCAAATTGAACATAGAGAAGAGAAACGGCTTCTGAATAACAAATACACTCGACTAACATTCAAAATTTCACAGCGTAAGCAATATGTTATATCAGCAGAAGAACGAGCTGCAAGATCTTACAGAATGAAGAAGTATTGGGAAAGAAAAAAATTATCAAGTATTAAGAACTGAACTTATTATTTGAAGACTTTGTACATGGGTTGGTTTTTTAGTTTTGGCAGCTTAGTTATAACTGGATTAATAACTCACTTAGATGGTTCCAAGTTTCACAGGCCCTCGATGTAGTCCCCACCGTTGCGTACAACGTGTTCCCAGCGATGCGGAAGTCGTTGGATCCCGTTGGCACTGCCCAATCTATTGATGGTACGAAGAGAGCGCTCGGCAGCCTGCTTAACGTCTTCAATGGTACGGAAGCGCTCCCCGCGCATTGTCATCTTCATCTTCGGGATGAGATCATAGTCGCAGGGACTGATGTCGGGAGAATATGGGGGGTGATAGAAGACCTCCCAGCGCCAGCGATCCAACAATGCCGACACGTCTGCTGTGTGTGCCCTAGCATTGTCATGCAGAACGATGGGCGGTGTAACCATGCGGAACCCATTTGGACGCAATCATCCTCATTTTCAGTAAGTGCTTCAGGATGTGGAGGACAGTTGAATGCGCCAGTCCAGTATCTTGCTCTAATTGACGAATCGTTACGTTCCGATCCACCTCTACTAACGTGGACACCATTTGTACATTGTCATCACTTACTGGTGGGTGACCAGATCGAGGCATGTGCTCCACACGTTCGCGCCTATCTCGAAAGGCTGCAACCCATCTTGCTACCATTCTGAACGGTAACGCAACTGCACCGTACGCTTCCTGCAATCCTTGGTGACACTGTTTAGGACTGCGACCCCTAGCACACTGAATTTTTATCCACGTTCTCTGCTCCTGCTTGGAAAACATTGCGACTGTCTTTCGCGAGCACTGGTCTCACACTACTCATCTAACAGGCGCGACTGCGCACGAGTGGTGGTGAGGACGGGCGAGGTCATGTGCTCTGAGGGAGGGGATGCAGGGCAGCAACCGTCGGTAAAAGTGGCAGCGCCCAACATTGTTGCAACTTGGCACTGAAGCATTGGTGCCAAAACTAAAAAACCAACCCATGTATATAAGGTTTGATTTTGGTGCTCCAATGTGGGCGTAAACAGTGTAAATAAATAAACAAACCATTATGTACGCACATTCGTGCTTTCTGTCAAATAAATAATAGGGGCAGGTGACTTAGCTGTTACACCCCTTAAAACTCCAATAACTAACTAGGTATGAATGTCTTGCATATCGCATCTCCTTGTGGAACCTCCCTTGCTCAAGATGTAGCTGCTATTATTAATGCAGCTAATGACCAACAGTGGTAGCTTCGCTCGCCAACGTACAGCGCTAGGCCATGGGGCCAAGGTCTCTGTGGACTTGGTAGACGTGGGTTTGAGTCCCACCGTCGGCCGCCCTTGAAATGGTTTTCCGTGGTTTCCCATTTTCAACTACAGGCAAATGCTGGGATGGCACTTTCTGACAGGCCAGGCCACTTCCTTCTACATCCTTGCCCAGTTTCGTTTCATCTCTCAAATCCTCTCCTCTCAGGAAGGGCATCCAGCTGTGAAAACCATCCGCCAAATAGACTTTCCGCATCTCATCCCCGACCCCATTGAAAACGGGAATAGTAAGGGGTAGACATACATTAATGCAGCTAATGACCATTTATTTGTATCTTCAGGATGGGTCAGGGAAGGGATTTTGGAAGGAAATCGGTCGTGGACCTATTGAAAGGAACCGTCCCGGCATTTGCTTGGTGGTGAAAATGGGAAACCACGAATACCATTTTCCGGACGGCCGAAGTGCGATTCGAACCCACGATATCAGCGAGACACAGTGGCCCCATGTATAATAGAATTGAACCAGGGAGGACCTGAAAGTGACGGGCCCCAAGTCCGAAATACCTTCAAAGGAATAACCGTAGGCCATGTAGTGTTCAACGACCCATATATTCTTGGAACCACGCGGACTCTGTATCATCGCGGGCTACACACGCTAAGGAGAATAATAATCCAGAGTTTTTCCATAATTGTTGATGTGGGACTTTACGCCATCGATGTATCGCCTATAAACAACCATTATCACCTTTTGTTGATACGCGTTCTGAACGATTTCAAACAATGCGGTATTTTTTAATCAAGGATGCTCCACATTAATATATCACACTTCATCACCTTGAAGATTGCCGAATTATTTCCGCCATCTTCGTTCCGCGCTAGTGGTTTCTTTGCAGGAAGCAAGTTCTTTGAGTGTGGGCGAATGACCGATGTGCCAGAGTCGCATTATTTTTTCTGTACGTATATTCTTATTTAATTAATAGGAAACAGACAGTCAGATATTTGACAGGCTGGGAATACACGTGTTCAATGAAAGGCGTGATAATTTTGCATGCGTATTGGTGTACTTCTCTAGTGGCTTGCTTTTCTTACACACAATGTGGGGGCGTGTTTGACGTATGTCAATGTCAAGATCTGTTACTGTTGTAAACGTGGTCAAAATATCAATGACTCAATGCGCAAACTATTTGAAGGATGTATATGGATGTAATTGATGGTTGACCGCCAGGCCTAATGTGGATACCATATACCGTTATGACTTAATGTTGACACCTGTTTATTATTAGTATGCACCTAATGGAATGCGTGAATAACAGGCTGTAGTTTGGCTGTAACCTACAGTAAGTGTATTGCACCCTACACATTTTAATTGTAGTGGCAGGTTTTTAGAGCATTTAATTTCGTCTTTCATTTGAGGGGCCCCTGTATGTATACGGTAGGCCTACATTTATAATTAAAAAGAAAAAAGTCTGATAACTTGTGTTATTGTGGGTATCTCTAGTGAGTCTGTGTATTTGTAATTCAGGTGAGGATTGGGAAGGAGGCAGCCATGGCCTTAATTTAATTTGCCTTGAGTAGAAGTGTGAAACCGTGGTAAACCACTTACAGGATGGCTGAGGTGGGATTCGAACCCGTCTATTCTCGGTTTTACTTCACGAGGCTGAGTGTACCCCATTCCAGACCTCAGTAGTTATTAGTCTTCAGTCATTTGGCTGGTTTGTTGCAGCTCTCCACGCATCCCTGTCCTGAGGTAATAGTTTCATCTGTACTTAGTTACCATACCTGAGGCAATCTGTTTAACATATGTTTGACAGTTGGTCAACATGATTGTACCCAATTATTGTAATGAGTGGTTCCCTAGTCCTGGAAAATTGAATTTATAACGCTCATGCAGGGTACAAATGTGTTAACCGACTGAAAAACATTCAATTTCTATTACTAAGGCAACACTGAAAAATGGCTTGAAACACCATAGGCTAATCTTTAACATATTCTAACCGTGGTTTATCCGTAAAGTTCTTGTCCTCGATCCTATTTGCTATTCCTGGGTGTCTTATTATGTGCCCTAGCAACATATCACTTCTCTTCGTTAGCAGTCGCCAGAGACATCTCTTCTCTCCCACTCGTCTAAAAACCTCACATTTGTTACTCTCTCTACACATCCGATCATTATCATTTTCCTGTAACACCACATTTTAAATGCTTCCATTCTCCTCTTTTCCGCTACACCAATAGTCCAAGTTTCACTTCCATAGAGCGCCACGCTCCATACATAGACTTTCAAAAATTCCTTTCTGATTTGATGTCAAGAGATTCCTTTTCTGTAGAAATGCTTTTTTTTTTGGCCTGAGACAAGCTATGTTTTTTATCCTCTTTGCTTCGCCCATCACTGGTTATTTTGCTTCCTAAGTAACAGAAGTAGGCCTCTCCTACTTCCTTTAGCTTTTAACCTGCCAATTTGAAGTCCATAGAGGTTTCTGATTTATTTTGGCTGCATTCCAATATTTTTGTTTTACATTTCATCATGAATTCTTTTCTCAAGTCCGAGTCAATACCATTTAAGTTAACTCAGGGCTGCACAACCCGCGGCCCTCAAAGTCAGTTTATGCGGCCCGCGGATAAATACTTATACAATTGAAAACATGAATATCCCGTATATATTGTGAATGACGAGATTTTCCCCATTATTGTAGGCCCTAGTTGAAATAAGAAAATGATAAAAAATGTTCTGTTAAACAATGCCAAACATCCCATTAGGCACATTAGGCTACTACTGTACTTGATTTGATGGTCAGTTTGACGATATATTGATTTTCATTTTTTTTTAATATTCATCGATGTTAAGAATTCTGTTTTTTTTGTAAAAATAAAAATGTTACAACCTTGTGATAGTATTGTTTTATTTCGAATTAGGAGTAAGGTGGTTGTAAATCAGTAATTTGATAACTTAATAATGCAATTTGCCAAAAAAACTTCAAAATGGATTTAAACCATTTAGAGGATGCAAAAATGGTATTGAAACACAGTTTTTGTCTGCTGGTAAAATAGGTTATTCAGATACAGTAACATTAGCTTTAGCGGTGGGGTTTGGCAACTTGCGGCCCGCCACTTATTGTGCAAAAATAAACTTGGCCCCCACTTATAAAAAGGTTGTTCACCCCTGATTTAACTCATTCAAATACTTCTGTGAATCACCAAGATGACAACTTCATTGGCAAATCTCAAGAGTTGAAATTATTTCACTTTATTTCACTCCTACTCCTACTGTAAATTTTTCTCTAATTTCCTTCATTGCTTGTTCAATGTATAGATTGAAAGATATGGGTGATAAGTTGCAGCCTTGCCTTACACCTTTCTGATGCCTTACACCTTTCTGATGCCTTACACCTTTCTGAATACCAGCTTCTCTCTCATGTCCTTCAGCTCGAATGACTGCTGTCTGGTTTCTGTACAGATTGTAGATCACCCATTAATTCTTGCCTTGACATTAGCTACTCTTGGCTTTTACACTTGTACCTGGCAGATTCACATACCTTTGTGGGAGTCCGTAGGAATTGAAATTACTCTCACTGCACCGGAAATATTTATTATATTACGTAAATAAATGGGTGGCACCACAGAATAGGAGAACATGTGTTTAAAAAATTGTAAGTAATGAAATTGGCCAAAATAACTGTAGTAATGGTATCTGGAGATGATATAGTAATAGATGTTCACTCGTCCGCTGCCGTAGACCCACCATCCCGCCCTAATAGGAGCACGACTTATATAGCTGAAATTGCTACTCTGATGGCCATCTTTGTGAATGTTTGTGAAGGAGTCCATAATGCCAACCCCATGCATTCGGTACCAATGGTTTTGACTAGACCAATATTTTCGTCCAGACCAATGGAGGATTTATTTCCAGCTCATTCAACGACCTCAGCCATGTTTTGAGGGGTACACATTGACGTCATATCATGTCCTATCACTGTTGCCAACGTGCGATACAAAATAAACCACACGACACACGTTACATTGCAATTATGTGAAAAAAGAAATAGGCAAAACCATTGCCCTGGATAAAGATTAGTTAGTTATTGTTGTTGTTTTAAGAGGCAGAACTATGAGTTTTTTTTTGTTGTCGTGTAGCCTCCCGAGAGGCCGAGTGCAGGTCTTTCTAGTCGACGCACGTGGGCGACCTGCGCGTCGGGATGAGAGATGGAATGGATGAAGATGAATGAAACTGGGCAAGGATGTGGAAGGAAGCGGCCGTGGCCTGTCAGAAGGTACTGTCCCAGCATTTGCCTAGTGTTGAAAATGGGAAACCACGGAAAACCATTTCAAGGACAGCCGACGGTGGGGCTCGAACCCACGCGTCTACCGAGTCAGCAGAGAGCTTGGCCCCTTGACCTAACGCAGCGCTTTAGCCCACGTAGCCACTACTGTCGGACAACTATGAGGTCATCTGCCCCTTGGATAAAGATTATTATTGCATGACCAATGGTGTTTATATTGGCTAATGCGGCCGGGCCGTGCTACCTAACAATTATTGGTCCAGGCTAAAACCATTGGTCTGGATGAATATATTGGGCAAGGCAAACACCATTGGTTTGGATGAAAATTATTGATACGTTATGATATTCTTGATTGAAATAAAAGCATTGATCTGCCAAGGTTTGTGTAGGTGGATGCTAAAGCATTGGTCTGCCAAACGTAATTATGTTGTCACTGTTGAAAAGGTGCAATAACATCCACTATCTTAGTCACATTACCTACTCCTATAGAAAATTTTCCAATTTTTCATGGTGGCCAGCACCTTCTAGTTGCCTTCCAGTATGTAAGTTTGTAGATAGTTTTAGTTTTTCATTTTGTAATATTTCAATTTTCACCCAAACCATCATATTGTATCCTCCCCTTAAGGGTTTCATGAATATACAGGGTCTTTATATTTGCTTGGCAAGGACATTCTCGCTCAAGCGCTCTGCCAGTGTCGGCTCAGTTGCCAGCGACTGCGCGCGCATATGTGCAGCAGAGTACGGTGCTTAAAATCAATATCATGCATTTTTACTCACCATGTTTACAGAAGATGCTGAAAATGTTCCCCATCCGCTTTCAAACATACTCGGCATCTCCTTATGAAGTTTCCGGTTACTCCGGTTAATTTAGCTTCAGTAAGGAAATAATGACGTCTATTTTTATTGTTTACTGAACCTGTAGGTTTGAATCTCTTAGCCAGTTGTTTTATTGTCAAATTTATAGGAATGGGTCTCCCTGGAAATTTCACTCGAAACTTTTGTCTTGTTCTAGCGCACGATTTCCTGCACTTTACGTACGCATTATGCAGATATACACGTTCACGTAACGAATATTTCGCATAAGGTATTACAGCACTATACACAATTACAATAAAACATTATACAATACGATATACAGTACACAGTAGCTTTATAAAACACCCAATTAGTTAGGAGCTCACACGCCTAACGCAGAAAGAGCGTGGGAATACGGCAGGAGACCGCGCCCGCCAACCTGTAGCAGCCGGGAAGGTCGAGCCAAGCAAAAATAAAGACCCTGTATATAAGGGTCGCGAGGTGTTGCGCACATAAGGAAGTTAATTTAATCAAAATGTAGTTAATTCATCAATAACTCACATCAGCCGTGATATTAATCAGCACATAACTGTGGCCCTGACATGGACAAGACACTGGTGACACTCGCAATTTTCAGCAGCAATCATTCCCTGGTGAAAATACCTCTGGCTTGGACACTTCTTTCACTACTGATATTCTCTATTTATATCATATTCCTGATTTTATTTGAGTCTGATTATTTTAATAGCACAATCCTAGTCTCTTCTTCTATATTCTTTTCATCCCAAGCAAGCATTCATACATTCCAAGAAAAATCATAACATAACACAATCATCAAAAAAACTACCTAACAAAACTTCAATGGGCAAAGCCCCCTGTCACCTATTGCTAGGTCACCTGAAAGAAACTCCATGTAGTGCCCCATCAATAGGCAGCCATGTTTAACCCAAAGTACAGAAAGGAAAAGTGACTATCTGCCTCCGAGCATAAGCTCCTCTTATAACTGCCTCAGAACTAATTGACCCTTGTGAAAATCAAGTAGGAAGCTGAAGAGAGAGTCTGCTTTTCTCTGCCTGTTGGGTGCTGTCCGCTGCGTCAGTCGCCAGAAGTACACTCTGTTCCCGCAGCAACTGTCACTCACTCACACTATTGGCAACTCAAACTAACACTTGGGGCGCTGCGGTCGTCTGGATAAGTAGGGTAAAATTACTCAATAACACGCGTTTGATATGGAACACTTTTTTATTTTTCAGTTATAATCAGTAAATGTGGTACCTAAAATAATGACAGTGTTATTTTCAATTGTATATTTGTATAACTGTGCGATACACGTGATCTAATTTGTGTGTTCCACTGGATTTTATGTGTCAATTGCATATTATCAAGCATCGGTTGTCTGCTGGTATTTGTTTTTGTGCAGTTCGAGTCATGGCGCTGTTACGTTTAAAAGCTATATTTGAGTTTGCTCACTGTACCATAGACTCTAGAAATTATTTGCTGCTTGGTAGGGCGAAGGGATGAGTTTAACTTGTATTAAAACTCGGGGTAGACAGGAATTGCTTGATTTGGATGGTAAGTATTTACCCTGCGAAGTCAAATTAGGCCTATATGACTCGTTGTGGAATGGCTCGGATATCGCAGGGCGAGGTGATGACGGTTGGTAGGGTTATTGGAAATGAACTAGGGAGCGGGAAAGGATACCTGACTGATGAAGCTTGGCTGTCCTCAGCTGCAGTAGGCCTAAGCTTGGCTGCCTTTGTATGGCTTGGCTCGGCTACTGTGCTTGGCTGTCTAGGTGCGGCTTGGCACGGCGTAAGTGAACAACCGTCCAGTCGTCAGTGAGTGTAGTGGTGAGTGGTCCAACCCGCTCTTGTTGCCCGTATTTATTTGGTATCGTCACCTTTCGGCTATTGCTATTTGCATCTTTTGGAAAGTGATGAAAACGTATATCCGCAGCCCTCTTTTACATCGACTTACAGCCGTAAACTGAGCAATATACTTTGCTTTTACTCACTTTTCACTCTTATCAACGAGTAAAACTTATTACTTATGTATAATCACGAAGAATTTACCACGATCTGCTTACCAATACAAGAAACCATATACAAACAGTCACCACGTGACAAATGTACCCTACTTCATAAGTTTCTCATTTTTACCGCTAGATGTCATATCAGATAGCTGGAGTTGCCAATAACAACCATTATTTATTTCTCTCGTTACAAACTGTATTAGGTGATTGGAATAATACGTGTAATGGAATAATATTGTACCGTTAATAATCAACCATTCTTTCTGCGTGTTGTGGCACGATGCGTTGTCAATAACAAGCACTGAGTAGCGTTCCAAATTAGGGATCAACTTTTCTTTTAACCAACGAATATAATATTCACTGTTCATATCTTTGTGGTAGTCCTCACTTCTTTTATGTGACTGGTAAATAAGTAGCACGTTGGGAACAACTGGCTGACTGTACCTCTCTGTTATAAATCTGTCACAAGAAGCAGCCTTTCTTCCTTCGCCCCTTCCCAACCCTCTTCTGCTCACTCACGGGCTAATTTGTTCCGAGGGACTTATACCATACCATTAAACAGGCTGCTCACCAGCTCAATTGGAGGATGGAAAAAGAAATGCCCTCGTAAATACAGTAAATATCACCTTTATCACCAGATACCTAAGTTAGTTTCTCCTGGAATAGGAATGCCCCAGTATGTGTTATCATTCATTCATTCATTCATTTCCGTGTCCAGTCAACATTTCAAAAAAACTGCAGCTGCGATGGCTTTGTTACTTCCTCTAAAAACATCTTCAATTGTGCATGGGTTGTCCAGGAGGGGGCGGATAAGTAGGTGGCTTTGGTCTTCTTCAGCTCCACATTCACAAGAGGTGTCTGCGTGTGCTGGAAGGGTCCCCCATTTTTGCAGCTTTGTCTTGCATCGAGGGACACCCACTCATAAGCGGTTGAGGGACCTCCACACAGGATAAGGTAGGTCGGCGCCAGGAGCCAGTTCTTCCTTTGGTGACATGTCTGTGGGCAGTGAGCTCCTCCATCTGTTGAGACGAGTTGTCTCTAGTGTCCTCTCCAGCGGCAGAGTCCTAGCAAGGAAACTCTTGCGGGATCTGAGGCGAGACCTTGCTGCCTGGTGCCCATATAGTGGATGTCGATGGTCATTCTCCTGCTTTGTTCTCTCGGCGTCCGCAGCAGTGGCCCTCCGGATGTTGGGTGGGGCTATTCCAACAATAGGGTATAGTTTGTGCACTGGTGTTGGTTTCAGGCATCCCGAGATTATCCGTGTAGTGTCGTTGACCAAGTTTCAATAAGATATATCTCCACTGGTAACCATGGAGTTAAAACAACAAGACCAGAGAAAAAAAAAGAAAAAAAGAATGTAATTGATGCTCCTTGATTTCAGAGTAAACCATGGCGCAGTTGCTGTCTGCCGTTCAGCGAGCAGCGAAGTCGTCCTCCCGCACCTCCAACTACGAGGACCTGGATGAGAGTACCAACTCCCTCCCCAGTGGACACACTCACGATGATGACTACAGCAATCACTTAGTGGACGAGATCGAGATGGCCTCTGTGTCGGTCATTCCTGACGGTAAGTAGCCACATTGTACGGGAGTAGTATAGATCCAGATTTGCAAACAATCATGGACAGCACTAGCGATTTAACTATAAACACAACACAAAAGACATAGCAAATCAACGATAAGAACAGCGTTGAGAGAGAGTGTGTGCCGTGACCTCTGTTTGGCCTATGTAAGTCAAGTAAATACTCTGGTAAATAAATTTTCCCAAACAGGCATCATTGCTACACATCATCATCATTTAACCGTCTACAGTTTCCCGGGTGTGTTGTAAGAGCGCTCTCCATTTCAGTCGATACAAATACAATTCCACTCCTCTATCTTCCAGATCATCTTTTATTTGGGAGATCCATCGTGTCCTTGGTCTTCCCGTAGGTTGCTTTCCTTTTGTGTCCTTATCAAACCATTTCCGTGCTACTCTCTTTAGATCCATCCTCTTCAAGTGACCGAACCATCTCAACCTTGATGTTGCTATACGGTAATTTCCTTAAGTGGTTTTACTTGTATGTCTTCACGTCTCGTTTTCTGAAGCATTGTCCTCAGAAATGTCACTTCCCCAGCCTGAAGTCGGCTGTTATCCCTTCTATTAATGGTGCACGTCTCCAGGCCATATATTGTTGTTGTTACAAAGTAGACCTTATACAATGTTGTTAGGAATTTGACCGTCCCAAAGGAGATTCCTGACTTGGTGGTACAAATTAGCTCCCTTCTAAATCCTATTGGTAATTTCCACTGAGCAATGACCATCTCGAGTTATAATGCTGCCGAGGTATTGGAACTGATCAACTTCTTGCAAGTTCCTTCCATCCAACATGAATTTAAATTACCCTTTTGTCTACTAACCTTCATTTCCTGTCGACCTCCCTTGGTCAACTCTTGTTCTTTTCCGACCCCGACGGTATTAGGGTATCCGAGGCCTAGGGAGTCTCTTCCTTTGCCGCCTTAATTGGCCCTTGTCTCATCTTTCCTGATACCCTCCTTCTGGGAGGGGTCAGCCTTCTTTTTCTTTTCCTGTTATCTCCTGCCTTCTGCTCAAGGCCCTCAAGGAGGAAGGGTGTATGTAGCCCCACCACTTCTGGTGCACCCTAGAAAGTGCTACACCCTCAGGGGCTCACGGCTGGTGAGTTCAGGAGTTGGCGACCCCGAGGGATTCCTGAGCTGGGTCCGGTTTCCCCCTTTTGTCCCTTACCTGCGGGACGGACCCTCTCCTCTTTCACTTTCCTGTTGTTTTTCTTTTCATTATATTTCCTTTTCCATTTAAGATTCCCGCACTGTTATTTTTGCATCTCCACTCCATTTTGTGGGTGTTTTCAATCTCCGTTGCATTTTGTAAGTCTTTTCGATCTACGTTGCATTTTGTGAGTGTTTTTCAACCTCGATTGCATTTTGTAAGGATTGACTATTTCGACTATACGTTGCATATTGTACGTATTTTGAACTTCACCTACATTTTGTGCGTATTATTCAATCTATTCCTTTTGTGAGTATTTTCGTTCGAAATTTCGTTTTGTACGTATTACCGCTCTCCATTTTGTGAGTAGTTTCCATCTGAGTTCCTTTTTGGAAGTATTTTCATGCTCACTTAATTTTCGTTCTGGTTTCCACTTCATTGACATTTTTGCTTTCACACAGACCATTAGGGGCCGATAACCTAGATGTTAGGCCCCTTAAAACAACAATTATCATCATCATCAACTAACCTTCATGGCTACTGTCTTTGTAGGACTAACATTGCTACACATACTTTGTATTAATATGGCTTACGTCCCAGACCCCCATATTTGCCCCGACAGTGGTCTAACCCAGTAGCAACCAATGGTTTCATCCTGGCAATGACTTTTGACGGATAGAGTGGTAGAAGCCAGCGAGAAAAGTGGCTTAACTCTAAATGTTAAGAAAACCAGTTTCACAGAAATTTGGAAAGAGATTGGTTGGTTCCTTAGTCTGACAATGCGGTCATGTAGCCCCGTGTACTTTGTGTGTGTGTAGATCTGTCTGATAACCGGTGTTAATTGAGATGGCTGTAATAGTGTGTGTATCTGTTTTTTAATTCAAGTAAGGACTGCAACTTTGAATTTTTCAAATAGTTCCTACTTTTGCCGCCAAATGCCACCGTCAACGACTACTAGGCCTAGTTCAGAACTTAGCTACTAGACGCCACCACAGTCAGCTCTTGGCAACGAACGTAGAAACCTAAGAGTGTTGTTTACATTCCTAACCTATACAATTTAGCTTCACACAGGTGTGATTAGTGGAAGGTTCTTTTTCATGCCATAAATCTATGACATGGGACCGCCGGCTTTACTTCCCCTCCGAAGGAAGGCATACTGAGGGATTTCTAAAGCTCTTAAAAAATCCGACGGCTTTGGCCGGGTTTGAACCCGCGATCTTGGGCATAGAAGCTCAGCATGCTACCGACTACGCCACCGAAGCTGCCCTGAAAGAGATTAATCCAGGAAATTTGATAATCAATCAAAGGTGAAGCAGTTCAAAGAGTTCAGAAATACAGATATTTAGAAATTAAGGCAAGGATAGGTCAAGTCAGAAGTGCATTCAATCAAATGAGAAATTTATTGTGCAATAGAGACCTTGGTGTAAATTTGAAACTCAGTTGGCTAAAATGTTATGTGTTGTCGGTACTCTTCTACGGCATGGAAGCTTGGACTCTCAAACAAGATATGATTAACAGACTAGAGGTGTTTGAGATGTGGACATATCGAAGGATCTTACGAGTAAGCTGGATGGATAGAGTCACAAATCTTGAGATATTGAGTAGGATAGGGATTGTCTTCTACAAGAAATTATCCAAGGGAAGGTTCAGGGCAGAAGGAAGAAGAAGGATCTCTTGGTTGGACAGTCTAAAAAAATGGTTCAAGTGTAGTTCCAGTGAACTTTTCAGTGCTGCTAGATCCAAAAACCAGATTGCTGTGATGATCGCCAACCTTCCTAGAGGAGACGTCACATGAAGGAGAAGAATGACTTTTGGGGAGTGCAGTGCAACATTTCAATTGAATAACTAAAGATAGTATAATGTTAGTTTTGTGTTCCAAACAGAGAAATTAGCATTTCATCTATTGTGTTCATTTCTAACTTGACCTTTATTTCTTTATTTCCTGTCATTGCTCCCATTTGTTTTTCTTACGAATCATTTGTGCTACCCCCAGGGGCTCACATCTTGTGGGCGTGGGTTGGCGACCACGGGGCCCCAGCTGAGTCCGGCATTACTTCCACTTACTTGTGCCGGGCTCCTCTCTGTCTTCTTTCCTGTCGACCTCACTTGGTCAACTCTTGTTCTCTTCTGACCCCGACGGTATTAGGGTATCCGAGGCCTAGGGAGTCTCTCCCTTTCCCGCCTTAATTGGCCCTTGTCTCATCTTTCCTGATACCCTCCTTCTGCGAGGGGTCAGCCTTCTTTTTCTCTTCCTTTTACCTCCTGCCTTGTGCTCTAGGCCCTCAAGGAGGCAGGGTGTATGTAGCCCCACCACTTTTGGTGCACCCTAGATAATGCTACACCCTCAGGGGCTCACGGCTGGTGAGTTCGGGTGTTGGCGACCCCGAGGGATTCCTGAGCTGGGTCCGTTTTCCCCTTTTGTCCCTTACCTTTGGGGCGGACCCTCTCCTCTTTCACTTTCCTATATGCCTTTCATGGCTCTCTTTCCTTCCAAGTCCCTCAATCCGCCTTCTCCGAGGGTTGAGGGCATTTCTTTTCCTTCTGTCCTTTTATTTGCCTTATTCTCCTTTAGTTTTATTTTTCTTCTTCTAGTATGTAGGTTGGTAGTTAGTTTTAGTTTTAAGTTTACATTTCATCTTCACGATCACCCAAACCATCAGGGGCCGATAGCCTAGATGTTAGGCCCCTTAAAACAACAATTATCATCATCATCATCATTTGTGCTACTCTCATATCAGTTACTTCATTAATTCTGAATCAGATGTCATCGTGGCTTTTACATCTTCTGGGGGACATTACCAATTGAAATTACTAACCCTGGTCACTACTGCACCGGAAATATGTGATAAACTAGCGGACCCGTGCGAGAAATCTCGCGTGTTCATAAACCACACTTTCCCCAATAGGTTTAAATGAGAGACTTAAGGAGAAAGGTTGTTATGTTTATGTTCGACGATGTCGAAAAGTAAACATTGTGTGTCCGAAAACTGTATCATAATGAGGCTCATTATGATACTATTCTTCATTATGAAACAGTTTCTCCCACCAATCAGAGCTCAAGAAACAGTCGTGTGACCAATTAGGTAAGGATACCTTCGTGCATGCGCTCAAAATCCGCTGTAAACAATAGGTGTTCTGTGTTGGCAAGGAAAGTGAATGATCTCTCTGCTTTCGGAGTGCCTTGACCCACGCATGCGCTCCGTTCAGTCAGCAAAGCCAGCACGCCCTGTTCACTAACTGAATCCCACAGATATTTATGAATATTTATGTTAAAACATATAATAAAGTTATAATTATCGTTGAACATAAACAGTCGTATGCAACTCGCCTATATTGGTAATTAAGACACTCGTATGGAAATTATGAAACTCGCATACGCTCGTTTTATAAACATACTCGTGTCTTAATTATTGCCATTATAGGCTCGTTGCAAAATGTACTAATTTATTTCAACAAATGATTATAGAACACTATTTACATTTCAGTTAGAATTCCAAGTTCTACGTTCCCTAAGTTAAGAAGGCAATCGCTGATATTGGATCATCATAACACTCACCGGTTATTCGATATTTATGAAATTATACGATTTGAGTACTCATTCCTTTGATTGACTGTTTCTGAAATCCATGCAAAATGATAAAGGAAAGACCTCAGATTGTTAAAATGACATGAAACAGGCGTGTATGTATGTATTCTTTATTGTCAGACAGATAAAATCCACTAGTGACAATATAATAATTAACAATAAAATTTTCAAGTATAAACAAAACAAAAACAGCAAACACGAACAAAAAATAAAAATACACTAGTCTATTTTAAATCAACAACCACAACCATACAGACACGCAATCAAACATCCTATCTCAAGCATTCATTCATACAATCCATTTGTACAAGAAACACTGAAATAATTATTACAGGAAAACAAAACTATCTACAGTAAACGGAAAAAGGCAAAAACATAAAATAAAAGATAAGAAGAAAAAGTTCAGAAACTGGGAAAAAAGTAATACAAGAGTGACATTGGAGGATCTAGATAACAGCAAACAAAATATCCATTACTTCAGTCGCTCGTACATTCAACCACATGTTCAATATATCAATCAATCCATCAATAAACGCAAATAGAAAATAATGCAAAATGCACACACTATTTTACAGCCCACTTGAGATGTTTCTCATAACAGTTGATAGAGAGTCGAAGTGAATATCAGTAGCACTTTTACTCTCCATCAAGCTGTATGTTGACTGCAACCGGATCAGACATGAATTTTTATATACATTAATTCTCGATCTGCCCCCATCGAACGTGTGCTTCTGTCTGGTGGTTCTCTGAGGGACGTGAAAACCCAAGTCAGCTAGCAACTGATTAGAGTCAATTCCGCGATTTACCAGTTTCCACAGGAATCTCACGTCTCCCACTGTGCGCCGACTGCTCAGTGGAGGAAGACCATACACGTTGCAATAACTCTCATACTCAGCTCTATGGTACGATCGTCCACCCCTGTAACAGAGCCATTTGACAAATCTCTTTTGCACACGTTCGATGGCGTCAATTTTATTACTGTGAAAAGGATTCCAGATCACACTACAGTACTCCAATTTAGGCCGAATGAGTGACTTAAATAATTTGGATAGAGTTATGTCCGAAAAATAATTTAAACAATTTCTTTATAAAAATCCCAGGATCCGGAAACTTTCACGACATATTTTTGAAATATGTTCATCGAACAAGAAATTATTTGTGATTGTCACCCCTAAATCCTTAACGGTTGACACTCTACCTAGCGTTTCATTATTAATACAATAATTAAACCTGGGTAGGAGGTTACGTTTCAATGAAACTGACAAAACTTTACACTTTTCAGTATTCAGTTTCAGTTTCCATGTTTCACACCATTCACTGAGTTGGTGTAGGTCTTCTTGCAACAACTCACAGTCATTTATAGTACTGATGGGCATATACAGTTTAAGGTCGTCAGCGTACATCAGGCACCTAGAATTATGAATTATACGAGGAATATCATTCACAAAAAGTATAAAGAGGAGAGGGCCTAATACAGAACCCTGAGGGACACCGGAAGTAACGTTAACAGATTTAGACTTATTATTATTAATTATAACTGATTGGGTTCTATTTGAGAGGTAGCTTTTGAAGAAACCTAAAAGATTACCAGTTATACCAAAATTTGAAAGTTTATGAAGCAGTAGGTTGTGATGTACGCTGTCGAAAGCCCTAGAGAAATCAGTATAGATAACATCAGCACTACCACGGTTATTCATAAAGGTGGATACATCATGAGTGAAGACTGCTAGGTTGGTAGCAGTGGATCGCCTAGGAAGGAAGCCGTGCTGAAATTCAGTGATGAATGGTGACACGTGGGCGTACACTTCGTCCCGAACAATTGATTCAAATACTCGTGCGAAAATAGACATTAGTGATACTGGTCTGTAATTTACTACTTTCTGCCTGGAGCCTTTCTTTAACACTGGGGTGATATGGACTGATTTCCAGTAATCCGGAAACACTCCTTCACTAATGGCTTGGTTGAAAAGAATATAAAGTGGACGAGATAGCTGGTGGCATAAAGATTTAATTATTTCTATAGGAATGGCATCAGGACCGGGAGACTTGCCAGAGGATAGATTATGTAATTTATTCTTGATGCAGTCTTCGGAAATATGGAAGTAAGAAATGCTGTCGTTACTGGAGGGTGGCATATCAGGTAGGGGTGGCGATGTAGAATTTACAGGAAGGAATAAGGTTTTGAAATAATCAGAAAACAGCTCACAGGCAGAGTTTGCATCAGTACTGGTACGTCCGTCGTACTCGAGCGAGACCGGTAACCTGGTGTTCCTAGATCTTTGCTTAATGAAGGACCATAGTCTGTTCGGATTAGATTTCACACTGGAGTCTATGTCTTCCAGGTAGGCGTCATACTTTCGGCGCTGAATTTCTTTGAATTCGGTCCTCCTGACCACAAATTCAATTCTATGGCATTCCAAAGAAGAGCGTTACAGCGGCCAAAATATGGTGTAAATAAAGATCGATAATGGGTGACTACCCAACTGTGCGTGACAGAAACCAGGGGATAAGGACCGCGCTATCATTAATACTGAATGAAAGTAGAACACGGCTTATACACTTGCATCAGACATGAATGTTACTTCTACATACGTTGTGTCCTTGTTTTATCTTCTGGGCGATATTATGTATTGAAATTAGGAACCTGGTCACTACTGCACCTCATATATGTGCTAAAGTACGTAAATAAATTTCCGATCCTGACGTATGCCTGAGAGACCTGGGTTATGAAAGGAAGGGAGCGAAGCAGAATACAGGCTAGTGAGATGCAGTATTGGAGTGACAAAGGTGGACAGGTTAAGAAATGAGAAGATCAAGGAGGGAGCATTACAGGATAGGATAGAGGAATCAAGGCTTAAATGGAAGCGAATGGATGGGAGGAGGATACCCAGGAAGATACACGAGGTGAAAATAAAGGGAAAAAGACCAAGAGGAAGGCCAAGAGATAAGTGGTTGAAAGGTGTAAAGGACTGCGTGCGAAAGAAAGGAGAAGACTGGACAAGGGTGGAGGCTGAGAGATGGTGGGAAGACAGAAGGCGTTGGACAGGCTTGTGTTCCAAACAGACCCGGCCAGTGGCTGGAAACTGTTCAAGATGATGATGATGACGTAAATAAATGTCTATTTAGTCTTCTTTTAAAAACGGCTGCCATGTTCCGACAGCGCTTGCATCTCGTTCAACTGTCAACAAGGCGCACATTGTTGCCAACACGTGGGATACAAAATCACTGTTCATAATAAAAAGTGGGATACAAAATCACTGTTCATAAAAAAGACATTAATCGGGACGCATTTGGCTGTAACCATTGCCTAAACGAAGGTCAGAATAGCCTGGTGTCGGTGCGGCATAGTACCATAAGGGCGAGGTTGGCAGTACTGTTTTGATGATGATTGATGTGAACAATGTTAACCTTTCGAACAAATAATAATTTTATTGTTTTTACGTCCCTGTTAAAGGAAGAGGAAGGAAGATTTTAGTTTTACGTGACCGTTAATCTGTATATTATGAGCCATGGGATGTCCTTTTTACGTGGAATCCGAACCACAGAAAATCTCACATGCTTGACCAGGAATCGAACCCGCGGTGAGTGGTTGACAGCTTGACCGCTGCACCACCAGGCCCCCTACATCCCTTTTAACTACTGTGGCTTTTAGAGACGCCGGGGTGACAGATTCTGCCCCGAAGGGAAAAGAAAATTGATAATTACATACACAAAACTTAGTTCCTTCAACGTAACTGGCATCTCTAAAAACCAGATTAGTTAAAAGGGACGTAAAACCAATAACATTATTATTCAACGTAACTGCAGAAAGTGTCAACAGTAATCGGCAAATTTAGTGAATTGGAATTTTTTGCTTTAACCGGTGAAATCTATCTCCGCCATGAGGGATTTTTTTTTAAACCCTTACTATGTCTTTTCCGGAATATTCTGCGCTAATACCTTTGTCTTGCGTGTCATTTGCAATATATTCTGCAACATAATTCCCGTTCTTATAGATCACGTGTGGAATATTTCGCATGCTATAATAAGTTTACATTTAATTATGAGAGGAGGCAGGAATTGTGCTTTGAAAGAAGTTCATTTTCCGTATTGACAGATTCACTATATAACAAAGGAGAAACTGTTCCGCCTAGTCAATACATTTATTTACAACAAGTTATAAACTTGCTATTATATGGAGTAAATTATGAAGTAAATTGAGATTCTGTGAATTAGATCAACAAAGGAAATTGTTTTAGTTGGTCTAAGTAAAATATGTTTTTTCCATACTTGGACGTCTCCTCATCATGATGATGTATTTCATTACATGACATTCGATGTTTTCCCTCTAATACAAGACTATAAGCTCAGAAGCCCCAGCTTGAACAGCAAGTTTCAGTCAACAGCATTGTAAACAACAGGCTATAAATCCCAAGTGAAGTGATTTCCACATGCACAAACATTAGAACAGTGCTATATAAGTGTATTCTCAAGAACCTAGCACTACCAATGGTGTTAATTTTTACTGATGTGCACTCACATTACTTCTCATGAGTAATTCATGAGTAGTTCAAGAACTACCTCACTAACAGAAAACAATATGTTGCAATCGATAATGTAAAAGGATCTCAAATGAGAATTGACACAGGAGTACCTCAAGGTTCTGTCTTAGGACCAATTCTTTTCTTGGCCTATATTAATGATATAGTATTATTAGAATTGAAAGGCAAGCTTAAACTATTTGCAGATGATATTTTTATACTCTATCTGGGAACATCTGAACAGGAAATTATGCTAAATATTAATTATGATCTCAATAAGCTGGTGGATTGGTTGAGAGCACACAAAATGGTTATCAATATCACTAAAACAAAATATTTGTTCTTCCATAAACATCATACAAGATTGAGACCACAAACATAGTCAACATAGCCAACAAAGAAATAGAAAGGGTTAAATCGGCAACATACTTAGGTATCACACTAGATAGTACACTAACCTGGGAAAATCATGTAGAAAATGTAAAACATAAAATCAGCCCTTTAATTGGTATTATTTTCAGATTAAGATATAGCTGTCTTACTAGCCAACAATTGAAAAATATATACTTTGCTCTGATACATTCACATCTAATGTACATGAATTTCATATGGGGATATTGTAAGAAGGAGCTGATAAAAGAACTTGAGATACTCCAGAAACGTGCTATAAAATCTATCTTTGGATTACCTTGGCTCACACCCTCAAATGAATTGTACTCAGGAACTAAAATTATGCCACTGCAAAAACAAATAGCTATGTCAGCAACAGTATTTGTATACAAATTAGAAAACAAATTGATACACACACACATCCATTTTACCCATGCAAATGACATTCATCACTATGCAACAAGAGGAGTAAATCAAATATTCACCAGCCATTCCCAATCCATTAAATTTGGAGCTAAAGGAATTATGTCCTCTATAATAAAAGAATACAACTCGCTACCATTAGGCATAAGGGAAAGTTTCTCTATAAAAACATTTAAGAGTGTAACGTGTTTTTCGAGGGGTTTTATGCAACTGGCATAAGTCAGTAGGAAGCCATTCTATATTTATTTACGCGGCAAATTGTTCAGCCAAGAGAATTTTTCATGGTAATTTATTATTATTATTAATTTATTATAATTATTATTAAGGTATTTTCGGAGCATTTTATAAAAATTATTAGCATTCAGATAGGTTTTCTATGTCTTAGAAAACCCTATCTAGCAAATTATTACGAACGACGATATCATAGAAAATTATCTGATTACGGAATTTTACGGAGTTTTTGTCAGTTAGGGTATTTGAGAGAGATGACTCACTGGGAATTCGAGTACACGCTTAATCTTGTCGAGAAGCATGACGCAATCTTGGGTCGCATCGTCCAGGAAAGGCGAATTGTTGGAACGGAACCCTCCCGCCGAGTGTAATGACCCGGATCGCGTGGTGGGGTACAGCCAATCAGCGGAGACGACGTAAGCTAGTTGGGACTGAAGAGTGGGGAGCCGGCGTGTGCATATATCGTTCGACGAGCCGTGAAACGTGAACAATCTGTATAGTTCTTGCCGAGTGTGGGTATACGCGGGAGTCGCTCCGATGTTCCGTGGGACGAGGACTATCTGTGAAATACTTGCGGAGTATGGTTATACGCGGGGGACGCTCCGATGTTCCGTGGAACGGACTATCTGTGTAGAACTTGCAGAGTACGGTCGCAAGTGCGTGTCTCTCCGATGTTCAGTGGAGTTAGCGACGAACTTTTGTAAAACTTGGTTGTACGAGTGTTTGGGTCCGAGGTACGGACCATAGAATTATCTAATCTACCAGAATATCATCAAATTCCGACGGAGATGACGACGTCCAGGAGACTGTGGGAAGCTCACAGCATCATCAAGAACGAGGGAAATGCTTTGGCAATTTCCAATGGTAAGCGCAAATGACGCAGAAATACGCAATCTCTCATTTTCTTTGTTTTACATTTCATATTTCAGTAACTTCATAGCTTGGAAATAAGAGTAAAATCAATTTATCAGACTCCGTTTTCACGTAATTTTCTATCGGTAATATTCAAATCACAACGCTCCAATTTAAATTTTATACTTATTATTATTAATTTTGCTATACTTGTTTTATATAATAAATTCATTTCTTTTACAATGCAATCTTTGCTTTCAGTAGGTAGCATTAGATATAGACCAATTCCTTCTCCTGATACAATTGTTTGTTGGGTTAATGATCAAATCATACCACGATCTGAGTGAATAGAGTCTTGAATGTGTTCTGCCAGAGCTAGACGTTGTTAAATACAAATTTAGATTTCAACATTGCATTGAGGTCTTGGCGCCCATTAAAACAACATAGCTTAGGCAAAGGTAAACAGTTACATTTATCTCACCCAACAGTTAGGAGCTAGCAAAACGTTTCATTTGTACGCTCAACGTGGAGCAAAGTAAATAACGTTTCATTTGGCGCTACCAACATGGGGAACTAAGAAACGTTTCACTTGTCGCCGACAACTTGGGGCTGAAAACCTAATAACATTTGTGGAAGGAGAAGGGTATATATTTCTGTGCCTGTATTTTGGGGGTTATTTGTCTGTATCAGTGTATATCATTATGGGGGATGAGAAAGAAAGACAGATGAGGTTACGTAGTGGTCATCAACGGGAGAGTGATGATACGAGCAGTATGTCGAGTGATGGTAGTACCGGGGTAGCGGAGGTAAATCCCGATACTGAAACAGGGAGTGTAGGCGGCCAACCAGAATTAAAAACTTTACTTCTCGAGTTTATGTATCAGAACAAAGTTAGTAGTGATGCCTTAAATGCAAAGTTAGAACAGAATAACGCTAAATTAGAACAAAACAGTAGGGAAAATAAAGAAAGTACAGAAGCTTTAAATGCAAAGTTAGAACAGAATAACGCTAAACTAGAACAAAACAGTAGGGAAAATAAAGAGAGTAATAGGGAATTGAGCGATAGTTTAAACGCCAGATTAGAACAAAACAGTAAGGAAAATAGAGAGAGTACTGAAACTTTAAATGCTAAATTAGAACAAAACAGTAGGGAAATGAGTGACAAATTCGAACTGATTAGAGGTGAGATCAGGGGGGTGATGGAAGAAAAGGCTAAAGAGATTATTGCAGATGTAGACAGAAAATTAGGAAAAGTACAGGAGGAGTTGGAAATTAGAATCAGTACACAGGCTGAAAATTTAAAAGAACTAGTGCAACTGGAAACACAGCATGTCAAAAAGCAATTGGGGGGAGAAATTGACAAAATTCAGGTAGCTACTAAAGAGGTTAAGGAACAGCTGGGGGGTAGAATTGAGAAAGTCCACTCACAAATAGTTGTAGAAGTAAATGATTTAAGAGAGAGTAATAAAGAGAGCATTAGCAAGATTGAGGAGAAACAAGCAAAGCTATATGATAAAGTAGAAGAATCAGAAGGAAACATTAAATTAACAGTAAACAGTATTGAGAGGAAGGCTGAGGAGAAAATCGCAGAATTAGAATTAAAATTAAAAGCTAGGATCAGGCAAGAAAATAGTCAGAATAGACCAGTTTTTGTGAATAGCACACACAGGGAGGTAGAACTGGGTAAGTTCAGCAATCGACAGGGGTGCCCAATGGAGTTCATGAACACTATAGAAAATAAATTCGGGGAGAGGTTGGAAAATGGTAGTATTGAGTGGTGCCAGGTAGTTGAAATTTTAGAACAAGTGTTTGTGGGGGAAACGAGGAATTGGTTTGCTGTCTACAGAGACAAGTTTACTGATATGAATGATTTTAAAATGAAATTCTGTGAAAAGTTCTGGAATGAGGTTATTCAGTCGCAGCATCGTGAGGGAGTAGGGTGTGGTAAATATAACCCTAAAGGAAGCTCCACCATGACCGAATACTTTTTAGGGCAGGTATTAGTGTGTAAATATCTGGATGGCTTGAAGGAGGAAAGTGATGTGGTAAGGTTGCTACTTAGGCACTTTCCCTATAGGATCAAGGAGGCTGCTTGTATCCAGAATGTAAAGACAATATCACAAGTAGAAAATTTGATAAGCTCATTTGATGCACTAGGGAGAGGGGGTTATGAGGACAATTTCAATCGGAACCAGGGTAATAATAATAATAGACCTAATGAAGCCAGGCATCAGGAAGTTCAAGGGAACGGTGGCGAAGGGGCCAACGCTCAAAATAGGAATAATAATAATCAGCTAAATCAGAACAGAGGAAATGGCTATGGGAATCAGTATCAAGGGAGGAACAATGATTTCAGGGGAAATCAAGGGAGGAACAATGATTACAGGGGAAATCAAGGGAGAAACAATGATTTCAGGGGAAATCAAGGGAGAAATTATAATGACAATAATTACAACCAGAATAGGGGTCAAGGAAGAGGACAGCCTAGTGGTAGTAATATACAGCAAAACAATGACAACACAGCCCAGAACATCCAGACCAGTTCAGTAGTTAGTAGTACTACGGCCAGCTGTAGCGGTTCTTTAAACGCGAACCAGGCTGCGAAGTAAGGTCAGAATCTCAGTCTGTAGCATGCCCTGTCCATACAATTATACAGGAACCCTATGACCTAAATGTGAGAAATGAATTATTACATGAACTAAATGATGAAGGTATTATTCAGGAAGTGGTTAGTAAGAGCCCCATAGTTAAATTTAACGTGTCCGAGGCGTACACAGATGTTTTAATTGATAGTGGTTGTATGAAGAGTTGCATAAGTAGTGCATTTTATGATAAAATGAAAGGAACTGGAGTAAATTTTGAGGAGATGCCAATTAAAAGCACTTTTGTTATCACAGCTGTTGGGAAGAGGTCTAAAGTAATTTCTAAGCAAGTTTTAGTAGACATTAAAATTAATAATCATGTAGAGAAGCAGATTTGCCTTGTAATTCCAAATTTAGTATTCAGTGTTATCTTGGGTTCAGAGTGGCTAAGTAGAGTGTCTGGTAACTTATGTTATGATGTAGGGAGTTTGAAATTTATATGGGGAGATTCTGAAGTAGAAGTAGCGTTCAATGACCATATTCAGAGAAGTAGTATTGTAGGTGTGATTTGTACTTTAAATGAGATATCGCCAGCCGTAGAGCGGGGTTCTCCATGTTTTGTGGGCAGTGTGATTACGAACGGAAGTCTAGAGGACTCGTTACGTGATGCTGCGTTTCAGGGAAATATAGAGGATGAACAGTGTGTTCGGCTCTATGATGTGTTATTGTGTAATAGGAGAGTTTTTGAGGATCGCATTGGTATGGCCAATTGCTATACACATTCATTGAACGTTATTGATAGGTCAGTATTCACAGTACATAGATATCCTGTACCTTTCGCTTATCAGAGTGCAGTTGAGGCACAAATTAATCAGATGCTTGAAGATGGGATTATTGAGCACTCTAACAGTCCATATGTTAATTCTTTGATCACGGTACCCAAGACCGACGGCACTGTTCGTATTTGTTTAGACGCTCGTTTGGTTAACAGTAGAATTAGTTCAGATCAGCTGAAATCTATGTCAATAGAAGAATTAATGCAAACATTTGAGGGGAAGAAGTATTTCACTGGTGTAGATTTGAGTTCCAGTTTTTGGCAAGTGCCACTTATGTACGAAGATAGACCATTTACAGCTTTTAGTCATAAATATAACCTTTATCAATTTTGTAGAACACCTTATGGGTTAAAGAGTAGTTCAGCAGCTTTAATTAGGGCTTTAAACATCGCATTAGGGGATGACACAGGAGAGTTTGTAACCATTTACATAGATGATATGGTAATTAGTTCACGCAGTTTTGAGGAGCATCTACGTCATTTAAATATAGTTTTTCAGAAGTTAGATCTGGCAGGGTTCACTTTGAAGCTGTCTAAGTCGTCATTCTGTCAGTCAGAAGTGACATTTTTAGGTCATAGAGTGTCGAGTAGAGGTGTAACACCAGAAGAAAGTAGGGTTAATAAGATACTTAACGCAGAGGTGCCACAGAATGTTAAACAGTTAAAAACTTACCTGGGAATTTGCAACTTTTTCAGGAGGTTCGTTCTTAAATACTCAGGGTTGGTAGAACCATTCAGGGAATTGCTTAAAAGTGGGACTCGGTGGAGATGGGAGTCCAAGCATGATCAGGCTTTTAGAGTGCTGAAATATCCGTTAAAAGATAAGGAATATGTGGTTATGACAGATGCTTCACATATAGGCATTGCTGGAGTATTATGTCAGAAAGATGATGAGGGTAATCTGTGCATTGTATCTTTAGCCTCGCGAGGACTGACAGCAGCGGAGAAAAGATACACGATTACTGAGTTAGAGCTTTTAGGTATTGTTTTCAGTTTAGGGAAATTTAGAATGTATTTAGTAGGGGGGAAATTTGAGATCCACACAGATCACCATGCATTACTGTATATGAGGACTTGTAAACTCAGTTCTAACAGAGTTAGTAGGTGGATTCTTGCTCTGCAGGAATACGAATTCACAGTAAAATATATTAAAGGTAAAGATAACATTCTTGCAGACATGCTATCGAGGGACACTAATTTATGTAGGGATTATCCTGTGGTTAAAGCAGAGGATGGTATTTTAATATGTGCATGTGTGGACAGTAGCAACAGGGCATCGTTACAGACACTGAGAAATACGCTAGGTAGAGCAACGTGATGACGTTCATTTAAGGGAGCCACTTGCAAGGCTGGAAGCAGGTGACGCAGAAACATTTATAGTTTCCAAACGTATTGGGAAAACAGCATATGTGCTGGAGAATAGTGAGGGAAACAGATTATACGGAACGTATAATATACATAGTCTACGAAAATATGTGTCATAAAGTGAGTATGTTTAGCTGGCGAGCCAGCCTATCAAATGAGTAAGTGTGGTGTCTGGTGCGTGGAAGATCTGGTCTTAAGGCAGGCGTATCAGAAGTCACACAGGGGGGTAGTATGTAAGTAAATGAGAGTTTTTAAGGTACAGGGAAATATGACGGGATTGTCGGATGCTGTTGAGCACTAAATTGTCTCGATGCACCAAGGCCATTTTGGCAGCGCTGATGGGTTCCCATTTATCTCCAAGAGATGGGGGAGCGCTTGAATAGGGCTTGTTAGCTTAAGGCGTCCACGAGATAAAAGATGGGCCATCAGAATGCGAGACAGTCCTTCATGAAACTCATACATATCAGCACACGTGATTTCTGTTTACGGCCTCGCCATGTAAGATTTGTAAGTGTGTAATTTAAGATAATATGTACAATGGTATTATTTGTGTGAGGAGAAATGGTCTGTGTTGAGAACTAGTATTAAGTAGAATATGGTTAACGGGAACTTAACAAGACAGGGCGATTACGGCACAGAAATATTTGGTGTTATATGTAATGCACATTTACTGTTTTTTTTCAGAAGTCAATATTAATTTAATCTACTTCAAAGAGAGATTAAGTATTATGGTCACGAGGCGCTGCCACAATAGTGTGATCGTGTGCTCAGTGATAAGTGGAATTAAATGTCACCATAAGGAGGGGACCTCCAGTGAAATTAGGAAGTTCTAGGGTGATATAAATATATCAGAACACCTTCAATGCGTGTGATATGACATCATAAATACATAGTGCTCACACATTAATTATGTCTATTTCTCCAACATAGAGAAATTTGAGAGGCGGAAATATCCGTGGAACACTATTCCATATGTAAAACATTGGACTGGTTGCAAAGTGCAATCCATTGTGACAACAAACTTTGACGCAAAGTGCGTGAAGAAAAAATATGAGTGTATATATCTGTAATTTAGGGTGATTTCATTTATGTAATATGTATTTTGGATGGGGTTTATTAACGTGTCTGGGATAATCGGATAATGGACCGTCGTCACGGTAAATCATCCGATGATCCGAGGCGAATATGTAACGTGTTTTTCGAGGGGTTTTATGCAACTGGCATAAGTCAGTAGGAAGCCATTCTATATTTATTTACGCGGCAAATTGTTCAGCCAAGAGAATTTTTCATGGTAAGTTATTATTATTATTAATTTATTATAATTATTATTAAGGTATTTTCGGAGCATTTTATAAAAATTATTAGCATTCAGATAGGTTTTCTATGTCTTAGAAAACCCTATCCAGCAAATTATTACGAACGACGATATCATAGAAAATTATCTGATTACGGAATTTTACGGAGTTTTTGTCAGTTAGGGTATTTGAGAGAGATGACTCACTGGGAATTCGAGTACACGCTTAATCTTGTCGAGAAGCATGACGCAATCTTGGGTCGCATCGTCCAGGAAAGGCGAATTGTTGGAACGGAACCCTCCCGCCGAGTGTAATGACCCGGATCGCGTGGTGGGGTACAGCCAATCAGCGGAGACGACGTAAGCTAGTTGGGACTGAAGAGTGGGGAGCCGGCGTGTGCATATAACGTTCGACGCGCCGTGAAACGTGAACAATCTGTATAGTTCTTGCCGAGTGTGGGTATACGCGGGAGTCGCTCCGATGTTCCGTGGGACGAGGACTATCTGTGAAATACTTGCGGAGTATGGTTATACGCGGGGGACGCTCCGATGTTCCGTGGAACGGACTATCTGTGTAGAACTTGCAGAGTACGGTCGCAAGTGCGTGTCGCTCCGATGTTCAGTGGAGTTAGCGACGAACTTTTGTAAAACTTGGTTGTACGAGTGTTTGGGTCCGAGGTACGGACCATAGAATTATCTAATCTACCAGAATATCATCAAATTCCGACGGAGATGACGACGTCCAGGAGACTGTGGGAAGCTCACAGCATCATCAAGAACGAGGGAAATGCTTTGGCAATTTCCAATGGTAAGCGCAAATGACGCAGAAATACGCAATCTCTCATTTTCTTTGTTTTACATTTCATATTTCAGTAACTTCATAGCTTGGAAATAAGAGTAAAATCAATTTATCAGACTCCGTTTTCACGTAATTTTCTATCGGTAATATTCAAATTACAACGCTCCAATTTAAATTTTATACTTATTATTATTAATTTTGCTATACTTGTTTTATATAATAAATTCATTTCTTTTACAATGCAATCTTTGCTTTCAGTAGGTAGCATTAGATATAGACCAATTCCTTCTCCTGATACAATTGTTTGTTGGGTTAATGATCAAATCATACCACGATCTGAGTGAATAGAGTCTTGAATGTGTTCTGCCAGAGCTAGACGTTGTTAAATACAAATTTAGATTTCAACATTGCATTGAGGTCTTGGCGCCCATTAAAACAACATAGCTTAGGCAAAGGTAAACAGTTACATTTATCTCACCCAACAGTTAGGAGCTAGCAAAACGTTTCATTTGTACGCTCAACGTGGAGCAAAGTAAATAACGTTTCAAGAGGAAAACAAAAGACTTCCTATTAAGGAATGAATAGCCAATGTACAATAGCCTTAAGCAATGCAATGTTACTATTAAACTAAACAATAATGTTACAAAAATTATATATATGCCATGCTGTAACTATGTTACTTGATTGTCCCTAACACGAGCTCAGGCTCATTGGGACCTATGTAAATAAATAAATAAATAAATAAATAAATAAATATGTTCTTTTTCGCCTCATTTCATCCATTCACTCATCATTTTATGTATTTTTTATTATGATATCTTTAATTATGCTGGATTTTGAAACTTAATTTATGGCTGAAGAAGGGACCAGAACTAGAGGCCCCGAAACATGTACCATATCCATATAATAGCAAGTTTATAACTTGTTGTAAATAAATGTATTGACTAGGCGGAACAGTTTCTCCTTTGTTATATAGGAGGCAGGAAGGTAATAATAAACAAGTATTGACTAGGTGGAACCATAAAAAACTTGGTTTATTATTACATTCTGTCAATACGGAAAAATGTGCGACTTTAAAAGTCAAAAAGGCAGGAAGGTATTAGAAACCATAACGAACTCACTTGGAATTGGACTTGACTGCGTGAATATTTTCATATACATTTTTCTGAAGTAGACAAATACTCAAGTTTGACAGTATTAGCTGATGTACGCTGTAAAGAGGTGGAGGGGGGCTCGTACGATTTAAAGGTAATCGGACAAATCGGACAGCGATTACAGTGAAACTGTGAAGGGATTGGAACAAGGTGCACTCAGCCTCGTGAGGACAATTGAGTAGCTGTCTGACAGTGAGGCAGCGCCCCGGTCACGAAAACCAATATTAACGGCCGAGGGGACCCGATGCGCTGATCACACGTCACCCCAATATCTGCAGGCCAAATGGCTGCGCAACAGTCGCTTGTTAGGCCTACGCCCTCTATGGGCTGTAGTGCCAGGGGTTATTATTATTATTAGAGTGAAGACATTGAGGGTTTATCAATGAAACTGATCGAGATTGAGTTGAATTTGAAATGCCACAGAGGCTAAAGAGCTCTTTTATGTAGCGTATACAATGTTCTGGCTTGAAATTTTGTATTAGGAAACTAAACCTAGCTTAACATCTAACAAAACAAAATATAGAATACACCTATTATTAAACAAACCAATTAGCAAACATTTTATACTAGATGAATAATGCAAATTAGAATATAATAATTAAATAAATAACCTACCTAATGTATTATTAAATCTATTAAAGAAAAAAATAATTATAATACGTTAAAAAAGGACTACATTCTATTATTAAAACAAGTACATGAGTGACATGATTACTCGAACAACTATCAATTCCACGGAAGTTGTATCTTGGATACTAAAAATATTATAAAAAGCTGTATGGCACGGATATATTTCAAACATTTTGTATGAACTATTTATATTACGTGGTTTACGAATTCAACAACTGAGGTGTTTCTTGTTCCTTCAGGAATCTTGACATTAGGTATTTCTTGAGTTGTGTAGTGTTAACAGAGTTTGTAAATGAGTGCAGGTTGAATGTATTAAAGAGCAAATGAGAGATGAGTGCAGTTACAAGAGTAATATTTCAAGGTATGCCAGTTTTCTACTATGTAAATTCCATGCTTTTCCTGAAGTGTTTCATATTTTTTACTATTGTTCCTCTTTTAAAAGTCTTTCTAAAGAATATAAAAAAGAATAAAAATTAGCACGTCTTAAAAGAATAGTAGCCTACAGCATATTTCAGTGACACTGGAACAGTTAATATAGAAAGGGTAAATGCAAGCTGTTCTGATTGCAGATACCTTCACTGTGACTCAGGCTGTGAACGCCTTTGGCTTTGGCAAGTTTCAAGTGAAGCTTTCCCTGTTCACTGGACTGTGCTGGATGGCTGACAGCATGGAGATGACGATCCTGAGTATCCTGTCACCAGCCCTCCACTGCGACTGGCACATCTCACGGTACCAGCAAGCCCTCACCACCACGGTAATCCTCCAGGGTTTTATTTGCTGTGCTAGCTCAGAACCTTTATGAGACCACCTCTTACTTTTCTTTTTTTTTCCTTCCATATTTTACGCCCTCATTGGAGCACTTTAATCAATACAAATACAATTAAGTCTAACAACGGTATTCGGAGATTAGTGATTCAGCTTCGGCTTGTTCTGCACCCAAAATGTCTTCATTCTATCTGACCTGGCTGCCCTTTGTTCATCTGTGATGGTGTAGTTTTTCGGTTCAAATGTTGTTAATGTAAATCGTATGTATTTATTCCTTATAATATTCTTCTCGTCTCTATTTTTAATTTGGAGCATCGTTAAATTTAATTATTCTAAATCATGCTGGATCTCTTTGAACCAGTTGTTCTTTGTTTTACTCTTCCAGAAGTAACTAAACAGCTGTTTTATTAATCTGGATTCTGGTAGGCGTGAGATATGGATGTTTATAATGGCAAAATTAATCTCGGGAGTTTCCGCCAACACAAAGTTCCTCATTTCTCTACTAGAAGCGCTATAGTGATCAAGGAGCTTAGATATCTAACCTCCTTGACTTTCATAGTGATTCAAGGAACAACGAAATTCAACATGCAAGCCACCCCCTGGGTGTCAAATTACAAAACTTGCACCTGGCATCCGAGGCCATACGATATTATTATTACCATCATCCTAAGTACATAATTAAACCTGCCATTGGCAAAGCCACCTGCCATCTCTTGCTGGATCCATAGAGATCCAAGTTGGCACAAGGCTCAACACTCCCTGGTTTGCCCAGCAAAATGCAGCCATTTTCCTAACCTCAAAAGTGAGCTCTGTAACCAAAATGAATGGTTACAATACTATGCCTCGAAACATGTCCTAGTGTGTAAATAAACATTAAAGTATTGACTAGACGAAACATAGGTGTACTTTCAAATTTCAAACTATCATTCGTAAATACGGACCAATCATGAACAATGTTAACCCCAAACGGAGTTAAATTTGCTGATTACGGAGGTCATTTAACTGTCCTACCCATCTCCCTGGATAATGATCATTCAAGTAGTGCGTGTCACAGTGAGTGAAATGCGGTGGAACGCCTTCTGGACAGAGCCACATTTGCTGCCGAATACCCAGAGACAATGCTTCTACCAAGAAACAGTAGTAGGAGGAAGGACATACGTCCCAAGTAAATACCGTATACACCCGAATATTACCCGACCCTGAGTAAACCCCGCAACCTCATTTTTGTATGGAAATTAAAAAATATATATATATTTTTGTCACTTTATTTTAAACAAATGTATTTACTCGGCTCTAGAACTCCCTCGCCAGAGCCATAATAAAAAATTCTTGGAAATCGCTTATAGTATCCTCCTTAATTATTGAGGGTGTTGTCCGTCATTGTCTAGCTACGATCGCGGCGTGAGCAGCTCCGCATGGATGGGATACGGCCGGTGGCTGGTCAGGCAAAACAATCTCAGGGAAAGTGTGATATCTTTTCCGAGGTGGTTGGCAATAATCATGGAATATACTTGTCTTTAAATATGGGATGTTGGATCCTTGTTGGCTGCTTGGGCCATACCATTCAATCGTATGCGAGCTCTGTTGCTAACAAGGTGTCACCTTGTTTGAAGAAAGAAGTTAGTCTTTCTTTCTGTGCGTACTAGCTATGACTCGCGCTATGCAACAGGTGGCCAGCCGGCATACGCACACTATGAGAGAGGTGGCCGGTCATACGTGCTGTGTTGCTGCGTTTACGTAAGAACGAGACTCTACTGGCCAGCAGACATACGCATGCAATTCGTTTATTTTGATTAAATATAATATCATACTATGTAGCATCAAAATAAAATAGCTAATTTTTGCGAAGTTGCGTCTATAGTACACCCCCGCCCAATTTCGGAACTAAAAATTTAGGAAAAAAGGGGATCCTATAGCCGAGTAAATACGGTAAACAAGTACTAGCACCATATAGCGGATACTCACGCGTGGTGGGCAATTTAAATCTTTAAAATTTGGATGACTCAATTAATACCCGCACCCCAATTTTTCACGTCCGATTTTGTATAAAAATGTGCGAGGGGTATTGAGGTATATACGTGTCACCAACAGTGTTGGTCTAAATATTGACACTTAACCGATGTACGCACTACTGTCATACAAAGGTTTTTGTCAGCCGGAAAGATGTCAATTGCTGATGTTTTCCAAACCTCCTCCTGTAAATAGCTTCATCCGTGAACAAGAGCGATGACAAGAAGTGTGCAATATTCCCATAGCTGTCTTAAGACCCACATTGCAATGTTAGGCATTGTGAGTGATCCAGCAGTGTTAGTTCTTGCACCGATTGATGTTGATAAAAGGTCATCATCATCATCATCATCATGAAAAGGTCTTACCATACCCTCAACAGCGTCACATGAGAAGCTTGAAACATACCTAGTACTGGTTGAAGGATTATTATTTATTTCTTCTAACGTAGCCTGTTGAAACTCCGGAGTGCACACTGCCTGCGCCGTGCATCTGAGGTATGAAGCTGCCAGTAGGCTTGGTGCGGTTGGCGACGATTAGGGTGCCAGCCATCATAAACTCGTGCGGCATCTCTCCTGTTGCCATTACCGTAGGCTAGGTGCATATCAGCCATTTTTAACTATTTTTTGTGCAAACTGGTGGCTAAACTATACAGTGCCTACTGGGGCAAGACAGTGTCTCCCCCTATCATACACCTCCCCTTTCAGGAAACGCTGCAGTGACCAGGCCCAGCAAATATGCCAATATGATTCGCACGCCTGGAAGTAACAAAGTAACCTCATGTTCCCGAATAGAAAAAATGTTTCCACCATTCCGATTGTGGCATCATGCCCTACATAACATAAAGAGCCTCTCGGATTTTTTTTTGTCAATATAATTGAGAAACACTCTGTATCATGGAGACTAAAGCTGTAACCCTTGAGAGCATGAATTCCATAATACGAGGGCAATTTCAAAAGTTCTGCTCATGGCGCATGCGTGTCCCTAACAGTGGAGCGATTCTCGCGCGCAAAGCGTCAGATGTGAGCCAGACCTTCAGTTATCACCACGTGTTTTCAGTGTTACGCTAGTTCGTGTTTTGAGTGAGAAATACTGATTTGAAATGGAGGGAAAAAAATGGCTCAGGTCAAATCTCACGTAGTGACCAGTTATCATACACCAAAATTGATAGTTTGCAGGGGGAAACACCTACAACGCTCTAATTGAAGTGCACTGGATCGAAGCTCAGTGTCATGGTGGGCTTCCCGTTTCCGTGAAGGCCGGGCAAGTACTCAAGACGAAAACGACCCAAGGAGTGGGCGGCTGGTCTATAGTCAAACTCATGATGATTTTGGCTTATGACAAGAATGGTGTGATAACAACAGATTGAGTCCCTCAGGGATACACTGTACAGGGACTTTCTGCAAAATGTTTTGCGGCCAAAGATTCGACAAAGAAGGCCTGATACTTGAGCAGCTGGAGTGCTCATTTTGCATGATATCTATCGCAAGTTCACAAATTCACAAAGAAAGTTTGAAAATGGTCCGGCTAGCTCAAAAACAGTTGCCGGCGTTTCGCCCCAGTGTCCAATGGGCTCTTCAGTTGGTTAATGGTACACCTCACCAAGACGCGTGGCTAGTACATACTGAAAAGGCCGCTGCAAGCTAGCCGGACCATTTTCAAATTTTCTTTGTGAATTTGTGAATATACATAGGTCAATTTGACATTTAAAATCCTACTTCCTTTGGGAACAGACATATCCAATATGTTATCGCAAGACTGCATATTGCCGATCCAGTATGCACATGTTTGGAGAATTATGGATGGGAAATCCTTCCCTCCCGTATAGTCCAGACATGAGTCCACCAGACTTTGATTTGTTTCCAAAACTGAAGAAACCACTCCCGAGGGGAAATGTTTTCAAATCATTGAGGAGGCTGCTGATGCAGTGACCCGAGTAATCGGACAGATTTGCTGAAATGCTGGGCCGCTGTTATTGAGAACAATGAAGATTACATTGAAGCCATATAGTCATTTTGTGAACCCCTCAGGGGCTCACATCTAGTGGGACGTGGGTTGGGGACCACGGCACCCCAGCTGAGTCCGCTATTGCTTCCACTTACTTGTGTGTGCTCCTCTCTGTCTTCCTTCCTGTCGACCTCCCTTGGTCAACTCTTGTTCTCATCCGACCCCGACGGTATTAGGGTATCCGAGGCCTAGGGAGTCTTTCACTTTCCCGCCTAG
Organism: Meconema thalassinum; assembly: GCA_946902985.2. Classification (NCBI taxonomy): domain Eukaryota; kingdom Metazoa; phylum Arthropoda; class Insecta; order Orthoptera; family Tettigoniidae; genus Meconema; species Meconema thalassinum. Next base: position 38,120,470 of record OX336388.2, read on the forward strand.
TCTCATCTTTCCTGATACCCTCCTTCTTCGAGGGGTCAGACCTCTTGTTTATATTTCATTCCACTTCCTTTGCTCTTTAAGATTCCCGCACTTTTTTTTTGTGAATTGGCTCCCTGTACAGTATATCTAAATTACCTTATGCAAATTTTTTGAAACTATGCTACATTTTCTAGGTATTTTCAATCAAAGTTGCATTTTGTAAGGATTGAAAATCTAAATTGCTTCTTAGTAAGTCTTTCAATATAGAGCCTGGGACTTTAGTGAGTATTTTGAATTTCAATTGCATTTTGTACGCATTTTCAACCTAAACTGCATTTTGCAACTATTTTCAATCTAGATTGCATTTTTTGTGGTGGGCATTTTGTAATATTTTGATTCTCAATTGCATTTTGTGGGTATTTTGAATCTAAATTATATTTTGTAATTATTTTCAATCTCGTTTGCATTTTGTAAGTATTCCCACTCTACATTTTGTGAGTCGTTTCAATCTGAGTTCCATTTTGTAAGTATTTTCAGTCTCACTTAATTAGCCCACTTTTCACATTTTGTAAAAATGAGGAAAAAGTAGACTTATGAGATCGATCCGGGAAAATGTGTGTCTGTCTGTCTGGCTGGCTGTGTGTGTCCCCCCCCCCCCCCTATCAACTCCTAAACGGCTGTAGCAATCGAACCCTAATTTGGTATGAGTAAAGATCCTTATCTGAATATCTCAATGCCGTACGTGAAAAGGATGTCAGTGCTACCAACTGCTGAAAAATCGCAATTGAAATTTCAGCTCCATGTTGTATATCTTGGAAGGTATACATGGGAGCTATACCAAAATTGGCACACATATAGATATTAATATTTCAGTTTAATTTCCAGGAGGCCATACATGGCAGTGTTGCCAAAATGATTCTAAGCCAGCTGATAGGTCCAATTTTTAAATGCATATAACTTCTACACTATCAATTGGATTTCAACCAAATTTCGTATGTACTATGTCACTATGTGTAGATAGACAGATATGACTGAGCGTAATCTTAAGAACCACCAGGGCTGCCAACTGTTAATGAATGCTCTCTCTATTGTTTTTATCCAAATACCAATATATCAGAAAGTATACAAGCCGACAGCTTTAAACTATGCTCACGTATAGTACCTGACATTTTAGATTAATTTGGTGTAACTGTTGGACCTCAGTACTACCAACATGATTCTAAGCCTGCTGATGGGACCAATTGTAAATACATGTAACTTCTATACTATCAATTGGATTTCAACCAAATTTCGTATGTGCTATGTGTACTATAACAGATATGACTATGCATATTCTTAAGACCAACCAGGGCTGCCAACTGTTAATAAATGCTGTCTCTATTTATTTGCCCTAATATCAATATATCGGAAAGTATTCAAGTCAACAGCTCTAAACTTTGCACACGTATAGTAACTTACATTCTAGATTAATTTTGAGTAACTAATATACGTCAGTGCTTCCAACACGATTCTAAGCCAGCTGATAGGTCCAATTTTAAAATACATGTAACTTCTATACAAATAAATGGATTTCATCCAAAATTGGCACAACAATAGATCATAATAGTTCAGATTATTTCTGACCAACACATGCATGACATTGTTGCCAACATGATTTTACGCGCTGTTAGATCCAATGTCTAACTGCATGTAACGTCCTTGCTATCCATTAGACTTCAACCAAATTTTGTATTCTGTACCTTAAGAGATGGAACTAAGAATATATTCAGTCACCAGGGCTGCCAACTGTAGTGCTCTATTAGGCTACATTATGCCAGTTATATTTCGAACTAATTAGAAATTTCGATATTACCAACTCAATTTCGTCATTATTCTAATTAGGTCCATATAGATTAAGAATTGGAATGAATCTTACATTTCGAGAAAAGTAGGCTCTTTAGTTCGTCACGGAACTTCTTGTTTTCGTTATGGTTTCCATTTTATTGTCATATTCGCTGCCTCCCACGCCATTAGGGGCCTATAACCTAGATGTTAGGCCCCTTAAAACAACAATTATCATCATCATCATCATTATGTGAAATAAAAACTTTTTTGAACCGTAATATTAAGGTGTGCAGAACTTCTGAAATACCTCTATATTAATTAGTAACTGCTGAATTTATGTTGTTTAGGTGGTGTTTCTGGGAATGATGCTGAGCTCTACCTTCTGGGGCAACCTGAGTGATAGATACGGCAGGAAACAGGTACTGGCTCATCCTTGTTTTGAAGCCATATTTGCAATGTTGCCAGTCGACACAATGTAATCCCAATTGCGAAAAATAACCTGCAAAAAATTTACTCGTTATTAAAATAAATATACAAGGTGTCGCAAAATTACGTCGTCGACAAACCAGAGGTTCCAGCCCTTATTTGAAGCAACTTGAGATAGGACACTTATGGTTGGAAACGAATCGTTAAAAATCTGTGCAACGTTAAACTTTTAACGAGGCAAATCGGCAACACCGCACCTAGAAAGTGTGACTTTTTCTAATGTTTCCATTCCGTACCAGCCGCAGAGGTGAACTGGCTCAGTGGTGTCGCGCACAGCCAAAAATGGAAAATTATGATAAGAAAAAACTCGCGCTGGCTCTGATTCGAACCGCTACCAAATGACTCGTATCAAGGGACACACCGTGCTGTGCATGATACCACTGAGCCAGTTCGCCAGACGGCTTCACACAAGTATAGGTAGTATCTTTTACATGCTATAAATCTATGACATGGAACCGCCGGCTTTACTTCCCCTCCAAAGGAAGGCATACTGAAGGATTTTAACGCTCTTAAAAAATCCGACGACTTTGGCTGGGTTTGAACCCGCGATCTTGGGCATAGAAGCTCATGCTACCGACTACGCCACCGAAGCTGCTGACTGTAGAGAGTAGTACACTTTGTATTCTAACTTTAATTTCCACTTCCAATTCAGGGAAGACCAAATCGCTAAGATTAAACGTAACAAGCGATAGGAAGTTTCAAATAAACGGAAGAAACGTAGAGGATGTTAAAGAATTTACGTATCTTGGTAGCGTCGTTTCTAAAACTGGAGGAGCAGAAGAGGATGTGAGCAGCAGGATCAAGAAAGCAAATGCAGCCTTTATCCAGTTGCATCCTATCTGGAAAAGCAATGAGATTTCCACACGTACTAAACTCCGAATATTCAATAGCAATGTAAAATCAGTATTGCTATATGGATGTGAGACTTGGAAAGTAACAAAATCTATCATAAAGAAAATCCAGACCTTTATAAACAGATGCTTACGAAGAATCTTGAGAGTGTTTTGGCCAAATGTAATATCCAATGAAGAACTATGGAATCGTACAAACGAGAAGCCCGTAGACTTACAGTTGAAGGCAAGAAAGTGTAAGTGGGTTGGACATACACTGCGCAAAAACCAGATGGCAATAGAGAGGCAAGCCCTGAGTTGGAATCCTCAGGGACATCGCAGAAGAGGAAGACCGAGGGAAACTTGGAGGAGGACAGTGGAGAGGGAAGCTGCAGAAGCGGGGAGAACGTGGGGAGAAGTGAAGGCAATGGCACGCAACCGAGTCCGATGGCGATGCTTCGTTGAAGCCCTATGTTCCAGCGATGCGAACAACAGGACTTAAGTCAAGTAAGTCATGATTCTGCATCAATCGTGACTCATAAGAATTTGAAATGTTCAAGCTGCTCAAAACTATGGTTGCCAATAAGAAGAGGTAACCGATTCCCAGACTCGTCAATATTCCTCTTCATTATCATGTACTGAGGTTTTTGGTCGTTAATTCTAATTTTGAAGCTATCTTCTCAAGTTCAACAAGGTCAGTCTAATAATTTGAACAGATGGGACTTGAAGTACGGTGCTATCCTGGCATTTGCCTGGAGGGAGTGTGGAGACCCAGGATAACCTAAAATCTCCGAGCTTGCTGCAGCCTGCAATATGTTGTGTTTTCCCCACAGGGGCTCACTTGTAGTGCGACGTGGCTTGGCGACCACGGGACCCCAGCTGAGTCCGGCATTGCTTCCACTTACTTGTGCCAGGCCCCTCTCCGTCTTCTTTCCTGTCGACCTCTCTTGGTCAACTCTTATTCCTTTCCAACCCCGACGGTATTAGGGTATCCGAGGCCTAGGGAGTCTTTCCCTTTTCCGCCTTAATTGGCCCTTGTCACATCTTTCCTGATCCCTCCTTCTTCGAGGGGACAGACCTCTTGTTTTCTTTTCATTATATTTCCTTTCCTCTTTAAGATTCCCGCACTTTTTTTCTTCTTTTACCGTGAATTGGCTCCTTGTGTATCTAAATTACCTTTATAGCAAATTTTTTGAATCTACACTACATTTTGAGGTATTTTCAATCTAAGTTGCATTTTGTAAGTCTTTTCGATCTAAATTGCATTTTGCAAGTATTTTCAACCTCAATTGTATTTTGTAGGAATTGACAATCTAAATTGCTTTTTAGTAAGTCTCTCAATAAAGGGAGGGGCTGGCACTTGAGTGACTATTTTAAATTTCAATTGCATTTTCCAAGTATTTTCAACCTAAACGGCATTTTGCAGGTGTTTTCAATCTACAATGCATTTTGCGAGTATTTTCAATGTAAATTGCTTTTTGTAAGTATTGTTCATCCAAATGAGTAGTTTGAATCTACCATACATTTTGTAAGCCTTTTCAATTTCAATTGCATTTTGTAGGTATTTTGAATTTCAATTGCACTTTGTGAGTATTTTGAATCTGAAATGGGCTTTTTCAATCTAAATTGCATTGTGTATTTTCAATTTCAATTGCATTTTGTACGTATTTGGACCTAAACTACATTTTGTATGTATTTGTCAATCTATTCCTTTTGTGAGTATTTTTCTTCTAAATTCCCTTTTGTAAGAATTACCGCTCTCCATTTTGTAAGTCGTTTCAATCTGAGTTCCATTTTGTAAGTATTTCCAGTCTCACTTAATTTTCGTTATGATGCCTCAGATATCTTGGAATACTCCAGACCTTTTACTAAGGATGAGTTAACTGCTGCAATTAAAGACATTAAGCCAGGCAAAGCACCAGGTTTGGATGGCATCCACCCAGTATTTATCATTCATTGTGGAGACAGAGTTAGAATATGGTTGTCCAACTTCTTCACGAATATATTACAGAGTGGACAATTGCCAAAGTTATTCAAACAAACGAAGATCATAGCCATCTTGAAGAAAGGCAAAGCAAGTGATAAACCAGAGAGCTATCGCCCCATTGCCCTGCTTAGTGTGACATAAATTACTAGGAAGGCTCCTTCTCAATAGGATTGGCCCAGAGATAATCAAGAAAATCCCAGTGGAGCAGGCAGGATTCGGACCGCACAGAAGCACTACAGATCAAGTATTGTCTCTTACAACTTTCATAGAAGCAGGCTACCAGAAAAAACTTAAGACATCGGTGGCTTTTATCGATCTGACAGCAGCTCACGACACTGTCTGGAAGGATGGCCTACTCTTCAAGTTCCTGAAAGTGATACCATGTAAGACGACTGCCCGACTTCTGAATAACATGCTAAGTCAGAGACTTTTCCAAGTACATATGGGGAATAATGTGAGCACCAAAAGATCGCTAAATAATGGACTTCCTCAGGGTTCTGTTCTTGCTCCAATCTTATTTAGCTTATATATTGCAGATATACCTGCCACAATTTCAAGGAAATTTGGTCATGCAGATGACTGGGCATTTGCTACTAGAGACACAACATTTGAGGAAACAGAGATAACCCTAACGGACAACCTTAAAGAACTGACACAATACTTTAAGATGTGGAGACCTACACTTAATACTTGCGCCACTACATGTCTAGTAATAATAATAATAATGTGCGTCAGAGTAGCAGTGGAAGAATAAAATCAACAAGGTCGCAAATGGATGGGGGAAAAGATGTCTTGCTCGACCCGGTGCTGGGCCCAAGGTTTTCGGAGCGAGCAAAAGATGATTTCCAAAAAACCAAATGCCAACAAATAATTGCTTAATGCAATAATCAAAAGTGCAAAAACGAGATTCCCATAAAATTAATTAAAGGAAACCCAGAGGCGTGTTAATCGTGCCTTTGTTACATCACAAAGACAAGATTGACGAAATCGAGATAAGGATAAGGATAAGGAAGGGGAACTTAAATATAAGAAATGAAAAGACAAGGGAGCTATATTACTTAAAATATAAAAATGTATTAAAGATAAAAGAGAGAGCGTGTACACGAAATAAACAAATTATTTAAAACAAAGAAAAAGGTAAGCTAAGACAAGATCAATAATACAAAAGAAACCCAATACCAAGAATAAAGACTTAAAAACTAAAAAGCACGACAGAACCTGAGTAACAGCTCAACAACATGAATCTAACGAAAAGATACGAACATGAAAGAAAAGAAAATGAAACTTACGAGAGCCAGAGAGAAACGCCAAACTTGCAAAAATTCAAAAATCGAACATTAACTAGACGCGAAGCTTATCATGATGTTATGTAAACATACCGGAGGGAAGGGGGAGGAGTGAGAGGGAGTAAAACAAAGGGGAGAGAGATCTAACGGAGGTAGGAGGAAGGAGAAGACAAGGAAATTATTATTAAGTTATGTAATACAGCGAAAATCGAAAGAGAAAAACAAAACGAAAGGAAAATGAGATATACGGAGATACATTACATTACAATTGACTTGGGACGAAAGAGACCAGTAAAAATCGAAAGCACGCTATAAAAAAATAGGTTTATACTCCCTACATAATGCCGCACCAACGCGACATATAAAAAAAGAATAATATGACATCGGAGCTGGAGAAATCCCAGTTAACCACCGTCACATATATTCTATAAACAAAAGGGACATGTATTAGTGGGACGCTGGACATAAGTCCCGTTACCTCACACATACTGTCCGCAAACAAAGGTCCAATTGCTACCAATCAAACGAAACATTTGTGGTACAAAAGAGACACCGACGCAAAAGACGAGCACCAAGACCCGACAGGAAAATATACATAAGCCAAGACGCAGAAACGCAATACTTTCGAATCTTACAGGTATTAACCAAAATAATAAAACTGTGAGAAGGGTACATAACAAAAGCAACAAAAAGAACTCCGCCGTATGACATTACACAAGGTCTCGGAGATCTGGTTCAAGGATTATAATACTAACAGTAACATCTTGAAAAGGAAAGAGAATTAAGCAAAATAAGGAACATTGAACAAAAACAATTACATTGCGTTAGATAGAAATACATTGAGCCGTACTCACATTCCGCTGCGCCATGAGGGTGGGCCTCTGCCCGAATACACACGTTCGCCTTACATCTCGGCGCGTCTAAGACTGAATTAGCTTCTGTCCCCCAGAGAGGGGAGAAGCCTCTCAGAAATATCAAATGCGTAGTTTGGGAGTGGCACCAAACTCGCGTCAAATATTGGCTGATCCAATAGCAGAACAAATTGCACAACAAAATGCAAGGTAGCAACAACACTAGCCAATACGAGAGAACTAGGTAGTATGTAGCTAGGGGTTGCACAACGTTAGACAGAGAGATACATACAGACAAACTGCGCACTTTTAAACACTCGAGGCGTAATATAGAGATGTCACAACACATGACAATAATAATAATCATGATGATAATAATAATTACAATAAATTCTGAAAAATGGTTCATACTAACAAAACAGAAGTATACTGCTTCCATCTAAACAACAAGATGGCTAATAAAGAATTACAGGTGTTCATTGGAAATCAATTACTGAGACATAATACCGTATATGAGGTGGTCAGTTTCAAAACGGCCTATGTCCACCTTAGTTCGAAATTTAGTTTTTTGTTTCAGTGCATTCCTTAAGCTTCCCTAAACATAATACTACCATCACTTTGCATCAAAACGTCCTAGAAACCACCTAAAAAGCTGTTTAAATACAGCTATTGGAATCAAAACGGCTCTTGTCCATAGCAAAATGGCTGCCTTATAATACATCCATTTTGAGATCAAAATGGCTTATCTTCCCATATGACATTAAAAGCGTCCAGCCTCTTAGGTTTCAAAATGTCTCTTGTCCATCCTTTAGTTTCAAAATGACCTTTGTCCAAAATAATTTATCACATTATAGCAAAACTGATGGTCTGTACAGACAATATTGAGATAAAATGATAACTGATGATACAAAGCATATCAAGAAAGTATTTGCAAGGGGTCTGGTAGATATTTTAGGTCTGAAAATGTTTTTCGTTATTTACCACAAATTTAGGCCGTTTTGAAACTGACCACCTCATATACTCGAATACCACCCTCACATTTTTAAAGAAATTTGAACGTAACAATTGGGGTGCGGGTCTTATTTAAGCCATCCAAATTTTTGAGATTTAAATTGCCCGCAGCGCACAATATAGGGCGTTGTGAGTATCCGCTAGCCTTCTTCCGGCTATCACTTTGTTTATCGTAAGCACGGGGCGTCATACAGTCTCGTGCACGTTCTCTGAATGTAAACATGAATTATACGAAGTGTTTGCGGTCGGTTTACTGTGAGTGAGAAACTGAAAGTTGTGAGGGAAGCTGAAATTATTGGAAATCGTGCCGCCAGTAGGAAATATGATATTGACGAGTCATGTATTTGCGATTGGAGAAAAAAAAATGTTCAAAGCAGCCTTGAAACAGCTGTATACGGAGTGGATGGCGGCCGATAATCACACACTGTCTCCAACTGGTCGCATTCAGCGCCCGGAAGCTCAGCTGCTCTGTTCGTGGATTTTGATGGCAAGGAATCATATCTCTTGAGATCTCATACGGAAGAGCTTCAATGAATGTAGTATTTCTAATGCTATGGATGGCAGTGATGACGACATTTTGTGGGAATGTGATGGTGATAAAAGTTCCGAAGTTGGTACTTCTGATGACGATGAATGAAGTGTTTGTGTACTTTTATTTGTATTTTTAATCATTTGATGTGTGTTATTTTAGGACGAAATCAAACTGTTGGAAACTATTTTGGAGAAATGCTATTCTTTAGTCATCATCATCATCATCATCTTGTACAGTTTCCAGCCCCAGGCTGGGTCTGTTTGGAACATAAGCCTCGCCACTTAGTCCTTTCTTCCCACCACCTCTCCGCTGTCACTCTGGTCCAGTCCTCGCCTCTCTTCTTGACACATTCCTCCACTCCTTTCAGCCATCTATCTCTTGGTCTTCCCCTTGGTCGTTTCTTCTGCATCTGCATCTCATGTATCCTCTTGGGAATCCTCTTCTCATCCATTCTCTTTAAGTGTCCATACCACCTCAGTCTTGACGTCTCAATCCTACCTTGCAAGGGCTCCTCTTTTACCATTTCCCTGACCTTTTCATTCCTCAACCTGTCTCTTCTTGTTACTCCGATCCTACTTCGCAGGAACTTCATTTCACCTGCCTGTATTCTGCTTATGTCTCTTTTCTTCATTGTCCACGTTTCTGAAGCATAGGTCAGTATCGGGATATAGTAGCTTCTGTATAACACTTCCTTGCTTTTTTGTGGGACATCTTTATTCCACACTAAGCTCCTAATGCTTCTCAGAAATGCTTCTGCCTGTCTGCACCGTTCCGTAATCTCTTTGTCATTTCTCCCATTTTCCTCCACTAGACTTCCCAAGTACTTGAGACTTTCCACCTTCTTCAGCTGTCCACCTCCAAGTGTTATCCCACTCATTGGTCTGTCCTTTTTCCTGGTCGTTAACAGGATCTCACATTTACTGATGTTGAACTTCCATCCGTACTCTTCCACTGTTTCTTCCCAAGCCTTCAGTTGCTCCTGAATTTCCTCCTCCTTGTTTCCCCAGACCATGAGATCATCTGCAAACACCATTGCTTTCATCTTATCTTCTCCTATCTTTCCTGCAATCCGTGTCATTACCTCGTCCATAACCACAATAAAGAGAAGGGGTGACAGCGCACTACCCTGTTTCAGGCCACTCATTTGTCTGAACCAGTCTGTTCTTTCCCCTCCAACTTTTACACAACTCACACTTCCACAATACATCTCCTTCACTCTGCCTACAGTCCCTTTTTCCACTCCCATGTTTTCCATTGCTTCCCAAACCTTCTCCCTACACACACTATCATAGGCCTTTTCGATGTCCAGGAAGGCCATCGACAGATCCTCTCCAAATTCATAGTGGTGTTCCTGGAGCTGTCTCACTGAAAATATGAGATCCACTGTTGATCTCCCAGGTCTGAATCCATACTGCTCCTCTCTCAATTTTCTCTCCACTTTGGCTCGTATTCTACTTTCTAATATCTTTTCATATATCTTGGCACAGTGAGATATGAGTGTGACTCCCCTGTAATTTCTGCACACCTTTCTGCTTCCTTTCTTAAATATTGGGACAATTAATCCTTTCTTCCAATCTTCTGGGGTCTTTTTCTCCTTCCATATCACCCTCATCACACGGTACAGCCACTGTTTCCCAACCTCCCCTGCTGCCTTCACCATTTCAACACTCACTTCATCCACACCTGGTGCCCTTCCTCCTTTCATCTTGTCTATAGCCATCTCCAGTTCTCTCCAAGTCAGGTCCTTTTCCATTCCTGTGTTGTCTTCTCCATCTTCCAATGCATTGTCTTCCTCCCTATGACCATTTGGATTCAGCAAATCCTCAAAGTACTCTTTCCACACTGTCTTGAGTGTCTCTTTGTTGTGTACCTCATTTCCGTTTTTGTCCATCATTACCACATCCTCTCGCAGACCTCTTCTCTTACTTTTGACCATCCCATAAAGTACTTTCTTATTTCCTCTACTGTCTTCCTCCATCATCTCTGTCCACTTCACCATCCACTTCTTCCTCTCCTCTGCGACAATCTTGTTTGCTTCTTTCTTCTTTATCTTATAATCTTCCCTTGCCAGATCAGTTCTTTCCTGGAACCACACTCTGAAAGCCTTGTTCTTCCTTCCCACAGCTTCTTTCACTCTCTCATTCCACCATGGTGTCTCTTTACACCGCTTTCTGTTGCTTGTTCTTCCACACACTGCCACTGCAGCTTCCACCATTGTGTTTTTGAATTGCTTCCATTCCTCTTCCCCTGTTTTAGGATTGTCTGTTGGCATCCTTTCCCTTATTATCTTCTGGAATTCTTCCTTGACTTCCTTTTCCTTGAGTTTCCATACTTTGATTCTCCTTTCCTGGTACTCTGTCCTCTTGCTATCCTTAACAACTCCCAGGTTCATTACAAGTATTCTGTGGTCGCTATCTAAGGCCTCTGATGGTATTACCTTTATATCTCTGACACTTCTCTTCATTTCCCAGTCGTACAGCATGTAATCTACCAAAGATTTCTTTGTTAAATCACTGCTGTACCACATTACCTTGTGGCTTTCTTTCTTCCGGAACCAGGAGTTGCCTACCACTAAACCGTTTCTCTTGCAAAAATCCAGCAACTTTCTCCCTTCTTCATTCCTGCTACCCCATCCTTCTGCTCCCAATACATTTTCATATCCTTGCCTTTCACTTCCTACATGTGCATTCAAATCTCCCATGACAATGATGCTCTGACCATTCAACTGCTGTTGTAGCTCCTCCTTCTTTAGTAAAGATTGTAAATAATCTTGAGTAAACTTTCTTTTAAAATTTTCTTCTTCAAAATAAGAATGCGGGTCTTATTCAGGGGCGGGTGGTATTTGAGTATATACGGTAGATTCCCTAAATACCTAGAGGTTACATTAGATAGAACACACTTCTTTAGACAACACCTCCACAATACTCAATCCAAAGTAAGAACCCGCAACAATATAGTCTAAAAACTATGTGGCACAACTTGGGGTTCATCGGCAACTTCACTTCGATGTACAGTTTTGAGACTGTTTTCAGCTGCAGAGTACTGTGCTCCAGTTTGGTTGATAACCCTCACACTAACCTCATAGATACCCAGCTCAATACCACCATGCGCCTAATAAGGTCTACACCCACACGTTGTCTACCTATCCTCGGCCACATCCCTCCACCAGATCTTCGACGTAAAAACGTTCTCCTCAGGGAGTTCAAGAAAATAATGGATAACTCACAACTACCAATATACTGTGACATTGCCTGAATCGTCTACGATTTCGAATTCTATCAACAAGGACTGCAATAGACTTGGATAATACCAACTTCAACATAACTAAAGAATGGCAGGGAAGACAGGATACTAGGCCTGGATCAACCTTACCATGCATTGGATCATTGCTGCCACCTGGATTTGAGTTTCCTCGGAAAACATGGTCAACTCTCAACAGGATTCGTACAGGTCATGGCAACTGTGCAGACTTCCATTATAAATGGAAAATAATTTCTTCACCTAACTGTAATTGTGGCGCCCCTAAGCAGACCATCCAGCATATCATCACCAAGTGTCGTAAAAGAAAGTACAGTGGAAACTGATTTCGCTCATGGATCATCAGAGGCAATTACTTACATAAACAATTTACAGTAGATATAAATATATACAGTCGAACCTGCCTTCTGGTGTCACCGTCGGTTCCGAGGGAAAATGTCCGTTACGAGAGGTGTCCACTGAAACAAGTTTGTAAAAATAATCGAACATTTTAACGGCAAAGTACATCCACCTTAAACATACATATCTTTATTTTGATTATTCTAAGTCATTTCTGTTTGAATATTTCCTTGGGAGTTATTATAAGTGATGTTACATAATTTAAAAAACATTACAGCTTCGTGAAGTAATCATTAAGATGTGTCTGTGTAAATTTAGCACATGTTTTCTTAACTGTGATATTCTCGAAAAGGGAATAAAGTCTGTTAAATGGTTCCATTGTGTTATCGCCGTACTCACGGTTCAGCGTGACACACAGATTCTTTATCTGTTTAAGCATATTTAGTCCCTGCTTCACTGACAGAACTACTTCTTGTCTTTCTTCTACCTCACTGTCGTCACTTTTCGTTCCTGATTCGGGCTCTGTGAAACGGTAGCAAGTTTTATTCAAAATGCTCCTTTTGTACGACTAGTCTTGCAGCGTGTGAAGTGTCCGCTTAACTCAAGTGGATGGGACAAATGGCGATGTCTGCTGTCCGGACTTCAAGGTGTCCGTTGAATGAGGGTGTCCGTTAGGGCAGGTTCGACTGTCTTCCTTTCCAAAACTAAGAATTATCATCTGTGTACATATTGTATCTGTACAGCCATCATCATCATCATCATCAAATTCCAGCTCCAGTCGCCCGGGTGCTGTTAACGAGCCCTCGCCACCTTTTCCTGTCCATGAATAGTTGGTCTTCATGGGTCCTTCTCCAGTCTAGCCCTTTGTCTTCAAGATCATCCTTGATTTGGTCCAACCATTTCTTCTTTGGTCTTCCTACTGGTCTTTTTCCTGGGATAATCTTGTTGAAATAAGCTTTTGGTGTCCTCTCATCTCCCATTCTTTGAAGATGCCCGCCCATACCATCCTAGCCCTGATATCTATGCCAGCCTCTGTCCTGTTTGTTTCGTTCCTTACTTTGTCTCTCCTTGTCCTTTGAAGCATTGTTCTTATAAACTTCATTTCGGATGCTTGAATCCTACTTTCTTCTCTTCTGGACAGGGTGCATGTATCTACTCCGTAAGTTAGAATTGGGATGTAGTATGTCTTAAACAGTACATGTTTACACTTCCTGGGCACTTGATTATCCCACAGTAGTGCTCTAACTTGTGCATAGAAGGAGGCTGCATTACTAGTTCTATTTGTTACTTCACTGTTGTTGTTGTTATCCTTACACACTGTGCTACCAAGATATTTAAATTGATCAACAATTTGTAGAGGCTGATTATTCAAGTAAAAGGTTGCATTAGACAGTCCTGTTGTCAGCACTACTGTCTTACTTTGGCTTATTTTCAACCCATACTCTGTACAGCCATATGCTAAATAAAATAAATTTGTTATGGTTTTCATTCCATTGTCATTAGGGGTGGATAACCTAGATGTTAGGCCCCTTAAAACAACAGTTATCATTATGTTGTGTTTTTTCCCAGGCCCTTACTCTGTGTGCGGTGCTGCTCTTCTACTACGGACTGCTGAGTGCTCTGGCCCCTAACTACTTATGGCTCCTGCTCCTCCGCGGGCTCGTCGGCTTCGCCATCGGATGCGTACCTCAGTCGTGAGTACATCAGCATATGGATGACAGTGAACAAGGAAAGATAACCAACCGTGTGTTTGAGAGGGGTTTTGTCTTGTCACAGGGTCACGTTGTATGCCGAGTTTCTCCCCACCAAGCAGCGCGCCAAGTGTGTGGTTCTTCTGGACGTAAGTCTTTTAACATGACCAGTATTCAGAACATTGCTCCCATCGGATGTACAGGGCATGTTAGTTATTTCCAAAATCTGCATAATTCATAAATATAAAGAGAAATGTGCCCTCCTGTCAAAATATTCATACAGTTTCCCCCCTTTCCCCCTGTAATTCCAACATTCTGCTGAAGATGGCTGATGAAGGGAGCAATAATGCCCTGAAACATGTACCACAGTATGTAGGTGTACCAATTGAAGCCTGCCCTACAAGAATGCTGTATATCACATTTGTTAACTTTTCAGTATTAAAAGAAAACGTCATGTGCCTAATCTAATACTGAGATATGTTAAATACAGGTCTATACATTCAAGTTGCAGTCCCTCTTCCAACACTAAGGGACTATATTTCTCTTAAATGGCAACATGTAGGACTTACCATGATTTTAGTGCAGTTTCCCAGCAAGAAAGTTGTATATCACAACAGACCTAGAACGTTGTATATCACAAGCCATTTTCTATGGATACAAAATTTAAAAAATAATGTTCAGATACATATATAGTATAAAAATATATTATTGCTCACAAGTCGCACGCAAAACAAGAAAATAACCAGGGCATTTTGAGAACCGTCTAAATATTTTGGATGGTCGTCACCATGTTGGATTTTTATATATGTAGGCCAAAGAGTTACGTACTATTGGGTGACGATTATTGCATAGGTTCATTATTCAAGCGTTGACTTCCATCGCATGATTAGGACACACGAAATAAAAACTTAATTTTAAAATTTTGCACAGCCGCCATCTTGAGGTTATGTAAACAATTGAACTAAATTAGATGTCAGTGCATTACATTGTGTATAAAAATTTGCTGTACCATGTTTCACTGCGCATGGGTAGTTAATTCGCAAGAAAAGTAGATTTACATGTTTCAAGTTTGCTTGGCTACCATGCTTGTTTTGTACTTAACAGGTTTTTGAAAGTCACATCAGCAAACTTCTAGTAGTGCCCTCTATCATCATCATCTTGCACAGTTTCCAGCCACTGGCCGGGTCTGTTTGGAGCACAAGCCTCTCCAACGTCTTCTGTCTTCCCACCATCTCTCAGCCTCCACCCTTGTCCAGTTTTCTCCTCTCTTCTTCACGCTTTCTTCCACCCCCTTCAGCCACCTGTCTCTCGGTCTCTTTCCTTCCCACTTCGTCTCGTGTACTCTCCTGGGTATCCTCTTCTCCTCCATTCGTTTTACATGTCCATACCATCTAAGTCTAGATTTCTCTATACCCTCCTGTAATGGTTCCTCCTTCATTAATTCTCTGGTCCTCTCATTTCTTATTCTGTCCATCTTTGTAGCTCCAATACTGCTTCTCAAGAACCTCATCTCACTGCTCTTCTCCCTTCCTTTCATAAGCCAGGTGTCCGAGGCATACGTCAGGATAGGGACATAGTGAGGGACATCCTTGCTCCATAACATGCTTCTCACACTCCTCTGGAATGCTTCTGCCTGTCTCCCCCGCACATTTATTTCTCTATCGTTTCTTCCATTATCTTGTATCAGGTTTCCCAGATACTTGAAACTCTCTACTTTTTTCAGCTGTTCCCCACCAATTGTTATTCCCGTTGTGGTTCTTTCCTTCTTCCTTTTTGTGATCACCATCTCACTCTTATTTATGCTAAATTTCATCCCATATCCTTGTATTATTCCTTCCCACACGTCCAACTGTTCCTGTACCTCCTCCTCCTTGTTTCCCCAAATCATCAAATCATCTACAAACACCATTGCTTTCATCTTTCCTTCCGCAATTACTTGTGCCCTCTATGACCATACAAAATTTCAGGGTGATATCAGTAATAGTTTCGGAGATATAGAATGTCGGTGAAATATTTCGCACAACCGCAATGTTGGATAGGTGAGATGTAATAAACTGTGAAGGACACGGTTGGGGTCGAACAGAATAGTACTAAGACCTTACCAGATTCATTGAAATCAGTCCAGCCATTTAGATTTTATAAGGGGGACACGCTCACACACACACATACAAAAGGTGATCTCGTAAGCCTATTTTGTTCATAAATGAAAATGAACTTACTGTGATAATCAAGGGATTACATACAATTTATATCACCATTATAATGAAAATACGTTCCTCGAGGTGCTATGCTGCCATCCAGCAGATTGATATACAACGTTCTTCTCTCACCTGACTTGGACGATGTTTTTGTTGAACTGCACGCCCTGAAGTCGCTGTATAAGCTTTGCCACTATTCTTCAGTCGCTTCTGTACAGTGTTCTTCCACTGAAATTGATTTATCTTCCTTTTCCTGCTTTATTCAGTGCTACAGATGATTTCAAATTGCCAACATCCACCATCTTTGTTGATATACAACTTTCTTGCAGGGAAGCCAATTTTCGAATCCAAAATTCTCTGTGATTTCTTTAGAAATTGAGTAATATTAGGTTTGCAAAGTGTCGGTGTGATGATATCCAACCTTCTTAACCGAGAATCTCTACATGCTCAATTTTTGATATACAATGTTCTTGTAGGGCAGGCTTCAATTGTATATTAATGTTTTGATTTGATGGGAAATCGTGTCAATTGCAGTGTATTTATTGTATCTGTCACCACGGACCAAAAAATGGAGTCAAGTGTTTCCAAAACTGAATTCAAGAGTCCGGCTACTTCAGTAATATTAGAGCCTTGTCACATGCTCTGTGATGGTTTTTGTTTTTGTTTTCAAGTATTGGAAGTAACTACATTTTTAGATAGTAAACTGAAATTAAGCAATATGAAGTTCTTTGTCAAAAAAAGTATGTCTCACATATGTTTCATTTCATTTGTGGAGGTTGATTCATGTCACCTTCATTTTCCGCATCTTCTTGATCGTATTATTCACTGTCACGTTCTTTGTCCACAATGTCACAGGGTGTCTTACTTCTCTGGAAAACAGGGAATACTCAGGGACTTATCAGGGTATTTTAATGATACTCAGGGAATTTTAGTTTTACAAGGTCCAACCTTGAATAATTGGAAATTAAGCATTTCAGTGAGCTCTCATTTCTTGCAAGACAGAGCACACTGTGTATTTGCATATAAATGTGTAACTGTGTGAGAGCATCACTATTGACGAGCTACTTTCAATACTCACAAGTACAATAGCTTTTCTGGATGAAAAATTTAGAAATTGGCAAAATATAATGTTTTTTTCTTTTTTCTTTTTCTGTTTTTGTCTTTTCCAACTTTGTCATGCTACCCTTTATTGTTCGATCACCTTTTGAAATGCTCTTTAAGTACAAACTCTGTTTTATATATTTATTATGGCCGTTACCGTTACTCAGGGAATTTTCTGATTTATCCAGGAAAAATCAGGGAAATGTGTTAGTTGGTTTTGTTAGACATCCTGTTCGTCATGCGAGTCACTATCGACTATACTCTGAATTACCAATAATGGACGCTGACAGCTGTCAAAGCTAGCACGTGGGGAAATGCTGCGTTGCCACTGAGGCAGATCATGACTCATAACATTCCAAGAGGCTTGCAGGAAGACACAAATACTGGGTAAGTTTGCCCCCTGCCTGGCGGTCTAATGACCGTGACGTGTCGAGACACAGTAGATCACTGAGTCAAACCATGTGCTCACTGCTGTGTCGGCATACATTGCAACATTGCTCTCTGTTGCTATGGAGACCATTAACCCTCTCGTCTCCACTCCTCACCTCACTCTTTAATCAGGTGACAGCTTTCACCGTTCATCTTTTGTAAATCGGAGTATAATAACTGTTCAATCGCCTCACTGGCTAGGCATCTCGTCTCTTATAGGACAGCCATTTTTGTTGCTGTGCTCGGAAGTCGGGAGATAGATGTAAATGTAAGGGGAAAGAACTTCCTTGCACTGTTAGTGGTGAATTTAAGCCGATGTGACCATGAAAGAGTGCTGCGCAGAAATGCCAATGATGGGGTTAATATGTTGTGGTGGAAGAGGCTCTCTTATAACATCTTCTGTGAATAATAATCTTGTTGTCTTTTCTTTTAAGTTTCAGAGCTTGCCTGCATTACCTTCTCTTCTTGTCTTGAGGGCCTGCCAGCAACTTGCGGTGGTGGGAGGGTAGCTAACTGCATGGCCATAACTAGGTACTAGTAACCTCTGTGTAAATACTACCACTAATATATTCATGAGTAGATGGAGTGTTCTGGCTTTCACGACCATCGGTACACCTTGTCTAGTACCCTTGTGGGATAGCAATTACTTCATAGCTTTATTATATTATCCAGGCCGTGAAACCCAAACATTCCTTCTTTTTGGTTCAGCTGGTGATTTGCGTGCTGCGCTGACACATATCGTTAAATCACATGTGTTTTGTCATTCATATGGACATGTATCTGCAAAGCTTAGACGTTAGTGTTGCACGTTTAGTGAGTATTGTGATTACTGTCATTCTTGGTCATGCCCAGACACCAATTCACATTGCGCGAACGTGTATATATCCATAATTCGTATATGAAAAGCAGAAAGTCTTGTTCTCAAACAAGACGAACATTTCGAATCAAGTTTCGAGTTAAATTAGGTGGCTCGCTAAACATGTTCAATAATGTGTACACATTATTGAACATGTTTGGTGGAAGTGTGAAAGTGGGCACCACCACCGGCTGAACCGGGTACGCGTGCCCGCGATCTGTGCCAGTCTCAGCCGACTTAGCTTGCCGTGTATACAGAGGCGCACATAGATAATGACCCTGTAGTATGTCTAAGAAATTGTGATGAATTGCAAGGGGAAAAAAATCTGTTCTGTAATATAATCTGTAAATCTAGGAGAGCTAATAACAAACAATTTAAATGAGAAAGCGTCAATTCAAATAAGAACCAACAAGTCACCTAGGGCACAAAAATTAACATGGGAAACTTACAAAAAGAAATGCTTATCAATTAATGCAAAAATTAAACATTACAATACAGTCATAAAACCGGAAGCCACATATGCAGCAGAAACATTATTCCATCTAAATGAACATTGTAAAACCGACAGATTACAGAAGATCGAAAGGCGAATTGGAAGAACTTGTATCAATAAAGGATATAAAAAAGATGGGCAGTGGCGAATAATACCTAACAATATGGTCTATAACAACCTAGAACCCGTTACTGATACCATGCGAAAGAAAAGACTAGGATTCTTTGGGCACATCATGAGAATGCCAGATTCACGTCTTCTAAAACAACTAGTGCAGTACAATCTTGCTTCAAAAAACACAACAACTGGATGCCGGTGGTTAAAAGAAATCAGAGAGGACTTAAAAGAAATTGGCCTAACAACAGAAGATGCTGCAAATAAGAAAAGTTTAACTACAGCACTTAAAAATATGACGTTTCATTTTCCACTCACAAAGAAGAAAATTCCTACAAGAATATTTTCCGCCGAAGAATGGGCAAGACGATCAATACGCATGAAGAAGTACTGGGAGGACCGCAAGGCTCGTACAGTTCCTACAAGTCGACGAACTAATGGTTGGGTCAAGTGATCCTTTGTGGTCTCAAAAGAAGAGGAAGAAGAAGAATCTGTAAATTTGCAATTACTTTACAAATTGAATCGGCACATGCTAAAAGGATCTCGGTCACAAGAAATGGCAAACTGAGTTAAGCATGAAAATGGCAAGATATAGGATAGCCGAGTCACACACGTGGGATACCTAATATTAGCCAGGGAAATTCTTAACATACGCTAAAAGGTTCTCAGTCCCTTGTTTAGACACAGTTTTTATCGTTTTACTCAAAACTAGGCTGCTTGCACTGAGGCCCTTTTAGACGTGCCGATTCAATTAAGGCTTTAACCATTATGATGTCAATCAATTAATGAGTGGCTGTCATCATCATAGTTTCTTTGCTCCTGCAAGCCGGGTGCTTGTCCATCCATAACTGTTGTTCCTGTATTTGATGCCAGTTGTTATCTCTAGCTTCAAGGTCCTTGTACAGTAAATTTGCTTCTCCCACACATCGCGAGGTCTTCCTCTTGGTCTGTTCCCGGGGACACACTATATATCCTGTGGGGAGCCATCCTTAGTAGCAGGCTCCTTTCCAATCCCAGTTGTTGTCGGATATCCTCATTCCTTATTTTATCCATTTTCGTCGTTTGAAGGCAAGAACGGAGGAACTTCATTTCTACTGCCTGGAGACACGAGACAGTCCAGTAAGGGTTGCTGCTTCCAGACCATATGTTAGTATAGGTATTCAGTATATCTTGAACAAACTAATCTTGGAAGCTTGTGGAAATGTTTCATCCCTTTCTGTATTCTGTTGTTAATCTCTTGATGTATGGTATTGTCCGAGGAAAGAATACTACCTAAATACTGGAATTTGTCTACAACATTTATCTCCTCATCTCGAAGTCTTAAATGGACCGTTGAAGAATTTCTACTCATCACCAAACCAACTGTCTTGGTTTTGGAGATTTTAAGACCCATGTTCACAAATTCATTCTGCCAAAGACCTAGTGTAGCTTGCACCTCCTGTTCTGACTCGCCCCACATCTTCGGCGAAAACTAAGACATTAATTTCTTGATTCTTGTTTTAACTGCTTTTAAAACTTCATCCATTATGATAATGAACAGAAGTGGTGAAAGGCAACTTCCCTGTTGGTCTCCACTCTTTGTGGTGTTTGATGAACTGAATTACAATATAACTTAACATAGCATCCTCACAATTTCAATTAGGAAATATTTTAGTTACTCAAATCCAGAAAGCAAATATATCAAAGTGTTGTTGAATATAAATGTAGTACAGTACAAACTGTACCGTGTATTGGTCCTGTCTTTGGGAGTTGTTATTAGCGAAGTCTGTGGAAACGATTGAATCGCTTGTTGTAGAAATGGACTAAGTCCAGTTATGTATTTGGTCAATAACATTGATAGTAACATATGGAACAATGCTATTTTGGTTTTATTATATCGTGGTGTGTGTGCACTTTCCACATACAAAACACTACGTCTCATATTTCAGTACAAGAGCGGAAAATCAGTTTTTTGTATTTATCTCAAAACTTTAAAAATTGGCCTTAGTGCCTTTCAACAACAAGCCATTCAATTCTAGGTCAATGTTACTTGAATGTCATTCATCATCATCACCAGTCGCCCGAGTGCAGTATAAGAGTGCTGTCCAGGTACATTTGTCCCTCCTCGATTGGATGCCATTCCACACCTCTTCCCTCTAGGTCCTCCTCCAACGTTTCTTAGAGCGCTTGCCTGTCAGATCCATCCATCACCATGCCATTTAAGTCATTACAATCTGTTGAATGTTCTATTGCACATACGCTACCTCATACGAGGGCTGGTGTTTGTCCAAGTTTGGATGGACTGTATAAAATTAACAGATTGACATACCAAACTGATTTTAGTACTAAATGTTTGCTTGTTTTATTCTTATGTCTCAACATAATCGCCAAAACGATTGAAACATTTGTCGTATCGTTACACCAGCTTTCCAATGCCCTCTGAAAAAAATATAAGGTTTTAAGTTAAATAAACTAAAAAGGCACAATCTCTAACCTGGTCAACATATAATAAAAAATGCCTATCAATAGCTACTAAGATCCAACATTATAAAACTGTAACTCTCCCAGAAGCCACTTATGCTTGTGAAACACTGTTCCAAATTAAAAATGAACAAAGGACTGATCAGCTCCTCAAAACGGAAAGAAGAATCATTAGAACGTGCATAAATAAAAAGTATCCGGTTGAGGGAGTCTGGAGGATTCTCCCAAATGCAACTGTCTATCGTGAGATCGATCTAATCACCAGCACAATGAAGAAGAAAAGAATTTCATATTTTTTTCACATCTTACGGCTTCCAGAAAACAGAATTGTATGCCAACTGGTGATGAGAAATCTAGGAAAGAAAACTGGAGGAAAATGGATCCAAGAAATCCAACAAGATCTCAAAGCAGTTGGACTCAAGATAACAGATGCCGAGGAGAAAAATAAAATTAACACCATCCTTAAAACTCACAAATTTTCTGCAGAAATGACACATAGAAAGCCTATGGAGATTTCAGATGAGTTGAGAAAATCCCGATCTGAAAGAATGAAAAGGTACTGGAAAGAGCGCAAGAGCCAAGCAGTACTACCTTCAAAGAAGAAGTGATTGTGGAACGACTCAAGTGGTCCAATGTGACCAATCAAGATTAATAATAAATAAACTAATAGCCTTCAAAGCTATAAATAAAATATATCTTTTTAAACCACGTCTGGAAAGTCTCCTGAACTGTTTCCTTTTTGGCGAGGCGTTGCCGCCCAACCATACCTTCAATTCTCGAAAGAGGTGAAAATTATTGAGTGCTGGTTTGGACTAAACGGCAGATGGTCCAAAACTTCACGCTTGAATTCTTTGCTGACAAATGAGTAATGTCTTTTGAAATGACTTTAATTTGAAATTAAATGTTTAGTAGTGAGATAAAATAAGGTGTGAGGTATTGTAATTGTGTGCTTATTTTAAATTAAGTTGAAGTAACGCACAAGAAAATTGTTACAGAAGAAAGAAAGGAAAAAAATAAGGAATTTATACGGTTTTAAAACGAGGATAACACAGTACACAAAATGAGCTCGTCTTGTTTCACTATCGACCACAGTGGGCAAGAGCATGCAGGTTCATGAATTCTTAGAGCTGTTTAATAGACAGCATCTTAGCACTTGTTGACTTGACCTATGCAAAGGGAATGAAAGCGACGGGTGGGCAACGAGGTGCAGGAGAGATTACTTTCCTCATTCAAGACCCGTGTTCAAGCCGTCATAAACATTTCAAGGGTGTACAAACTCTTCACTCGAAGTTTCATTAAGAAAAGAAAGAATGAAAGGTCATATTATAAAAAATCATGGATTTCGCATTTCTGTAACATTTTGGTATTATTTTCGCATTTTGAATATATTTTGCATTTTGTCACGTAGGATTCCTCCCTTCTTCTCACATGCCCGTACCATTGAAGTCGCTTTTCTTGTATCTTCTTAGATATTTCCACAACCTTCAATGTTCCTCTTATTTTGACATTTTCCACTCTATCACGCTTAGTCACTCCACTCATCCACCTGAGGATTTTCATTTCCATGACGTCGAGCCTGTTTGTGTGCGTTTTGCGTGCAGGCCATGTTTCAGAGCCATACAGCAATGTTGGTCTTACTACTACCTTATGCTTGATCCTGCGGTCACAGAGCGCTCCTGACATTTTCCTCCAGTTCATCCATCCTACCTGAATCCTGTGTGACACTTCCAGATCCAAATTTCCATCTCCAGTCACCACCGAACGCAGGTGGTGAAAATTGTAAATACGAGAGTACAAGCCTTAATGAGCATTTCGTGCTTTATCGCTTTTGCTTTTGCGGAAAAACACCACCCATAGTTGTTGATTTGTGGTTCTGCTTCATCAAGTGTGAGTCTTGTCTATTCAATGTGTAAGTTAATTTGAAGCTGCTTATTAGCCAATAGATTCTAATAAGCCTGTATTACCTTGAGTAAATGTTATTCTTAAATTAACTGATGAAATAATTTGAATTGACAACAAGCAACATTATAAATCCAACTGTTGTTGTTTGAGTCTTCAGTCTTTTGACTGGTTTGATGCAGCACTCCAAGCCTCCCTGTCCTGAGCTAATCGTTTCATAGCTACCACACCCTACATCGAGGCAATCTGTTTAACATATTCTAACCTTGGTCTACCCCTACAGTTCTTGTCCTCGACCCTTCCTTCCATAACTAAGCTTGCTATTCCTGGGTGTCCTAGTATGTGTCCTACCAACCTATCTCTTCTCTTCATTAGCAGTCGCCAGAAACATCTCTCCTTTCCCACTCGTCTTAATACCTCTTCGTTTGTAACCCCATCTAATCTTCACCTTTCTCCTGTAACACCACATTTCAAATGCTTCAATTCTCCTCTTTTATGCTGCACCAATAGTCCAAGTTTCACTTCCATAGAGCGCCACGCTCAAAGACTTTCAAAAATGACTTTCTAATACCCAAATCTATATTCGATGTCAACAGATTAGTTTTCTGTAGAAATGCTTTCCTTGCCTGAGCCAACCTACTTTTTATATCCTCTTTGCTTCGTCCATCACTGGTTATTTTGCTTCGTAACAGAAGTCTCCTACTTCCTTAAGCTTTTCACCTGCCAATTCGATGTCCATAGAGGTTTCTGATTTATTTCGGCTGCATTCCAATATTTTTGTTTTACATTTATTAATTTCCATCATGAATTCTTTCCTCAAGATGGGGTCCATGGGCCTACCATTTAAATACTCATTCAAATCCTCTGGCGTGTCGGCCAAGATGACAATGTCATCGGCATCATAATAGTACATTAAGCAACGAGCCTGTAACAGCAATAATTAAGGCAGAGTATGTTTATAAAAGAGCAAAGCGAGTTTTATAATTTCCATACAAGTGTCTTAATTACCATTATAGGCGAGTGCATACGACTGTTTATGTTTGATGATAATTATAACTTTATTATATGTTCTAACATAAATATGTGACGAGATTCTGTCGGTTGACTTCTTCTTCTTGGGAATTGTGTGGGCTCAGCATTTGATCTCTACCCAATAACGAATCCCAAAGCTTTGAAACATTGTTTATCCTGAAGTAGCACCAACAGATGGCGCACAGGTACTATGTTGGATCATTTTGTTATTTGGGTTAAATAACACAAAATAGGCTGTTACAAAAGCTTTAATATTGAAATGTATCGTATCATCAACTAGCTATTCTTCAAATTCGATGCGTATAGAATGTCAACGGAAGGCAAATCAGCCGAGTCCCAAATAGAACAGTTATGACATCTGGTGGAAAAGTTTCGCGTAACGAATTCATTTACTGAACAGAGAGTTGTATTATAATTTCCGTGGAACTAATGTCATACCCCTGCTTCCTCCATGATGTTCTGGTGTGTTTGTCAACAACAGCATTCACTAAAATTGTCGGCAAAATCTTACAAATGTGTAGAAATTGGAGTTGCGGATATTAAGGTACAGTGCTATTTCTTTTGCAATATTGCCTAGTTCGTTTATGCATTGTAACTACAATGGTTGATCCAATATGGGCTCCATTGTCAACTTTCAAATCATGTAATTCATGTCCGACATGTTCGATTTTCAGTGCATGTCAGAAGCTATCCTTACCTAATTGGTCAATGAATGAAAATATTGAGCTCTGATTGGTTGGAAAAACTGTGTTATAATGAGAAGTAGTACTTCAATGACCCCATTATGATACAGTTTTCTGACATATAATATTTACATATCAACATCGTCGAACATGAAGATAATTTTGTGTTAAGCCTAATTATATCAGGTGCAAGTGTGTGTAAGGTGGTCTTGATGGTAGGGCATGTTGTTCATTTCATTTCACCTGTATTTATGGCGGCAACTCAAATTGTGACAAGGACGTGCAGTCCTGTACACTTACACAGTTAAATACTCTGATTTCATGAAACTCATAGCATAAAGGTCGGTATACACTTGCGCGCTGCAAGTTCACTAGATTAGTATGGGGTTTCGAAGCTGTACGCGCGCATGGCGCACCACAATCCATCACCTGTCGGTTTTTCCACGCGCACTTTGAGTGTTCGCAGTTCAGATTTGGACGGCATTGTGAGAAGATCGTTGTTTCTCGCGCTCATCTGATTGCAATATTTGTGCGTTTTGAGTGGTGATAATGGAATGGTCAGACGAATCTGCGATAAAGCTGATCAATGCTTATTGCAAAAAGCCTCTTCTGTGGGATCCTGAATATACGGAACATTTTAAGAAACCATTAAAAGCAGATGCCTGGAGGGAAATGGGAGCATCCATCATTAGCTCACCGTTGTTTCTTTTTCCACAAACTTGCTATAAAAAAAAACGCACCCTCATCATTGCAATCGCGACGTTTTCCTCGTAGTGCGGAGACATGATTACAACTGCTACTAAGGCATTAGTTTCTTGATCCTTGCTTTTAACTGCTTTTAAAACTTCATCCATTATGATAATGAAGAGAAGCGGTGGAAGGCAACTTCCCTGTTGGACTCCACTCTTTGTGGTGTTTGT
Source organism: Meconema thalassinum (assembly GCA_946902985.2). NCBI lineage: Eukaryota > Metazoa > Arthropoda > Insecta > Orthoptera > Tettigoniidae > Meconema > Meconema thalassinum. The sequence continues at coordinate 38,146,729 of OX336388.2, forward strand.
TGAACTGAATTATAATATAACTTAACATAACGTCCTTACAAGTTCAGCCACTACTGAAATGTACCTTTATTGTCCACTGCAGTGCTTTAGCTTTCAGTGTTTCCTCTCATTGTAAATAAAAGCTTCTCCATTATTCTGGTTTCAGAATGAAAAGAGGGACTATCTTTCATGTATACAGGGTGTCTAAAAATTGTTACTCCCCAACCAATCTAATGAGTACAGTCGTGTTGACCAACTGAAAACCGATCCTACAAATAGATTACTTAGACAACAAACTCCTCCATCTGTGTGTATTAGGAAAACAGGGAATTTCAGTTTTTCAATCTCCAAGCTTGATATTGTCCATTCAAATTTTGCTGGTGAAAAGTATATTCTAGTGACGATCGTAAATATATTCTTTTTTGAACACCAGTTATTGTCTAGGCCAGACATGGGCAAACTTTTTCAGGGCAGGGCCAGATGGGATACAAAATAATCTAGGCGGGCCGAAATAGAAACAACACAAGTTTGTCGATAGATTATAAACTTTGAATTTCTGAATTTTAAATCAAACAAAACTTAAAGGCTACAATGGTGGAAAACTTAGGAAGAAAGAACACACCTTCATTATTTGTTAGAAGAGAAAGGACAAGTGAAACTGTGATGAGCTGATTCTCAGTAACGCAGCTAAATGATGTCCATCAATCCATTCCTGACGCTTTTTTTTTTTGCGAAGCTGATCACGAAGAAGAGCTGCAAGCACAGTCCACCCTAATTTTAGATATGCCTCTCAACAAGGTAGACCGGGTTCCATTCCTGGTCAATACACGTGAGATTTTCAAAGTGAAATGCCATGTCCTGTGGTTCGGATTCCACGTAAAGAGGAGGTCCCGTGGCTCATGATTGCAAGTTTGTTTGGTTCCTCAGTTTAGGGGCTGCGACAATGCGGTCATGTAGCCCCGTGTACTTTGGGTGTGTGTAGAATCTGTCTGATAACCGGTGTTGATTCTGATGGCTGTATTAGTGTGTGTTATCTGTTTTCAATTCAAGTACGGACTGCAGACATTGAATTTTTTCAAGTAGTTCCTACTTTTTCCGCCAAACGCCACCGTCACCGACTACTAGTTCAGAACTTGATCACCAGATGCCACCACAGTCGGTTCCTGGCGATGAATGTAGGAACCTAAGAGCGTTTGTCGAATGTTTAACCTATATATAATTTAGCTTCACACAGATGTAATTAGTGGAAGGTTCTTTTACATGCCATAAATCTATGACATGGAGCGCCGGCTTTACTTCCCGTCCGAAGGAAGGCATACGGAGTGATTTTTAACGCTCTTAAAAAAATCCGACGACTTCGGCCGGGTTTGAACTCGCGATCTTGAGCATAGAAGTTCAGCATGCTACCGACTACGCCACCGAAGCCACGATTGCAAGATTAACGGTCACACAAAACTACAAGCTTCGTTTCTTTCCTAATTTTAGCTAATTGTTAGTTACAGTAGACCGCATGCTTCAGGTATCTGGGATCAGTAATGAAGTGCAAATGTTGCATGGTGCCCCTGAACTGTGTAACGAGTCATTAGGGCTATGTAACGATTCTTATGAGGGGTGGTGGAGTGTTGAACCCACAAGGAAAGTACTAAAAGAAATTAATCTTGCATCTAACTTGTCACATTTACCATAATCTTATTTCGTTGCACTACAGCATATGTGGAACATTTTAGACTTCATCTTTATATAACTTATTTTTAATTACCACATTCATTTAATATAACAATCATTTCATTTTGTAACATTTCCTATTTTCTTCCTTTCTCTTTACATCATCTGATCTAACTACCTACTTATCATATCAACAAACATAACATATCATCAATTCTTCTCTAACCGAAACCTAACACTCTTACTAATTTTTTAAACCAATCCACCTTCTAAAACATAACATCAGAATTCCTATAGCCAAAGCCCCTTGCCACCTATTGTTGGTTTACCACAAAGAATGCACTAGACTCCATGTAGTGGCCCAGCAATAGGCAGCCATTTTCAACCCAATTAAACAGTGACAGCTACGTGATGGAATACTAATTGCCCTGATATTTGTGCAGTGCTTCTGGGCACTTGGTGCTTGTTTTGAGGTGCTGTTGGCACTCCTGGTGATGCCTACTCTTGGCTGGAAGTGGCTGCTGGCTCTGTCGACGGGTCCTCTGCTAGCCTTCGCCCTCATCACTCCGGTGAGTAACGTAACTGTCGCCTGTTATACGTGCCGTGTTGTGCGTGTTGACAGCGAGTTTGTGTTGTCGGCAGTGGCTGCCAGAGAGCGCCCGCTACCACGTGGCGTCCGGCCAGCCCGACAAGGCTCTGTCCACGTTGGAGCAGGTGGCCAAGGACAACGGCAAGCCCATGCTGCTGGGGAGACTGGTGGTGGACGATGCTACCAACATGGGCCAGCGGGGACGTCTAGCCGACCTGCTGATATCGGAGCTGCGACGCACCTCTCTGCTCCTCTGGTTCATATGGTGGGTATCTTATCCCAAGTTTGAATGGATTCGATTTTTCACATATTAAGAAATGTATATCTATAATTACAGTATAATGTTAAATTGAAACGTGGACATTACAGTATAATCTGTATTAATATAATAAAGCTGGAGGCTGTGTTTGTTTGTGTGTTTAAACGCGCTAATCTCTGGAACTACCAGTCGGATTCAAAACATTATTTTTGTATATGATAGCCAGATTCAAGAGGAATAGTTTAGGCTATGTAGCATTAAGCTACACCTCTCAGGTAACCTTAAAGATTGATTTTTGTTCAGTAAGTCGGAAGAACAAGCACTCCTGGACAGCTTCAATAATACCTAAGTCTATTGTTGCCTGGCAATGCGGGCTGCATCACGTCGCACCTACCAATGTTCTGGTGTAGAATTGCGAGCTGCTTATAAATTGCAGTCACTGGGAGTAATTAGTGCAAAAAGATTTCTTAGGCCCCTTAAAACAGTTATCATGACAATAGTATGCCTCTGTATAAGGGCGATGGTGTTGGTGCAGTAAACTGAGGTTATCAGCTGCAATAAGCGTTGGTGCTTTCCGATCCTTATCCTTGAGGGCTCCAGTTCTGTAGTAGTATTCATTATCATCCATAAAACAAATAAATCCACCCGGCGAAGCCGGGCACTACTGCTAGTTATAGATCACAGGGTGTCTCTTATTAACGTTTAAAACTCTCTGTAGCAACGTAGATGGCATTGAGACAAGTAATTTGATATAGGACACTTAGGGTCGCAAGTGTCAAGAAAAACCTTAAAAGTGAACCACAACTGGTAAACATGTCATCAGGTGACGGCTACGCTCAAGCGGTCAGGCTCTTACACACACCAAAGCATCCAAAGCAAACGTTGAATGTCATATCTCTCTGGCTCCGAGTCTGCGTGTGCGACTCTGGCATGTGGGGTTCGAGGTTCAAATCCGGGGCCTATCCATCAGCTTTCTTTGTTCTCTCTCTCATCATTTCAAGTGGAAGCAGATTGTTTGTTGACATTAAGACACAGAACCAGAGTGATATGATATTCAACGTTTGCTTTGGTGTGCGTAAGGGAGCACGGGCCTGACCGCTCTAGCGTAGCCGTCACCTGATGACGTCATATGTATAACAGTTGTGGTTCACTTTTAAAGTATTTCCGGATACTTGCGACCCTAAGTGTCCTATATCAAATTACTTGTCTCAATGCCATCTACGTCGCTACGGAGAGTTTTAAACGTTAATATGAATCACCCTGTATATTTCAATATGGGTAAAAATGGTGATCATGACGAAAGTCATAGACATGCATAAGACATTTATAGTGATATTTCACTTTTTCGGAAAAGTCCCCCCCCCCCCCCCCCCCATTTCCTCCCCCGGATGCGATTTTGGCCTTTAACGAACCTAACCGAGATTTTGAATGGTTATATTATGTATCAACTTTAACGTGTTGGAAGTTATGGTGTCCGCAAGAAAATGATATACTTGAACACTGTCCGACTTCTGGCTGTTGCTTGCTTGAATTGCAATGCAAGAGATTCACCCCCAAGTCAATGGGATGATGATCGAGTCTTCAGTCTTTTGACTGGTTTGATGCAGCTGTCCACACCACCCTGTCCTGAGATAATTGCTTCATCCCTACATAGCTACCACACCGTACATCCGAGGCAATCTGTTTAACATATTCTAACCTTGGTCTACCCCTACTGTTCTTGTCCTCGACCCTTCCTTCCATAACTAAGCTTGCTATTCCTGGGTGTCTTAGTATGTGTCCTACCAACCTATCTCTTCTCTCCATTAGCAGTCGCAAGAAACATCTCTCCCACTAGTCTTAATACCTCTTCTTTTGTAACCCTATCTACCCATCTGATCTTCATCATTCTCCTGTAACACCACATTTCAAATACTTCAATTCTCCTCTTTTCTGCTGCACCAATAGTCCAAGTTTCACTTCCATAGAGCGCCACGCTCCAGACAAAGGCTTTCAAAAATTACTTCCTAATACCTAAATCTATATTTGATGTAAACAGATTCCTTTTTTGTAGAAATGCTTTCTTTGAGTGAGCCAACCTACTTTTTATATCCTCTTTGCTTCGTCCATCACTGGTTATTCTGCTTCCTAAGTAACAGAAGTCTCCTACTTCCTTCAGCTTTTCACCTGCCAATTTGATGTCCATAGAGGTTTCTGATTTATTTCGGCTGCATTCCAGTATTTTTGTTTTACATTTATTAATTTTCATCATGAATTCTTTCCGTAAGACGGAGTCTATACCAGTCAAAAACTCATTCAAATCCTCAGGCGTGTCGGCCAAGATGACGATGTCATCAGCAAATCTCAGAGTTGAAATTATTTCTCCTTGAATCTTCACTCCCACTTTAAATTTTTCTCCAATTTCCTTCATTGCTTGTTCAATGTAAAGATTGAAAAGTATGGGTGATAAGTTGCAGCCTTGCCTTACACTTTTCTGAATACCAGCTTCTCTCTCATGTCCTTCAGCTCGAATGACTGCCGTCTGGTTTCTGTATAGATTGTATATCACCCTCCTATCCCTGTACTTTATTCCAATAGATTTCAAAATGTCAAACAATTTTGTCCAATCAACGTTATCAAAAGCCTTTTCTAAGTCTACAAATGCCATGAACGTTCTCCTATCTTTCCTTATTCTACCTCCCAAAATCAGCCTAAGACTTAGTACAGCTTCCCTTGTTCCTACATTTCTCCTGAAACCAAACTGGTCTTCACCCAACTCCGTTTCTATCTGGCTTTCAATCCTCTTGTAAATTATTCTAGACAGGATCTTTGAAGCATGAGTAATCAAGCTGATTGTACGGTATTCTTCACATCTGTTAGCTCCCACTTTCTTTGGTATAGGGATGATAACGTTCTTCTTGAAATCAGGGGGTACCTCACCTGTCTCATAAATCCTACACACCAAGTGAAATAACCTGATCAGACCTTCATTTCCTATGCAGCGTAGCAACTCAATCGGTATATCATCTATGCCTGGTGCTTTGTTCCTGCTTAAGTCTTCCTATGCTCTGTCAAATTCTGATCTCAATATTAAATCTCCTTTTGCATCCTCATCAATTTCCTCCTCCCTTTCCATTACAAGATTCTCAATCTCCTTTCCCTTATACAAACACTCTATGTAAGCTTTCCATCTCTCAACCTTTTCTTACCTATCTGTTAGAGGCTTCCCATTTGTGTCCTTAATATTACAGCACTTAGTCTTCTTTTCCCCAAAAGTATTCTTAATCTTTCGATAAGCTGTGTCTACTTTTCCTAATTTCAGACAATTTTCTATACCTGCACATTTCTCTCTCAACCACTCTTCTTTCGCTTCCTTGCACTTGTTGTTAACCTCATTTCTCAGACGTCTGTATTCTGCTTTCCCCTTTTCATCTCTTAGATTCTTGTGTTTCCGCCTTTCATCCATCTATTCTAGTATATCCTGAGTGATCCACGGTTTTCTACCTATTCTTTCTTTCCTACCAATGTTTTCTTCTGCGGATTTTGTTATTTCATTCTTCAAAAGTGCCCTTTCATCTGCAATTGAAGTTTGTTTAGGGGTTTTGATTAGTCCTTCCTTTATACTCTTCTTGAATCTTTCGTTTACATCCTTTACTTTCAGTCTATTGCCCACCTTTTTGGCTTTTGACTTTTCTTCAGTTTCTTCAACTTTAATCTGCATTTCATAACAACCAGATTGTGGTCAGAGTTTATGTCAGCACCGGGATAAGTTTTACAATCCAAAATCTGGTTTCGAAACCTCTGCTTGACCATAATGAAGTCGATTTGGCAACGCCCGGTATCACCTGGTCTCATTCATGTGTATATTCTTCTATTGTGGTTATTGAATAAGGTGTTAGCTATGACCAACTCATGCTCGGTGTAGAATTCCATCAGCCTGCTTCCTCGATCATTCCTTTCACCTAATCCGAAATCTCCTACTATCTTCCCTTCTCTCCCTTTTCCTACCACAGCATTCCAATCTCCCATTACTATAACATTTTCATCACCCTTGACATACCTCAGAATTTCGTCTATTTCTTCATAGACCTTTTCAACATCCTCATCATCAGCTTGACTGGTGGGCATATAGACTTGTACAATGGCGGATCCAGGCCTTGCGGGGCCCTGCGCGATATGATAAGGTGGGGCCCACAACAATAGGAAATTTTAAAACAAGATGTTCAGTAAAGAACATATAGCCTACTTTCTCCTAAATGCATGGGTATTGTTATAACTCTTGGTCCTTTTCAAGGAGTATAGTTGAAAGTTGGATGTAGTAGCTTGTTGAAATACAACATGTTATATGGATAGTAAACATGAATATGAGGTGCCCTTTGCTAGTGCTAACTGTGTACCAAATTTCGTTCAATTCTGTTGTTTGAATTGAATGGGGGGAATCTATTCGCACACATACATGGCCGTCATTTGTTAACTATTGGACCGATGACCTTGTAGCTTGGTCAAAGAACGCTTCTCACATAAAGGTATGTTGTTGAAAAATTTGGTAGAGATCAGATGATTAGGTTCGTCGTAATTTGATTTAAGCTTTTAACATTTGGGTGGCCGCCATTGCGTTTCCGTCAAGATGGCAGCAATATAAAACATGACACTGAGGTGCCCTTTGCTAGTGCTACCTCTGTACCAAATGTCGTTGAATTCGGTTTCACCGTGTTCGAATTGATAGGGGGAGGGATACAGACATTCAGAGTACACACACTCACACACACACACACAGACAGACACACAATTTTTCGTCCTGTGTTGATCTCATAAGTCTACTTTCATTTTTTGCAAAAATCGAAGGTGGGCTAAAAATCAAATCAAATGGAAATAGTTTTGTAATAATTATAAAATTAAGAATAGTTACAATATTTTGAATACACTACCGTACATTTTTTTTTACAATATGAAAGAAACCTTTAAGTCCCCTTGAAGAAGATTATGTAAACTATGAAATATTAAAATATTACTTTGCAACTTTTTTCCCGGCTAAAGTATTCACTGAAATCTAAACATGCTAACGGTCACGGGAGGTCATAGCTGCACTGAAAAAAGAATATGAACTATAAATTAGTTTGAAAAAGTTGAAAAGTATAATTAATTAATCAATTAAATTTAAAACAATCCATGGCGCGGGGCCCTGGGCGGTCGCCCTCCTCACCCTCCCCTAAATCCGCCCCTGGAATTGTACCACTGTGGTGCACGTAGGTTTAGTATTGATTTGTGCTACAATAATCCGTTCACTATATTGCTCATAATATTCCACCCGCTGTCCAGTTTCCTACTCAATATGAGACCTACCCCCGCATAGCCGTTGTTTGATTTAGTGCTAATGACCCTATAGTCTCCTGACCAAAATTCCTGTTCCTCCTGCCAGTGCATTTCACTAATCCCAACCAAATCCAACCTCAGCCTATCCATTTCCCTTTCTAAGTTTTCTAACCTTCCACTTCCTAGCAGACTTCTAACATTCCACGCTCCGATCCGTAGTATGTCAGATTTCCTCTTTGTCACTTCTGTGATGTTAAACCCCTCTCGAGTAGTCCCCACCCGGAGATCCGAACGGGGGACTAGTTTACCTCCGGATTGAAATTTTACAAGGGAGGAGGCCATCATCACATGTAATTATGCATAGAGAGGTGCATATCCTCGGGAATAGCATTACGGCTGTAGTTTCCCGTTGCTTTCAGCTGTGCAGCAGAACGCAGTGTAGCCATTAGTTGGCTTATATTATCAATATCTTAACCATCTATGAAGATGAATAAAAATAAAACAAAAATACTCGTATGCAGTCGGAACCAGGAAGATCTTAGAAGAGCACCAGCAATTTATATCGAGAATGATAGAATACAACATGTGAAGGAATATAAGTATCTGCGAAGCTTGATAACGTATGATGGAACCAGCAAACGAGAAATTTGGAGTAGAATTATTCAGGCAAAGAACGCCTTTTATAGAAAGAAGAATCTCTTCACATCCAGAAGTATAGACCTAAAAATAAGAAAAAGACTGTTGAAGACATACGTGTGGAGTGTGGCTTTGTAAGGTAGTGAGACCTGGACAATAGGGAAGTCAGAAGAGAGGAAGTTGATGGCTTTTGAGGCTTGGTGCTGGAGAAGAATGCTTAAGATCAGTTGGATACAACATATGACAAATGAAGAGGTATTCAGAAGAGCAGGAGAAAGTAGAAGCTTAATGAATAGCCTCAAAACAAGAAGAGCAAATATGTTGGGACATATTCTCAGACATAATAGCCTGCCAGCAAGAGTCATCGAAAGGATGTTAGAAGGGAAAAACACTAGAGGAAGACCACCACTTGCATACATCACACAGTTAATGACAGACACGAACACAAAATCATATCGTGAATTGAAGAGGATGGCGGAAAATAGAGAAGATTGGCGAGTTGCTGCAAACCAGCCCCAGGGCTGTTAACTTAAGAGAGAACCGTCTATAAGGCTAGTAAAGAATTGATTTATTCTGAAAGGCTGCTACTCCCTTTCAGAATAAGTAATAGAGCATTTCTACTAACAAAAATGCTAACTTTCTACTAACAATTAAATACCAAAATTCTACTAACGAAAAAAATACTGAAGTTCCATCAACAACAAATACTACCACTAAAACATTCTGTCACCAGGCACACTCACATGCACCCTCACACACCACAGTCTAATAGAACAATGACATATATATAATAAACAAACTAACTACATACTTGTAACTAAAACTAACTACATACTTACTGTACTGTAATTTGAATTGACAATATTTACAAAATGCAATTTAGATAGAAGAAAATACTTACAAAACTTAATTTATATATATATATATATATATATATATAAATTACATATAAACTTTTAAACCGACGGTGGTTTTGGGGTCTGGGGGATGTGAAACGCGAAAGCAATTTAGATAGTCAATCCCTACAAAATGCAATTGAGGTTGACATTACTCACAAAATGCAACTTAGATAGAAAACACCCACAGAATGTAGTGTATTTTCAAAAAATTCGCAGATAATTTGGATACACGGGGGGCCAATTTAACAAAAACAGTGCGGGAATCTGAAAGAAAAAAAGGAAATATAATGAAAAGAAAACGAGAGGTCTGACCCCTCGAAGAAGGAGGGATCAGTAAAGATGAGAGAAGGGCCAATGATTTGCTGATGCTGCTGCTGCTGCTGATGATGAAAGTTGTCATTTTAAGGGTTATCGGCCCATCTTGTTGTAGGTAAAATCTTTCATTTCCAAACACCTCTCGGATGGCAGGTAAAATCGATGTTTGCAGCATATGAAGATACACCTCACCAGTTACAGTACCTTCAAAGAGAATGGGCTAATCAAACTGCGCGATGACAGACCACACAACACATCAACACCCGGTAGATTAATATGTTTGTCCACATGAACGTGAGGATTTTCAGGAGCCCCGTACATGCAGTTGTGATGGTTTACAATACCATTCAGTGTGTACTGCGCCTTGTCAGACCAGATAACCATCCCTGCAAACTGTTCATCCTCTCGAAGCATGCCTCCAAACCCCTCGCAGTACTCAAACCTTTGATATGGGTCGTCTTCGTTCATAGCATGCAGCGAACTTGGAATGTACACTTTCCACTTTGTAGCTTTCAAAATTCGTCGTACACTTGATGGGCTTACCCCGCTTTCACGTGCACCCTGATTCACAGATTTTTGAGGTGCCCTGGTAGAATGTTGCAACATTGCAGCGCTGGAAGCTGGACCTGTTGATGTTTTTGGTTGGCCAGACCTTTCCTTATGCTCATCCTGAACAGTACCGCCAGCTTCAAATTTATGACCTTTCCTTATGCTCATCCTGAACAGTACCGCCAGCTTCAAATTTATGCTGAGTACGATAATTGTTGTAGGTGTTGGTGGCTGAGTTCCGTACCCATTACGCCATTGCCGTTGTACCTCCATCATGTTTTCGTACTTCCAGTACCACTTCAATACGGCCTTGCGTTGCTCAAACGACAATCTTACTTCATTTATTGCTGTCATCTGCTGGAAAACCTGCTAAGATTGTCGCGCCACCCATGTGACCATTATCTGTTGAGGAAACAATGGACTACACTACCGTGCAAGAATTGTTACCGTATGTCATTTTGTTCCGAAGATATTAATTATCAAAGAGTGTCTTACATTTTTCTGAACCCCTCTGATAATCATTTTAACTGATGGTGGTTTTGGGGTCTGGGGAATGTGAAATGTCGTCCCATTTACCGGGGTCAGGTCAAAATTGCATGGAGGCAGCTGTTGCATTGCTGTCACCCCTCAGCCCAAGTTGCGTGCGTTCTGGCATTGTTGTGGAGCACGAGGACTGTACTGAGATGATTTTGGCATTGGTTGGGCCATGTGGACGCACAATCGTGTCTCTGGCGTCGTGAACCACAATGACCATCAGTTTCACGGGGAAAGAACTTCCTTATGTTGCCATTCTGCAGATTGGCATTTGAGCTCTGAAGCATACACCACAGTCGCAATTCTGTGGAGCATGTCGATGGTGTTTCAGATGGTCAGAGCATATTGCATAGTGTGTGTGTCACCCACTATGGTGATCTTTCATGGATGCTTTGTTTCTCAATGCTAAGTTTGACTTGTAACTTGAACACTGTCCAACTTCTGGCTGTTGCTTGCTTGAATTCCATGCTGAAATGCTGGTGCATATCGTGCAATGCAAGAGATTCACCCCAAAGTCAATGGGAAAAGGGGAAAAGGGACCCTAGGCCTCAGATACCCTAATATTGTTGGGGTCGGAAGAGGACAAGAGTTGACCAAGGGAGGTCGATAGGAAAAATGTGAAGTAGAGGAACCATGCTCGTGTCCTGTGGCTCCCAGTAGATGTGAGACCTTGGGGGGAGATGTATGACCTAGAACTATTTTTAACCCTCATGTAACAGGTGAATTTATTTTTATATATATTGTACCCACAAGCTACCTTAAGATAAGAAATATATAACCCTTCAAGACACTTAAAATAAATAATGACAAAGAGTAACTAGGGTATGTGTGTGGAATGGCTGGACAAATTACCATACCCGAGTTATAATTAAGTTGAGAGAAGAGCACTAAATATAAGATTGAAGAAAACACGAAGCATGTTTCATAACATAAAATATAATTAAATGAAAGGACAATTTTACATGCATGTTTAAAAAAATGAACATAATATAAAATATTAGCATAAAGAAAACAAATTAATTAAAATAAAGAAGCAATGAACCCACAAGTGGGAAGGAGAAGTAAGTATTTACCCGTTTTCAGTCAACCCTTTTAATAACCGATGACCAAATTATACTCCAGATCGGTAGAATTAGATCTCAATAAAATGCATAAATATCCACGAAAATCTTCGAAGTAATGACGTCAAAGCGTTGAGAGAATATTTCCTTCAAATAAATTGAAGGAATCTTTAAATCAATTAATTATTCACGACCAAACTCAAATACGTGCGTACAGCAAGCAATTGCAAAATGACTGACCACAAGTCGACTGGAAAAATTACCCACATTGTTTCCAAGAGAAACATGAAAAATTAACAATCCCGAATTTGTTTCCAGGCAACGGACGAAAGAATAAAATACATATCATAAGAGGTGATATATTATACAGAGTCTATAAGAGACCAAACTAAACGAGACGAGGAAAAGAAAATTAATTACTACGAAAATATTTTAAGGTTAGGGAAATTCCTCGCTCAACACAAAATGAGATCTGAACGTTACACAGCTCGGCACGTCAGAAATAAAAGATTAAACACAGCCCCTAAAATACATATAAATATATGTCTTACATCAGATTAAAAAATAAGTTACTGGAACTTTCATTTCATGCTTAGGCCTACTCGGTTCTCCAAGCCAAGAGACTTACCAATAGCAAAATATATGCCAACTGCGCTAAGATAATTATTCAACAGCTCAAGACTGCAACATAAAAATATGAAGAATAACACCAACACAATATATGTACTCGTACCGACGACCAATTCACCTTTTCAGGTCACAAATAGTTCCAATAACTTTTAACACATAACCAACCTTGTAGCCAAACTTCATACAGTACGTTTTTCTTCATGCCTACATATTTAACCCGATGATATAGATTTCCCCACGGCGGACGGTAAATGTACATCACGTAGTGATGAAATAATATCGGGGAAAGGAGATTTATCTGGCAGGCCAGATAATCCCCGTTTTACACCAGAGATTTAGTTCTCACATCTCTTCTTCTTGTAAGAATTCCTTCAACTTACTTTTGTTTTCGTCAACAAACGGAGACAATAACGGTTCGTTCGGGCACCCACGGACCCGATCGGCAAGCTTCGTACACTACAAAATTAAGTTCCAACATTTGCCACTAGGTCGAGCCATCTACTGGACAGAGACTCGCCGAGGTACAAACATGTCGAGGTACAAACATTTGCCACTAGAGCGAGCCATCGACAGTACAGAACCTCGCGGAAGTTAGCCGAGATACAAGTTTAGTCAGACAATTATAGGTACAGTGAAGGTTAGGATTGGGGCAACAACCGCCCGCGGAACGGTTTGGATGCAAGTTAATTTTATTAACGGGTCATATATATTTTTAATACATTCAGTTGGACTGCGTGGTAACAACCAACTTCACTTTAGTGTCTAGGTCTTGCTCTTGTTCAGGCTTTGACTTCCTGCCAGTATCTTCTGACCCCAGCGACGAGCGCCTGTTTATGTACAAAGGTCCTCTCCGTCTTCCGGTAGTTGATACCATTTTAAAACCTTGGTAGTTGTTCACAAATCTTCTAAATGTGTTCCTGTCAGCAATTTCTCGGTCTAGAATACCAATTTGCCCGAGATCTTTTTCGCATTCCGCGAACCATTTCGGCCTTGTTGCGTTAGACTTGATGAAACTCAGTATTCCTTTCGGTAATCGATCATCAGTCATCCTCAAAAGGTGACCATGAAATAGTAGCCGTCTCTTCTTAATTGATGCTGTGATAGGGTCTATGTTGTACAAGTCCTCATTTGCTCTCATTCTCCACTGTCCATCAACCCATCTATTACCTAGGATTTTTCTTAATATCCTACGCTCTCTTTTTTTCCAGTTGGTCAGCTTGACCTTTACTATTCATGGTCAAAGTTTCGGACGCATATATATTTCTATAATAGTACTAGCATAAGTACCCGTTCTTCGAACGGTGTTCGGTGTTAACACCAGACATTATCAATTGAGCTACTGTTGCAATGGTTAGCGGTTTGTCATTCCTTCATAAGTTTATGAGAACGAAGTTAGTTTTCTGGGAATATCACACACACTGTTAACTTAAGGGCCTTAAAATGTGGTTTTCGGAGACCCTTTATAGACTCCCGAATTTTGTGTCTCGCATTGAGAAGCGCAACATATGTTTTGGTCGTCCTTCTAGGATAATTTTTATATTTTGCTTATTTTAGCATGTATTTTGAGAAGTTTTTCTACATATCCACCCTTCTACTGTATGAAAAGTACGGTGAAGAGTTTTATAAATGATTTGTGTATTGACTCTCATGGTTACCATACCTAATTTTACGATGCACCAAGCATCCAAACACGAGTTATAGGCATACATAAAGATACACAGAAAGATAGACAGACAATTCTATTGTCTACAACATATCACCCAGATATGTGATCACCCAGATATCACCCATATTTCGACAAAAAAAAAAAAAAGAAAGATTAGTTAAAATGTGCTCTCAAACTAAATTCACCTAACATGTACTTCCTGACGTGAAATAGAATTGAAAGCCTTGTAGACGAAACGCAAAACACGTAACATAAAAACTTACCCTCTACGTTGTGTTAGGTCCCCAAACACAAAAAGACCACTTTCATAAATTATAAAGGCTTGTGGTGCATGAGAATTCAGGTTCTTTAGCCTCAAATGGCCCAAATTCCTAAAGGCCGCAAAAAATGCTGATTCAATTCAGGAATTTTTGAAAATAACGTTGCTGTTTGGAGATATAATAGACCTTCTGTACTATGTGTCGCACGTAAAAATTGCATGAAAAAGTTCTAGGTTACCACTTGACCCCCTTAATTGCATTGATGAATTATACAGTCTACGTTGGTTCCGTGATAACCTTATAGCCATTTGCAAACTTTCACAGAAATATAATAAATGGAGTGGCATTGCTTCTTACAGAAATAAATGGAAAGTTGGATGCCACCCCTTGAGATAATGTTGTTCAGGTTACCGATTTGCATTCCTTCATTGGTTTGTTAAATTAAATTAAATTAGTTTTCTGGGAATATTTCAGAAACTGTTGGATTTGGAGCCTTATAATGTAGTTTTCGAGGACCCTTTAGGGCCCCTGAGTTTTGTTTCTGGCACCGAGGGGCTTTGTCTCCTCGTTGTATGCCATGATATAATACTAATAATAATAATATAATATAGGGATAGGAAAATAATAGACCTGCCATACCACATCCGCAGGTATAAATCGCGTGAAAAATTTCGAGAGTACCCCTGACCCCCTTAAGCGCATTATACGTATTGATGAATTTTACAGCTGAATTTGGTTCCGTGATAACCTTCTAGCCGTTTGCATACTTTCACACTAATGTAATTAATGGAATTGCATTGCGTCGTACAGCAACAGATGGACCTATGAGAATCTGTTGCCATGGTTACCGGCTTGCAATCGTATAGTTTGTTAAATGAAATTAGTTTTCTGGGCCTTAAAGAGTTTTTTCTCTCACATTGAGGGGCTGAAAAAGCGATTTGTCTCGTCCTACGCCGATTTCAGCATGGATTTTAAGGGTGTGGGTCCCCTCTTATGAGAGGTACGGAGAAGAGTTACATCAATGATTAGTGTTGTGCCTCTGATGGATATCTGTACCAAATTTTACGTTGATACACCCGGCCGTTCTCGACTTATAAGGGAAAAAAGTTGCCCACAGACAGATAAACAAACAAACAGGCCGACAGACAAAAAAATTATTTTCGTGCGCATCCATCATAAAACATCTGAAACGAGTAAATAACTCAAATTTCTGTAGAAATTCAGAAAAAAACAGACAAACTTTCATGTTTATATATGTAGAGATATACTGCACCGCTCAGTATTGACAGTGTTTTATTGCACAAATTTAGGTTTTACTCGCTAACCGTTGGAGATACACGAAAAGTGATAAGGACCTTTCGGATAGAAAATTGAATATTAAAGCTTATGTATGCCATCAAAAGTTTGCTATTTCTTCTTCTTCTTCATTTCCCGTTTCCAGCTTCCTGGGTCGGGTTGTGAATCAAGGACCTCCAACGTTGCCTGTCTCTCCACCACTCCTCTCCCCCTTTAAGTACATCTTCAGGTTTTCCTCCCTTCTTCTCCACGCACTCCCACACTGTATCTGCCCATCTCTTTCGGGGCCTTCCGCGCGGTCTCTTCCCCGAAACCTTTTCCAGAAAAGCTTTCTTTGGCACTCTCTCCTCTCCCATTCTCATCATATGTCCATACCACTTTAACTTGGTTGTTTCTATCCTGTCCTGCAGCTTCAAGATTCCTGTCCTCCTTCTTATCTCCTCGTTTCTGATTTTATCTCTTCTGGTCTTCCCTTCTATACCTCTTAGGAATTTCATCTCCGCTGCTTGTATTCTACTCTCCTCTCTTTTTGTAGTGGTCCATGCTCCAGCTGCATATGTTAGTACGGGTCCATAATAGGTTGAATATAATACCTGCTTACATTTCTTTGGGACATCTTGGTTCCACAGAATACCCCTAACACTCTGGTAGAAGCTGTTCGCTTGTTGTATTCTCTTTCCAATTTCCTCAGTAATCTTTCCATCTTCTGTGATCACACTTCCCAAGTACTTGAAACTTTTCACCACTTCTAGAATTTTTCCGTTCACTTCTATCTTTCCTCTTCCCTCCTTACTTCCCCTTGACATTACCATTGTCTTGCTCTTCTCTGTGCTAACTTTCATCCCAAACTTCTCAATCTCTTGGTTCCATACATCTACTTGTTTTTGTACTTCCTTTTCATCCTCACCCCATATCACTATATCATCTGCAAACAGCATGGCCTTTATTGCCTCTTGTCCCAATCTCTGTTTAACATTCTTGTGGATTTCATCCATGACTATGATGAATAGTAAGGGGGACAATACACTTCCTTGACGGAGACCCGTTTCCACCTTGAACCATTCTGTTTCTCCTATAGTGGTCTTTACGCTACTGACACAATATTTGTACATAGCTTTCACCATTTGCACTTCTGCACTGTTAACTTGCCTTTTTCTTAATACATCCCACACCACCTGTCTAGGCACACTGTCATAAGCTTTCTCAATATCAATAAAAGTCATCACCATGTCTTTTCCAAACTCCCATCTTTTCTCCATCATATGCCTTAGTGTAAAGATTAGATCAAAAGTTGATCTGTCTCTCCTAAAACCATACTGTTCTTCTTCCATCTCTCCATCTGTCTGCCTCCTCAGTCTACCTTCCAATACTCTCTCAAAGATCTTGGCTACATGGGCAATAAGGGTGATCCCTCTGTAATTGTTACATTCCTTTTTGTCACCTTTCTTAAAAAGTGGGATAATTAAACCCTTTCCCCATTCTTCTGGGATCTCTTTCTTTTTCCAAATTATTCTAAATAATCTATACAGCCACTGCAACCCTACTGGTCCTGCTGCTTTTATCATTTCTGTGGTCACCTCATCCACTCCAGGTGCTTTGCCACTCTTCATCTTCTTTATGGCTTCCTCTATTTCTAGCATAGATATCTCCTTTTCTTGTTCTTCTTCTTCCTCCATTGTTCCTTCTTGTTCCCTTTCTTCATCCAGTTCAATGTGTTTAACATTCAGTAGCTTTGAAAAGTATTCTTCCCATCTTTTCAATATACCATCTCTTTCATACAATATCTGTCCCGCTTCAGTTTTTACAAATTTTGTGTTTTCCCTACCTTTCACACTGTTTTTTACTAGCCCATATAGAACCTTTTTACTTCCTTTGATATCCTCCTCTAGAGTTTCAGTGAAACTTTCCCAGCTTTTCCTTTTTTCTTCTTGTACAATCTTTTGACATGCCTTCTTGGCTTCTCTATATTTTTGCCATTTCTCTGCATCTTTGCTGCATATCCACTTTCTCCATGCCATTTGTTTTTCTTTAACTGCTTCCTTTACCCTGGTGTTCCACCAAGGAGTCTCCCTTTCCTTTTTCCTCCCTGATAATCTTCCACAAGTGTTTACTGCACACTTCACAAATCCATTCTTAAAACATGTCCATTCCATTTCTATGCTTTTTGCTTCATCTTTGGGAATTTCCTGTTTTAGTTCCTCTTGAAACTTTTCCATTACCTCCTTCTCTTTTAGTTTCCATACCTTTATTTTTCTTTCCCTTTTTTCTACTAGTTTTGTGATTTTACCAAGCCTTACTTTGGCTATCACCACTTTGTGGTCTCCTTCAAAATCTCCTCTGGGCATAGCTGTCACATCTACTAACTGTCTTTGTTTATCCTTCTCCACCAGAATAAGGTCAATCATTGTCTTTGTCTTCCTGTCTCCCCATCCATACCTAGTTATTTTTTGCGAGTTCTTTTTCCTAAACCACGTATTTCCAACAGTTAATCCATTCCTCCTACAGAAATCTACTAACAGGTCTCCTTCTTCATCCTGATTTCCATAGCTAAACGGGCCAATAATCTCTTCTTTTCCCTGTCTATCTGTTCCCACATGTGCATTCAAGTCTCCCATTATTATCACTTCTTTGTCTTCTATACACTTTTCCAGCTCTTCTAGAAACTCTTCTAGACATTCATCTACCTTCCCTGTTTGGGGAGCATAAACCTGTATAAAATCTTTTGTACCACTCTCAAGTCCAAGCCTGACTTTGATAATCCGGTCACTAATCGGGTCAATTTTTTCAACATACTGGTCTAGGTCCTCTCTCAATATGACACCAACGCCATTCGTTGCCTTGTGTCCTCCACTCCAATATAATCTGTACCCTTTCCCTTTCTTCACTTCTTTTCGCCCTTTCCCTTTCCATTTCGTTTCACTCACTCCCAGCATCGCTATATCTTTCTTCTCCATATAATCAACCAGCTCTTCTACCTTTCTATTGAGTGTCATGACATTAATGAAACCAACCTTCGTTACGTCTGGTAGCCTACTTCTCACAGCTCCCCCAGGACACCGGGAGCTGCACGTCGCCTCCGGGGGACGCCCTAGCTGTTTCCGAGGCCTCAATTCACAAACTTTCATAATATAGGCTATTTGTTCGATGGGCTCGCCACACCCAAAGGCATTTTATAACCTACTGCCAGGTTTTTACTTTAGACCGCCCCTAACATGGGGAACAGACGCCTCTTGCAGCCGCTCCTCTGGAGTACAGACGCTGCTGGTGACAGTTCTTCCGCCTTCTCTGCCGTTGGGACACTTGTTCCTCATCCGCCTTCAAAGCCGTTCACTGCTACCTACAGAAGCTGAGGAAAAATTCCCCTTCTCATTTAATCCCCAGAAGGGAGGGTTGCCTCGTCTGCCAGCTTTGCCGTACCGAAGTCTCCTCCTCAGCCGCCGCTGCCATTAAGGACTTCACCCGTAACCCTGGGCATGGGTTCCGTGCTATACCCCACGGGACTGGGTCCTTGCCTGAACTCCGCCATCCTATCACTCTGACCTACTGAAGTGTAGGATGCCCACCCCCGTGACGTGGACACGCCAGGCAAGAATTACTCAAGTGGAGAATAGGGAAGGTGACCCTATCTCCCTTGAGCCGGGTTAATGGTTGCGTATGGTGCCACAACCAAAGGCTATTTCTTAGCGTTCTCTTTTTATTTGAAGTGGAAATATGAAATTTTGAAACCAAAGGGTGTAGTGACGTCACAAAAATGGTCGCCATTTTTAATAGTGAAAAATATCGAAATCAAAAGTATCCTATATGTAAACCTGGTAAATCAGCTACATCCATGCAAAATTTCATGTAAATCGGACCAGTGGTTCTTGCGTGATTGAGTAACACACAGACAGACACACACCATTTCATTTTTATATATTAGTATGATTTATTAATTTTTTGTTTTATTAATTTTCGGTCTTTTTCAAATTTAGGTGTCCACCTCTAAATTTCAAATTCCATTCCAAATTTGTATACTTTAATCTGTGTTGATGGGCAGATGACCTTGTAGTTCTGCCCCTTAAAACAACAATAACTAACTGACAGGCGAAGTCTAAATGATATATTACCCTTTCACGAAATGATTGCCGGCGGTCGAGATGGGAACTATACCTTGTTTACTTGCGTCACACGTCAGCCTGCTTCGTTGACAGGTACAGTTGCGCGAGTAGGATATGACTCAGCTCCAATAGTCCCAGTTATCGCTTGACTGTCCGTGGTGACATGAGCTCCTGTGACGCGCAATGCTGCTTGTCTTATGTGCAGAACGAACTCTTGTCATCGCTGTGTTCCCCGCTTCGTCCCACGGGGCAGCTGCTACAATCAACAACAAACACTGGCGCAGCCAGGCTCAGCGGCAATGGGTATTTGATTGAAACTAACACAGAACACTCATCATCTTCATGGGTTGTCCACTCCAGCAGGCCGTGTGTGGGAATGAACAAGCCCCTTCCTGCCACCACTGTCCTTCATTCTACACTCCTCTTAGTCAAAGCTCTGTGGACCTGCTTCTTGGGTTCTTGCCAATTATCTCCCTTTCAAAATAAGCTTTAGCTTTTTTTTAACACATCACACTAAAAAGAAAATTTTGAAAACAAGACTACCTTAGATAATAACAAGGACCTTGAACATTTCGTATCACTGAAAAATTCCCATTGGAACATAATACATAACCTAACCTGCGCTCCACACCCTGTTGACCATCAAGATATTTTTAAAGAAACATTTTTAGACTAAGTTATAGGCGGCTTCGGTGGCGTAGTTGGTAGCTATGCCCAAGGTCGCGGGTTCACACCCGGCCGAAGTCCTCGGATCTTTTAAGAGCGTTAAAAATTCCTCAGTATGCCTTCCCTCGGAGGGGAAGTAAGGCCGGCGGTCCCATGTCATAGATTTATGACATTAGAAAGAACCTTCGACCATCTACAACTGTGTGAAGCCAAAATTTGTAGGTTAGAATTGATAACGCTCTATTAGTTCCAACATTTGGCGCCAGGTGCTGATTGCGATGCCATCTAGTAGCCAAGTTCACGGCTGGGTGTCGTGGATGGTAGCATTTGGTAGCAAAAGTAGGAACTACTTGAAATTATTGTCTGCAATCCTTACTTGAATTAAAAGCAGATAACACACACTAATACAGTCATCACAATTAACACCGGTTATCAGACGGATTCTGCACACACACATACACCCAAAGTACACGGGGCTACATGACCACGTTATCGCAGCCCCTAAACTGAGGAACCAACCAAACAGACAAAATTATAGTAACTATTTAGATATGTCATTTTCGCAAAATTATTTTTATTGACATCAAATTAAAGTCCACATTTGATCTGTTTTTAACAATTTTTATAGAAAACCCAAGTGAACTATTAATAACAAAGCTTTCCTCTTTAATAACATTGCTGTAGAAGGCCAGGTGCTGTTTATTATTGATTAAGGTGTAATGCCCATTGATATTCATTGTCAATACGGAGAGTCATTAAGTAAAGGAACCACGTGTGAATGTTTGACTTTCAGGACTGTGTGTGCGTTCTGTTACTACGGCGTGGTGCTCATGACTACAGAGCTGTTCGAGTCGTCGGAGAAGCACTGCTCGGCGGACGCTAGCCGGTTAAACGTGGCGCTCAGACCCATAGAGACTTGCAGTGCGGACTGCAAGGAACTGACCACCAGGGACTACATAGACCTCCTGTGGACCACGCTGGCAGAGTTCCCAGGTACACCGTCCTGTTTTGTCCTTTTCTTTTAGGACTACTTCAGTCAATCCATTATTGAGTCAGTCTCTTCGAGCCTTTTGGTCCTCTCAGTACTTCTTCATATGGTTTGATATTCGTGCCCTTTCTGGTGTTGATAATATTCCTGTAGTAAGTTGTGAGAGTGAAGGGGTCATTGATATTTTTTTTTTTGTATTTTTTTTGTTTAATTCTATCTTATATGTGGTGTTTCCTTAAGGAGATAGGAATCAACTGGAGAGACCGGAGACTAATTTTCAATTTGTACCTGGGACAAAGAGCAAAGGTGCGACTGAATTACGGAAAAACGAACAGCATGGAAATAGGAAGAGGAGTCAGACAAGGATGTTGTCTATCACCAAGTCTCTTCACCGTGTATGGTGAATGGCTGGTGGAAGAAGCTTTGAAAGGATGCGGTCATTTCAGGATAGGAGGACGCCTCATAAACACCATCAAGTATGCATGTGACCTAGTAGTGCTTGCCAAAATCAAAGACAAATGCAACACATGCTGAACCGGTTGGTGAAAACTGGTAGGATATATGGCATGGAAATCAACATCGAGAAATCAAAAGTGATGCGGATTTCAAAATGGGAGAAACCTTTGAAGATAACTATCGACAATCAAGAATTGGAGAATGTGAAGCAGTTCAAGTACTTGGGAAGCTTGCTGACAAAAGATGCTCAATGCACAAATGAAATTTGCGCCAGAATCGCCATGGCCAAAGCCGCATTCTACAAGAAGAGGACTCTGCTCACCAGCAAGTTGAGTTTAGAATTAAGGAAGAAATTGGTGAAGTCTTACATCTGGAGCATTGCACTGTACTGGGCAGAGACGTGGACAATGAGAAAAAGCTAAAGAAAATTCTTAGAAATGAAATGAAATGTGGTGCTGGAGGAGAACAGAGAAGATGGAAGTGCACAGATCGTGTGAGAAACGATGCTGTGCTGAGAAGAGTAGGTGAGAAGAAAACCTTTCTGAGTATAATTCTTCAGAGGATCGGGCACATATTTAGACATGAGGGGCTCATGCACGACAGGAAGAGGAAGAAGAAGAATTCAACATCTGAATGACATGAAGATGGAAGGAGTTACAGCAGACTGAAGAAAGAAGCTGAAGACCGGGAACGTTGGCATCAGAAATTCTCTGTACGAAGACATGGACCTGCCACTAGGCAGGATACTGTATAATAATAATCTGTGGTGTTGTCTGGTGTGAGATTGTACTGTACAAGTTGTTTCTGTTGAGGTGTATGACATAAATACGGGATTTTGGACCAAGCAACATTAACAAGAAAATTAAACACCTTAACACAATTTCAAACTATTCCATCAATCAATCTAACAATAATGTTAACAGAAGGTGTCCAATAGTACAAGGAATTTCACAACAGAATTAAATTAATATCATATCTTGAATCCAGGATTATAAAGACGATAATGAAATAAATAAGCAACTTCAAATTGAATAAGACTTCCATAATAACAGTTCTATAGGACTCATTTCGTTTGAGAGTTCTAGGAATCATCATCATCATCATCATCATCTTGCACAGTTTCCAGCCACTGGCCGGGTCTGTTTGGAACACAAGCCTCTCCATCGTCTTCTGTCTTCCCACCATCTCTCAGCCTCCACCCTTGTCCAGTCTTCTCCTCTCTTCCTCCACCCCCTTCAGCCACCTGTCTCTCGGTCTCTTTCCTTCCCACTTCGTCTCGTGTACTCTCCTAGGTATCCTCTTCTCCTCCATTCGTTTTACATGTCCATACCATCTAAGTCTAGGTTTCTCTATACCATCCTCCTTCATTAATTCTCTGGTCCTCTCATTTCTTATTCTGTCCATCTTTGTAGCTCCAATACTGCTTCTCAAGAACCTCATCTGATTCTAGGAATCAAGATACTAAATTTATTAATTTTATGGTCTGCATAGGACTACTTTACTCAGGCTTTTCTTCTCATTATCCGCCCAATACTTCTTAATCCTCTGTGAGCGTAATCTAAATTTATTTTTATATTGAATTATAACTTGAGACTTTTGCTTTCTGATTTAAAAATAATAATTATTAATGTAAGGACGTCTATTTCGAAATTGTGTTTCTTTATATTGTCATTCTTGCCGAGCTGAAGAAGGGCCGAAAACATGTTTCAGTCAAGAGTATCAAACTATTTCATAAGAGTAGCGGCTTGGGTTGCATAGTTGGTAGTATGCTGAGCTTCTATGCCCAAGATCGCGGGTTCAAACCCGGCCGAATTCATCGGATTTGTTAAGAGCATTAAAAATTCCTCAGTATGCCTTCCTTCGGAGGGGAAGTAAAGCCGGCGGTCCCGTGTCATAGATTTATGGCATGATAAAGAACCTTCCACTAATTAAACTTGTGGGAAGCTAAATTATAGGTTTGACATTTGACAAATGCTCTTAGGTTCCAACGTTCATTGCCAGGAGCCGACTGCAGTGGCATCTGGTTACCAAGTTCTGAACTACTAGTCGTTGACAGTGGCATTGGGCAGCAAAAGTAGGACCTACTTGAAAAAATTCAATGTCTGCAGTCCTTACTTGAATTAAAAAACAGATAACACACACTAATACAGTCATCACAATTAACAACGGTTATCAGACAGATTCTACACACACCCTAAGTACATGGGGCTACGTGACCGTGTTGTCGCAGCCCCTAAACTGAGGAACTAACCAACCAACCTTTCATAAGAGTGAATTTATTTTTAGACAACAATTGGTGATCATTTTCTAGATTTTATAACCTCCACCTCAAAGATATTTCTATATTTCAGGTATATTTGCCACAATCTTTGTGATCGAGAGGTTTGGTCGTAAACGTACGATGGCCGTGCAGTTCGTCATCTTTGCCATCTGTATCTGCTTCCTCTTCATCTGTACAGACAAGTAAGTAAATGTATGTAGTGCTGTTGGAAAAATATTCATAACACGTTCATTTTCAATAAATTCTCAAAACAGAAAGCATGTTTTGAAATCTAATCCTAACTAAAGCATTATTACAATCATCTCAAAAGGTTATGAACATTCTTCTGTGCATGTTGCATTTCCTTTGTTATGAATGAATATATCGATCCCTAAATCCTGAGGATCGTGATCTCCGAGGAGGCTCTTCTTCTCAATCTCTACCGGTCTTTGGATAAACGTAATGGTGTTAACAAATATACAGTGTTTTAGGATTTGAGAGTATGTATCAAGACAAAACTAATGACAACAGGTTTACCATCAAACATTTTATTTATTTATTTATTTATTTATTTACGTAGGTCCCAATGAGCCTGAGCTCGTGTTAGGGACAATCAAGTAACATAGTTACAGCATGGCATATATATAATTTTTGTAACATTATTGTTTAGTTTAATAGTAACTTATATTAGATTGCTAGTGACTAAGTTTACAGAGATAATACGGTATGATACATTGCATTGCTTAAGGCTATTGTACATGGGCTATTCATTCCTTAATAGGAAGTCTTTTGTTTTCCTCTTAAATGTTTTTATAGAGAAACTTTCCCTTATGCCTAATGGTAGCGAGTTGTATTCTTTTATTATAGAGGACATAATTCCTTTAGTTCCAAATTTAATGGATTGGGAATGGCTGGTGAATATTTGATTTACTCCTCTTGTTGCATAATGATGAATGTCATTTGCATGGGTAAAATGGATGTGTGTGTGTATCAATTTGTTTTCTAATTTGTATACAAATACTGTTGCTGACATAGCTATTTGTTTTTGCAGTGGCATAATTTTAGTTCCTGAGTACAATTCATTTGAGGGTGTGAGCCAAGGTAATCCAAAGATAGATTTTATAGCACGTTTCTGGAGTATCTCAAGTTCTTTTATCAGCTCCTTCTTACAATATCCCCATATGAAATTCATGTACATTAGATGTGAATGTATCAGAGCAAAGTATATATTTTTCAATTGTTGGCTACATTATGATAGATAATAAGATAATCACAGAGGTGTATAGTTTCTGTTTGTTGGGATCAACCATTAGTAGTAGTGTCTCAAGCAGTCAAGAGATTCGCCCAAGACTTGCCCTAGGAAGAGCAGCTTTTAAAGGCCTGGATAAGATCTTCAAGTGTTAGATGTATCTTTGCCTACTAAAATTAGAATGGTTAAGGCACTAGTCTTTATGGTTGCGAAAGCTGGACCACAAGGAAACAAGATATGAAGTATATTGATGCTCTTGAGCTCTGGTGTTGGAGAAGGATACTGCATATTCCTTGGACAGCCAAGAAGACAAGTATATGGGTAATTCAAAAAATCAAACCAGATCTGTCTCTTGAAGCATTGATAACAAGATTACAGCTGTCATATTTTGGAGACATTATGAGATGTTCTGATTCGTTGGAAAAGACAATTATACTTGGAAAGGTGGAAGGGTCTTGCAGACGAGGGCGGCCAGCATTGAGATGGATCGACTCCTTCAAATCCCACATGAATATGTCAGTGAAGGATCTGAAGTATCTGGCTGAAGACCGAACCATATGGAGACCGTCCTTCCATGCAGTGGCTAGGAGTCTTGATGGCACCTGATCATCATCATCAAGAAAATAATGTCTAATAAATAAGGGTCCTACAGCAATTCTTCTAGATTTTTGCCTTGTCTGTTTTGCCCAGGGTGAAATCCCACAATAATACAGAAAATGGCTGGAAGAATTGCTGGATTTTATCACTTGACTCTGAAAGCCCTGTTTTTATTGGATCGACCTCCTAAGTAATTTATTAAATTGTTTTGAAATCTAATCCCAACCAAAATGTATTATTACAACCATCTGAGAAAGTTCAGAACATTCTTTTGTGCATGTTGTAGTTCCTTTCTTATACAGGATGTTAACAAAAAATAGTGTTAGTATGCATCAAAACGAGGAAAAAATGCTGAAACAAGTGATGGAGAGACTGGAAGGAGAGGACAAGGAACACCTAAGAGTACGGTGGATGGATTTCGGGAAAGACTGAGGAAGAATGGTGGACAGACAGAGTTAAGTGGAGGGGTGTCATATTTGCTCCGACCCGGCTTAGGGTGAAAAACGGAAAATGATGATGAGTATGCATTATAACAAGAAAAATGTCTGATAAGCAAGGGTCCTACAGTGCCTACTCTCTGAGATCTGAACACTCGTGGTCCACCCTTTGTGTCAGAGCTAATTTCGGCCCAAAGGAGGAGACTGACCTCTTTGTCCTGCCCAGATTTTAGGCCACCTGGAAGACAGGGTAGGAGGACTTTGTGCAGAATGCCCTGGGAGGGTTCCCCATAGGGGTGGTTATTGGGATATGCCAAAAGGATAATCATGTCTACCAAATTCAGCAATTCTTCTAGGTTTGTACCGTGTCTTGTGTGGGGTTTCACCTAGGACACCAAGCTGGCTCATCGGCACACGACACAAGACACGGCACAAACCTAGAAGAATTGCTGAGTTTTAATTCACCGGCCGTGAAAGCCAATATACCATGTCTACCAAAGTTAAAGAGAAAATATAAATCTGTATTCTTATATTAAGACAATACACACACACAAAAAAGGAACAAGAACGTGTAACAAAACACTGCCTGACACAACCCCGGAGTGGTAACATGACACCTGTAATCAAATAATAGGGGGCGAAAATATTAACCATAGCGTTAAACGGGAGCACCATTACTCACGTAACCAAAGGAACAAATGTATGTCCTTCTGCACATGAAAACCAAAACCAACTTTTATAATGTCAAATTTCTTATCATAAGAGTTCTTTAGAGAATTTTCAAAATGTTCAAATTTGTTACCATGCATCATCGTTTCCCTTATATATCCCAAGTTTATAAGAAATGTCCTACTTTTTTTTAAGGTGTGTATTACATCAGCACCTACAAAATGTACCTCAATCACTAACATAAACTGTAAACTAACTACTTTTATTGCATTTTTATTCAGAGCAGCTGAAAATAGTTCTTTTCTTTTTTTAAGAATAACTACAGTTTATAAAAACAAGTATATATCCTAATGACCTGAAGGAGATACATTGCCATCTTCCAAAAATGGTTTCAAAAACTTACCTTCCTGGCAGATAAGGCCATTCACTTAAAAGCCTTGTTTTAAAATTACGCGAAGTTGGGGAAACCCTCTGCCATCGCTGAGGCCCACGTTTGCTTCCTGGGTCTCGCGAGAAATTTAATGCAGTTCTGAGAGCTCGAACTGATACATTTAGCCTTGAGAGGATAACCGAGTAGGGTGGGTAGGTTCGATTCCCACTCCAGCCAACTGGTGGGAAGATTCCTCACTCACAATTATAGACATGACATTCTGATTTTCAGCCGCATCTTCCTGACGACGATGCTCTTCATAGCTCGGGGAATAATAGCAGGCGTGTTCCAGGCTGCCTATGTTTATACCCCTGAGGTAAGTCTACGTTTTACTTACCACTACAAATATGGTGATTTTGAGTGGGGCTTGCTCTTTCTTCATCTGCCGGCCATAAATTGTAGACAACCTTTCTGGGAGGACCCCAAACAGTGGACCAGCTATAGTGTAGTGAATAGTGAGAGAGAAACTTGAATAAACAGGCTACTGGCTAATCCATAAGTCTGTTCTAATCAGAAAATATGTTAAACCATTTTCAAAATACGTGAACTTTTTGGACTCACAGCAATGGAAGAGAATCAGCAAATAGTACATAACAAAGATTGCAGAGAGCATATTAATGAAAATAAGATAAAAAAAATAAAAAAAAATAGTTCTTTAGAATTTGGAACTCAAACGAGAAACCATCGATAGACAGCAGAACATCCAAACTGAAACAAGCACAATAAATCACCTGGCCAACCTACAAAAAGAAATCTCCCTCAATGAATGCCATATTTGGACATTACAATTCTATTGTTAAACTCGAGGCAACGTATGGTAGTGAAACTCTCTTCAAGTTGAACATCAAATCAAACTGCAGAAAGCAGACAGAAGAATGATCAGAACAATTATTAACAAAGAACACCAAGTAAATGGCCAATGGAGATTACTGCCGAATGAAGTGGTATATCGAGAGAGTGAATCAATAATAGATACAATGCGGAAAAGGAGAATCTCTTTTTCCTGCCATATTTCATGATTAACAGAAACCAGACTAATAAAACAGCTGTTTAGTTATTTCTGGAAGAGTAAAACAAAGAACAATTGGTTCCAAAGGATCCAGCATGATTTAGAAGAATTAAATTTAATGATGCTCCAAATTAAAAATAGAGAAGGGGAATAAATACTTACGATTTACATTAACAACATTTTAAGGGGTAAACTATACCATAATAGATGAACAAATGGCAGACAGATCAGACAAGATGAAGAAGTTTTGGGTGCAGAAGAAGAAGCTGAAAAACTATCTCTAAATACCGTTATTAGACTTGATTGTGTATGCTCCAATGAGGGCGTAGACTATGTAAAAAAAAATATATATGGAAATTTGTCGTCGGTATCTGTAACTAAATTCAAATACCTAGGAGAAATCTTCCAACGTCAGGCCTGAATCGCGATGGAAAGAGAGAATTTCTAAATTGGAATGAGCCTGATCATTGCGGGCAGATCACTAATTAAAGATTTTTGGCCCCGTTTGTACTGAGGAAATTTGGATGAAAAGTTAATCCCAGCAGCTTTATCAGCATTCAGAGAAAATCTCAGACACTTTCAGGAAAAAACGTTATGGGTGATGTGGTACTGGACAGATCTAGTTGACAATCATCAATTTTCAGACCTCCCCAACATTGCATCCTAAAGAACATGGATGGAGGAGCGCCATAGCGAGAAGGTGAAGAGATCTAGGGAGGACAAGATCAGCTATAACGCTCCTTAGACAGGCATGACGATGAAAAAAAAAAAAAAATAATATTTCAGAGTTTGCAGGCACTGGATCTGGTGTAACTTGAAAGTTGTGTGACAGCATTCCATGTTTGCCAGTGTTCACACTGTTAACAACACCTAGTTGTAGAAGATGGATACATTTACCCATATGCTCTTTGAATCTTGTGCACTCTTTCTCTACAGCAGATTTTTCTAAGCCATTCTTGTGAATTATTTCCCCAAAATATTTGAACTTATTATTATTATTTTTTTTAAATTTCGTTACGGCCATCTATGGACCACGGTGCTTGTGTTTCTTGATGTCATCGTCAGGCTTGCCACGATTGGTGTTCTTAGTGGTGGGTTTGGCAGCTGCTTTCATGTTGGTACCTCGAGCTTTTCTGATGGCCCAGTAGTCCTTCATTTTCCAGCTAAATTGAATCTTACGTTCCTCAGACCATTTCCTAGTCTCGTCTTTTGGTCTGTGGGTAACTTCTGTGAGGGATGTTACGAAGGATTTAATTTTAAGAGCTGTATGATAGTTACTCCGGTCGGCTATGTCATTTTCATTTATATGGAGTTCCGAAAGATCCTTCTCCACTTGCTTCTTCCACAAGAATCCAGTAGCTTTGCCCTTGTTAGCAGCCTTGAAGATCCTATGGGATAACCTGTTTGAGTCCATTCTGAATAGATGTCCATAAAAAGCCAGTCGCCTTCTTCTGATGGCATCTATGAGATTTTCTTGGTGTTTATATAGCTCACGATTTGGTTGATACCATCGGCTTCCATCTGGTAGAATTCTTGGTCCTACTATCCGTCTCAGGAACTTTCTTTCTTGTACCTCGAGGGCTCTTAATGGGGTCTTCTTAGTTAGACATAGGCACTCTGCTGCATAGAGGACTGAAGGTCTGACTACTGCATTGTAGTGTCTTAGTTTGACATTCATCGACAAATTTTTTGAAGCATATAGTTTTCTACAGGCATGGTAAGCCTTATCTAGTTTGAGTCTCCTGTGTTCAAGAGCCACTGTTTCGCTGAGGTCCTCTGAAAACCATTCCCCGAGGTATTTTACACTTTTGACTCTCTTGATGTAGATGTTATCACTGACTCTCATCATTCTAGGGGCATCCTTGATGTTACTAACAAACTCGGTCTTTCCTATGTTAATCAAAAGACCTGTTTTAGCCGCTATTGAGTGCAGTGTTTGGAGCTGAGTAGTAGCCTCCTGTATGTCATTTGCCAATAAAGTCAGATCGTCTGCAAAGGCTAGGCATGGAATCCTTAGGTTGTCAGCTTTAATCCCCATCCGTAATCCAGTATTCTCTGGTAGGATTCTCGTCCACTCTCTAATGATCTTTTCCAGAACACAATTAAATAATATGCATGAGGTGCCGTCTCCTTGTCTCACCCCTGTTTTAATGGTGAAACTCTTCGAGAGCTGTCCTCTAAACTTTACTCTGGCTGTGGTGTTGTTATTATTATTATTATTATTATTATTATTAAGATGTCAAGTGCTAATGACTATGTGCAGTCAGATACAAAAAAAGAAATTTTTGAAAGTAAAGTGCATCCAGTTATCAATATGGAGGATATCTTGTTGTTGACTGCTTGTAGCTGAAACTACACTGGCCGGCATGAAAACTGCAACGCACAATAAATGATGTGTAATTATTGTGTGATTATCTATTTAATCGCCGGCCCCGTGGTGTTGGGGTAGCGCGCCTGCCTCTCACCCAGAGGCCACGGGTTCAATTCCCGGCTCCGTCAAGGATTTTAAAACGGACGTGAGGGTTGGAACGGGGTGCACTCAGCCTCTTGAGGACAATTGAGTAGCTGTCTGACAGTGAGGCAGCGCCCCGATCACGAATACCAAGATTAACGGCCGAGGGGACCCGACGCGCTGATCACGCGTCACCCCAATATCTGCAGGCCAAATGGCTGGGCAGAGGTCACTTGGTAGGCCTAGGCCCTCACAGGCTGTAGTGCCAGGGGTTGTTGGGGGTTATCTATTTAATCAAAGTGAATCACTTCAACCTATTCTTATATGGGGTATGTTATTGGCGTTGCTTTGCGAGCAAACAATGAAGTGTCGATTGTTGAGTGCACTAGCCTCAAGTGTTTTTTCCCACGCGTATTGTTGTACTTTGAATTGTTCCCTTTTCAATCCACATGTGTTTGTAGGATCTTTCTGTGATAGTCGTAATTAGCTTTCTGGAGCAAACATGCCATTAAGTCCTGAACAAGCTGCAAAAGCTGTTGCTTTGGTGGAAGATGGTCGCAGCATGCATTACGTTGCAGAAGTATTGAGGACGACGCCTTCCAATATTTTTTTCACCGTACGAAGGTACAGGGAAACTGGAGGCTTTGCAAGGAGACCAGGAACAGGCCCGAGAAGAGCAACATCAGAGAGAGATGACTGCTTCTTACAAATTCAAGTTTTCCACGACCATCACACCACCGCCATTGAAGTATGGAATCGACTCCACCAAGTTCGAGGGGTCTATGTTACTGAGAGAACCATCCTATGAAGGTTGGCAGAAGCCAATCTACAATCCAGAAGACCAGTTACAGGCCCAGAAGCCATCAGAGATCATCGCACAGCTCGACTACGTTTCGCAAGGAACATCATGGCTGGACAGTACAACAATGGGAACAAGTGTTGTTCGCCGATGAGTTGCGGTTTGGCCTCCGATCACCTGACGGAAGAGAGAGGGTCTGGAGAAGGCCGGGGGAAAGGTATTCCCCTTGCACATTCTCATCCAGGACGCCAGTGGTTCTGTGATGGTGTGGGCAGGAATCAGTATGGCTGCAAGGACGGATTTGGTCTTCGTGGAGAATGGGAGCCTTACCGCGTATGTGAAGGAAATCCTTCTGGAGCATGTTGTGCCTTTCGCTACATTTATTGGTGATGATTTCACACTAATGCACGACAATGCACACCCACATGTTGCGAGAGTTCTTGTATGAAGCAGGGATTCATGCTATGGCTTGGCCTGCTCGAAGCCCTGATATGAATCCTATTGGGCAAGTTTGGGACCGGCTGGGGAGAAGAGCCCATCAGCACTAACCAGAGACCCTACAGGACCTATGGAACGCCCTCCTGGAAGAATGGGAGATGATTCCTCAACAGGACATTACCGCATTAATCAGGAGCATCCCTGAAAGGTTGAATGCCGTCATTGGTCCAAGAGGTGGCAATACACGTTTTTGAATATGCGAACAGAGGTCTTTGAGATCATCTCCAAGGTCTGTGAAGTAAAGTGTGAAATGTATAAAATCAAAATTTCCCGCTCTTACAGTGCTTTTTCCTTAAAGTGTGCTCTCTGGCTTAATTTTTAAATTTGTTTATAATCATCTTTTTTTCATTGTTAGACACCTACATGGGACCGTACTACAATATTTCATCATCATATAGTAGATTAGTGTCATAAATTTAAAATAAATGTCAGTTTTTGTAAGAAATTGAAGTATTGCGTTTTTCGTGCCGGTCCGTGTATTTATCATCTGAAAAACCATAGTAATTTTATATGTCTCAGGTTTCCTATTGTGTGTGTTCAGGTGTACCCGACTCAACTGCGGGCCGTCGGGGTGGGGACCTGCAGCGCAATGGCTCGTCTTGGAGCGATGGTCACACCGTACGTTGCTCAGGTGAGGATGAGTCTGATAACCTGTCTTATTGTGATGTGCATAATTCAGGTGGCCTAGAGTTGAAGTGGGGGAAACTATGGTAAACCACTAGTAAGATGGCTGAGGTGGGAATCAAACCCGGTCCTACTACACCACAAGTGTCCCACAGCGTATGCTCATTTTGGGAATGTCTGAGCTGGGATGTTTACTCCTTTTCCAAGGAACTTGGGATGTACTTTATGAATCGGGCATCTGCAACCCCAATCTTATAACCTTCCGAGTGCTATCAACAAAACGGTTCGTCGCTACGCACGCGCCCTTTTAGTTCAAGATTTCAGCTGTTTGTGGTGATGGTCCGTAGAACCATTTACTTTGCATTTTTAATCTCTATTGTGATGCCTCTCACCAAGGCAATTCCCGGTCAATGCATGTGAGTCTTTGTTGATCCGCCTTCGTAGTTCCCTCACTTTCTTTTCCGAAAGAGATGGGTTGTAATATATATTGAAACTTACCCCTTGTTGGGCTACCATTGCAACTCTTATGAAACTTATCACCTCAGAGTAGTGGGGCAATATGATATCTCACAAGACAGTTGCACAGACTTCACAATACTGTATTTTAATATTCTTCTTGCATTTCAACATATAACTTCCTTTTTTTTTTAAATCCAGCTCTCTTACTGTCATATCAACAATAAAGGTACGGTTTGACTACAGCGATGATCGCTCGACGCACAAAGTCACAAAAGCGGTTTCCCTAGCCGGCGATCATCGTCCTTCGTCCACTGCCTCCTACAACAGGATCACTTTCACTTCTCAACAGCTCAGTAGCTTACTCTTTGCTTATACAGGTTTGTGGGGTAAATAATAATCAGCTGATTATAGTCTGAAATAATATAACGTTGCCAGAATGACCTTAAGCAGAATTACGTCAGTGTCAATATTGTTTCTTTTAGAGGAGGAACAAGAGATGATGATCGAATTAAGTACTGTATATGTACAAGGAGCGAAAGAGACTCGAACTAATAGTGGTGAGCGATGTTTGTAACGGGTAGTCCCCCCTTGAGATACATTCTGTACCCAATAAATAAATAAATAAATAACATGTACAAAACTAGGTGTACCGTACAGAAGGTTGTTTCAATGCACTGATTCATAGACATCTGCTTAATGACCAAATAAAATTTAAGAAATACTTAAGGCCAGTGGCGTAACTATGGGAGTGGGGCGGGAAGGGTTGATCAGCGGGATCAATACCCCCCGAGCCAACTAATGAAACTATTAAACTTATGAAGTACAGTATTTAACTTTGAATAACCTTTGGATTGATGACATCTATGAATAAGGGCTATGGAGTCATCATACCGTGTGTCGATCCTAAATAGCATGTGTTAAAATATATTTAACCACGTTTCTGTGACAAGCAACATAATTTATTAAAAAATAATCAGTTTATTTTGCGAAATTACAAAATACTGTCTGTATTGAAGCTATGATACTGTTTCCCAAAGAGATGAGAGCTTTATCGTTAATCTTTTGTTCACAAAATGGCTAGCGATCATCGCTGCCGAAATGCAATGAATTGACGCCAGCGCAGATCGCTGTAGGGAAACCAGTCCCATTTGTTTACATGCGTTCATAAAGCAACGAAGATCGCCAACGATGTGCGCCCGGTGATCATCGCCGTAGCCAAACCATACCTTTAGAGTAATTGATTCCCATTCTGTATGGCAATTCTCCACGACATTCCCATGGCAACCTTGCCCTAAGATCCATAGAAACCATCTTGAACTCACACACAGATCAAAGCCACCTGTCACCCACTGATGGATCAACACATAGAATCTCTATGCCACCCCACCAACAGGTGGCCATGGCAGGCAACCAGATAAAATAAAAATAACTAAATAGAAAGAAACTGTAACCCACAATGTTAGGTTACAAGGTTGTTCCCTAATCCAGAAAGAAATTACATAAGATTAATAAGTTCATCTCTTTTGGGAAAAAATAGTGTTGACCGATTGAAAAGTATGCCGAATAAATTAATTGAAACCTAATTAGCACTATTGCGGAAAACTCCGTTGTGTGGAATGGTGGGTTTGGTACTCATCGGCCTAAGTGGCCTGCAACCTAACTAAACCTCGCACTGTTTCCGTATTAATGATCCAATATACATAACCCATCCTTTGATCGAGTGTATGACGCTTCAAATAAGAAACAAGGTTTTCATAAAATCAATCACAAATAGGTATATATTTTAAATATGTTTTACAAAACACCAACCCTAGAAAGCTAAACACTTAAAAAAAATATATATGGGTGTCATTTATGTACTTGAGCACCCTTAAGGGGCGTGTAGGGGATGGGTATAGGATCAATTTGAGATCGGGAACCTGGGGTCGGAATGGCCTCCTAACCCCAGAAAACAGGTTGTTTCAGGCCCTTCGCCCCTGGGAAGCGCGCCATGTGTTTCTCTGAGGTCAGGCACTCTTTTGCTCTCAAAGGTATTGACGCGACCACAGCTCAACGATCTTCTCAGCATCCGCGGTGTTGGAGAGCGCTTGCCACAAGGTTCGGATACTCCAAGCTGGTTGCCAAGAGCGCTGGCATAGCCTGATCACCATGGATTGCAAGGCAGTGTCTAGTCTAGTGTGTACACTCTGTGAAAACAAACTCTACCAACTCCCATGCTTGTGTTGGGCTTAGAGCACATGTGTTAGTGTTATCATGTAGGCCACTGTATTCAATTTCAAGTGTTACAGTACATTGATCGTTGTTATTTATCATAAGCTACTATTTCATCTTGGTAATGGTTCTTATAAAAGCAGTGTGCCATAGTTCCATTAGGAAGCAGTAGAAAGTTATGACCGAGCACACTTAAGTGGAATGAAACGAGACTATTTCAGTCGCTATAAAAAGAAAACATTGATAAGGGATGATTCATACATAGAAAGTAGCCAATTTTCCTAATCCTCAAAGATATACCATGTAACTTGCCACCTCAGAGTGGTGGGGCGATATACTCGCTAAAAATGAATTCACAAAGACCAGGACACAATCTTCACAAAATTCACTATTTATTAATAAAGGCAAGCTTCCATTACCTGCATCTGTTGTGCAGTTGTCGTCGGCCGATACTTGTATCCGAGTGTACGCTTCTCGCCTGCAGTTCCATAATCTTTAGTCCAGACGATGAAGATGGTGCTGATGGCTTATCAGGCCAATTCTCGCATAGGACATGCGACCACATATGTTGCATCCGATGGAGGGTGGAGGACGTGGTAGTATTTGACGTATCTTCTTCCTCTGGCGAATTTCCTCTTCCCGTCTACGACGTTCCTGCTCAAACTGTGCAACTGCAGCTGAGATGGTAGCACGCCAGTGAGGGCGATCCAGTGCAAGGTATGCCAAGTATTTGGGTTTATCTCTACTCTCCTCATGGCCTGCTTGAGTTGATCTTTATATCGTTTTAAAGGAGCACCACATGGCCTCTTGCCAGTGTTGAGTTCACTATACAGGATTTGTCGAGGTAGTCTGCTGTCACTCATACGATGGATATGGTCTGCCCATCTAAGCAGATGACCAACAATGGAGGCTTCAATACTGTTTATCATTGCTTTCTCAAGGACTGCTATATTAGTTACATAGTCATCCCATTTGATGTTCATGATTGATCTAAGTTTTTGTTGATGAGAGCATTCCAGTTTCTCGATGTCCCGGCGGCAGTATTAACAACAATTATTATGAAGAAAAAGGGGCTCTTCACAATATTTTAATATTAATTCTTCTGCTCCTTTTATTTTACTAGATATTCTCCATGTAAGCAAGCCTCCATTATCCATGCCTTGGCATCCCACACAAAATCAATACTCAGAGTCCCTACATTCCCATGGCAACCATGACATGTCAAGGAACCTATGCCATCTGCCAAGGCCACCTGGTCCACACATTGACTGATCACCATCAAAGAATCTCAAGGCAGAGCACACAAGATTCTCCATGGCGGCCTACCAACAAGTGGCCATGGCTGGCAACCCGATAAAACAAACTAA
This sequence comes from Meconema thalassinum, assembly GCA_946902985.2. Classification (NCBI taxonomy): domain Eukaryota; kingdom Metazoa; phylum Arthropoda; class Insecta; order Orthoptera; family Tettigoniidae; genus Meconema; species Meconema thalassinum. The sequence continues at coordinate 38,183,627 of OX336388.2, forward strand.
AATATGAACAAAACAAAACAAAAACTAAAAGCAATGTCTGTAACCTACAACAAAAGTTCGGTTACAACCACTCCCACATTATTAGCCTACACACGTTTGGAGTTGGAGAGTAATGCCGTTACTAGAAACAGTTACTTTTTACGACTATTAGTTAGGGGCAGAACAGCGACGTCGTCTGTTTTACGGTAACCTCTCTCTTCACTTACATTCTCAAAGAGAACAGACTGCCCAGAAAATTCAAACTGTCATAAGTTCTCAAACCTGGCAAATCTGAAGACAACCCTGAGAGCTATCGTCCAATAGCGCTGCTCAGTTGCACTTTAAACTCGTGGAACGAGTCCTCCTAATCAGAATAGCACCGTACATCAAGGCTGTTACTTCGTCTGAACAAGCCGGCTTCAGACACTGATGCAGCTGCACTGATCAAGTTCTTGTCCTAACTATACAAAGCCACCTGAAATCAACAACAGTATTCATCGACCTTATAGCTCCGTATTGTCACTGTTCATTTTCCTTGGTTATTTTAGGTTAGGAGCATGGCTACCTTTTGCTGGCGGGCCATTGCATTGAAGGCCTTAGCGCCTGAGCTTAGGTATTCCTTATGATGGTTCAGCAGTAAGGCAGGAGGGGGCCATGCTCAATTGAGTGTCACATCTGCATAGATGTTCCTTTTACTATTGTCCTTTGTTTTGTTTTTTAGATTATCAAGAGAGACTTGTTGTGACAGTTGAAGTCTGATATGATCTTGCTGGAGAGATTGAAATAAATAAGGAGGAAGAGGTACAGGAACAGTTGGACGTGTGGGAAGGAATAATACAAGGATATGGGATGAAATTTAGCATAAATAAGAGTGAGATGGTGATCACAACAAGGAAGAAGGAAAGATCCACAACGGGAATAACAATTGGTGGGGAACAGCTGAAGAAAGTGGAGAGTTTCAAGTATCTGGGAAGCCTGATACAAGATAATGGAAGAAACGATAGAGAAATAAATGAGCGGGGGAGGCAGGCAGAAGCATTTCGGAGGAGTGTGAGAAGCATGTTATGGAGCAAGGATGTCCCTCAGAACAGCAAAAAGGTCATATATCGGACGTACTATGTCCCTATCCTGACGTATGCCTCGGAGACCTGGGTTATGAAAGGAAGGGAGAAGAGCAAAATACAGGCCAGTGAGATGAGGTTCTTGAGAAGCAGTATTGGAGCTACAAAGATGGACGGAATAAGAAATGAGAGGACCAGAGAATTAATGAAGGAGGAACCATTACAGGATGGTATAGAGATGGTATGGACATGTAAAACGAATGGAGGAGAAGAGGATACCCAGGAGGATACACGAGACGAAGTGGAAAGGAAAGAGACCGAGTGACTGGTGGAAGAAAGGGTGAAGAAGAGAGGAGAAGACTGGACAAGGGTGGAGGCTGAGAGATGGTGGGAAGACAGAAGACGTTGGAGAGGCTTGTGTTCCAAACAGACCCGGCCAGTGGCTGGAAACTGTGCAAGATGAAGAAGAAGATGTGTAAGTTAGTTATTGTGTAATAACAACCACTACCCCAAATGAAGTTTGAAAAGTTACAGTATGTTACTGTTTTGGAGACTACTGCAAGTTGTACCGAGCCAAGAAATTGTCGATCTAATATCCAACATGCTAAGTGAGAGGAATTTGAAGTGTTTCTAAATGAATCCAAAAGCTAGGAAAGAAAATTAAATAATGGCCAGGGATCTGTTTTGGCTCCACTTCTCTTCAATTTGTACATTCTTGATCTGCCAACCACAATATCAACCAAGTTCATCTATGCAGATGATATCGCATTGGTTGCACAGAGTAGCAACTTTGAGGATGGTGACTGCATTTTGTGAGAGGATCTGGTGAAAATGTCAGCTTTTTCCAAGTCCTGGAGATTAATCCAAAGCACAACAAAAACTGAAGTCTCTTGTTTCCATCTAGCAAATCGTGCTGCGTGCTACAAACCAAGAGATCTGTTCAACGGACAAGAATTGAGTCTCACTCCTTACCCAAAATATCTCCGTGTCACTTTAGATAGAACCCTGAGTTACAAAGAGCACATCACCAAGCTCTCGCGTAAAGTCGCAGCAAGAAACAACACACTGCATAAGCTCAGTGGTACCTCCTCTGCAGACTGGCATCACTCGTGTCTACTCGGCTTCAGAGTACTGTGCACCTGTCTGGTTAGAAAGTACACATGTACAGAAAGTAGACACAAATTAAATGATGCAATGTGTTGCATCACTGGAACCATGTCATTGGTTACCTTTGCTGAGCCACATTCCTCCGTCACAACAACGAATGCAAGTTGAGCAAGTGCCACCGCAGGGAAACTCATTGCGGATGGCTTTGATTTAAACGTAAGTTGGAAGAATGAATGGTCATCAAAAACATTGGGAACAAATGCCCACCGTCTGGATCCCACTGAGAAGCCAAAAGGTTTTGACCTATCGAGGAACCTTTGGTGCCGTCTCAACAGGCTAAGGACAGAACGTGGCCGCTCACCAATGTGCGAGTGTAATCTAGTGCAACGCTGCCCTCTTCATTCGCACTCTGGACTTCCTGACGACCTGTTCAGTCTCACTCCAAATACAATTAGTTGGCTGAAAAATGTAGACTTTAAAGTGTTGGTTGGTTCCTTAGTTTAGGGGCTGCGACTACGCGGTCATGTAGCCCCGTGTACTTTGGGTGTGTGTAGAATCTGTCTGATAACCGGTGTTAATTGTGATGACTGTATTAGTGTGTGTTATCTGTTTTTAATTCAAGTGAGGACTGCAGACACTCAATTTTCAAGTAGTTCCAACTTTTGCTACCAAACGCCACCTAGTTCTGAACTTTGTTACTAGATGCCACCTCATTCGGCTCCTGGCGACGAATGTTAAACCTAAGAGTGTTACTCAATTCTAACCTATAGTTTGGCCTCACACAAGTGTAATTAGTGGAAGGTTCTTTAACATACCATAAATCTATGACATAGGACCGCCGGCTTGACTTCTCCTCCGAAGGAAGGCATACTGAGGGACTTTTAACACTCTTAAAAAATCCGACGACTTTGGCCGGGTTTGAACCCACGACCTTGGGCATAGAAGCTCAACACGCCACCGACTTTAAAGTGTAATTGTGTCTTAGGTTTATTGTATATTGTAAGTAATCATCATACGATTAAATAAATAAATAAATGGTAACGACATTACTTATTAAATCCAATAACTTTCAAGAGTAACAAAGTAATGAAAATGCTTGTTAGTGTGACTGAGGTTTCTGATTTCATTTTCAGTATTATTCACATTTATTTTTATTGAAATGTTCTTGACTTTTCTTTTTTCGAAGGAAACATTAACAGGTGAGATTGTCAGTCAAGGGTATCAGTTGAATTTTTATCATACCTGGTGACTTACTTTCAAATCCCTCAGTGTGCCTTCCTTCAAAGGGGAAGTAAAGCCGGCGGTCCCTTGTCATATATTTATGGCATGCAAAAGAACCTTCCACTAACTACAATATTGTGTGAAGCTAAATTTGTAGGTTAGATTTGATTAATGCTCAATTAAGTTCCAATGAATCGCCACCAGGTGGCGGTTGCGGTGGCATCTCGTAGCCAAGTTCACAGCTAGGTGTCCTTACCTGAATTTCAGATAACACACACTAATACAGCCATCACAATTAGCACCGGTTATCAGACAGATTCTACACACACCCAAAGTACACGGGGCTACATGACCGCGTTGTCGCAACCCCTAAACTGAGGACCAACCAACTTTACTTTTAATTGCTAGAAAATGCGATTTTTCAAAATATTATTTTTTCATATCTCTACCTATTATAATAAGACAGGGGAAATACAGTTTTCAACCCTTAAGCTCTCAGCTGATGAATGTGTGAAAACTGTTGGCCATATTTACCACACTATGCACACACTCCTTTTAAAATTACATGGAAGGCACACCAATGAGGATATCAACATGAAAGTAGAGTATACATATCACTGCAAGTAAGTCATGTCTCTAAACCAAAAGGGTTTAAGGTTAAAAAAATAAGAAATGTGGAAACAAAGTTACAAGTTTCAGATTTTGGAAGTTTGGAAGTAATTCTAGAGAATAATATTCACAGCCCAAGCTTGTTATTTATGTCAGCAGGAAGTTTACTAGCATGGTAAATATCAAGATTCTATGTGCATTAGATCCAGAAATAGATATAAAATGTTTTAAGTGATGTAACACTGAAAAATGTCAGCCATTTTTGTATAAAACGCTCATCGCTATCCACAGCAACATCACTGTCTGGATCATCCTCATCATCTACACTTTCCAATTCGGACAGAGAGACATCATCACTCGAATAATTGTGAAGATATTCAGTGATATTATTGTCGGCTAATTGAACTCACTTCGCCATGTGGCACACGATAAATAACTAGGCCTAACCTAAGTGAACTATATCTATCACTTCACTATTACTAAGCACCTAATTACCTAAGAAAACTATTTAAATAATGAACTAACAAGTAAACTAAATATATTGCCTACGATACAGCTTAGTTTTACTATATAATCACGAACAAAAACGAAGAGAAATGAACGCAAGTTTGCCGCCAATCACGTTGTAAACAAGACCCGGAATTCCAGTGAACACATATTTCAGACTCTTAAGAGTATCGATAAATACGGATAGCCGGCAGTTCTCGTGGAGTATAATGTGAGATAAAACCGTACTCTTCTTATTCCGTACAAAAATGCTGGTATCTGGCGCGTAAATAATGAACTAATAATAATAAAAAAGATGGGATCATTACCGTGTCAGTTATCGCAGGATCTGTGGGTACCGATGGATCTTTACCTTCAAAGTCCTCAATTCTGGAGGAGTCTGCTAAATTTAACAGCTCATAAGAGCTCGTTGGGCCACTCTCTCGACAGACAATAGGGAGGGATACAGCTTGAATGCTTGTTTCAGGTGCTGATGCAGTCGTCGTTGCTGCTAGCTACTCTGGTGTACGGGTTGGCAGCCCTGTTGGCAGCCGGGGCGTGTCTCATGCTGCCCATCGAGACCAAGGGCAAGGAGATGAAGGAGACCATGCATCAGAAGCGAACCCGCTCCTAGTTTTCATTTCACTCAATAGGTGCACTGCACCCCTTATTATCCCTGTTGGGGATCAGAGTGGTAGGTGACTTTTATTGCTGGATGTCCTTCCTGACTTGTCACTTGTCTCCTGAGAATACTCGAGTGCACTAGATTATGAACCGGTGAGGATTTTATCTGTTAAAGTTGATGTGAGTAGCCTACTTGTTAATATAGCTAGTAATGCTCGACAGTGCAGTGGCGTATTACAGAAAGAGCAGATGTAGCATATTAGAGGCGAGATCATTAGTACAAGGGTAGATTCAAAAATAAGGTTCCCACATTTGTTAGAAATAGTTAGCATTTTTTATTTTACTTGAAAACTACACCGTTAGAAAGCCTATTCTTTCCGCTATTTTTCAACATAGTCGAAATTCTTTTGAATACATTTTTGTTGACGAGAGATCCACTTTTGTACACCTGCCTCACAGAAGTATGCCGCCAACCCGTTGAGGAAGCTGGTAACTTCTTCGTTCACTTCATCGTCCGTTTCAAATCGTCGTGACTGTTGTTTCAGGAGTGAAGTAGTGGCACCACATTTCATCATAGTGACAATGGAGTCTAAGAATTCCTCGGTGTTTTCGGCGCATTCATGAAGAAACTCCTGGGCACAGTCGACGCGTTGCTGTGTTTATGTGCGGTATCTTGTGATAGCCCAATTTCTCGGTCAAAATCCTTTTGGTCAAAGTTTCAGAAACCCAGGAACCCGAAGAGTGATTTCCTTGATTGAGATTCTCTGATGTTCGAGCAGAATTCGCTCAATCTTTGCAACAGTTTCATCTGAGATCGACGACCTTCCGCTTCGTTATTTATCATTGATGTTTGTGCGCCCATTCGAGAACTCCCTACACCATTTGCGGACGAAGAAAGAAGAAGTTACCAGGTTCCTCAACGGCTTAGCGGCGGACTTCTGTGAGGCAGGTGTACAGTAGTGGATCTCTCATCAACAAAAATGTATTCAAAAATAATAAATAGCGACTGTTGAAAAATAGTGGAAAGAACAAGCTTTCCAACGGTGTAGTTTTCAATGCGAACTATTTCTAGCAAATGAGGGAACCTTACTTCTGAATCTATCCTCGTAAAAGACCACGTCAGGGTAGTGGCTATCATTCTTGGCTATCACCCCAGAGATCTCAGTTCGGTTCCTGGCTCTGCCAAGATATTTAATTCTGGTCTGAGGGCTGGAACGGGGTACACTCAGCCTCGTGAGGCAAAACGGAGAAAGGGTGGGTTCAATTCCCTACCTCTGGCATGGTGAATTCACTGGGGCATGATTGGTGCCTTTTCCATTGTTGACCTGAATATCCTCCATTAAGAAGCTCAGTAATGTACATGGCACTTGCTATCTTAACTACCGGGTCATCAATTTAAGTCTCCCCTCCGATACCAATCAAGGCTCGGCAAGCTCTCGCAATGACACCCGCTCGCTCGCCGGTAAGAAGTGCACGACTTCTCCCAGCTACTTCACGTCAACATACAGTTGTTTAATAGCAATTTCTAGTGAAAACAATTATCTACAAACTTACCTGGTTTTACAGGAAATGTTCAGAGTGTTGTCCGTCAACTCGCTAGCATGCCTGGCACCTCGTAAACAAGTTTCCAGACACACGGCAAATTTCTCCCTGGGTGACGTTGGAGCAATACTTTTTTTTTACAATATCGCGTATCGTTTGCTTATATGGAGGACGGATACCAGGAAATTTCCGAATGAATTGGAAACGGCACTCTTTAACAGGAGAATACTTCGCATAACAAATACACGTTGTTGTATAGAAAACATCACTTTAAGGCAATACAGTATATAAACTGAGGCACCTAGAATCAAAACCCGCCAAATCCATATTTTATGAAAATTGAGATAAGGAGTGTTTCTTATAGCTTTTGCTGCGCTGATTTCATTAATACTATTGTTTTGTCACAAAACCCGCTACATCCTACTGTAAAATGAAGTCAAAGTTGAGGCTGTTGCAATATCCGCCAAGTCCAAAGACAGTTTTGCCATTTTTAGTTACAAAACCTGCCACATCCACATCAGCCAATAGGAGCCCCCAGTTCCACCATCTTACCTTCCATGATGCTTTGCGAAGTGCTTACCCTTTTCCTACCTAGTAGTTGAATGACGAAAGTTTTGTCTCTAAGAACCTGGACCATATGAATTGAACATGAATTTAATTTGACGTTTTTCCAGTATTATTAGTTTTATTCTTTTTCTGTTTATTCTTACTAGTCCATAATCTTCGTGCGAATAAAACACAAAAGTGATACTCACTTTTTATTATTTTATAACCTAAATTTAGTTAACTTTCATTCAAAATATTACTTTCTTAGTAAAGCTTACGCACTTTCTACAATCTCTTCGAAACTTCAAATTTATTAGGGCTCATTGGTATCAAAACCTGCCAAATCCAAATGAAAAATGAAAATCCACAGCCTGCTTCCAGTCTCCGACCGGGTCAGGAATGGAATGAATGAAGCCCCCATCTAGCGACGAGGATATGAAATGTGCCGACTGCCGAGGCCTGACGCACTCCTCTGGGGCAATGATTAAATGAATGACAAATGAAATGATAGTGGAGAGTGTTGCTGGAATGAAATTTTGACAGGGAAAACCGGAGTACCCGGAGAAAAACCTGATTGCCTCCGTTTTGTCCAGCACAGATCTCACATGGAGTGACCGGGATTTGAACCACGGATCCAGCGGTGCGAGGCCGGCGTGCTGCCGCCTAAGCCACGGAGGCTTCTCCAAATCCAAATCTTAGTAACAATTTCTAAATAAATTTTTAACTATCTCAGGGATCAGGTTCATACTTTGTCACTGTATTTAAAAAGAATTAATTCATTTTTTAGTGAAAAAAATATTTATTTTTGTGTATTGGTTCATTTGTGGCAGTTTTTGCAGCTTTGCCAAAAAAAAAAGTGAAGGAATGGATTTGGAGGGTTTTGATTCTAGGCACCTCAACTGTAAAATTGCCCCGAGACTGCACTGTATGTTAGATCAATTCAACTAGCACTCATAAACTTAGGACACCGGAGATACTGACAGCTTATTGCAACATTGGCGTTCTCAGTGCGCGTGTTCATTGAGGAGGTAAGGCAGCAGCTGCCAGGGTCACCTTTACTGACCTAGAGGCGCGTACAGGGCGGATTTAAAATGATGACCGTGTATAACAATGCAAACACAAGAACAATGATGAATTCTCCAGTTCTTACCAAGTGGCACTGTACAACGAAAACTTACACTTGGGACCCACAGTTTCAAGATTCTTTCCATCAATGTCCTTTCCCTTCTCTATTTCCTCATGTCATAACCATTGTTTTTCTCCTCTCCATTTCTTGATTTATCCATAGGTTGTCAGAGAAATTCAACACAAGCCCCTAAAATGAATTAACTTCTACCCCATGGACTCGCTGAATTGTTACCACTCGAGTTCAGCTCTGCATCACGGTGCTAACTTTCCAACAGGTTGTATTTTAACCAACGAATAGAAGCTTTATAGCTAGTCTGTGTAATATTCTAGGTAGATTATTTATTTGAGTGACAGTTTCCACACCATTCATGTTGATAAAGGAGAATTCCCCGTACAAGTGAGGTCGCACATGGAGCTGATTGTTGATACATTTGCATGGATATGGATATGAACCTAGCACACTTCTGCTGGGAGCACAAGTAAACTCCTGATTGTCCATGTGCCGTTCAGCAAAAAGATGTCGGGAGAGCTCGGGATGTTTTCATCTGAAGTGCACTGGTGGTTTCTTCACAAATCCTGTTATGTGCTGACTGAAGGAAATTTCGTACCCGGCAAAAGCTTACAGTTAAACGACGCCAAAAGAAATGCATTGTTGGTTATACAACCTCTGTCCGGAAAGTTCGGTGAATGGGTTTATTCGTCATATCGTCATGAATGGGTTTATATTACGAACAGATTGTTGGCTTACATGAAACAGCCGTTACTATCCTTCAAAGTAATCCCCGTGGAGGGTTATGCACTTTTGAGAACGGCTGTACTGTAACGTGTTTTTCGAGGGTTTTTTATGCAACTGGCATAAGTCAGTAGGAAGCCATTCTATATTTATTTACGCGGCAAATTGTTCAGCCAAGATAATTTTTCATGTTAATTTATTATTATTATTAATTTATTATAATTATTATTTAGATATTTTCGGAGCATTTTATAAAAATTATAAGCATACAGATAGGTTTTCTATGTCTTAGAAAACGCTATCAAGCAAATTATTACGAACGACGATATCATAGAAAATTATCTGATTACGGAATTTTACGGAGTTTTGTCAGTTAGGGTATTTGAGAGACATGACTCACTGGGAATTCTAATACAAGCTGATTCCTGTCGAGAAGTATTACGCAAGGCTGGGTCGCAAGGTCTAGAAAAGGCGAATTGTTGGAGCGGAAATCGACTTCTCCCTCTCGCGCGACGAGTGTAATGAGGCAGAGGAGGGGAACTAGCGGCGTGCTCAACCAATCAGTGAGGACCACGCAAGCTGAAGCCGGCTGAAGAGTGGGGGAGCCGACAGGTGAATATATCGTTCGACGCGCCGTGAAAGGGACAATCTGTGAAATAATTGACGAGTATGGGTGCGCGTGCGAGTGGCTCCGATGTTCGGTGGAGTTAAGGACAATCTGTGTAGAACTTGCAGTGTACGGTCGCAAGTGCGTGACGCTCCGATGTTCAGTGGAGTTAGCGACGAACTTTTGTAAAACGTAACCAGTGCGGTTTTACGAGAGTTTGGGTCCGATGTACGGACCATAGAATTATCTAATCTACCAGAATATCATCAAATTTCGACGGAGATGACGACGTCCAGGAGACTGTGGGAAGCACACAGCATCATCAAGAACGAGGGAAATGCTTTGGCAATTTCCAGGGGTAAGCGCTAATGACGCAGAAATACGCAATCTCTCATTTTTCTTTGTTTTATATTTCATAATTCAGTAACTTCATAGCTTGGAAATAAGAGTAAAATCAATTTATCAGACTCCGTTTTCACGTAATTTTCTATCGGTAATATTCAAATCACAGCGCTCCAATTTAAATTTGGTACTTATTATTATTATTAATTTTGCTATACTTGTTTTATATAATAAATTCATTTCTTTTACAATGCAATCTTTGCTTTCAGTAGGTAGCATTAGATATAGACCAATTCCTTCTCCTGATACAATTGTTTGTTGGGTTAATGATCAAATCATACCACGATCTGAGTGAATAGAGTCTTGAAGGTGTTCTGCCAGAGCTAGACGTTGTTAAATACAAATTTAGATTTCAACATTGCATTGAGGTCTTGGCGCCCATTAAAACAACATAGCTTAGGCAAAGGTAAACAGTTACATTTCTCTCCCAACAGTGTGGGCTAGCGAAAACCATTACATTTGTACGCTCAACGTGGAGCAAAGTAAATACCGTTTCACTTGTCATCCCGGCCGAAGAAAGACCATTACATTTGTCGCCGACAACTTGGGGCTGAAAACCTAATAACATTTGTGGAAGGAGAAGGGTATATATTTCTGTGCCTGTATTTTGGGGGTTATTTGTCTTTATCAGTGTATATCATTATGGGGGATGAGAAAGAAAGACAGATGAGGTTACGTAGTGGTCATCAACTGGAGAATGATGATACGAGCAGTATGTCGAGTGATGGTAGTACCGGGGTAGCGGAGGTAAATCCCGATACTGAAACGGAGTGTAGGCGGCCAACCAGAATTAAAAACTTTACTTCTCGAGTTCATGTATCAGAACAAAGTTAGTAGTGATGCTTTAAATGCAAAATTAGAACAGAATAATGCAAAATTAGAACAGAATAATGCAAAATTAGAACAGAATAATGCAAAATTAGAACAAAACAGTAGGGAAAATAGAGAGAGTAATGAAACTTTAAACGCCAGATTAGAACAAAACAGTAAGGAAAATAGAGAGAGTACTGAAACTTTAAATGCTAAATTAGAACAAAACAGTAGGGAAATGAGTGACAAATTCGAACTGATTAGAGGTGAGATCAGGGGGGTGATGGAAGAAAAGGCTAAAGAGATTATTGCAGATGTAGACAGAAAATTAGGAAAAGTACAGGAGGAGTTGGAAATTAGAATCAGTACACAGGCTGAAAATTTAAAAGAACTAGTGCAACTGGAAACACAGCAGGTCAAAAAGCAATTGGGGGGAGAAATTGACAAAATTCAGGTAGCTACTAAAGAGGTTAAGGAACAGCTGGGGGGTAGAATTGAGAAAGTCCACTCACAAATAGTTGCAGAAGTAAATGATTTAAGAGAGAGTAATAGGGAAAGCATTAGCAAGATTGAGGAGAAACAAGCAAAGCTATATGATAAAGTAGAAGAATCAGAAGGAAACATTAAATTAACAGTAAACAGTATTGAGAGGAAGGCTGAGGAGAAAATCACAGAATTAGAATTAAAATTAAAAGCTAGGATCAGGCAAGAAAATAGTCAGAATAGGCCAGTTTTTGTGAATAGCACACACAGGGAGGTAGAACTGGGTAAGTTCAGCAATCGACAGGGGTGCCCAATGGAGTTCATGAACACTATAGAAAATAAATTCGGGGAGAGGTTGGAAAATGGTAGTATTGAGTGGTGCCAGGTAGTTGAAATTTTAGAACAAGTGTTTGTGGGGGAAACGAGGAATTGGTTTGCTGTCTACAGAGACAAGTTTACTGATATCAATGATTTTAAAATGAAATTCTGTGAAAAGTTCTGGAATGAGGTTATTCAGTCGCAGCATCGTGAGGGAGTAGTGTGTGGTAAATATAACCCTAAAGGAAGCTCCACCATGACCGAATACTTTTTAGGGCAGGTATTAGTGTGTAAATATCTGGATGGCTTGAAGGAGGAAAGTGATGTGGTAAGGTTGCTACTTAGGCACTTTCCCTATAGGATCAAGGAGGCTGCTTGTATCCAGAATGTAAAGACTATATCACAAGTAGAAAATTTGTTAAGCACATTTGATGCACTAGGGAGAGGGGGTTATGAGGACAATTTCAATCGGAACCAGGGTAATAATAATAATAGACCTAATGAAGCCAGGCATCAAGAAGTTCAAGGGAACGGTGGCGAAGGGGCCAACGCTCAAAATAGAAATAATAATAATCAGCTAAATCAGAACAGAGGAAATGGCTATGGTAATCAGTATCAAGGGAGGAACAATGATTTCAGGGGAAATCAAGGGAGGAACAATGATTACAGGGGAAATCAAGGGAGAAACAATGATTTCAGGGGAAATCAAGGGAGAAATTATAATGACAATAATTACAACCAGAATAGGGGTCAAGGAAGAGGACAGCCTAGTGGTAGTAATATACAGCCAAACAATGACAACACAGCCCAGAACAACCAGACTAGTTCAGTAGTTAGTAGTACTACGGCCAGCTGTAGCGGTTCTTTAAACGCGAACCAGGCTGCGAAGTAAGGTCAGAATCTCAGTCTGTAGCATGCCCTGTCCATACAATTATACAGGAACCCTATGACCTAAATGTAAGAAATGAATTATTACATGAACTAAATGATGAAGGTATTATTCAGGAAGTGGTTAGTAAGAGCCCCATAGTTAAATTTAACGTGTCCGAGGCGTACACAGATGTTTTAATTAATAGTGGTTGTATGAAGAGTTGCATAAGTAGTGCATTTTATGATAAAATGAAAGGAACTGGAGTAAATTTTGAGGAGATGCCAATTAAAAGCACTTTTGTTATCACAGCTGTTGGGAAGAGGTCTAAAGTAATTTCTAAGCAAGTTTTAGTAGACATTAAAATTAATAATCATGTAGAGAAGCAGATTTGCCTTGTAATTCCAAATTTAGTATTCAGTGTTATCTTGGGTTCAGAGTGGCTAAGTAGAGTGTCTGGTAACTTATGTTATGATGTAGGGAGTTTGAAATTTATATGGGGAGATTCTGAAGTAGAAGTAGCGTTCAATGACCATATTCAGAGGAGTAGTATTGTAGGTGTGATTTGTACTTTAAATGAGATATCGCCAGCCGTAGAGCGGGGTTCTCCATGTTTTGTGGGCAGTGTGATTACGAACGGAAGTCTAGAGGACTCGTTACGTGAGGCTGCATTTCAGGGAAATATAGAGGATGAACAGTGTGTTCGGCTCTATGATGTGTTATGGTGTAATAGGAGAGTGTTTGAGGATCGCATTGGTATGGCCAATTGCTATACCCATTCATTGAACGTTATTGATAGGTCAGTATTCACAGGACATAGATATCCTGTACCTTTCGCTTATCAGAGTGCAGTTGAGGCACAAATTAATCAGATGCTTGAAGATGGGATTATTGAGCACTCTAACAGTCCGTATGTTAATTCTTTGATCACGGTACCCAAGACCGACGGCACTGTTCGTATTTGTTTAGACGCTCGTTTGGTTAACAGTAGAATTAGTTCAGATCAGCTGAAATCTATGTCAATAGAGGAATTAATGCAAACATTTGAGGGGAAGAAGTATTTCACTTGTGTAGATTTGAGTTCCAGTTTTTGGCAAGTGCCACTTATGTACGAAGATAGACCATTTACAGCTTTTAGTCATAAATATAATCTTTATCAATTTTGTAGAACACCTTATGGGTTAAAGAGTAGTTCAGCAGCTTTAATTAGGGCTTTAAACATCGCATTAGGGGATGACACAGGAGAGTTTGTAACCATTTACATAGATGATATGGTAATTAGTTCACGCAGTTTTGAGGAGCATCTACATCATTTAAATATAGTTTTTCAGAAGTTAGATCAGGCAGGGTTCACTTTGAAGCTGTCTAAGTCGTCATTCTGTCAGTCAGAAGTGACATTTTTAGGTCATAGAGTGTCGAGTAGAGGTGTAACACCAGAAGAAAGTAGGGTTAATAAGATACTTAACGCAGAGGTGCCACAGAATGTTAAACAGTTAAAAACTTACCTGGGAATTTGCAACTTTTTCAGGAGGTTCGTTCTTAAATACTCAGGGTTGGTAGAACCATTCAGGGAATTGCTTAAAAGTGGGACTCGGTGGAGATGGGAGTCCAAGCATGATCAGGCTTTTAGAGCGCTGAAGGAAGGTTTTGAGAAAGCTGTAGTGCTGAAATATCCGTTAAAAGATAAGGAATATGTGGTTATGACAGATGCCTCACATATAGGCATTGCTGGAGTATTATGTCAGAAAGATGATGAGGGTAATCTGTGCATTGTATCTTTAGCCTCGCGAGGACTGACAGCAGCGGAGAAAAGATACACGATTACTGAGTTAGAGCTTTTAGGTATTGTTTTCAGTTTAGGGAAATTTAGAATGTATTTAGTAGGGGGGAAATTTGAGATCCACACAGATCACCATGCATTACTGTATATGAGGACTTGTAAACTCAGTTCTAACAGAGTTAGTAGGTGGATTCTTGCTCTGCAGGAATACGAATTCACAGTAAAATATATTAAAGGTAAAGATAACATTCTTGCAGACATGCTATCGAGGGACACTAATTTATGTAGGGATTATCCTGTGGTTAAAGCAGAGGACGGTATTTTAATATGTGCATGTGTGGACAGTAGCAACAGGGCATCGTTACAGACACTGAGAAATATGCTAGGTAGAGCAACGTGATGACGTTCATTTAAGGGAGCCACTGGCAAGGTTGGAAGCAGGTGACGCAGAAACATTTATAGTTTCCAAACGTATTGGGAAAACAGCATGTGCTGGAGAATAGTGAGGGAAACAGATTATACGGAACGTATAATATACATAGTCTACGAAAATATGTGTCATAAAGTGAGTGTGTTTAGCTGGCGAGCCAGCCTATCAAATGAGTAAGTGTGGTGTCTGGTGCGTGGAAGATCTGGTCTTAAGGCAGGCGTATCAGAAGTCACACAGGGGGGTAGTATGTAAGTAAATGAGAGTTTTTAAGGTACAGGGAAATATGACGGGATTGTCGGATGCTGTTGAGCACTAAATTGTCTCGATGCACCAAGGCCATTTTGGCAGCGCTGATGGGTTCCCATTTATCTCCAAGAGATGGGGGAGCGCTTGTATAGGGCTTGTTAGCTTAAGGCGTCCACGAGATAAAAGATGGGCCATCAGAATGCGAGACAGTCCTTCATGAAACTCATACATATCAGCACACGTGATTTCTGTTTACGGCCTCGCCATGTAAGATTTGTAAGTGTGTAATTTAAGATAATTTGTACAATGGTATTATTTGTGTGAGGAGAAATGGTCAATGTTGAGAACTAGTATTAAGTAGAATATGGTCTGCGGGAACTTAACAAGACAGGGCGATTACGGCACAGAAATATTTGGTGTTATATGTAATGCGCATTTACTGTTTTTTTTTTTCAGAAGTCAATATTAATTTAATCTACTTCAAAGAGAGATTAAGTATTATGGTCACGAGGCGCTGCCACAATAGTGTGATTGTGTGCCCAGTGATAAGTGGAATTAAATGTCACCATAAGGAGGGGACCTCCAGTGAAATTAGGAAGTTCTATGGTGATATAAATATATCAGAACACCTTCAATGCGTGTGATATGACATCATAAATACATAGTGCTCACACATTAATTATGTCTATTTCTCCAACATAGAGAAATTTGAGAGGCGGAAATATCCATGGAACACTATTCTATATGTAAAACATGGGACTGGTTGCAAAGTGCAATCCATAGTGACAACAAACTTTGACGCAAAGTGCGTGAAGAAAAAATATGAGTGTATATATCTGTAATTTAGGGTGATTTCATTTATGTAATATGTATTTTGGATGGGGTTTATTAACGTGTCTGGGATAATCGGATAATGGACCGTCGTCACGGTAAATCATCCGATGATCCGAGGCGAATATGTAACGTGTTTTTCGAGGGTTTTTTATGCAACTGGCATAAGTCAGTAGGAAGCCATTCTATATTTATTTACGCGGCAAATTGTTCAGCCAAGATAATTTTTCATGTTAATTTATTATTATTATTAATTTATTATTTAGATATTTTCGGAGCATTTTATAAAAATTATAAGCATACAGATAGGTTTTCTATGTCTTAGAAAACGCTATCAAGCAAATTATTACGAACGACGATATCATAGAAAATTATCTGATTACGGAATTTTACGGAGTTTTGTCAGTTAGGGTATTTGAGAGACATGACTCACTGGGAATTCTAATACAAGCTGATTCCTGTCGAGAAGTATTACGCAAGGCTGGGTCGCAAGGTCTAGAAAAGGCGAATTGTTGGAGCGGAAATCGACTTCTCCCTCTCGCGCGACGAGTGTAATGAGGCAGAGGAGGGGAACTAGCGGCGTGCTCAACCAATCAGTGAGGACCACGCAAGCTGAAGCCGGCTGAAGAGTGGGGGAGCCGACAGGTGAATATATCGTTCGACGCGCCGTGAAAGGGACAATCTGTGAAATAATTGACGAGTATGGGTGCGCGTGCGAGTGGCTCCGATGTTCGGTGGAGTTAAGGACAATCTGTGTAGAACTTGCAGTGTACGGTCGCAAGTGCGTGACGCTCCGATGTTCAGTGGAGTTAGCGACGAACTTTTGTAAAACGTAACCAGTGCGGTTTTACGAGAGTTTGGGTCCGATGTACGGACCATAGAATTATCTAATCTACCAGAATATCATCAAATTTCGACGGAGATGACGACGTCCAGGAGACTGTGGGAAGCACACAGCATCATCAAGAACGAGGGAAATGCTTTGGCAATTTCCAGGGGTAAGCGCTAATGACGCAGAAATACGCAATCTCTCATTTTTCTTTGTTTTATATTTCATAATTCAGTAACTTCATAGCTTGGAAATAAGAGTAAAATCAATTTATCAGACTCCGTTTTCACGTAATTTTCTATCGGTAATATTCAAATCAAAGCGCTCCAATTTAAATTTGGTACTTATTATTATTATTAATTTTGCTATACTTGTTTTATATAATAAATTCATTTCTTTTACAATGCAATCTTTGCTTTCAGTAGGTAGCATTAGATATAGACCAATTCCTTCTCCTGATACAATTGTTTGTTGGGTTAATGATCAAATCATACCACGATCTGAGTGAATAGAGTCTTGAAGGTGTTCTGCCAGAGCTAGACGTTGTTAAATACAAATTTAGATTTCAACATTGCATTGAGGTCTTGGCGCCCATTAAAACAACATAGCTTAGGCAAAGGTAAACAGTTACATTTCTCTCCCAACAGTGTGGGCTAGCGAAAACCATTACATTTGTACGCTCAACGTGGAGCAAAGTAAATACCGTTTCACTTGTCATCCCAGCCTAAGAAAGACCATTACAGTACAAGTTCTGGAAACTCCTGGCATAGTCTTCCTTATGGATAGCCTTCAGTTGGGTCATCACATTACATAGGATGTCCGAAATCTTCTGGCCCTTCAGGGCTTGTCGGTGACCCTGGACACTTTCCTTCGGGATTGTACCTCAGGCACCAGTTCTCGTCTCCCCTGATGCTGGTTTTCAGGAACATTCCATTCCATGGAACATTCAGCCTCCTCACTGCCACCCGTCGAAGAGGAGTGCATGGCAGGTTGCATAAATTCTGCCAAATTTTTGCTTTCAATTTAGAGTTTTGATGACCCAACTGAAGGCTATCCAAAAGAAGACTATGCCAGGAGTTTCCAGGACTTGTACAGACATTCTCAGAAGTGCATAACCCTCCACGGGGATTACTTTGGACAGTAACTGCTGTTTCAGGTAAGCCAACAATCCATTCATAATATAAACCCATTCACCGAACTTTCCGGACAGAGGTTGTATTTATCATGCCTCAGACAGTCTGTCAAAAGTCATCGCGAACACTCTTCTTCCGATTGCGACTAAAGTCATTAGTGGCAAGACAGCGTAAACATGATGTTCTGTCTATAGCAAAGAAGTTAGAAAAGAGTGAATCAGCGTCAAAACCATTGGTCTCCACCATGACTGGATGTCGTACATGTTACCACAATAACAGGCGAATAATCCACTAATTCCAATATTGAGCTGCAAATTGATTTATTGTATATTATTTCGGGCATATATACACATCTATGGTTAAAGGAGAATGTGTCGATTTTGGAAGTCCAGAAGATAATTTCCCAAATCCTCTTCACTTTTATTTATTCCGTTATGACACGCTAATTACGGGTTCATATCTCGAACTGTTTTATGATGATTTGCTTCTGAATCGTCGTGATCAACATTGGCCTAATTCATTTAGAATAAATATTTCTCTGTCAGGAAAAATATATAAATGCCCCAAGCTTTGTTGGTCGGGTAATTCACAAATTATATCAATTATCCTGATTTCAGCCAAGTAGGAAGTGTTGGAAACTGTCGCTCCTTTAGTTGTAGGACTCTCGACTGCCGCGTAGCATCAGACCATACAGCAATAAGTACTCAATATTATTTATTTATTTTTTACAGCCTCCACTTCAATTCTATACAAAGAATTTTTGATTTTTCTATCAACCTAGTACTATTTCATTCTGTCAGATCACAGTCTTCTTTCTTCTTATGAAATCACCCTTACTATTCTTTGTATCTTGATTTTTGCTTTCTTTATCGTGGAGTTTCTTAATTGTGTCTGTTTTGTTTTATAAATCCTCAATAGTAATTTGTAATTCTATCATTTCTTCCACAATTTCCATACTCTATTAATATTACTCTTACTGTTCCATAATGTTTCTATTATTCTTCTTCTATTTGATTTTGCTTTCTGGTGGCCGGATTAAGTGTCCTGCGGATCCATCTCCTCGTGGACTGTTTCCTTAGAAGCTGGTTTCACGCATGTTCATCTTTCCATTTTGTCTATTTGTGCAGTGTTAGTTGTTTTTGAACATGTAATTTCTGGTTGTGTGGCACAATATTGCTAAGCAATCAGTCACTATCCATGTTGCAAGGAATGGAGATACAGGTGGAAAATCGCTCCGCTCGTCTCACTCAACGATAAATATCAGTCTCACTTCTTTCAATCGATGCGGATGGTATCCACAGTGTTTCTGTTTTGACCATTTCTTCATCGCAAATCACTGTCAACTTGTGGACCGACGCATTGCCCCATTCCGCAAGGATGCTCCGTTTCACCTATGGTGTCCATCACGATGTTGTGATATATCAATTTTGAACCTGGGAATTGCCCATCTACTAAGAGCCAACAAGGGCGTTGGCTTATTTTGTTTTGATATTCTGGTCCGTCTTGCAATGCCGATCATGAGGATATGACACAATATAATATGGATTTTTTATCTGTGGTGAAATAATCAAGCCCCAGGCCGTAACTGATCGAGGTGTTCACTTTATCAAAATATAGCAATCTGTTGCTCTCTTCACTTATCTTACGAATACCAACTTTTAGTGGTGGCTGTAAACAAACACTGGCAATGTTGCTGTATGGTCTGATGAGTGTAACCAAAGCATGTTGTATGTCTGGCCGGCCCAGGGGGTCGACTTTGTTTAATTGTAAACATTTTTATAGTAATATATATTTGTAATGTCATTTTAATATTTATTAAAACTTTCTTTTTCTTATGTTGTCTGTTCTGTTACATTTCATAACCTTTCCTTATCCTATTCTAAGAATAAATATTGATGACACAGGTCATCAGATGGAATTGTTTCACTCGTCAGGCTATCAGGACTAGCCTGTTGAGTGAAAGGAGAACCCTACTCGGAGGTCGTGACGGGACCCCGTGTACTTTGGGTGTGAGTAGAATCTGTCTGATAACCGGTGTTAATTGTGATGATTGTTTTAGTGTGTGTTATCTGTTTTCTGTTATCTATTTCAAGTAGTTCCTGCGTTTGCTACCAAATGCTACCGTCAACGACACCTAGCTGTAAACTTGTCTACTAGATGCCACCACAACCAGCACCTGGCGACAAACATAACTTAATAGAGCGCTAATCAAATCTAACCTACATATTTTAGCTTCACTCAAATGTAGATAGTGGAAGATCTTTTTACATGCCATAAATGCTTTTAAAAAATCCAACGACTTTGGCCGGGTTTGAACCCACGTTCTTGGGCAAAGAAGCTCGGCATGCTACCAAAGCCGTCGGAAGAAAACCTAAGGTATGCACTCGAAAAGTACCGTATAGATTATTTAAACCTACAGAAGAAACATTATATTATTGACCAAAATAAACAACACCAAGTATACGGTATATAAACAATGTCTTATGTGAGTAAGCCGGAATTTTGCCTCGCAGGGGATCGGTAAATCTGCTGACGTGACTGTCTCACATTTACTGCACCAGGATTCGATCCTAGAACCTTGGGCACAACAGGCACCTTGCAGCCAGTCATGAGTAGAGTGCTGACCTATAGCAGTTACAGTCCTATGCGAGTTGTAATGGTCACTAAGAGCAGGAACCCCAGTTTGTATATCCCTTTATTTGCAGCTGAGAGGAATATTATCAATTGTATTTGAAATTAAGCCTTCGGAGTGCTATCGACGAAACACGCGGTGGTGCTAATAATGTCCCTACGTGCCCGCTCATATATTTCAACACTCCAGCTGTTTGTGGCCATGCTCCATAGAAGCATTTACTTTGCATTTTTAATCTCTATTGTGATGCGAATTATGCTATTCAATTGTTAAAGAGATGGAAAAGTTTGACTTAAATGGCTGACAACAGACCTGGTATTAGTTCGAGTAGTGGCGTAACTAGGAGGGGATATAAGGTCTGATTTGTCACCCCCTAGTGAAAAGCCGTTGAGCCAGTCATTACATAAGGCACTTCAATTATTTCGGTGGCGTAGTTGGTAGCATGCTAAGCTTCTATGCCCAAGGTTGCGAGTTCAAACCCGGCCGAATTCAGCGGATCTTTTAAGCATTAAAAATCCCTCAGTATGCCTTTCTTCGGAGGGGAAGTCAAGCCAGCGGGTCCATGTCATTCATTTATGTCCTGACCTTCCACTAACTAAACTTGTGTAAAGTAAAATTGGTAGGTTAGGTTTGATTAATGCTCTGATGTTCCAACATTCGTCATCAGGCGCTGGTATCTAGTAGTAGCCAAGTTCACAGCTAGATGTCATGGATGGTAGGGAAAGTAGGATCTACATGAAATTGAATGTCTGCAGTCCTTACCTGAATTAAAACAGATAACACACACTAATACAGCCATCACAATTAACACCGGTTATCAGACAGATTCTATACACACCCAAAGTACACGGGGCTACATGACCGCGTTGTCGCAGTCCCTAAACTGATAACCAACCGATTTAGGGCCTTGATGTAGAATGCCACTAAGATATGTGAGATAATTCAGCACATCTTCAAGAAAATCTACAACATAAAAAAGCTGCGGTTGCCAATTTCGTCAGGAAGTTCAAGTCTGAAGCTATCGACGTGGCTCTTACCCAAGAGCCATGGTAGTCAAGGGCAGAGTAGCAGGACTGGTGGAATTTGGAGGTAAGCTAATGTACGACACTACGTCGAATATGCCTAGAACATGTTAACTTGTAAGCAGAAAACTAAAATGCCTTCTGTTGCAGGAACACTGTGGTGGCCAATTATAAACTCGGAAATTGGGAAGGACCCAGAGAAATAATAATAGGCTCTGCATACCTTCCAAATGACTTAACGAAAGACGTTGAAGATCTAATTTGCAAAGCTAAGAGAAACGGTGAACACCTAATACTCGGGGCAGTACTGACTGCAATGCAAGAGGTGAGTCTTTACTAGAGTTCATTATTGGAGATCTGTTAAGTCAACAGGTCATAGTTTAGAAACTTCAGACAATGCTCGGTGAATCTGATTATCTGACACTGATAATAACCAACATTCTACATCACAATACCGTGTTTATCTCCGATGGCCTTCAGTTTCCTACAGGGTGACCCAACAAGTCCGCTGCTGTTCATTCTCTCAACTGCTGACATCCGGGTATCCTCGAGTCTTTGGAAGAGAAGATAACTCTTTATATATACGCAGATGATGTAGTAATTGGAGCAAAGAGTTTGTAAGTTCTGCAGGAATGTATGGATCGTCTGCTTCTCTGGGCCGAGAGGAACAAATTACAGATCAACGAGAATGGTCTTCCGTAAGGGAGGAATGATTTCAAATAGAGATAAGATTTATTACAGACCTGGAGATTTCCCGATAACAACCGTCAAGAATTTCAACTATTTAGGGTCAATTTTCCAGACGACAGGAACTTCTTTCACAATACATGTGAGAAACAGAGTGACTGCTGCACTAATAGCTATGAACAACATACAGCATTTACGTAAACTATCTTTAGTTACTGCTATGAAGCTCTTTGTTTCCACACTGACACCTATTTTAACCTATGGTGTGGAACTGATCTGGCCTCATCTGACCAAAAGCAACCTAAAGGAAATAGAACAAGTTAAGCCTATCTTCCTAAAGAAAGCGTTGTGTGTATCGAAATTTACTCCGTCCCGGCTAATGTATGAGCTGTCTGCAGAGCCATTCTGTATTGAGCAAATCAGACTATAAATGCAGTTTCCATCTAACGCTGCCTATCAGGAACTTCTTGCGGAATTTCATTTAAAAAAGAAAGAAATATGGTTGGACTTCTATGGGACAGAAGCAATGTTATCATCTGACTGGAAGAGAGCAGACTACGATTTACAATACACTGTGACGCGTTTCACAGTCCATGGATTTTACTTCAGGATATGCAGAAGAAAAGACTTTCACACTCCAAATGCAGCTACATGCATATGTGAATTATGTAGCGAGCCCTGTGACCGATATCATGCAGCATACTGTAAAAGAAGATTTACTTCCCTGACGCAAGTTTGTAGTGACTGACAGTTCCTGGATTGTATACACAGTACATTTTCATTGGCCATTGGCTGCAATAAAACTATTATTATTAATAGCGTAGAGAGGTAATAGATATCAGATTAAGTACCATGCATATCGCAAACTTCATTAAGGATTGGGAGGTGCTGGAGGAGCCATCTTTGGCAGACCACCAGCATATCCGATTTGTGATAGGTGAGACAATGTAGTATTGATATGTACAGAGATCGTAGAAGAACTAACTGGGATGGTTACAGAGAAGTTCTAGGGCAGGCTGTACAAAAGATCCAAACAAACAGGAGAGGACGGAGGGAATTGGATGAGGCAGTGGACCAACTAGAAGAGGCCATTTTAGCCTCATACCATGACAACTGTCCCCTCATAGAAAAGAAAACTGCCAAAAATGCTAGATGGTGGAATAACAACCTAGCCAAAATGAAAAAAGAGGTTAGAGCATTGTATAAAACATCAGCAAGAGATGGAAGGTGGGACGAATATCATAGGAAACTTACCGAGTATAACCTAGAAATACGTAGAGCAAAAAGAAACTCTTGGAGACTGTTCTGCGAGAAAGTGGAATCAAACACCAAAGCAGCAAGGCTCCAAAAAGTTCTTAAAATGACGCACATAAATCAATTGGGAACACTCTTGAAAAACCGGATGGAACATACACTTAGACGGCAAAGGAGATGCTCGAGTTGTTGCTAGCTTGTCATTTTCCTGAGGAAGTAGAAGGGGAAGACACGGAGGAAACAGAGGTCAGAACTCGAAGAGCGGACTGGGACTGTGCCAACCGATTAATCAAGCGTAACCAGGTGACGTGGGCAATTAACACATTTCAGCCCATGACAGTGTGCTTAGACAGGTGGTTTGGGATGTACTAAGGAAAAGAAGAGTTATCAGAGCAGAAGTCCAAATGTTAAAAGCTATGTACAAAAATTGTGTCAGTAGCGTGAAGACCAGTATAGGAGAAACAGAATGGTTTAAAGTGGAAACGGGTCTCCGACAGGGAAGTGTATTGTCCCCATTATTATTCATCATAGTCATGGATGAAATCCACAAGAAGGTCAAACAGAGATTGGGACAAGAAGCAACAAAGGCCATGCTGTTTGCAGATATAGTTATATGGGGTGAGGATGAAAAGGATGTACAAAAACAACTAGATGTATGGAACCAAGAGATAGAGAAATTTGGGATGAAAGTAAGCACAGAGAAGAGCAAGACAATGGTAATGTCAAGAGGAAGGAAGAGGAAAGATAGAATTGAATGGTAAAATTCAAGAAGTCATTAAAAGTTTCAAGTATTTGGGAAGTGTGATCACAGAAGATAGAAAGATAACTGAGGAAATTGGAAAGAGAATACAAGCGAACAGTTTTTACCAGAGCATAAGGGGTATTGTGTGGAACAGAGATGTCCCAAAGAAATGCAAAAAAATATTATATTCAACCTACTACAGACCCATACTAACATACGCAGCGGGAGCGTGGACTACTACAAATAGAGAGGAGAGTAGAATACAAGCCGCAGAGATGAAATTCCTAAGAGGTATAGAGGGCAAGACCAGAAGAGATGGAGTTAGAAATGAAGAGATTAGAGAAAGGACAGGAATATTGAAGCTGCAGGACAGGATAGAAACAACAAAGTTAAAGTGGTATGGACATATGATGAGAATGGGAGAGGAGAGAGTACCAAAGAAAACTTTCTGTGAAAAGATGACAGGGAAGAGACCACGAGGAAGGCCCCGGAAGAGATGGGCAGATACAGTGTGGGAGTGTGTAGAAAAGAAGGCAGGAAAACCCGAAGATGTACTAAAATCAGGAGAGGAGTGGTAGAGAGACAGGCAACGATGGAGGTCCTTAATTCACAACCCGACCCAGGAAGCTGGAAACGAAGAAGAAGCCCATAAAGGCTCCGGGGCCGGATGAGATTCTCCCGATACTCGTGCAGGAAGGACGGGAGATAATCATTAAGGCCCTGACAAGTCTAGCTCTGGGGTATGTGCCAAAATCATGGTCTGAAACTAAAACGGTATTTATATCAAAGCCTGGAAGGGCAAGCTATGCCCAAGCCAAAGCTTATAGATCACTATGTTTAACTTAACTTCCTTCATGCTGAAAGCAATGGAGAAAATACCGGAAAACTGTGCAACTGAACTCAACTATACATGAAAAGCAGTTTGCTTACAGACCTGGCAAATCCACAGAGACAGCTCTCCATCAATTGGTTTGCAAACTAGAGGAAAGCCTGGAATATATTCCTAGATAAAGAAGGGGCCTTCAGCAATACAACCTACAACTCTACGATTAAGGCCGTCGAAGAGAGTAGGGCGAGTAAGATCCATGTTAGACAAGAGGAAAATTAAGGCAACCCTGTTTGATGAAACGCTATCGGTTAGAGCCGCAAGAGGAGTACCCTCTCCTCTTCTGAGGAACCTTGTAGTGAACAAAATCATAGTAATACTCTACGAACAGGGATTTTACACACGAGGATATGCAGATGATCTGGGAGAGGTAAGGTGGTGATTGTTATCCAGGACCTCATGCACCTTGTGGAGAACTGGTGTCGGGAAGAACAACTTTCAGTTAACCCGAGCAAGATAACACTGGTCTCATTTACAAGGAAGAAGGAAATAGAGAGGACGAGAATACTAAAGCTCTTTGGCCAAGAAATCAATATGGAAGAACAGGTGTTGTACTTAGGTGTAATCAAAAGTTTGGTGCTTTTCAGTCGGTCAACACGAATGTACCCAAAAGAGTTGGGTTATACCCTTATCCTGAAAAAAAAATTACACGAGATTAATAAATACACATGGATGACCATTTTCGACAGTCAAGCGATCATTATCAGATCCATTACACTTACGCTACAAATCTATGTCTGAAGATACAGGTGGAAATATTTACAATATGTACACTTATTGGCCATTCACAACAACCACATAGTCATTCAAAAAAAAAACAGGCAAATTCCGGAGTTCAATCACAACTTTCAGCATCTCACTAAAACATCATAATAGATTACAACTAACAAATAGCGACAAGTTGCACTACCAATACCACAACTAGATAACTTGAGTTCTACTGTATAATTTTTCTCTAATATAAGGCTAATATGGAAACACTTCATGGAGGCTAAAAAAGTGGACAATACATACATGATAATGTTTAATAACTTTATTTACATTTCATTTGTACAATCTTTCCACAGAGCTTCTGAAACACTCATTGTACAATACTGTTCATACAAAATACATTATCTAGCATCAGATACAAAAACTACAGTTTCAAACTCAGCATGCGTCAGCAGTTTCCAAAGCTATTACTGTAGAGGAGCTTGGAAAGTATCTTTCTCAAGTTTGGAGAGCAGATCACCCAGATGACTACACCAGGCAGTTTAGACTATACATATGTTGACAAGCCTTGCCTCACCCTCAACAGGCAGGGCAAAAATAGGTTGTGTATCTTCAGAAAGTGGAAGCCATATTGATGGAAGGTGGAGATTTAAATGCGTCCCAAGCAGGTCTTGAACCCGTGACTTCTGGCTTTGTGCCAGGTTAATCTGGCCACTTGAGTTACAACACTTATTTTCACACCTGGATTACCACGAAGTAGAAAATATTAATATGTCGGCTGTTAATGACTCAGCGTTTCCACTATTGATACTTTGCCATTCTCGCGAGATGAAATTATTGGCCCTTATACACGATTGGCTGAGAAGACAATAGGAGTCTTGTTGCAGATGGAAGACGAACTTGAAATCACTCCTCTGATTTCATAATTATGTTTATTTTGGATTAGGCACTTGAGGATGCTTCAAAATGCTCCCAAAATTCCCGGCAAAATGATACTTTAAAGAATAGCAGTAAATGAACCATTTTATTTCAGCCCCAGCAAATATTGCCAACATAACGGAGTATGCATCAGGACACACAACTGACATAAGCAAAGTTCCACTTCCACTATGCCAGGAGGTAATGAAAGTGCAGGACTCAGTACTTTGATGAGACATATTTCACAGAATTTGAAGCACATGGGCACAAACTCTAGACCAGGGTGCCACGTTTGTTTTCATTGGTCAAATTCTTATTTGAAGCTTCTCAAAGTAGTTTCAATTAGGGATTTGGACACTGCGACAATTCAGCTCCGTGGGGGTAGAATTTGCCTGTTAGGCATGTGTATATTTGTAATGGTCATTTGTCTGCTCAATATGTGTGTGTCATCACTGGAGTAGAGTGTGTAGCTCACAGATTGGACTGATCAGTCATCCGAGGAAACATCAGTAGGAAGAATAGTTCATACTCGCTCGCGAGTGAATCAAGGTTAGGATAAGGAGATGGCCATGGCTCTAAGTTAGGAACCATCCTGATATTTGCCTGGTCGTTGGAATGGCACACCTTAGTTTTGCGGGGTAAGTAAACCCCGCTCCAAACCTCAGACCAGAAATAAGATTCTTGGCAGAGCCAGGGATAGATCTTGGACCCCTATGGTAACAGCCACGATTGCTAGTCAATACACCACGAGGTGGTATCTCAAGTCTTCCCAAGGGAGCACATTTTACTCCTCAAAAGCTGAACGCCATGAGGTGTAAATTATAAAACTCCACAACATAACATTTGGAAACTTCTGGCACATCATCACACAATGTCATGAAGCTTTAATACAAATTTAAGCACAGCCTTTGTCCGAGAAAAATACACAATCAACATTAATATCTTGGTTAATTACACTAATCTTCTGCACGAAGGTACGGTACTGTTCCTGCCAGCACCTCAAACAAGTGGCTTTCAGTTTCTTTTCAATCAATGAAAGTGTGTTTCAGAGACAAATCTTCTTTCAATATTTACATTCTAAACAAGGAGCATTATAATGAGGCGAGACACAGTAGGATGCTAGGAAAGGTAGAGATGAACCCGACACCTACACAAGGGTCCAGGTTCAATCCTTCATTGGTGACGAAGTGTAAAGCCTCGTATTCACCAGGGAACCTCACTGTACTTGGAACAATGTCATATCTTTGGGATAAAGAGGCACTACATTGTGATTATCATTTGTTTCTTTCTTATCCTATTGAACCCATTCCGCTGCAATGACGGGTACAACCATCACGAACTTTGCATTGGGGGGGGCGTGGTGGCGCAGCAGTCAAGCTGTTGGCCTCGTACCAAGGTGGACCGGGTTCGATTCCCTGTCAATGCATGCGAGATTTTCCAAGTGAAATGCCATGTCCCGTGGCTCTGATCGCATGATTAACTGTCACGTAAAACTAAAAGCTTCCTTCTTTTCCTTTGAACTTTGCATTCATTAACATGCAATGACGGGTACAACCGTCACAATGTATGCAAGTCGGAAATACGCCTGTCTGACCATCGATTTACTTCGAATGTTGTACTTTGGAAATGCGTTCCTAGATAACGGCAGCGGGTTTTTACATATCAATGTTATTATCCGAAGGCCATTTCATCAATGTAGTTTTTTGCTTCTAAAGTTGGTCATCTTGTTCATGAAATGAATGCCACTGAGCAAGATGTCCTGTAAACATTGCGAGGAGGAAGAGGAAGGAATTCGGCAATTTCTTCTCGATAGTGGTGATGAAGATAACTCAGAATTATCTGATAGTAGTCTTAGCAGTGATCAGCTCACGAAAGCGTTAGTGAGGATGAAGATAACTCTGTGTATAATCTCACCACATCGAGCATTTGGAATTGGAATTTGGTCAGTAATATTCGGAAATGCAATGCATGCGAGGTTGCTGGGGAACTGAGTATTAATTCTACAGAATATGAAGTCGTGAGTCAGTTCCTTACTGACACTAAGAACGTTAGTCAAATATAACCTATAATTTAGTGGAAGGTTCTTTATCATACCATAAATCTATGACATGGGACCGCCGGCTCTACTTCCCTTCCGAAGGAACATTTGTGTATTGATCAGGCGGATACCCCAATTTTATTATACTTGAGTAATGTAGAATGTGTTTATTTTATTTTGGGATCGTTTCAAAATTTTTTTACACTCAAATATCAAATTGATGTATTGTTTCTGTAAGTGATAATACAATATTTTTTTTGTGATATAAAAGTCAGTCATCAATAATAATTTGAGATATCCTGAGTTCAAAGAACAAATGAGGCACCTAGAACCCAACCCGTCAAGTCCATCCAACTTGAAAAAGAGATGAAGTTGCCTTTATATAAACTTGCATGGGGGCAACTCAATGGTGACATCATTTCCTTTCAAAAGATGCTATTTTCCTATGAAAATGGGAGACAAAACTTCGGATTAATTTCAAAATCCACTAAGTCATTTTCAGCCAATCAGCACATAGAATTGCATTACCTAGGATTCTTTCGTACTGCCATCAGCTGTGTGGTGTTTTGTAATGTGTGGTTAAGTGTTTGTTAAATTTTAAATAAATAATCATAATTCAGGTCTGGTTTTCATTTCATGTACAATCAGGATGGTTCACGTTCACATTGCTTTCCTTCTTCCTTGTTTTTATTTTTAGAACTGCTATTCTTACTTTCAAAGACGTCCATAATTATGTACATTTCACTTTCAAAACCAGTTACTCCTAATTAATCTTAAGAATTGTGTTACTTTCCATCAAGGGGCAATCCTGTAATTTGTTGGAATGCATCGTTTGATGACAAAGTAATTACTAGACAAAATGTTGATATTCCAAGGATATTTTTTCATGTTAACAGTTTTCCTCATTTCCCCACAAATTTTATTTTGTGGACTTGGAGGGTTTTGATTCTAGGCACCTCAAATGTCAGTCTTTTGAAATGTAACTGGTAAACTATTACAGGTATCTGCATGTAAATCTATATATATAAAAATCAATGTAACGTGATAGTTTGTCTGTGGGTATGTCTCCTATGTGTTCATATACCATTCGTCCGATAGCGATGAAACTTGGGTGAGATGTTGTGTACATTTACGTGAAGGTTTCTAATTAGTGAATACATTTCACAGTAGATAGCGCACGAGTAGATTCAACAAATGAGCGACGACACGCAAAGCGTTTCAAAAAAGTCACCTTTGCGTTCATATACCATTCGTCCGATAGCGAAGAAACTAGGCTGAGATTTTGTGTGCACTCCAGGGAAGGTTTCTAGCTTAGTAAATCCCTTTAAAAATAGGTAGAGCACGAGTAGAATCAACAAATGAGCGACGACACGCGAAGCGTTTCAACCAAATCCCGTATGCATTCATGTACCATTCGTCCGTAGCTATGAAACTTGGGTGAGATGTTGTGTACACGTCATGGAAAATTTCTGGCTTAGTAAATCCCCTATACAATATGCAGCGCACAAGTTGATTCAACAAATGCGGGACGACGCGCGAAGCGTTTCAACAAAGTCCCGTATAAGGTCATAATCCATTCTGCCTTTAGCGGTGAAACTTGGGTGAAATATGGTGGACACTCCAAGGAAGGTTTCTGGCTTAGTAAATACATTTCACAGTAGGTAGCACACGAGTAGATTCGACAAATGAACGACGACACGCGGAGCGTTTCAATACAGTCCCCTATGTCTTCATATCCCATTAGTCCGATAGCGATGAAACTTGGGTGAGATGTTGTGGACACTTACGTGACGGTTTCTAACTTAGTAAATACATTTTACAGTAGGTAGCGCACGAGTAGATTCAACAAATGAGTGACGGAGCGCGAATCGTTTAAACAAAATCAGGTATGCGTTCATATACTATTCATCCGATTGCGATGAAACATTGATCAGTTATTGTGTACCCGCCAGGGAAGGGGTCTTAGTAAATCCATTTCACAATAAGTAGCACAAGAGTAGATGCAACAAATGGGTGACGACGCGCGAAGCGTTTCAACAAAATCCCCTATTGCGTTCATATAGCATTCTTCGATTGCGATGAAACCTTGATGAGTTATTGTGTACACGCCAGGGAAGGGCTTCGACTTAGTAATACATTTCTCAATAGGTAGCGCACGAATCGTTTAAACAAAAACCCCCTATACGTGCATATACTATTCATCCGATTGCGATGAATCATTGATGAGTTATTGTGTACACGCCAGGGAAGGGTTTCGACTTAGTAAATCCATTTCACAATAGGTAGCGTACGAGTAGATTCAACAAATGAGTGACAGCGATGAAACTTTTGAAAGTTGTTGTGCACGCTCCCACGAATGGTTCTAAATTAGAAAATCCATTTTACGATAGCTTAGAGGCAGTTAACATGTTGTGTATCCAAAAGCACTTCAAGGAACAGAATTTCAACGCCAACACTTTCTTTGATTGGCATTGCAACGCATGCCGGGTACAGCTTGTGCTTAATAAATATTTCCAATCACAATTTCAGTTGAGTGATAATTTTGATACACCGCACCCGATCTCGACCTGCGCACAAGGCTAAATTGAAATACCTTTTTAATGTAGACTCTCGGAACAGATGACCTCACTGTTCCACCCCCTAAAACAACAATAACTTAAAACGTAGGCTCATTCACCACGGCGTCAAATTGGGAAATGGGTTAAGGGTGTGAGAGTTCTGAATCAGGTACAAGCCGGACGATTGTTTTAGATGAGTGAAAAATCTTAATGGAAGCCTGGAGGCGAGTTACTACAGTACTTGTGATGTTGTCAGCTACGCCATGCGGTCAGATGATGGACAAAGCTATCTCACACTACTGCTGAAGTACAGTCATAGGCAAATATAATGGCATTCTGTTCGTAACTACGCAACATGTACTTCCGTGTCACACAATACTTCGACGTGGACTGTACTGTTCTGCACGGTGGTGTCGTCACTTGCTCAACTGTGAAGCGAGAGGGCTAGAGATTGACTGTATACAGGCTCACCCGCAAGCTTCAAGGTCTAAAACAAACGTCCGGCTTGTAAACCCTGCCTATAGTCATTCACTAAAATTACAGAGCAACATGTTTCGGTAAAAGTCAAAAAAGTTAATGCCATCGAATCCAGACCTAAAAATGTTCGGCTGGCTGCGTGGCCCAGCGGTAACGCTCTCGCTTGCTGGGCCGTACGTTGCAGGTTCGTATCCTGGTGCAGTCAGCTGGCATTTGAGGGCGCGCAAATGCGAGGAAGCCGTGTCAGTAGATTACCTGGCATGTTAAAGATCCCCTTCAGAACAAAATTCCGGCATCCCGGCCTCTCTAAAAGCCAGAGTAGTTAAAAAAAGGGACGTAAAAACAATAACATTACTATTATTATTATTTAAAATGTTCATATCACAATATATAAACAAGACGAGGAGGAAGAGAGATGAGGGCATTCAGACCACACCGCCTCCACTACACCACGAGGATGAAGTCTCATTTGTAAACCACCCTCCATGGATTCCAGCAAAGACCTAGATGTACAGTTTTGTTTCATTCCGTGGTGCATTACTCTCGGAGTGACAGTGGAATGGAGCAACTTCTCCGCACTACCGTTTCCAACTGAGTGATCCATCATGCAGTCAGGTTGCTGTGGTTTCAATAATGATGGGTGAGAGGAAGGAAGAGCATACAAGGAAAACACAAATTAGGAGTAAGGATGGATTTTCCCACCACAACCTAATGCGTGAACTAGAAGAGACTTCAGAAATTGTCTCCACACGAGTTTAGATTCATTCCTAAGTCTGCATCCAATAGTAGGCCCAGAAATACCGTATTACTTCGCATAATCGTCGCACCCCACTTTTCAAACACTAAAATAGGTTTATAAATTTTCCTCGCATAATCATCGCATAGCATATTTGTATTTGTGTGCCAGTCAGTTGCACATGCTGCCGCGACTTTATAACTTGGTGCGACTTTGTCAGAAGAAAAATATCTCGTCTTTATGCTTGCGGGCTATGAACCGTGACGCGAGCGGCAAGCTTCGTCACTTAGCACATTCCGCGAGCTTATAGGCCTAATTTGGCGTGATCTTGTCAGGAAAAAGTAATCTTGTCTATGCCTGCGAGCTATGAACTGTGATCGAGCGGCCAGCGCACATTCCGCGAGCTTATAGGCCTAATCTGGCGTGATATTGTCAGGAGAAAGTAAATCTCGTCTTTATGCCTGCGGGCTATGAACTGCGACGCGAACGGCCAGCTTCGTCAGCACATTCCGCAAGCTTTAACCTGTCGTGACCTTGTTTGAAGAAAGAAGCCTGTCTCTGACTGCAGGGTATGACTCACGCTACGCGAATGACTGGCCCGTGCAGCAAATAATGATACAGTATATTCTTTGAAATAAATATCCTTCGCATAATCGTCGCACCCTGCTTTTTCCCAAGAATTTTAGGCTCAAAAACTGCGACGATTATGCGAGGAAATACGGTAGTTGAAAGGGCACTCGCATCAGGAGTGCCCCACTCTGCCTGGCACAATTCATTCCAAAACATCAAGCAAGTTCGCCCCATGAAATATGGAACAGGATGTTCCATGGAATACGAACTCACTATTCCCCATCAGAACGACAGGTATTTGCCCTTTCCAACCTAGGACACAGGGAGGCGAGCCATACAGTCACTCCAACTCGAATTTGTATGGCATAGCAACTACTGTCGAGAATGTTAGATGGCTTGTGAACCATCAGGAATCACAATGCTTACATTACACCTCATCACATTGGGAGATACAAATGTCATAGAGCACTGAAGCGTTCCCAGTCTTATGCATCGAGTTCTGAAGCACTTCTATAAATTTGTAAGATTAGCTTGAATGTGATTCATTGCAAAAACATTATCTTTTTAAATGTACTAGAAAAAAGAAAGGTATATCAACTGCACCCTAGAAAAAAGGTTGCATAGAAATAATGATTTTGTTTTAACACTGATAATTTATCCCTTAAACATCTTCATTGAATTATGTTAATGCTGCGAGAAAGTATTCACAACCTTAAAGTAAACAAGCACAAGAAATTGCTAGTCTGTAACAATCTGCATTGTTAACGGCGTTTCCTCCGACGATGAGATTTGGCAGCAGCGGCCGTCTCTGGTGCATCTCCGATCATGATGCGACCCTCTGCGATCTCGTCTCTGTCGGCAGATTCTGAAATCTTCTGCTGGGCGTCGAGGAAAAACATAACATCACGGAGTTGCTCACGAACATCCTGCAATTCCTGTAAAAAAAGTTAAAACCGTGAGACCACCATTAATCCCTCCTGGATTCATAGCGACAATCATTAGACCAGCGAACAGCAAATTAATGCCACCCTGACGAATTTTACAACCAATAGTTAAAGTTACGAGAAAATAGCGTTTTGTAGTGTTAATCAGCATGGAAACTAATTCAGACATGCTCAGGATTGGAAATATGGGTGTATTGTGTTTCTGGAAGACGTTTGGTGTCAAATTTCTACGTTTATTTAATACTGATATTCAGATTCTAGCACTTCCAACACTCCCTTAGTAAAAAAAAAGGGCACAACAGGTAACTTTAATGGGAGACGCATCAAAATCCTTCTACATAAAAAGAATTACCGTATTTGCTCGCGTATATCTCGCACTTTTTGACCGAAAATATGTGTGAAAATTTTCGGTGCAAGATATACGCGGAGAATGGCCGTATTTCCGAAAAAACACAAAATTTGCATTATTGAAACAAGACAACTGGCATACGGTACTCGCCCTATTCATTGTCTCTGTTGCCAATCTCCGAGATACTCTCGCGTGCATCATTCTGGTCATCATCCCATACCTCTTCATCCTGACTGCCGTCCAATGCATTTGCAATGCATGTCTTCAAGAAGCTCTTCACAACAAAGTCCGTCCACACCATTTTATTCTATTCGTTATGGTTATGTGACATTAAGAACCTATGAAAAAGACGTAATACACTCGTTAAGGATGATTCAAGGCAGAAAAGGAATTTAGAGCGCAGACGCTTAGCGATCGATACGATCAATCATCTTCCATATCAATTCCTCGCTACATGCACGAGCGAGCTTGAACTTAGCCGACCGCGGCCAAAGACTAACGATGTACCTCGTGCTATAACACTCACGCCGCATGTTTGCACGTTCTTGCACGCGGCCGAGCTCTGATGCGACGCAATGCGCAAAAGACTAAATCATTGAGATTCTAGAAGACTGAACTGCGTTTCTCTGCGATGTAACAGTAGGCCTACTTGCGCATACGAGCATGTTGGCGCGAGTGGTATAGTACAGATTTCCTTTATCTTCGAAGCCAGAGTACCGGTACACCTCTTGATGCCTACGAGGCAACCGACGGACAACAATAAAGGAAACTTCTTCCACCAAAACGAACAATAACATTGCGTATCGATGACTGTTGTGGCGCGCTAATCGCTCTAAGGTATCGCTTCGGGTAAGTTCATGGACAATAACAACTGTTGTGGCGCACAGAGAATTAATGAAGGAGGAACCATTACAGGATGGTATAGAGAAATCTAGACTTAGATGGTATGGACATGTAAAACGAATGGAGGAGAAGAGGATACCCAGGAGAGTACACGAGACAAAGTGGGAAGGAAAGAGACCGAGAGACAGGTGGCTGAAGGGAGTGGAAGAAGAGAGGAGAAGACTGGACAAGGGTGGAGGCTGAGAGATGGTGGGAAGACAGAAGACGTTGGAGAGGCTTGTGTTCCAAACAGACCTGGCCAGTGGCTGGAAACTGTGCAAGATGATGATGATGGCGCACTAATTCGAACGTGTTTCTACCTCAAGGTTATTATGGTCAGTTATATGACGGCGTCAGGAATGAATGGGAGATATATGCGAGTACTTTATTCCCCCCTGAAATTTCAAATTTAAAAAATGGGATGCGAGATATACGCGGGGGTGAGATATATGCGAGCAAATACGGTGTCTTACAGACCACTCTGGAGTGTTGCAAATCTTTAATTCAATATGTAACCAATTTTGGCAATACCATTGATGGATGTTACATTTTTGAATTGAAGAGGTTGTTCGTAATTCAAATTGATTTAACCAGATTATAGTTTACCTTATCTTTGGAAGCCTTATAGTCGGCAAACTGCTGCTCAAGGCCTGTGAACTTGCTCTTCCACTCGGACTGGTTCTGTCGCAGAGCACGGCTCATCTGCCGTTCGTCGTTCAGTTCCGCTTGTGTGGTGGCAAGACGTGACAGGACTTGATTTAACTGTGGAAACCAATCAAACATAAGTTAAACAGCAGCCAGAGCTTTACTCTGTGATACTCAGTAAGAACAGAGTACTGGAAAGTTAGCACCTCCCAAAATTTGTGGAAATCTGACAACATACGAATTTGAATTATAACTTTATAAATGTGTTTCAGACCAATTCAACTCACGAATTATGTACGATATCCAAACAAAGGAAGCCTATGGACATAAAGAAATGAAGTTACTGTTATTTGCAGATGATATTGTGGTCTGGGGAAGGAACACCGAAGAAGTGCAAAAACAACTAGATGCACTGAACGAAAATATTCAGAAGTACGGCCTGAAAATCAGTATAGAGAAAAGCAAGACCATGGTGATGACAAGAGGGGAAAGACAAGGAAAGGGCACTGTGAAAATTGGAAGTCAGAGTTTGGAAATTGTGGACACGTTCAAATACCTAGGAAGTGAATTGATGCAAACTGGTAGGTTGGACATGGAGATCGGCAGAGCAATGCATTCTATCAAAGTGTAAGAAAACTTGTTTGGGATAAGGAAGTACCAAGGAAAAGCAAAGTGTACTATGGACCCATATTGAGACTTGGACCCTGACAAGCAGGCAAGAGAGTAGAGTCCAAGCCAGTGAAATGAAATTCCTAAGAAGTATGATAGGAAACACAGAGTGAGGAATGAAGATGTTAGGAAGGAAGTTGGGATGGGAAAACTAAATGAGAGAATTGAGAAGAATAAACTAAGGTGGTTTGGACATGTAAAGAGGATGGAGGAAAATAGAATACCAAGACAGATGCTGGAGGCAAAGTGCAAGGGTAAGAGAGCAACGGGAAGACCTAGAACAAGGTGGATCGATTCAGTGAAGAACAGCGTGAGGAAAAGAAATCTGGACTGGGACAAGATCGTGGAAGAAGAATTGTGGAAGGAAAGAGGAAAGTGGAGAAGTGCCATAAATACCCCGACCCGGCAGGAGCTGGATAAGGGGAAATGATGATGATGATCCAAGTATGAGTGAATTTTAATGCATAATCGAGATTATTGCATCATCATCAATTTCCGTTTTCCAGCCTGGACCGGGTCTGTCCACCATCCTTCCTCAACCACTGAACTCCACTGCAGGTTCCGTTCTCTGACACTGTTCTAGGTCTTCCTCGTCAACTCTTTCCAGTCATCCGTCTCTCCATCACTTGTTTCATCATTCATCCTTTTCACTTGTCCATACCATCTCAATCTGCTCTGCTCCTTTCTCACTTCTGTACGATACTCCTCAGGGATTTCATTTCTGCTCTCCTGGTCTCTCTTTTTCTCCATACGTCATAGATTATTGCATATTGAGGCAAATCTACTAAATGTTTAGAAGCCATTGTAATCAGTTAACAGAATTAATGTGAACACAAATACCGTATTTACTCGACTCTAGTAGAGTAGGCTGTGGATTTTCATTTTCAGTAGAGTACCCGCAAGAAGACATTGCCGAAACTCAACGATGCGCAGAGACCAAAATCAATCGGCGTAGTTTAATGCTCATTGCGGGGCTCCTGTGTATCCCCTGAATGCTGATAACCGGGCTCCCTGCGGGACGCGGCCTTTAGCTGCAATTCAAGCGTAGAGTGCAAGGAAGCAGCAAACAATATAGGCTAATTAGGGTCTAGGCTACTCAGGTAATAACTACTGTGTAAGGCGCTGAGATCTCACTTGAACTCCAGTCACAGTTGAGCATGCCAAGCCTCTGAACTGCTGCCAGCAAGCTAGTGAAGTGGGAGGGGCATGTTCTGACAGTTCCGAGCCCACCCGAACATTGCCGAAGATACGCGCAGGATTCTGTGGCACAATCTTCTTGCGCGTATTCTACCCCGATCACAATTTTCGAGAGCCAAAATACAATATTCTTGGAAATTGACAAATTCTTAAAATTATAACCTAGTGTTACATTACAGTATTTCGTTTTTCAGACAATATGACCGCCATTTTGCATACATGTACCGATACATGATAATCCCAAAAAACGCTAATGGAGGCAAAAAGGTCAACTTCCATTGGTGCAACAATGGCACCCACCCTCAGAACCAACCCAACCCCAAAATAACACAAGTAGAATATAAAGGTAAAATCAACAACAAAATGAAAGGGGACCCAACAATTCAGTGCTCGAGCAAACCAGACAAATGCGTCGACCCCAATTAAACATCATGATCATTGCCGACACTGCCAAAATATCAGGAAAAAGAGGTCGCCCTGGCTCTGCACAAAGACGCCACAAGAGGCAAAAAAATTGATAAACAAGTCAATAAGGTATTGCACAGAGCAAGGCGCGACATCCTTTCCCCCCAACACCCGACGCCCCGATGTTACAGGCAATGACCAGGTGGATAGCAAAATTTTAAACAGAAATAAGTTACACCAAACAATAAATAATCAAATGAATGCGTTTAACTAGTTCCCCGAGCACAGTACATTATATTACATTAAAAAAGCGATACATTTCAGGCCTGCAAGGGGCTGACTACCTTAGTTTCCACTCAGATCAGCAAAAGTTCGTCTTCAGTCTTAAACGGGCAGCAATCGACAGACAGTGGGGAAAAAAGGTCAGAATTCATAAAACAAGGTGGACAAATGAGTGACAAGAAAAACAGGGTGAGCACACTCCAAAAGGAAACCTTCGTCCTCTTGATGTAATAAATCTGTACAAACAGTTTTTGAGGTTAAGTAGTTCCACATGGTTATAGGGCCCTTGATCATCATATAAACTAATAATAATAAAATCAAGACATTATACCATAGTAATCAAACCTGGAGCACTATACGCCTCGGAAACTTTGATCACTGCTGTCAATTTCACCTAAAAATCGAGCTACATCAGACAAAGTAGCGCTACCCTGTCTGCGCACTGCCATTTTCACAGCAGACTAACATAAACAAGAGCTCTTTCTTTATTTACCGGTAAAACTAGTAAAACAAAGTTTTAATGCATCTAGAAGGCTGTGACTTTGCTAATAGTTCTATACAATAACTACAGACAGCAGACACATATATATGCATACAGGGTGTAACAAAAAGGTACGGTACAAATTGCAGGACACATGATGACGAAGAAATTATGTTTTATGAACGTGGGTCCGGAAACGCTTTTTTTCCATGTTACACCTCATTGTCTCCAACTCATTACGCATGGGAATCACCCAAGAACAGAATGTTAGAATCGTGGGGAACATGCACTCTTTGTTACGTTGTCATTATCGTAGGTGCACCGCCAGCGCTTTGTTTTGCATGGCCCTTTTGCCATGCGACTTAGCAGGTGTGCCTTTAGTTGTGCGACAAAACATGTACTTCATGCACGATGGAGCACCTTTTCATTTTGGTGATAATGCCCGTCGGCTTCTAAATAACAGATTTGGGTACAAATGGATAGGTAGAGGTGGACCTATTGCCTGGCCTCCACGCTCTCTGGACCTACAATCACTGAACTTTATTTGTGAGGGCATTTGAAAGTTCTTGTGTATCGAACCCCAGTACAAGATGTTCAGAGTTTCTGTGCCCATACGCAGTACTCAGCGCATCCGAGATTCACTACGACGCGACTGTGGGTTGATGCATATTGAACATTTCCTGTGAGCAAGAGTTGCATGTGGTATGCTGGTACGTTCTGTTCTTGTGTGCGTTTCCCATGATAAATATGTTGGAAACAATGAGGTGTAACATGGAAACAAAGCGTTTCCGGACCCATGTTCATATAACATAATTTCTTCGTCTACGTGTGAGGAATGTGTCCTGTAATTTGTGCCGTACCTTTTCATTACACCCTGTATATTCGTAGGGCTATTTACTGTGGAAACAGCTGGCGGGTATATGCCGACATACGTCCAGAACAGGAAAGAAGGATGTCGGGAAAGGGTCAATAGTCCGTAACAACATATATAAATCTTAATCACATGTAATTTCATTCGGCCAATGGCTTAGCCATGTGGAAACGCCGGATCCCATGAGAACTCCGCAGTTAAGCAGCATTGGGCATAGTTGGAACTTGGATGGCATGTCGGTTATAGGTACGGTACTGCGCGCTGTTGGCCAACATGAGGTGGGGTGGAAACGCCCTGTCCACCCTACTGCACGTCAACTACGGCTGAATATAGCCTATGAATACCAATTAAAAAATGTATTTCAAGTAATTTGTCACATAATCCAGTGATTGTTTTTTTTTTTTGTCTTGACGGACATAAAGCTACAATATTAATTATGCCAAGTGTACAGTCCCCCAGGGGTCTGCACCCCCTGCAAGCCATCCTCCATCATCTATTTAAACCATCCCTAACTGGCAAATCTTATAAGTCCAGAACAACATCTTTCACACAGCAAGGGCAGCTAGCCAGCCTGGAAAGCTTGCCAAATACTTGCATCACACCACAAACAGCTACACATAATTAACTGGGGCATCTATGCCAGTGGAATGCTGACAGCACAACACCAAAGCTTATAAGAAGAGGACCTTAAGGAGGACAGGGTCTTCTCTCAATTACCAGTCATACCGTGTGTCAGCCGGAGGCCTTAGCTGTTATCATCAGGTGAGTCAGCAGTGTTCAGAGATCCTATATTTTGTAACCTACCCCACAGACTTGTACACTCGAACTTATTTCCCTAAAAGGGACATACTATTTCATACATCACTGACCAATAAATACTTGGTCAGTACACTACGCTTGTCTTACTATTTACACGCCTCTTTATGTCCTAACTCCTTTCCTGATTTCCGTCACGATTAGCCGTGACATACAGTAGCCAAATAGTTGCTAGCGCAAGCTTCATTGTACTTCACGCAGCGGCCCGACTGCCAGAGCACCGAGCCGCAACATCGCTGACGCACGCACGTTGGTTATATAACTCCAACCAGCTGAGAGGCTAGGACGTTAACCTGTACACAAAGGTTCATCCCCTACAATACACTTACGTCTTTATAAGAGCACCCCCTAGCATCCTAACACTAAACAACACTCTACACTGGTCAGCTTACCCAGCTACGGGAAGCTACCCCCTTCTAGGCATCACCTTATAAATCAACACAATAACACATCCGTTTTAGATCTAACTACCCCCAACTAAGGAATCTAAAACAGATTGGTGGAGGCCGGGTACCACGCACAGTAAAATAGGGCTCATACAACGAGTTCTCGTGGTCAAAACGGCCCGTACCGCATATAGCCAAGCGAGACTGAAAAATTTTTTTTTTCTCCTCTCAGACAGAAAGCAGTTTTTTTTTGCTTCGCACTGTCTACACAAGGGAAATTCTTAGCAAACCAACCCCCCAGCCCCAGAAAGAATCGGAGAGACACAAGATACACTGCCAAACACGCACAGTTTTTTTTTAATTAGCAGACGCATACACTTCATTCAGAATGGCACCTCATGCAGAAATAACAGAGATTGTAAGCTATAGAGGCAATAGGGTTACACCGATACTATTAGCATTATTAATAAGGTGCCAAAGACTCATACAAAGCCGACAAACACAGTTACGGGCACTCCAAACAAAAATCGGGGCAATACAGGGCAAGCAGCCATACACTCCGTCAGAGGGCAGGATAGCGCGACTGAGATGCGCACATAAGCACTTGAGGCACATACATGAACACCTCAATAGGATCCATATCCAAAGACACAGAATACACGACCAATTGATCACCACACATGGTCCGGTAATAGACAATGCAACCCTCGAGAGGATGAGGGTGCACTACACAATTTTACACACTCAGTACAGGGAGCTAATTCGCGAACAAGCGTTTCTCCAAATGGCGGCCACAGAACTATATAGAACACAAGCACATTGATACAACAGTTTGCCAGCAGGCCATGAGCCTCAACGGGCAGTACGCCCAAATTTTGGGCGAGTATAAGGAACTCCAGAGTAACTAGGCCATTTTTTTAGTACATGGTAGGGCCACAAGCCCAGCCGAGAGAGGACATAAGCGTAGATACGCTAACTCGGCAATTTGCGAGAATGTCCCTCTCGCCATGTACTGCCACACATGGGAAGGAGTTCACCGTGGCCACAGTCCAGAAGACGGCCAGGTTAAACTCCAACACACTGCGGGACCCAAGTTACACCATCACACATCCCTTAGCTCCGGTTCGGAAGGCAACTTTGCCAAACCGGGGAACAGAACCTACGCCAATCCCCTCGGAACGGACGGACGAGAGGGAGTTGAGGCCAGGACTCTCAGACACACATTACATAACAGGGAGACAACGGTAGGTAACCACGTCATGGGCTGAGGACGTAGAGCCCGCCCTACAGCACATTAAACCCACATACATCTACACAAATGGGCAAACACAATGGCAGGAGTCTACCGTGGCCATAGGCCAGAAAGCGGTCAGACTACACGCCACTACGTTGTTAGGGCAAAAACAGGCAATTAAGCGGCCTTTACCGCTAGTTCAAAGGGCAATTTTGCCAGAACGGAAGCGGGCACCGGCATTCGTACCCCAGGTGCGAATGCATAAGAGGGTGTTGCATTCAGGTCCTCAGGATGCACAATACACACCCGCACACTCTGACCAGGCGCTAACACACCATACACGGTGTATAAGAAAAGTCCTACTACCTACCCCTCAAGACAGGTCAGCCAAAAATACACACACCCCCGTAAACTCTACTAGGGTAGCACAGAGCGCAATTAGTCCCTCGAACACAGGCACACTCAGACCAACAGACAGGCGATACGGTGAAAGTAGACCCAGGCTTACTTTGCTAGAAAAACCGCCAGAAAATGGCAAAGGAGCGCCTCAATGGGTTCCAGGGGCCTATGCCCTAGTAGCAGGGCGAAAGTATTCACCTTTCAGACCCAGAATGCTCGGACGGGAATAACGACTCCCACCAGGGACACAAAAATAAACTAATATCACTTGCACCTACATTATAGATACACGTAAGCTCGTTTACACGTGAGAAATACGACAACAGACACATAGGGACTCACAAACATAAACTGCACATTTTTTCATGTATATGCAGTGCAACATGGCTAAACCAAAAGTGTATAACTCAAAATCCTTCTTGGTTTTTTCTTAGGCCATCAATGGGTATTGATCATAGGTGGTCCACATTATAACTTGGATAACGTAAGGTTTTTAATATGCAAAGCCAAGCAGAAGCCAATCAGGTGAGCCACGCGGCTTCAGGCCGGAAAGAGCTATTCTGAACACAGCTTAAGCATCAAATCACAGCATAGAGCTTAGGCGGGTCTTTCTAAGTAGAAATGACTAAATGTTCTATGTTCCGGTCCCACAGTTTGATAGATTCTCTTGTGACGGGAGAGAGCCCTAATTGCGGCAAGAATTAAGAGTCGCAAACTATTTTTCAAAAATTTGGTGAGGTGTGCTTTAACCAACTGAAGAGCCCAATAGCACACCGGGGCGAAACGCTGTCATTTTGTTGAGTTATGCCGGAAGATTTAGCACAATTTGTGTTTAAATATATAATGGCTCAACGGACAATACATATTTTTCTTTTGAAAATTATATATTCAATGCCAAGGTAAGGTTATAATTGCTTTGGAGTGGAATTTCGACTCCCATAGTGCACTGGCTTTGCTCGTGACGTGGATACACATGTATCAAATACGTCTTGCAATGGCCTTCCCAAGGTGTACTAGACAGTGTCGGTAGATTCCCCTGAGACGTAACTAGATTACTGTAGTACTAACGTCG
This sequence comes from Meconema thalassinum, assembly GCA_946902985.2. Classification (NCBI taxonomy): domain Eukaryota; kingdom Metazoa; phylum Arthropoda; class Insecta; order Orthoptera; family Tettigoniidae; genus Meconema; species Meconema thalassinum. The sequence goes on from OX336388.2 coordinate 38,227,263, forward strand.
CCAAATAGGTGAATAGTACACTCAGGTCCTACTTCTCATTTTTAAACATTTTTGATATTGTTTACGACACAATTTTTACAGACTACCGCCGCATGGCAACCCGCTTTAATAAGCATAAAGCAGTGGGCAGGCGAGATATAATATATTTTCTATACTTTTTTCAAAATGCTCTCTTAATTCAGAGAGGGGCATAACGCATTTTTTTTTGCCTCATTCATTAAGCCCAAGAAAGGAAAATTAGCCAAGTTGAACTGTATGTATTTAATCCATAGGCATACGTGACACATTACACTGCCTATTGACGTCCGAAACGGGGGAGGAGCTTACGGTCAGCTGTTTGCAATATGGCGGCGATATAGTGACGTGAAGTAATTGGGTGTGCGTTTGTTATGGCTTCTAATTTATGATGGCAAAATACTACATATTTCCTTTCATTGATAGAAATATTTTTATAACCAATTTAAATGCAGTGCCTAATTACTACCAGTTAAAAATATTACCCACATGTAGATAGTTAATTTACTGTCTGCTGTTACATATATGAAGCCTGTACTTGGGAGCCTAGCGGTATGTTTTTATTAATTTCACAATATATATATATATCACATAACACAAAGGATGACTCCCTGATAATAAATTGAATCAAGCAACCCTGAATTTTCATGAATGTTTTGGGTTCAAAGAAGCGTTACTTGGGATGCTCAAATCATACTTCAATATTGCAAATATTGACCTACATACTTGCTGTTCAAAGGCAAGAATGTTAATTTATTAATCTCTTGCCACAGGCAAGTTAAAATGGAGACATCCTCTTTATCAATATATTTAATTAAATATTTAAAATACAGATATTTAACAAAGCTGGAGTCTCCATTTGAACTTGTCATAAGCAAACGGAACAGATCAAAAACTACACTAAAAGCCAAACCAAATTCACTCCTCAACTCGACATAAACCATAATACCAATTAAAACCTATACAAAACATACTCTCCTCACTGTTGTACAACTTTCAAACCAACTATTCGCACTCAAAACTGTAAAACCCTGAAATGAGAACTAATTAAAGTTAGAATAGCCTAGGCCGATCCGGTCTCCTGCTACATTACCGTATATGTATACTTAACATCACTATAACTTCAAAATTACTGCTAAGTGACCTATCTGCCTGAGTAGTATAGGTGTTGTCGGACTGCCTGGGATGATGGGTCACCAAACCGATACTTAAAACTAAGATTTTACATTTTAATTAACTAATTTCAACAGTAGGGAGATCATAGCGAAAAACACAATCTAAGCCAAATCACACTTCAATGACCTACATACTTGCTGTTCAAAGGCAAGAATATAAATTCTCTGGCAAATTAAGGCTAGGAACAGCATTTTTCTTAAGTTTTCTAACCATTCGGCTATTGTCAATAGGAAGAACCCCTAAAATAAGTTTACGAAGAGCGGATTACATTCTTTGTACGGCACAGAAGTAATAGGCTATAAGTTTATCAGTATTTTTGATGCAGCTAAATCCATGTGAATACAAATTAGAGACAATAACTATCAATAATCAACAGTACCGGTGGAAAGAAGTAGTCTTCACAAAAATGCAGGCTGCACACAGTCATGTAACATGTAACACGTTTTCCAATTAACAGCGCCGAAGCCCATCTTTCTCTCTGAACTTTTTGTACAGGAAAGTAGTGAAGATATTTCGTAGCCGTTTTATACGATTTGCAACCGTATACAGAGCAGTACCTCCTCGAATTTGACCAATTTATTTCTGTTTCCATCACGACGTCAATGCTTCACCATCTAAATAAATCTCACCAGTCACAATGTTACAGCTTCAACATTCTGCCGCGTGGCTGCGCCATCCAACTTTTCTGACGTCAATAACATGACTTTTTCTCACCTCCATAACAACATGCAAGCTAAAAACACACCATAGAGTGAATATCCCAGACTTTGGGAAAGCCTACATATTTTTGGAAGACACACAGCCAATTCACATTGTCACATAACAAGTTAATACGCTAACAGAACTGCCCGGAGACACAGCCTAGGATGGCACCAGAAACAATTACTCTGGTTAAAGACGGTCTCAAAACCCGCAACCTTCTGAATACCAGGAATGTAAGGTCGGGTAGCTATCCAGTTGCAGGATAGGAAACTAAGGAATCTAAAACAGATTGGTTGCAGGATAGGAAAGTATGGGATCTAAAACAGATTGGGACAGTCCTACTAACAGATGTTCATAAGCGGAAAACAACAAAATCACCTCCGGCACCTAGTCACCAAACACGCGACTAGCGGCCCGGAGACACGCGTCCATAACGACATTTAGCACCATTAATAGGGATATATTCGACCCACGCTACATTAACACAAAATTTGGGGACACGAATGTAGTTAATGAAAGGTTCTTTTGTATTGCGGAAAGCCCCACTCGCTATTACAGAGATAGCACTCAAGTTCACACACACAAGTGCCGGAAACACGGAGCATTGTCAAGCAAGTAACAAGATAACGCACAAGTCAATGAAACTCGAGACTATCGCCGTCAGCAATAAGACAATCGTGACTGGGCGACCTTCATACATACAGACAGGCTAAGACCACTCCAAGTGAACTGGGACAAACTCCATCATTCACGTCAGATCCAGAACCTTATAACTCCCCAAATTACACTACGAGGAGAATTCAGAAACACACAAACTCTTCACGGCAATGCGTACTTTCATTTGCGCATTGCAAATACACGATACATGTGCCATGGTATATACGGCATAGATATCGCCATACCAAGTCCTTACAGCAAGCCGGGTCTGAACTCATAACCACACACCACACTCGTACCAAAAACTAACTAACCAACGGTATTTTTGGTACGAGAGACACAAGCAAAAACCACACTGAGGACACCTAAATCCCCAAAACACAATGCAGACATAGAACACACAGAATGACATGAGATCACAGGTCCAAATGCCCAGTAAAAAAAAATCGGACACCGTGGAAAACAACTACCCAGGCTTCCAATCACTCCGAAATTGGCCCATACAAGTACATAAAAAGGTAATACCACATTTCCTCCGGCCAAACACCATGCATAAATTTCGATTACGCCTGACATAGAAAATAGATTTCCCAAACACAGGCATAGCAGTTTCATAAGGCAAAAAGTCTTATGGACTAGTGTCCACACAACAGTACTAGCAAAAATAGGACAGATTGACACATTGGTCCGCCCGGAATCTAAAACAGTGACAACACTCACATACTGGCGAAAAGTCACGTACACAAACAAATGAAAGCACAACATGACGAAAATACTGACTTGCAGATTTCGCCGCATTGCCACACTGCCGACGACAGACACTATTGTTATATCAGAAGTGACCATGAAATCATAAACACAAAGCAATTATAATGCCACACATTTTACAGCACTGCAAAAACAATTGTGACATTTAGCAATGGACAGACGTGATGGGCCATATTATCTTGGGCCCATAGGAGCACGTTATCAAAGACGTTGACAAGCCACGGGCACCTCCTGCCCATACACGCGACACAAGACAGAACTTAGCCGATAACAGGCCTCCCGCCCGCATGGTGTAGCGGAACATAGTCCCATACATACGCGCTCACTAATCAGGGGCAAATACAGACAGGGGCTATGAGGAAACAAGACCTCCCCCCTAATAACTTCTTTCCTCGGTTTTATTTCTAACAAAAATCATTACAGGCGATTAGGACATGGCCAGGCACACTATGATCACTTGCCACATTCACACTACAAATGGGAGACCAAATTAGGCCGTGACGTCACAGCGTCACAACACTTCACTATCCCCAGAGGCGGATAGAAAGCAAACATGGACCAAGGGAGAATGACAGGAGCATAGGTGGATAATCCCAGCGGGATTACTAATATACCACCCATAGGCTACCATTTTTTATACCTTACTCCCCTTCCATAACCTTCCCAATTACAACATTAGCCAACACAGACATATAAACACATAAAACTACATGACAAAATATACATCGGGGTTGATAGACTTCATGCGTTTAAAGGGAGGGCTTACTACGCCCTGGACCCCAATGCTAACACCCGAGTATTAGGGGTGTGTCGGACAACGACAATTAAGCGTAATGCGCATCTCTAAGTGAGAGATGAGGCCAACTTTACAAATTAACAATTCTTTTTTTTTTTTCTATTAAATAATCCCGCATAAAGGGACATATTATTATTACGCCTCACCCTATACCTATCCTTACATGAGTGCGGATATGCCTCATATCCAGATACATGCATGGAGTATCCCATCCATATACCAAGGGTTATTACTATCAAACCTGCATGGAATTTTTATATTTTTGCAATCCCGGGAAATACCTGCCCCCGTCCACTCATTGTAAGAGCAATCCTGGTAGCATCACCGACTTCAGGCCACCATTTACATGAAGCCCAAAGATGCGCAACCCCTTCCTACCATGCTTTCAGCCTACTCTACAAATAATACCCCCAGATCCTAATAACAGGGAACCTAACGCTATAAACCCTACTAACGCCTCCATAAAAGTTAACAGAGCATTATCGCTGGAAATCCGACGTAGCAACAGGAGGCCTAAAGTAGTCTATGCACTTAGAAGTTCTACAACCCCAAAACACTTGAAAAATTTTACATTTCATACACAGCAAATTATTTACAGGTTACACTTATATTTTTTTTATATAAAGAGGAATCTGATAACACTCTGATTGGTGATAACGGCACAAGCAGAAGGCCAAAGGCACCACACTGGAGCAGAGCGGGTAAGGCGATGTTGAGCCTACCCTAGTTAACTTAACGACTAGACCAAAAAGACGAACCACGTAAGGTCGAGGCATTCACGGCCTGGCACGGGCAAGCTTCGGAATCCTAGGGGACCTAGCCTGTTCCCGGGACGAAGAGATGCTACACCCACTATGTGCCACGGTCGTCGAAGCCAAGACCTGCAGGGGAGACTTTCTGAGGATGGTGGGAGAAATAGCTAGCTCCACGCCGGACTCAGGAGTTGACTCTAGGGACGACCAAACTAGGACTAGACTTTTAGTTAAATATAAGTAGGACTTCCTGGGCGGGAAGTCAGACTCCTATGCGCAGGAGTGAAGTATTATTGCGGCCAACACTGGCGAAGAGGACCCGGAAGCTCAAATCCTGGATGATTATTATTGCGGCCAACAAAGGCGAAGAGAATACGATTATTGCCAATAAAGGCGAAGATGATACTATGCCATTGGTCGATGTCCAATGCCCACATAAATGGCGACGCATCGGGCAGCCAAGGGCATTAAATGAGGGGCATCGCGAGCAACTGACAGGGGTTAAAGTGGGCAGACCCAACAAAGACAACAATGCAGATACAAAGGTAAAGAGCAGGAAGATACAGCGGGCGAGACGGTTTGCTTAGTGGCACCGTAAGCCGCCTGCGACTATGTTAATACTAGTTGGTAAGCATTAATATTAATGGCGACAACTAGTTATTAAGGGGAGCACCCCACAAAACACATGGGTGACAATGTACAAGGGAGGTCAATAGGTAGGGGTAACTCCTCCTAGGCGCAAGGTAATTCCAAACTACTATACGTACGGGTCCAATGGAGGAGCCGTGTTGAGCACGAAACGTAGTGCCCAAACCACAATCTGCATGCGTAGTCACTCGGATTACCGACACCACACTGCAAATTGGGCGAAGGTCCCTGGGTACTATACGCATGCTCGCGTATTTCGAACAGTCAAAGGCGCAGGTAAGCCCTAGGAGGCACCCGTAATCCCAATACCACCCTATACATTGCATGCCATCGAAATTTTAGCATGTAAGACAGTTGCATTCTGGTACGCAACTTAGGATTAAGCAAATTTACTAACCGCTGTTGCTAAATAATAGCACAGCACATTTCGGCAATAAAATAAGGCCACCCATTCGGCTTAATCATAGCAACCATTTTTTAAATTTACCATAATTAAGGTAGAATATCTCGGCACCCGGTAACTAAAATTCCGCTACCGGGATAAGTCCGACAACATATTAAGACAACATAGTAAGATAAATGGTATTAAGGTAATACATTAAGTTAGACTAACTAGATTAACTAGGTTATATAAACACCTTGAGAATAAGAAACAATATTACGGCACCGTGTAGGGTAAGCCCGGTCATACATCAAGTTAACACTAATCATGCTATTTTTTTCAGAAATAAAAAGAGCTTCAGCCAGTAAAAACACTGACACGGGAAGCGACATAGAGAATATGCCATACTAATATGTTTTTTTTTAACCTCTCCACTTTTCAGGCGGCGTCACCAGATATAGGAAACTGGTGACAATGATTTCACTGCCATATAGCAGCATCATATTATTTGCGGCATGCCATGATTATGTACTAATTTTTAATACGTCAACTTGCACTAATCCTAACACAATCTCACATACTCACCACATTTTTTACAGCTACACTCCTAAAATCTGCACAGCAGGGCTGATACCTGTGGGGTATCAGGCTCGCTGGCAGATCAACGTAAACAGAAGAAAGTAAGGCGTCAAAAATGCGACGCAACTTACGGCAATGAGGGCGCAACCGACTTGTGGCGGCGACTCTCACTGCCAAGTGTGAAGGCATTCGCCCACAGGGAATGCTTCACAGAATAGGGATATATTTCAAGCGGCACGACCACTAAACCATACCAGGAAATGGCCGTAAAGGAGTAGCCGTCAGACGGCACATACATACAAAGGGGTAGCGTGCACGCGAGGTACCATATAAACTAGGATCATAGAAAATTAGCGCGTTTAAGTTACGACGTAAGTTAATTGTAATTGATAATTGTAAGAGTGTAACTTAACACAAATTAAGGCGCCCACGGGCAATTATTCTACTACAAATATATAAATAATACTTCGCACCCCCACATTGTCTGCGGAGGTGACAACTGATATGCATAAACCCTAATATATGCACATCCCAAAATCACATATTAAACGGTATACTCTTTTTAAGATCACATGTACACCATGTTTATGATTTGTTTTCTTTAATTTTCTTTCTTCTAAATTCCCAATTTGTAAAGGTGTTCTGTTTTATCCCAACTCAATAAACACATTTTGAATATTTCCCTTAACTTATACCCTGGAACACCTATTTTTTCTACTTCTTCTATCTTTCTCATTACAGGGAGCATTTTTTTTCCTCCCTGCACAACAATATATCACATAATTATCAAAACCATGTATTTTTTTGTGGAACTTTCAATATGTCAATTTTTTCTCATGCACTATTTTACAATGTTAAATATATATATGTATATCCCATAACCCACCCCTCTGAACACGAGCTGATCACACACCTATACATCAACACGACATCACTACATCTATACGACGAAGAAGACACCAACAGGAGAAACCAGGAAGATTCAAGAACAAACTACTACATCGACACCCCAACCTCACGTTCCGTTCCCGTTCGCGGGGACGCGAACTAAATAGAGGAAGAGGCTTGTACAGTCCCCCAGGGGTCTGCACCCCCTGGAAGCCATCCTCCATCATCTATTTAAACCATCCCTAACTGGCAAATCTTATAAGTCCAGAACAACATCTTTCACACAGCAAGGGCAGCTAGCCAGCCTGGAAAGCTTGCCAAATATTTGCATCACACCACAAACAGCTACACATACACTCAAACTTATTTCCCTAAAAGGGACATACTATTTCATACATCACTGACCAATAAATACTTGGTCAGTACACTACGCTTGTCTTACTATTTACACGCCTCTTTATGTCCTAACTCCTTTCCTGATTTCCGTCACGATTAGCCGTGACATACAGTAGCCAAATAGTTGCTAGCGCAAGCTTCATTGTACTTCACGCAGCGGCCCGACTGCCAGAGCACCGAACCGCAACATCGCTGACGCACGCACGTCGGTTATATAACTCCAACCAGCTGAGAGGCTAGGACGTTAACCTGTACACAAAGGTTCATCCCCTACAATACACTTACGTCTTTATAAGAGCACCCCCTAGCATCCTAACACTAAACAACACTCTACACCGGTCAGCTTACCCAGCTACGGGAAGCTACCCCCTTCTAGGCATCACCTTATAAATCAACACAATAACACATCCGTTTTAGATCTAACTACCCCCAACTAAGGAATCTAAAACACAAGAAAGTTCAAATAAAAAAACAAAAACAAACAAAAAACCCACTTGATTTATTAAAAGTAAATATTTTGCATTTTGGTCATTAACCGTTAAAGAAATCCCTTCCGTTGAAAACTTCTTAACACATTCCACCTAAAAAGGAAGCTAGTGGCAATATTTCAAGAATTTTATTCTTACTTTATTCACTGCACATTACCTTCTTTTGCAGAATCTGGTTTTCTCGCGTCAGCTTTTCTAGTTTACTGTTGAGAAGCTCGTTCTCCTCGCCAGTCCGTTTGGTTTTCTCCTTTAGCTCTGCCGTCTGCAAGACGACAACAAATCATGTCTTCTTACGTGCAACATTGTAACACAGGTCATCCATTCTTCAATTCAAATTTTGATGCACGATGTGGTATAATAGGGTTTTGAATACAAGTTTTGAGAGTCAGAAATTATAATCATATTGTGAATGGGTTTATTAAAAATTTTGTAAGAAATTTATATTTCTCGAGTTAAAAAGAGCTAATATAATATGTTATTTAATGTAATATATTTATTAAAAATTATTATATTAGAAATGAAATGTTAATCGTTTTTTAAGATATCGAGTTTTCTGTAGTATTTTTTAAACCTTTCCACTAGTGTGTCGATCCTGAGTCGACACATTGCTTGCCGTTCGTTTCTAGGTTACCTGGTCCCTTCATAAAACCGGAAGACACCAAACAGGAGTGTTTTAGTTTCTCTTTGCTCGGTAAAACTGCTCTGTTTCCTTGACATGGAAAGCAGTCGCGGTGAAGCAACATGGCGGCGCACAGTCTTTTGGAAGCTGAGATTCTGGCGTCTGGCTGATTTTGATGATAGTGACCATAAAAGTGATGAAATTAATGAATCTGGAGATGTGATATATCCGTGAGTGATTCAAGTGACGATATTGATATCAGCGTCGCAAGAAATCATGGAGGAGGCGATTATATTATGTGAAGCCATCAGGGTTCCATCCAGGCATTTGCTTTGAACACTTCCACACACTCAAGACATACCGTTAAGAAAGTTTAAATCATTATTTTGTGTCGTGTAAATATCATACATTCAATAATTTTGTAGTTCTTCCTGTACATATTGTTACAACCAGTACTCAATACCAGGTTTTAAAATATGAAGAATGCTGACAGAAATACGAGAGCTGTTTTTAAATTAAGGGCCGTTTTCTTTTAAAGCCCGTAGTTAGTACGCACGCCAAGAAGCGTGCGCGCTACCTCCCGGCATCCTTTGCGAACAAGCAGGTGTCAGTTGCAGCTGTGTAGCTAACCTGTACGCTGAACTGTGTATATTTACAATGTTCAAGATTATTGATTCGCCCGCCACGTGTGAGGTACGATCTGTGATATGTTTTTTTTTTTGACTGCAAGAAACATGTCGGCTGCAGACATTCATTGTCAGCTTTGTGAGGTGTATTGTGATAATGCAATGACGGAAGGTAAAGTGCAAAAATGGGTACGTGAGTTCAAAAGTGGCCGTGAAAATGTTCAGATGACTTGGTGACTGCAATCGACATGAAAATCCACGAGGACCGAAGATTCATGATAACCACTCTATCAATGGATTTTCCTCAAGTGTGAATTCTTGGTTGTCAGAGCAGGCGGCAAACTTTTATGCAGAGGGATTTCAGAGCTTAGTTTTAAGGTATGACAAGTGCCTAAATAAACAAGGTAACTACAGGGTGGGGCAGCATAACTTCCTGTTTTCAATTGCGCCCCATTTAGTAGTGTGATGTAGTACCGGAGCACTAGTGGTCTCGTCCAATAGGCGGGTCTGTAAAGTTTTGTACTGACACAGTTCAGTCGCCATCATGCGTTGGAACAGTGTGGAGCATGCGTTTGCCCTTGAGGCCTACTTTTCGAGGGGTTGTTCTGTGATCGCAACCCAGCGTGCCTTTCGGAATCGCTTTAATTTAGCCCCATTGGCGCTTGTCCCAGACCGGAAATCAATTGTTACGTGGGTCACTACGTTCAGACAAACTGCAAGTGCAACAAGACGTAGAACTGGAGTCCCACGGCCCATTAGATCACCTGATAACATTGAGGCAGTGAGAGTTTCAATTTTGCGATCACCACGGCGTTCTGCGCGCAAACATTCGTCTGCCCTTGGACTTTCTAATCGTTCTGTGAGGAGAATTCTTCATGATGATCTTCATTTTCATCCATTCAAGATGGCGATTGTGCAGGAACTTTCTGAACGCGACTTCAATTCTCGGAGGAACGCGTGTGAGGTGTTTCTGGAAGTCGTGCCTGAGGACGCTATTGTGTTTTTTAGTGATGAAGCCCATTTTCATTTGTGTGGATCCGTCAACAAACAAAACATGCGCTACTGGGCTGCTACCAATCCTCGAGAATTGCATCCAAGGCCTTTGCATTCACCAAAACTCAGTGTGGTGTGCAATTTCCTCAGGTGGAATAATTGGTCCCTGGTTCTTTGAGGAAAATGAAGTCACAGTGACAGTGAATTCGGACCGGTATGTAAACATGTTACAGGATTTTTTTTTCCACAACTGGATGAGTTGGACTTAGGGGACGTTTGGTTTCAACAAGACGGTGCAACGGCACACACTTCAAGAGCATCGATGGCCGTTTTGAGGGAACACTTCCCAGGGCGCCTAATCTCAATTAGGGGCGACTTGGAATGGCCGGCCAGATCCCCCGATTTGACCCCTTGTGATTTTTTTCTATGGGTTTTTTTGAAATCCCGTGTTTATGTAAACCGACCAATGACCCTACAAGATTTGAAGAACAACATCCAGGAAGAACTTGCCAACATAACGCCTGCTATGCTGGTAAGAATTATGACAAACGCCAGAAATCGGTTCACCCAGTGTGTAGAGAATGGGGGACGTCACCTACCTGATTTGATCTTCAAAACCAAGTAAAACAAAACTTTATATTTGTACCTACATTATATTAAAAAATAAAAATTTTCTGATTCGTACAATGTGTTTTATTAAGGTTTGAAAAAAGGAAGTTATGCTGCCCCACCCTGTATGTGGAAAAATAGAGGAAGGTATGTAAAACCTAAAAATAAATGTGGTTTCAAAATAAAATGTTCGGTTACTTAAAAAACAGCCCTCGTATATTCGAGTTGGGAGGAATGAGGACTTACAATAATTCGAGAGGAAAGGGTTAATGTACAGTAAAAATAATAATTGGACATCCCTGGTTTATGAGTAACACAACAGATTTGCACGAGTCATGCGAGGAGTACTTCAGAGGGAGGCTTGGTATAGCGTGAGGGTGGTGCTCACGGTGAAGTACAGCGCGACAAGTTCATCTAGGCTTCCCCTTGCCCCTGTAGTCATCATGCTACTATTTGCATAGTCACGTCATCAGAAACCAGTAAGGACAGAGTTGTCAAATATTTCATTACAGTCATTCCGCCGCACAGCAAGCATTGTGGCTTTGTCCTAATAGCTGAAAGTTAACAACACTGGCGCTGGGTTGGGCGCATGTGTCAATTCTTTCCTTTAGGTGGCTTTGGTGGCATAGTGGGTAGCATGTTGAGCTTCTATGCCCAAGGTCGCGGGGTCAAACCCAGCTGAAGTCATCGGATTTTTTAAAAGCGTTGAAAATCCCTCAGTATGCCTTCCTTCATAGGGGAAGTAAAGCCGGCGGTCCTATGTCATAGATTTATGGCATGTAGAAGAACCTTCCACTAACTACACTTGTGTGCAGCTAAATTATAGGCTAGATTTGATTAAAGCTCCAAGTTTCAACGATCGACACCAGGGGCCAACTGCGGTGGCATCTAGTAACAAAGTTCAGAACTAGTTGCCGTTGATGGTGGCGTTTGGTAGCAAAAGTAGGAACTACTTGAAAATTGAATGTCTGCAGTCCTTACTTGAATTAAAAACAGATAACACACACGAATACAGCCATCACAATTAACATGGGTTATCAGACATATTCTACACACACCCAAAGTACACGGGGCTACATGACCACGTTGTCGCAACCTCTAAACTGAGGAGCCAGGAAGTGCTCGAGTGGAGGCGAGACAATCGAGAAATCATCCATTACTCACTCCGAAGCATCGAGTATCTGAGTAGAGGAGACACTGCGCTATCTTCGGCCATGTTCGGGAGTTTGGGTGTGCTCGGTATTGGCATACTTCGCGGCAGTAGCTGGCTAGCAGCAGTTCTCAACGAATCGTCTGCCCAGGCAGAACTGTGACTGGGTTTACAGCTGTAGACCGCGTCTCAGAGCGAGCTGCGTTGTTGAAGAATGCAGTGAGCCCGGTAATCAGCATTCGGGAGACACACAGGAGCCCCACAATGAGCATCAAAATACGCCGATTGATATTGGTCTCCACACATCGTTGAGTTTCGGCAAGCTTTACTTGCATCTGCTCTAACTTCACCGACCTGAGAATGAAGACTATTATAAGAAAAGGTAAATGACGTATTGTAACCTAACAATGGTAGGTTACAGACACTATTGCATATGTGTTTTGAGCAGATGGTTACCATAGAGATGGTGTTGATTTTTGGCTAGTGTGGGATGTCAGGCAAAATGGAGTCCAGTTGTTGGGTGTTTTAATTGTGAAGAGATTGTTTATGGATTAGGGACTGGCAGATTGTTGATGTATTTTTCCAGGCACTGGATAAGAGAGGCCTGCTTACATCTACATAATAATTAATATTAATAAATAAATAATGTATGAAGATCGAAGTTTGTGTCCTGGTCTTAGTGTGGTATTCATGCAAGCTTATTACCCCACTACCTGAAGTAGGTAACCCAACAGGGGTAAGTTTTATATAAATTACAACATCGCCCAACTGTGGGGCATGTTGTTGTTGGATTTTGACCAAGAAGAGTTTTATAAATATTACATTGTCGCCCAACGTAGGGGCTGAAAGAAGATAGCTTGGCGAGTTCTTATATTATTACAGTATTGAGGCAGAAGAAGTAAAGTATGATTATTTCCCAAAAGCAAACTGAATGGCAATGGGTTTTGCAAGTTTAGTAAATAACGTCAATACTCACATCGAGCAGAGCCTGCTGTTCGACACGAGACAAGAGCTCCTCAAAGTAGATCCGCTGCGACTCCAGCTGAGATGTCAGCAGGTATGTGAACTCCAGCTGGACTGAATCTATCTTCTGCTCGCACTGCTGAAACAAACACAGTGTTCCTCATTCACAAACTAATCTTACTGTGCTTCTTCCCATCTACCGATGTGTATTTAAGAAATGTATTCCACTGTAGCCAACATACCGTATTTACTCGGCTATAGGACCCCCTCTTTTTTTTTAATATTTTGTTCCGAAATTGAGGGGGGATATTATAGACGCCAACTTCACAAAAATCCATTATTTTGGGAAAGAGAGACAGTAAAAATAAGCTATTATATTCTGTCAAAATGAAGTTTACGTCGGCCCATTATGAGACTGCCATAACCTCACATTCCCGGCTATCCCCCAAAGACTTTCACTACTATCCCTTGCTAAGCAAAAATCTTAGTATCAAAGAATTAGAATGGACAAAGTATCAGACATGGAAATGCAAACTTTATTTTTATTTGAACATAGGGAGGGAGAATGCATCAATTAGGGAATGCAGGATCACTTCTAACTACATTTGTAAACACAACCGAGCACGTATTATTCACATTAATATACTAATAGTGTCACACAAACGCCGACAGTTCTTGCAGCAAATGAAATGTGTTTAAAATAAAACTGAGAAGAAAGCTACCTTCAAACACCACTTCGAAGTTAAGTACAAAGCATAACAAAAGAATGCAGGCAAGATATGAATCCATAACTTTCATTGGCGCTTCTACTTGGCCAATAGTGTGGCATCTTCTACTGGATATCGGGTGAAGCCTATTGGCTACACAATTCGATATCCTGCCCAATCGGCTACATGTACGCAAAATGGCGGTCATATCGTCTGAATTACAAAAATAATGTAACAAGAAAAATATTTTTGTCATAAAAGAGCATGAATTTCAGTGTTTGTTTTTTTTAATTTAAAAAATTGTCAATTTCCAACAAAGTTGTATTTTGACTCTCGAGAATTAAGGGGGTGGGGGAGGGGTACTATAGGTGAGGGGGTTCTATAGCCAAGTAAATATGGTACATTAATATATGTTAATTAATAAATGGTCACAAAATTAACATAGTTCTACAATTTGAATACCTTGGAGAAATCATTATGCATAACTTAAGTGAAAAAGCAACACTGGATAAATAGAACCAACAAAATGAAAATAGCACAAATTCTAACCTGGTCAACTCATAACAAAAAATGCTTGTCAATGGGCACTAAGATCCAACACTACAAAACTGTAACTTCGCCCGAAGCCACTTATGCAGGTGAAACCTTGTTCCAAATTAAAAATGAAAGAACTGATCAGCTCCTCAAAACCAAAAGAAGAATTATCAGAACCTGCATAAATAAAAAGTACCAGGTTGAAGGAGTCTGGAGAATCCTCCCCAATGAAACAGTCTATCGAGAGATTGACCCAGTTACCAGCACGATGAGGAAGAGAAGAATCTCTTATTTCTTTCACATCCTACGATTACCAGAAAGCAGGATTTTACAACAACTAGTGATGAGAAATCTGGAGGGCATTGGATCAAAGAAATTCAAGAGGATCCCAAAACAGTTAGACTCGAAATTACAGATGCAGAGAACAAGAATAAAATATATGAGAATGCAAATTCATCTCGATTTTCTATATAATAGATACAGAAAGTGTGACTATAGACACACTAGCTTGATTGTGGGAACTTTCGAGATTTCTGTTGCATCTCTCCCGCACTGAATATCAACTGGATCATCGTTTTCCTCACCAACAGTCAAATTCCGCACATATCCTCCTCACTTTCATGTCTTAACTACTGAATGTCACTTTCTTCTGCATGTTGGCGTTCATCCAGCTTTCGCAGTAATGTCATCGTAGTGAGACCACCTTGCGCATTCGAAATATCGTCGTCGCAGAAGCCAGATATAATGCGAGCATAGTAGCGGTAATTTTTTCACATGACATTTTGACTGCATGAAGAGCATCCGACAAACACGCTCTTGGCACTTCACAACTCACAGACCAGCAACTTGGAGATGGGGCTATTGAGTGAAAGTCCATTCCTCTGGTATTGTCTTGGCTTCGTACATTATACAGGGTGGCGCACGAAATGTCATACATCAAAAAAAAATTATTTATAAAATGTGTAAATCTGGGCTCACAACCATGTCCTTTTGTGAACAGAAACCTTATTTCATGCGTAATTCGACTGACAGCAGCACATTTCGCGCATGCGTACCAGCTTCCAGTTATACAACATGGCGGACAAAGGGAGGTTGACACGCGAACAGGTGAAAACAGTGTTGTTTTATGCGGAAACAGAGTGTAATTCGGACTCAGGAAAGTTTTCGTGTTCATTTCCGTACCCAGTGGGCTCCCTGCCGACAGACGGTGTATAGACTGGCCAGCCAATTTGAAACAGAAGGCACTATACTGGACAGAAAACGGTCCCGTCCCAAGCCAGTCCGCTCACCGGATAATATTGCTGCAGTGAGAGCGGCTGTGGCTCCGAGCCCCTTCAAATCCACCAGGACTGCCTGTGTTCAGCTGGGCATATCTCGTCGGTCAATTCAGAGAATACTGCAGTCTGAGCTTGACCAGGTCCTACTCCCATACAAAATGACAACAGGTCATAAACTAAGGGTGCTTGACAAGCAACGGCGAGTACAGTTTGCTGCGTGGGCTATTGCAGAAGGTGATCCCGTACTGCACAACACATGATTCAGTGATGAGGCATACGTTTATCTCAATGGTGCTGTGAACAAACAGAATGTCCGGTTTTGGGCGAAAGAGCGGCCTGCTATTGTGCACGATGTTGAAAGTCATGGAATGAAAGTGTGCGTATGGGCTGCAATTTCCAGTCATGGAATTATTGGGCCTATCTTTTTCAATGACACAGTCAACAGTGCGCGTTACATGGACATGTTGCAAAACAGTTTCCTTCCAGTACTCTTTGCATCTTAATCCCTGTGACTTCCTCCTGTGGGGATATTTGATGGAGACAATCTACCGCCAGAAACCAGAAAATGTATTGCAATTGCAAGCGGCCATTGTGACTTTCTTCCGAGGGTTGAGTGAGGACGTGTAACGTAGAGTGGTCACAAACATGCAGATTCGTTTTGAAGCTGTTGTACGCCGAGAAGGTGGACATTATGAACATGTTCTGCATACTGACTAATCATACACATTTCAGTGAATGTTTTAATACCATATTTTATTAAATATAATGTACATTAAATATTCTATAAACAATTTCCAGTGTATGACATTTCGTGCGCCACCCTGTAGGAAATCTCCACCCGCAGTGTGCAGGTAGGCCTATTGTTACATCTCATAGAAATACAGTTTAGTCTTCTCAAATATCAATGCTAATAATAATAATAATATTGTATGGCCTCAGGTGCTGGGTGCAAGCGTTGTTATTTGACGCCCAGAGGGCAACTTGCATGTCGAATGTTGTTGTTCCTTGGAGCGCTATGAAAGTCAAGGAGGTAAGATATACAAGCTCCTTGACACTACAGCACTTTCTAGTAGAGAAATGAGGAACTTTGTGTTGGCGGAAACTCCAGAGATTAATTTTTCCATTATGAACACGGCCTACGGAATTCAAATGAGCTCTTTAACATGCCAACAACGTATGACGTGCATGTCAAGATTTTTGTCGCCTTTCATAAATCACTTACCAAGGCCAGGAGCGAACATGCAAGCGATAACCACTCACCCACCGTGGCAAGCTATCTCAATAATTATGTCTCCATGCATCATAATGTGTTAAAAATCTTTTAAACGATGTAGAGATTCCTTTACTTAGCATGATGATTAGTTGCTGTAAGAATTACTACTTCAAAGAAAAAAATACTGTTCGAGAACCATGCTTTATCGGGAGTACACTGTATTTGCACAGCACCTCTTTCTTGTTGGCGGTGGAGTTCCCCTCCCCTTCCACCAGCTTGCCGTCCCCCTTGTTCTGCAGCAGGCGGTGCACAAAGTTGTCGCCCACGTAGTCCCACACGCGGTTGTTTCCCAGCTGCATGGCGTAGCAGTGCTGAGTCTGCAGGTAGTGCCTAGAACAAGCCAGAAACTCAGCTCAATTATGCCAACAATCCACCGAGTCACAAGGCGTGGCACTGGCGAGCCACTCATCGGATTGATGACCTCTGAAGATACACAATTTTTATTTGAGACTGTTTTGCCTTTCAGCGTCCTGTCTGCAAGACTCGGTTAGCGTACAAATCCCCTCCATGATCGCCTATTTACAGTTAGCACTGCGACCTCCTACCCTTCTACACCTATCACTTTGAAATCATTAAACACTGAATCTAGCCATCCTCCTAGGTCTACCTCTATTTCTCTTGACATCTGCAGCTGAACTCATTAACCTCTCTCCTCCCCCATTCTCTTCACACATGACCCCACCATTTGAGTCGGCTCATACGAACAGCTTCATCTAGCGTGTTCATTTCTAACTGAGTCTTTATCTCATCATTACGAGTACCCTCCTGCCATTGCTCCCATCTATTTCTCCCGGCAATTATTCGTGTTACCAGCATATCAGACACCTCTATCAGATATCCAGCTCTCACTTCCATACAGCAAGGTCGGTCTAAATACTGAGCGATGTACGGAGAGTTTCATCTCTACACCAACTTCTTTCTTACAGAATACTGAAGATTGCAACTGAGAACTCACTGCACCTCGACTCTGTTTCCTTCCCCGTACGACCATCCTGAGCGAATACACACAAGTACTTTACCTGCTCCAATTTATTTTCTTGTGTTTCTTCCCTACCGACATCATCTTCGTCTTTGAAACGCTGATCTTCACACTATACACTCAACATTTCTGTTAAAGTTCTCACTTAACATGTCGCCTTGTTAACTTTCAACAGAGTTTGAAGATAATCTGCCTTTTCTTTTTCTGTGGATGAGTCTAATCTCAGTATATCCTTATCAATACAAGATTTTAGGGATTTATTACAATAAATTACAAAAACATGCATATATCAACTGAGGTAGAGTCAGTGATTCAAAGAACATCACCAGCCACCTGAAAGAGCAGCCTCTGTTTCTCAAAGATAATTGGACAATGCGTAGTGTGAAAGACTCAGTCCCAGTGGAACCCTATTGCTAGCCCAACCTTGCCAAGTAGCCTACTTACTGTGTGTGTGACGTCTAGTATCGGAGCCTCACTTGCTGCACCTGGGTGAACATTGTACGAGGGCAGATCAAATATAACCGGGAATTATTTTAAAAAATTTATTACATCAACCAAAAATACACAAATCTACAGGGTCATTATCTAAGTGCGCCCAAATAAACACACTTCAGCTGTTGGTGGCACGCTCCGCTGACTCATATCGTTAGTTCACACGTGTTTTGTCATTCATATGGACGTGTATCTGCAAAGCTTAGACGTTAGTGCTGCACGTTTAGTGAGTATTGTGATTACTGTGATTGTTGGTCATGCCTAAACACCAATGCACATTGCGCGAACGTTGTGTATGCAAAGCAGAAAGTCTTGTTCTGAAGACGATAATTTTGAATCAAGTTTCCAGGAAGACCTGTGCCTAATGCCAGTACAATTAGGAGGCTCGCTAAACGAGTCAAGGAAACAGGCTCCGTAAATAATAAAAGAGTTGACAGACATCAGAAGATGTGAGGTGTGTGTTACAAGAGAGGGAGGACATTTTCAGCATCGCCTACGAGCACTGTAAGTACACATTATTGAACATGTTTGGTAAAAGTGTGAAAGTGCGCACCAACCACCGGCTGAACTGGGTATGCGCGCCCATGATCTGCACCAGTCACAGCCGGCTTAGCTTGCTGTGTTTATCGGGACGCACAAAGATAATGACCCAGTAGATATCACATTTCCACATACTGTCCTGCCCCTTAAATAAACATTTTCTCTATTGGATTGGCAATTTTTTGATGCCTTCCCGATAGAAACAAGAGGGACGTGTGTGGAGCCAGTTGCGCACGATCTATTCTACACTTGCATCATCATCAAACCGCTGTCCTCCAAGTTGTTTGAACGGTTCAAACAAATGGTAGTCGCAGGGCGATAAATCTGGACTGTATGGAGGGTGTTCCAGAGGTGTCCAATAAATTTCCTCCAGTTTTTCCCGCATTATAACGGCAGTATGTGGCCTTGCATTGTCGGGGAGAAGAATGACGTTTCGGATCTGTTGCAGGCGTCGCTTGTTGCAATACGTTTATTCCTACGGCTAAAAAAAACTTCTTCAATAATCTCATGAATGGCATCACATTCACAATAGTGCAACTAGCAGTGAAGCCTATTTCATCGGTGACACAATATGACATTGCGTCCTGAATATTCTCGTGTACATCAACTTTATGTCGCCACATAAGCTCTTCTACATCAAATCTATTCGAGACTTTCTTCATTATGATAAACGCATATCAAGAGTTACTAAGGACAAAGTGCTTTATTTTTGGAGAGCTATTACTTCAAATTATTATTTTCTTACTACACTTGTCATCGTGATGCACAGCTACTGAAAATGAAAATCCACGGCCTGCTTCCAGTCTCCGACCGGGTCAGGAATGGAATGAATTAAGCCCCCATCTAGCGGCGAGGATATGAGCAATGCCGGCTGCCGAGGCCTGACGCACTCCTCTGGGGCAATGATGAAATGAATGACAGATGAAATGAAATGATAGTGGAGAGTGTTGCTGGAATGAATCTTTCACAGGTAAAACAGGAGTACCCGGAGAAAAACCTGTCTGCCTCCGTTTTGTCCAGCACAGATCTCACATGGAGTGACCGGGATTTGAACCACGAACCCAGCGGTGAGAGGCCGGCGTGCTGCCGCCTAAGCCACGGGGGCTTTTGCACAAATGTTTACCGAAGTCTATTTGTTGAACGACTTGCATGCCAATTATTTCAAAATGGATTTTCTAATTCGGGAAACTTCCACTCGTGTGCTACCTACCGTAAATACCATTCCTGGAGGGTGCACAACAATTCACTAAAGCTTAATCGCAATCGGATGAATGGTATATGAACGATTAAGGGATCTGAAGCGATTCGCGCGCTGTCACTCCTTTGTTGAATCTACTCATGCGCAACATATTGTAAAATGGGTTTACCAAGCCAGTACCGGTGGCACAAATGTCTACTTCAAAATTCAAGATGTACCTCGCCCTGGAAGTGAATATCTATGACTTTTGTCATTATTCTAGATTTTCCCGTACTGATTATGATATATTAAAGGGATAGTAATTCCGCCTGATCAATACACAACTTTTCACAGTCAAGGGGCTATATTATACCCATTTGGTACATGTTTCGAAGCCTTCCATGGCCCCTTCATCAGCCATACACATAAACATATTGTCAGTACAATCTTGGAATAACATTAAAAAGGTTAAAACTAACATGAGAAAACTTGATGAAAATGAGACATAAAAAATCATGAGGACAGTTGTGGTACAAATACATTGAGTAAAACTTGTCCTAAGAAAACCTTACGAATATTACAAACAAATGGAAAAACACATTAAAAATAGTATATGTTAAAATGTGAACTTAAAGTGCAATTTATATGACTCTTGTAATAATCTTAGAGTTTTGATAAAATATACAGCAGGATTCCGTGTCCGAAAATCTAGGCAATTCGACCCATAGAAAGAGTTAAAAGTATGTTAAAAAACTCATAGTCATATTAAGACTTTGTTGGCTTCATACGAAGGATCGTTGGTAGAAAGAGCAATACATCGCCATGCATGAAAGTCAAATCGGCCAAGCTTGCTTGATGAAAGCCTCTTGAAATGGAGACGAAAGGAAAGTTGAGCATCTTGTGTTTAGGAAATCCAAAATTTTCTTCTAGTAGACATATGGGCTTTAGGAGAAACCTAAAGGGGAGATAAATCTAGTATTAAGAAAATATAAGCAATTAAATAAACGGCAAATGAAATTGGAACAAACTAAAAGCATAGAACGGAAAAGAGCCGTTTAACAGAAAAAATAACCTTGCGTCATAGCAAGACGCAGGAAAACGTAGAGAATCTGGCCAGCTTAAACGAGTGAAAGTGAACAGCTGAGCACGCAAAACAAAGCAGAGTGTTGGACGGGGGAGGGGAGGTGAAGGAGCGCTGCCGTGGAATGGCGGAGGTGGGGAAATAAGGGAGGGAAGAAGGGAGATGAGGGAGGAAGCCAACTGCGTAAAGAGAGCTTAGGGTGGTTTATTATAACCTTGTTTGCTGTTATGATAAAATCTGACAAGGTGAAAGTTGAGTGGATTGAAAATTCTCTGTGCGGAGTTAATTTCAATGGACTCGAGGATATTCATTAGAGAACCCTTGTTAACATGATACAGAATTTCGAGGTCATTGTCAATGTTGTCACGTTCCCTCTGCTATGACGCAAGTTCGTTATTTTTTCTGTTAAACGGCTCTTTTCCGTTCTATGCTTTTAGTTTGTTCCAATTTCATTTGCCGTTTATTTAATTGCTTATATTTTCTTAATACTAGATTTATCTCCCCTTTAGGTTTCTCCTAAAGCCCATATGTCTACTAGAAGAAAATTTTGGATTTCCTAAACACAAGATGCTCAACTTTCCTTTCGTCTCCATTTCAAGAGGCTTTCATCAAGCAAGCTTGGCCGATTTAACTTTCATGCATGGCGATGTATTGCTCTTTCTACCAACGATCCTTCGTATGAAGCCAACAAAGTCTTAATATGACAGTTTTTTAACATACTTTTAACTCTTTCTATGGGTCGAATTGCCTAGATTTTCGGACACGGAATCCTGCTGTATATTTTATCAAAACTCTAAGATTATTACAAGAGTCATATAAATTGCACTTTAAGTTTACATTTTAACACATACTATTTTTAATGTGTTTTTCCATTTGTTTGTAATATTCGTAAGGTTTTCTCAGGACAAGTTTTACTCAATGTATTTGCACCACAACTGTCCTCATGGTTTTTTATGTCTCATTTTCATCAAGTTTTCTCATGTTAGTTTTAACCTTTTTAACACAATGCGGACGGGACCCGAGTTGACTCGTGTTTCGCTAGCCGAACGTTGGTGGCGGGACCCGAGTGAACTCGTGTTCACAGAATACGTACATTCTATGACATCTAACGGAACGTTCTGGAACTAATTATTGCTCAAGGTTGTTTGAACTTCCGTGCTGGATGGTTTGGGTATTCTTTGCTGCTATTTCCCGCTATTTTGCGGTTCATTTGTTTCGTTTCCCAACCTCTTGTTTACATGGTATAATGAGCCATGTGGTGGGTAACATGGCGCTTCCCAGACTGGCCGTGAGTTTAGATGCAGACGAGATTTTTAACGAATTATATACGGATAAGTATTCAGATTGCCCCTGTGACGTTGAAGATCGCGAGTTCGATTTTGAAAGCTCATCAGACGAAAGTGTCTCGGGTGACAATGATGATATACGCCCTCCAAAACAACGTGATTAGCGGTGGTCGAGAGTGAGGCTGAAAGTGATATAGTGAGTGTAAATGTAAGTGATATTTCTATTTCTACTAATGAATGGGTTGAAAATAGTAGTGCACCGACTTTAGAAGATTCCCTGGAGTTCCTGGCATAACGGTAAGACCCGATAATCCTCAAAACATTGACAAAGTAGTAGGCCTAATTTTCGGAGATGATTTTTTTGAACATGTTGCCGAGCATACGAACTTGTATCACCAGCAAACAGCTTCATCACACAAATTGTCCCCTAAAAGCTTGAAGGGGACTGATGTAACCAGTAGTAAAATGCGCAAATTTTTTGCATTGTTTATATTGATGGCACAGGTACGAAAGTCATGTTGGAAAGACTACTGGTCAAGTGATCCTCTAATTGAAACTCCCATATACACCAAATAAATGAGCAGAAATAGATTCGAGCAGATCCTCACATTCCTTCGTTTCAGTGACAACAGTCAGGCCACAATCAGTACAAGGTTAGTAAAGCTAGGCCCATTTGTTTATGTGCATGCGCTGTAGCACTAAGTTACTCAGAAAATGGCCGGCCACAGGGGTTGAGCAGCGTGATGAGCACCCGGTCAGCAATGTGTTAATGTTATTCCAAGATTGTACTGACAATATGTTTATGTGTATGGCTGATGAAGGGGCCATGGAAGGCTTCGAAACATGTACCAAATGGGTATAATATAGCCCCTTGACTGTGAAAAGTTGTGTAATGATCAGGCGGAATTCCTGTTCCTTTAATATTTGACTTTTAATCAATACGGAACCATGATTGATTCTACGAATGATTACGATATATTACACCAATATCCACGTTACAATACAATACAAAAATGTTTGCCAGTGACCAAAGCAAACCAACAACAACACATATGTTGTATATCTTTCAAACACTGAGGCGTTATCTCCAGCGTCTTCAAATCTAAGGTTGTTGAACCAAAATTACAAAGTTTTAAGCAAGTAACTTCCATTCACCCGAAGCCACAAGGATTTTTCACACACAATTTTTTACAAGACACTTGTACAATGGGGTCCTGTGTTTGAATTGTGATTTCAACGGCGAAGGGCCTATGTCCAGAACTTCTGCACATAGTCGAATTCTTTAATTATTTTATGTCCATTTTTAAATAACCTTGACGATTGTAAAAAGATTTCTTTAAAGTTTTTTTAACAAGGTCAACACATAGACTGCCATATGAAAATCATTAATGTGTTTTGACTGAAGAAGGCTCACAGAGCCGAAACATGTATCTAAGAGTGTAAGGACATCGTATAAAAACATTTTTGTATTGTAAAGTGGATATTGGTGTAATATATCGCCCTGGAAGTGAAACTAACCTGAAAATAAAGCTGTAAAACCTTCCCTAAACCGACAATTTAAGAAACTAAAATTTATCAAACATTTAAAATTTCAACCAGTGGAGCAACAAGATGGGGCAGGCAGGCTTTGCCCTTGACTTGGACAAAGATGTGAGAAAATTGCAGCTTCACGACAAACTGTACCACCTTTCCAACCTTGTGTTAATGAAACCTAACCTGGCTTATGGCCGTATTTTATGTCTCTCAAATTCGTTGCGACACACCTGGCGTGTCCAACATCATGAAGACGAGGCTGTTGGCTAGGAACAGTGATACTTGAATAGGCAAAGGAGGTAAGAAAAGCTGCTGAAAACTAAAGGAAAGGTTTAAATGAAACGTCTTCACTACAATTAGGGTGCGGAGATTACCATGGCTTACATTCCATTGTTCAAACCCAGTCGATTCAAATCTTGCAACTTACTTTCCTCTCCGAAAACATGGCTAGATTTTCTTCTAGTGTTTGTAATACAGTTTACTCTCACTATTTCAGGCTTCATTAATTCGGAATGCGGATAATTCGGACAGGTTTTCATCGCCGCAGTACTGAGCCAGACATCATTCGCACCAAGGCCATCTATTGTGAAATGCCGATCACATCCCCCCTCCCTTCCCGTTCACTCCACTTGTGGCCAACAATAAGTACCGTATGTATCATTATAGCACACAACAAAGGCAGTGCATACTCACGTTTGCTTTTTGAAGCCCACATGATGAATTACCGTTACATTGAGTTAAAATCTATCTCTATGATTGCCTGCAAATTTGGATGTTGCAATTAAAAACAACTTTGTCCTGTTCTTTGCTTCTGTATGGATGTGAATGTTGGCCGATCAGAGGTCAGGATTGGAAGCGTTTGAGATGTGGGTCTGGCGGAGAATGTTGCAGGTTAAATGGATTGAAAAGAGGACTAACATCAGCATCCTGCAACAAATTCAAGGGAAGAGAGAATTGAGACTAACGATCCATAAAAGAAAAGCTAAATTCACAGGCCACATCTTGTGACATAACCCTTTACTAACTACCGTATATACTCGAATACCACCCGCACATTTTTAAACAAAATCGGAAGTGAAAAATTGGGGTGTGGTCTTATTTGAGTCATCCTGATTTTGAAGATTTAAATTGCCCGCCACGCGCGATATCGGGTGTTGCGAGTATCCGCTAGATGATGCTAGCCATCTTCCGGCTATCACTTTGTTTTACCGCAAGCAGGCGGCGTCATACAGTCTCGCGCACGTTTTCCAAGTGTAAACATGAGTTGTACGAAGCATTTGCGGTCGTTTACTGTGAGTGAGAAGCTGAAAGTTGTGAGGGAAGCTGAAGTTATTGGAAATCGTGCCCGGTAGGAAATGTGATATTGACGAGTCATGTATTCATGATTGAGCGGGATGACGTCTATGCTGCGTGAACCGCCCGTTCAAAGCAGCCTTGAAACAGCTGTATATGGAGCAGATGGCGGCCGATAAGCACACACTGACTCCAACTGGTCGTATTCAGCGCCCGAGTCCAGGAGGTTTAAGAAATACGCCGCCCGGAAGTTCAGCTGCTATGTTTGACGGCATGGAATCGTATCTCGGGAGATCTCATACGGAAGAGCTTCAAGAAATGTAGTATTTCGAATGCTATGGATGTCAGTGATGACGACATTTAGTGGGATGGTGATAAAAGTTCCGAAGTTGGTACTTCTGATGACGATGAATGAAGTGTTTGTGTACTTTTATTTGTATTTTTAATCGTTTGATGTGTGTTATTTTAGGACGACTTCAAAACTGTTGGAAACTATTTTGGATAAATGCTATTCTGTTTATTTAGTTACGATTGTACATAATTTTGAGTAATTTTATTTTTATTTTATTCTTCAAAATCAGGGTGCGGGTCTTATTCGGGTAAATACGGTAATCTCCTGGAAGGAAAGATCACAGGGAAGAGAGGCTGAGGACGACCTTCAAGACATCACACTAAGTCTTCATGGTGGCTCCTACTGTGAAATGAAACGAGATGCTGAAGACAGGAGACAATGGTTGCGGAGACAAGGCATTGCCTTTAGAAGTTGATGATATTTGGAAGTGTGGTACTGTTATCCCCGCTAGAATACAGTTAGAAGCCAAAATGAGAGTGCTGGATAAAATACTCACGAGTATTATGACAGAGTTTGGCATTAGTAATTGGGAATATTAATATCCATTGCAATCCGTGTTGATGTAATAATTAATTTCAAATTAGTGGCATTTGTAAGTCGATTCAAACTTTAACGATGGATAACCAATTCCGGAAAAGGTATGTAGATACTTTAAAGCATATTTGCATGATTATAGAACGTATGAACTGTACAGCAATATTTTAGAAAACAGACTAGACTTCGCCCCCATTAGTCCAAACTAGTGAGAGTTGACTGTGTTTTAAAGCCCAAGGTTACAATAAATTTCTCAATTTAGTTTTTCACATTACAGGTTCCATTATGTTGGATGTACTTACTGGTAAGCATGTCCCTGCACGTAGCGACCACAGCCCACGTGACCACAAATGAGACATATCCAGAGCGAGTCGGCCGAGTGACACTCCAGGCAGCGGTTGTCTGCCACCTGCTCCGGGGTCTGAACGTAGCGGCACACAGGACAGCTGGAACCAAATTACTGTTACAAACATACACTTACTTCAAAGTAAAATGTAAATAGAAAATTATACAGGTTTCAAAAGAAAAAAAAAATAACCAAGGACGAAAGCAGATTAATAAATTTGATCACATAACATCAGGTGATTGAAAAAGAAATTTGGTCACATTTCATCAGATTTAAAAAATAAACTTGATCACATATCACCAGGAGATATTACAATATATTTGATCACATATCAGGAGATATTAAAAATATATTTGATCACATACTGTCAGGAGTATTAAAAATATATTCAATCGCATATCATGGATGACGAATGTCCAGAGGGACATGAAGGTATTGGGTCCATCTGCTGATGCTGCTTTACAACGAAATGATTGGCGCCTCAGGATTAAGAAAGCCAACCCCGTGTAATGGTAAAAAGCGAGAAGAAGATATCATTAGTAGATTTTAAAAATAAATCTGATCACTTAAAAATCGTCCGGTGATTTAAAGTTTGAATACATTTTCTTTGTACTCTCAGACTGAACCATAACCATAAGAGACACATATATGTTGTAACCAAACTTTTGTTAGGTTACAGAGACTGTTATTATTTAGTTTTTTTTATTTTATCTGCTTGCCAGCCGTGGCCACCTGTTGATGGGGCGGCATGGAGAGTCTTGTGTGTTGTGGCACAGAGACTCTTTGTGTTTTTCCATCAGTGGGTGGCAGGTGGCTTTGACCTGTCTGGAGGTCAAGATTCCTTGACATGGCATAGTTGCCATAGGGTTGGGCTGTTAGAAGATGTTTCATGCAAGATGGATGCTGCCATGCTCTCAGTGCTAGGATTATTTTTTTCTTTAGTTGTGGATAATGAGATGTTATGTGCTGTGGTATGAATGTTCTGATTTAGAAAATAGATGTAATTTCTTTAAGAATGTTGAGGTAGAAAATTATTTTTAATAAAATGCAACCAGAGAAGATAGGAGCAGAAGAATATTAATGATAGTAAAAACCCCCTGTACAAGAGATCCAGGTAAATGGAAGCTTGCTATATTGAATGAACTGTGTATTTTGAGAAGACTGTGTATTGTGTCTCTGTGTGGATTCATTTAATGCAAGCATATTGCCCCTATACCCTGAGGTGGCAAGTTATATAAATATAATATTGGTGCCCAACGGTGTGGCATGTTGCTGTTGGTCAACCCATAACCAACTGAAGGTTTATATAATTATTAAAATGTGATGAAGATTTGATTTACGACTTTGTACTACTGATATGTATATTGGCTGCTTTCATTACATTATTACATGTTTACATGCTATTCCCTTACACCTCTTTTAACTGTGTCACGTTATTCATGTTCGCATTGCTGTAAAAGGCATTAAACACGTTATGGACCCGGGAGTTACACGCTAAGTAATGCAATTGAAAAGGTGCAACAACTAGAGCAAAAAAGACATGTGGGACACGTGCTTTAAGGATAGGTCGTGACGTAAACATTTCTCGACAATGCAATAACTTACAAGAATGGCTGCACCGAGTGTGGCACACATCAAAACGTTGCCCAGCGACAATTTCAATACAGGGTGTATGTTTCGCAAAACTCAAGCTCCTAAACCAGAGGGAGTTAGAATGTGTGGTTTGAACCAAAATCTTCCAAATAGTCTCAATAGTACAGGAAAAAACTTGCTTTTCTTGAAAAGTCAACGGAAATATATTTACCGTATATACCCGAATACCCCGCCCCCGAATAATCCCCGCACCCACATTTTTGAATGGAAATTTAAAAAAAAAAAGCTTTTATTTTTATTTTTGTCACTTTTAAACAAATGTATACTATTTATATTGTACTACATATGACGAGATTTCATGTTAGGTATTTCCATCACTTGTTTTACGTTTACCGATGCCATGCTATCACGCAACTCACGAAACTGTAAAACCCTGCAATACCTGTTAACCTCGACGGCTACTCTCTCCCCCTACCGCGCCGCTTACTAGTTCCGTGCCTCACATCCTGCACGGCCGAGGGCAGCCCGGTGTAAGAAGCGTGCAGTAGCCTACACAACAACTGAAAATGAGCAAAAGAATAAGTTTTACGGCATCCTTCAAGTTGAAAATGCTAGAATTTGCTGCAGAAAATGGAGTGGAAGCGGCGAGTCGTCAATATGAAGTGCAGCCATGTATGATTCGTTATTGGCGTAACCAGAAGGACAAATTAATGGGAACAAAGAAAACTGTCCCGTATAAAGACTAACGCCGGATTACCCGTTGTGTGGAGGGCTGGGTTTGGTACTCATCGGCCAAAGTGGTCTACAACCTGACAGACCCTGTTTGCTCTGCTACGTATATTTTGAGGTTAACATAACCTGTATTTCCTTAGGGGAGTATTTCTGCTCTGTTGAGTGCTGACCAACCAATCCTACGTCCCTGTAGTGGTATTCGTGAAGAAATGTAAATGTATATTCTTGCTTGTTACCAAGCATTGGTACTACGATGCTGCTTCTCAATATGGTTCACGTTGCTCAATCAATTCAGTCTTACTATTCAATCCATATGTCGTTTATAATTTAATTAAATGAAAGACGATTTCATAAAAAACAACAACCGCCAAAATATATTCTTTAAAACAGAACAAATACAAATGTCAGACAGGCTAGAGGAAGGAACCAATCATTAAAATTATGCTCTAGGCAAATAATATTCTCCAATGGCGGCTAACAATTATACACCGTTTGGCAACCTTGCATCAAGGCACTAAAATGGGAAGCTGAACCTTCAGGAATCGCGAGATAATACATTTCACAAAAATAATTATTTCATAGTTGTTTCAAACTTGCGTTATAGATGACGCCAGAAAAACTGCAGTATTCAGACGGGCAGTTAATATTTCAATTCTGACCAATCCAAACAAATGACGATCAGCCAAGGATAACATCAATTTTGGGCGGCGAGAAAATAATATTGGCAAGATATAACCAAACTTAGGTCGAATATAGAATAATGGGCCCAGATTAAAATAAAACAAATCGCCACAAGAAAGAAAGGAATTCTGGCTATACTAGCCTCGTAGTAAAAACATAATGCCGCAACTTCGTTAAAGCATATTAGCCGGACGACACCCGACTATGAATTCAATAATTCAAAAAATAAAATTATAAATGATCCGGAAACACACCGAAACCGCTACGAATAGAATAATCACAATATTCTTCATTACCTCGTATATCCAACGACGCGTTTATGGGCCACCGAGGCCTGGCCTACGGAACACTTCCGACCAATTCAGATCCCCATAGTTGAATGCTTCTGACTCTCCTTTTGTTTTCCACCAGCACCTCTGTTGCTGCCTGCACATGCGCAGTGAACAGAAGCTTTAGCAGAAACAAATGAAAAGCCATGCGCGAATTACGCGTTGCCAACCGTTGCAAAAACACACAAGCACCTTACCTAAAGAGCTTCCACTCCAGATACAGAAATTTAAGTTGGCATTTTCATGACATTATGAGATGTTACATGCCCATTGGTTCTTCGACTACAATGCACAATTAGAAGTACAAGACACATAAAACATGCAACAGAACTGGTACAGCACCATCATAGTCCTGGCAAGCTGAGATCCACCCTAAACAAATTCACGCCAGTGGCACTTCTTCCGAACGTCACTTTTCAAAGTCCAGCGGCGATGGGATATGGACGGTGGGGGCAGGTTATGGGTGTAACTGGAAGCCCCTAGTTCGGACCTGCACGTTGGCAGCAGATGTGTGATGGTCGTCTTCCGGAGACTCTGTGGCTACTCAGGAATTCGGTCCTGCATCTGTGTTTGGGCAGGCCTATTTAGGATCACCGCTGCCCACCCCACATGGGGAAGGCCCTAGAAAAGGTGGGCTAAACATCGGAAGTCACAATCTTGGTCCGGCTGGGCAACCGCACTCAGCAGGTCACCCCTCATGCGGTCGAAACTCAAAAACAGTAAAGAATCACAATTTGATTATTGGATCATGGAACATCAGAACCTTGCTTGATTTTGACAATAACATTAGACCTGAGAGAAGGTCAGCTCTCGTAACCCATGAGTTATCAAGACTCAACGTTGACATTGCTGCTCTCAGTGAAACTAGGCTGTCTGCTGAAGGCAAGATTACTGAATCTGGAACAGGATATACCATCTTCTGGAAAGGAAAGGATGAGGGTGAATGTCGTATTCATGGTGTGGGCTTCGCTGTGAAGACCAAACTGGTAAATTATCACCAACTTACGCCCATTGCAATCAGCGAAAGGCTCATGACTCTCCGCATACCACTCTCAGGAGGTTCCTTTATGACACTCATCTCTGCCTATGCTCCTACCTTAGATTCTGATGATGAAGTAAAGGCTCAGTTCTATAATCAGCTAAGTGAAATCATCTCCAAGGTACCATCTGCAGATAAACTCTTGCTCCTCGGTGACTTCAATGCCAGAGTTGGGAAAGATCACAGGCTATGGAATAATGTGATGGGCAAACAGGGACTTGGAAAATGTAATCCCAATGGACTGTTGCTTCTTGGTCTTTGTGCAGAACACGAACTTTTCATTACCAACACGCAGTTCCGGCTACCTGACCGCTTCAAAACCACGTGGATGCATCCTCGTACCAAACATTGGCACATTCTTGATTATATCATTACCCGGCAATGTGATAAGAAGGACACTCTTATTACCAGAACAGCAAGGAATATAGACGATTGTTGGACAGATCATAAACTTCTTATATGTAAGCTCAGGATATCCATCAGACCTAAACCACCTAGGAACATCAAAAATTTGCCAAGAAAGAAGTTTAATACATCCAAACTTCAGGATGAATCCATGTACAAACATTTTGGAAACAGGATCGTCACCCAGTTATCAGAAAACCCAGTAACAAATGATATTCAGCAAGAATGGGCCACATTACAGAAGATTATCACACAGTCAGCTGAGGAAACCATTGGTTTTATAGTGCGGAAAAGACAAGACTGGTTTGACGACAACAATGAGGAAATTCTGTCTCTCATCAATGCCAAAAGGAATGCCTATCTTGCCCATCTTCAAGACCCAACTTCCAACACAAAGAGAGATAAACTACTGGAACTCAAGGGTAAATGCCAGACGCAGATAAGGCAGATTAAAAATACTTGGTGGCAACAGAAGGCTCAGGAACTGCAGAGACTATCGGATGCTCGAGACTTGAGGAACTTCTATGCCGTACTCAAGGAAATATATGGACCATCTCGCTCATCATCAGGTACACTGAAAAGCGCTGATAATTCTACTACCTTTACTGATAGTCAAGAAATCTTGGAACGCTGGAAGGAGCACTTCTCCAATCTCCTAAATCGTCCATCAGAAGCTGCTGAAGACTTCCTCTGTGATGTGCCGCAACAACCTGAACAACTGTGGTTGGCAGTACCTCCTACTTATCATGAATTCAGTGCAGCTCTCACCCAATTGAAACCCAGAAAAGCACCTGGCCCAGATAACATCCCTCTGGAACTAATTCAAGCTGGAGGTCATTCCCTCAAATCAAGAATTTTCATCCTTATCCTCAGAATTTGGGAATCAAGAAAGGTACCTGGAGACCTAAAGAATGCCACTATCGTCACTATCTTTAAAAAGGGTGATCGCAGTGTTTGTGGCAACTACCGTGGTATATCACTGCTATCAATTGTGGGGAAGATTCTTGCAAGAATTCTACTTAACCGCCTCAAGGTTATCTCTGAGAGGATCCTCCCAGAGTCACAATGCGGATTTAGAACTTCCAGAAGCACAATTGACTTGATTTTCTGTGTGAGACAGCTACAAGAAAAATGTCGAGAACAACAGAATCCACTCTTCTTAGTCTTTTATGACTTGGAAAAGGCATTTGATTCGGTTCCAAGACCAGCCATGTGGGCAGTGCTGAAGCGGTTTGGTTGCCCTCAGCGTTTTGTAGATCTAATCAAAGCTCTCCATGATGGCATGACAGGTCAGGTTTGCCATCAGAATAAGATGTCCGATGAATTTCCCATTACCCATGGACTGAAACAAGGATGTGTACTGGCTCCAACGCTTTTTGCGCTGTACTTGGCTGCAATGCTTTATGATTCACCCACAAACATCCCAGGTGTGGAGATCAAGTATCGTTTTGATGGAGGGCTTTTCAACCTAACTCGTCTCCGCTCCTTGAGGAAAACTCAGGTTACTAAGGTTACTAACATGTTGTATGCAGATGATGCTGCGTCACCAACTCTCACACCAGAAGAGCTGCAAGAGTCAGTTAACTGTTACAAAAGTGCATGTGATCGCTTTGGTCTTACCATAAATGTCAATAAGACTAAAGTCTTGGCACAACCTTCACCAGGCCCACCTCTTCCTCAGTTCAATATCTCCATTTCAAATTTGCCATTAGAACAGGTTGACCACTTCTCGTACCTGGGCAGTACCATTTCTGTGAGCTGTACCTGTGAGCAGGATGTGGATAAGAGAATTGGTGCAGCCCATGCAGCATATGGACGATTAGCGCACCGGGTCTTCATGAATAAAGATCTATCCATGAGTACAAAGCTTATGGTGTACAAAGCAGTAGTCATTTCTACATTGTTGTATGGCTGTGAAACGTGGACCCTTTACCGACGTGATCTTAGGAAGCTTGAGCGTTTTCACCTACAAAAACTTCGATCAATCCTGAGGATTAAATGGGAAGACCGCATTACCAATATTGCTGTTCTGGAAAAGGCTCAAATCAACAGCATAGAATCATCCATAATAGGTCACCAATTTAGATGGATTGGTCATGTCCATCGGATGGATGATGTGAGATTACCTCGTCAAATGCTATATGGTGAGTTATGCTATGGCACCAGACCTCATGGTGGTCCTAAGAGGCGCTACAAGGACCAATTTAAGCAGACCCTGAAATTGACAGGTCTTGATCCACAAACCTGGGACATGCTGGCTGAAAACCGCTCAACTTGGCGCCGTACCATCTCGGATTCTGTAAAGACGTTTGAAAGGGATCGACGCATACATGAAGAGGCCAAGCGTCAAGCTAGGAAACTTCGAGCAGCCCAACCACGTCCTCCTCCAGCAATACTATGCGACTTGTGTGGTCGCTTGTTCCATGCCAGGATTGGACTCTTTAGTCACCGTAAACACATCCACAAACTGGACTGAAGGAAGAAGATTTATACTCGGATTCGAGTTAAAGCCGATGATGATGATGATGATGACAATAATTTTGAATTACATGCAACATTCCAGGTATTGACATGCACAATTACAATTCCAAATATTTTCAGTCTCATGCAGTAGCACTAGTCTACTGGCATGCATCTTAAATTCATTTAAGGGGAAGCTGATTGTTCTTTATTTCTTCTTTTCCTAATACGGGGTTAGAAATTTTAAATCTTGAGGTAAGCAACGAAGTTTTTATACGAAATACGACGCCGGCCGACAGGACACGAGGGCTCCCGACGGGCCACGGAGAGGGCCGACAGCAGGGTTTGAATATTGTGTCAATTTCAATTGGCACAAAAACCCTTAAGTCCTTCCGCGGTGTGAAAAAAGGAAAGTACGTAAATGTGGACATGATAGTTCTGGAGTGGGTTCGAGAAACAAGAGACAATGGTCACGCTGTAATTCGCGAAATGATGCCGCGCAACATGCAACACTGCGTAACCTTGAACTTGGCGCTCACACTGCAGCGCTGTGACCAGTCAGCTGTGATGATCCAAGAGAGTGGATATTTAAATGGGCTATTATCACTTATCTCGTCAATAAAGTCTAGGTTAAAATAACTATTTTGTGTGTTGATTTAAAGATGCTAGGTGCTCCTTTATACCACGCCATCCTAACCTAGATCAAGGGAAATTCTGAAGCCAAAAATTTAAAAACAGGCAGGGTGTTATGCGAGTAAATACGGTATACCCGAAAATGCACTCGTACAATCTAGCGGATACTCGCAACACCGTATATCGCATGTGGCGGGCAATTTCAATCTTTTAAAATTTGGACGACTAAATTAATACCCGCACCCCAATTTTTCATGTCCGATTTTGAATCAAAATGTGTGGCGGGTATTCGGATAGACTGTATACGGTATTTGTTTATGAAGTGCTTTTAAGCAAATAAACAGCGCACACAACTCATTATGCGAGAGTTCTCGCACGGGTTTGCTAGTTGCATTTAATAGCAGAAAGGAACAATTTAATGCAAATTACAATCTCCAAACTGCACGAGCAGAAGTCTTAAAACATCAAGTGACGAGTTTTGGATATTGACCTCAGTAGTTGCAAGGCAACAGCCTCCGTGGCTTAGGCGGCAGCACGCCAGCCTCTCACCGCTGGGTCCGTGGTTCAAATCCCGGTCACTCCATGCGAGATCTGTGCTGGACAGAACGGAGGCAGACAGGTTTTTCTCCGGGTACTCCGGTTTTCCCTGTCAACATTTCATTCCAGCAACACTCTCCACTATCATTTCATTTGTCATTCATTTAATCATTGCCACAGAGGAGTGCGTCAGGCCTCGGCAGCCGGCACAGTTCATGTCCTCGCCGCTAGATGGGGGCTTCATTCATTCCATTCCTGACCCGGTCGGAGACTGGAAGCAGCAGGCTGTGGATTTTCATTTCAGTCGCAAGGCAACAAGGCTCGTCTGCTTCAAACCTCACCGTTGGCCAGTATTGAAATGGTTTATCAAATGCTGGGACGGTATCTTCCAACTCCTTGCTTGGATTCATTGATGTCATCTCTCGCAAGGTTGGTGTCGGGAAGGCATATCTGCCAACTATCAGCGAGAGAATACCTGTTACTTTAGTCAAGCAGTTCTTGAGCATTAATATAAAATGGTGACGAAAAATTTCATCTGAATTAAATTACCACAAACAACTTTGAAATGATACTCCTTTACCCGACGCAGTTTCGCAACTGTCCCAAGTTGTGACAAAAGGCTATCGAATGAATCACCTTTCCATCCATAGTAAAAACTAGGACCCAGGGAGCGCTGTAATCACAATAATAATTTAATAAGTGCAGCTAACTGCCAAGAGAAATACATACACGACCTTGCATACAATAACCTAAATAAGACCACACATTCAGTCATTGCAGAAATCTGTCAATGAGACTTTCCTTTTGGAGCACAAAAGCAGGTGATAACGTTCACAGGTTGTCCCACACAGTATACACCTGCAGTTATCGTCCGTGTCGTAGAAATTCTCAGTCTCAATAGAAGACCGGTCAGCAAAATACAAATCGGCGCGATGTATTAAATATTCGCCAGTCACACACTATCTATCGGCGTCCTGCGGAAGCTCGTCCTCAATACTGTATATATATAGGGGCCGTAGTTTTTGGTAATAGCGATACACGTGAACTTTTATCATATCTTCTTTCTTGGCTATACATGACTTCTAGGTACGTAAAGTAGCATATTTTAGCAAAATGAACTCTCGAAATATCACAAAATATGATTTATTCTGCGAATAATCACGAAATATACTCCACTTGGTACGAAAAATGCTAAATATTATCGAAAAAGCTCTCCAATACACGTTTAAATGCTTCTGAGGAATTGACCGTCGTGGTTTCCTTCTCGTTTGATTGATAGTGCTGTATATTCTCTACACAAAAGCCCACAAAGCCGGAAGTATGTGTATTCAGTTCCGCGATCTCTAAAGCTATCGATTACGGCGTTGTGGTCGTAGATACAGCAGTGCGAGTTCGCGACTGATAAGACGTTATCAGCAAACATCCAGCATTTGAGTATAAAAACTAAAGCCCCAACAGTTTTCCCGAGGGCCGAGGAATACAACAGTGTGTTTGACGCTGCAAGAAAGATTCTAATGTGTAAATACTCCAATGTTCGTATTCAGTGGGAATGAAAAGACACTTGCGATAAACACTGCAGGGATTCAGAAAGAAGCAAATGAACATTTAAGTGGCAAAGAACATTCGGGAATACTCTACACATCAAAAAGAAGTAGAAAAACCCCCTTATCACATGATTTGTAAGATTTACCCCATACTATAAGGAAGATTTCAGAAGAAACATCATTATGAAAATTTATTTCACGAAATACCCACCGAAATAGCGTCAGTTTTGGCGGCTTTGGTGGCGAAGTTGGTAGCATGCTGAGCTTCTATGCCCACGATTGCGGGTTCAAATCCGGCCGAAGTCGTCGGATTATTTAAGAGCGTTAAAAATTCTTCAGTATGCCTTCCTTTGGAGGGGAAGTAAAGCCAGCGGTCCCATGTCATAGATTTATGGCATGTTAAAGAACCTTCCACTAATTACACCTGTGTGAAGCTAAATTGCATAGGTTAAGAATGTAAACAACGCTCTTAGGTTCCTACGTTCGTTGCCAAGATTCGACTGCGGTGGCGTCTGGTAGCTAAGTTCTGAACTAGTAGTCGTCGACGATGGTGTTTGGCGGCAAAAGTGGGAACTATTTGAAATATTCAGAAGTCTGCAGTCCTTACTTGAATTAAAAAACAGATAACACACACTAATACAGCCATCACAATTAACATCGGTTATCAGTAGACACGATTTTATGGTGTATCGCGAAAATGCGAAATGTGTTTATATGTGCATCAAAGGTGTTTTAAATGTGTGTTTAATATTGTTTGATTATAAAGCACTGAATTTGTCCTGACAACTAAACGCGAAATTCCACCTTATTTGCGATGTCCTTCCGCATTTGAGACATATCACGAAATCGGCTTGTTTATTACGTCTCTACACATTTGGCGCGCCTTCAGTGGTTTTCACCTTGTTAGCATTGCTGGTAGAACCCAATTCAAATGTATTTTTAAGTGTTTAAAGCCTAAGCATATTCTAACCATCTTTCCTCCATGATCCTAACATCACGTTTCAAAATAGGCTATCCTGTCGTACTGGGGGACAAGTGAGAGAGTTGCTGACCACGTGGGTGCGCTGTGATTTGTAGTTGAAATTTCTATTTCTAATGTGAATTCACAATGCCGAAAATAACGACGTGTTTTGATAGATGCGCGGCAGAAGATAGTTATGTGCAAATTCTGCAACGTTAGACTAGATTGGAATCGTCGCGATTCATGTGTGAAACACAACTTAAGTGAAAATCACAAAAAGATGATGATAATTGATGTTTTAAGGGGCCTAACATCTAGGTTAACCGCCCCTGACGGTTTGGGTGAACGTGAAGATGAAAATGAAATGCAAACTTGAAACTAAAACTAACTACTAACCTACATACTAGAAGAAGAACTGGAAAACTAAAGGAGAATAAGGCAAATAAAGGACAGGAGGAAAAGAAATGCCCTCAACCCTCGAAGAATGCTGATTGAGGGACTTGGAAGGAAGGAGAGCCATGAAAGGCAGATAGGAAAGTGAACGAGGAGAGGACCCCACAGGTAAGGGACAAAAAGGGGAAACCGGACCCAGCTCAGGAATCCCTCTGGGTCGCCAACTCCCGAACTCACCAGCCGTGAGCCCCTGAGGGTGTAGCAATATCCAGGGTGCACCAGAAGTGGTGGGGCTACATACACCCGGCCTCCTTAAGGGCCTTGAGCAGAAGGCAGGAGATAAGATGAAAAGAAAAAGAAGGCTGACCCCTCGCAGAAGGAGGGTATCAGAAAAGATGAGACAAGGGCCAATTAAGGCGGGAAAGGAAGAGACCCCCTAGGCCTCGGATACCCTAATACCGTCGGGGTCGGAAGAGAACAAGAGTTGACCAAGTGAGGTCGACAGGAAAGGAGACAGAGAGGAGCCCGGCACAAGTAAGTGGAAGCAATGCCGGACTCAGCTGGGGCCCCGTGGTCGCCAACCCACGTTCCACTAGATGTGAGCCCCTGGGGGTCACAAAAAGAAGAAAAGGATTTTGTCTGAAGGAGGTACCAAAAGACAGATATCAGTTCAAGAGGCGGTCGGGAATTCAAAAAAAAAAAAAGTGAGAAATGACTCCCAACGAATTTGTAATGTCAACAGTGGAGGCCTATTTGAGTGCCAACATTCCTTTATAAAAGCTAGATTATCCAGCAATGAATGATTGGATGAACAAACATATACCAGGCGAGTTCATATTTTTTCGGATGCCGCTACACTTACCAGTATCCCGCAACCCCACTTTTCGTAGCGATAAAAATAATAATAGGTGGAAAGACGTAGTTTTATGTAACGAATTTTATCAATGAGGGAAGGTAATTCTTTTACGATTGCCGAGAATCCACCAACCCGCCATGACATTTACAGCTGAAAGTTTTGCAGCCACCATGGAAACGTGATGTGGGATACTAGAAAGTGTAGTAATGACTTAGTTTACTTTTAAATACTTTTAAGTTCATATCATAAACAACAAATAAGTCTGATTTATTAATATTTTAAATTAAAATGATTTGCTTGCTAATAGAGTTTTTCATTACACTGTTTTAGGAAGTGGAAATTTTTGAAGTTCTACATTCAACTGCAAATCACCTGTAAATCCTTTTCATGTAGTGACGGTAATGTAGTTGAAGATGTATTGAAGGGAATGTTAGAGGAGTATCCTATAGCTGTGAAATGTCTTCAATCTCTGTACATTTCCATTTCAAATGTTGACAGTGAAAGGGCCCTTTCCGCCTACAATGATATTTTTTCTGACAAGCGTACCAACCTGTCAAATGATAACTTAGAAACATTACTGAGTTACTAATTCAACAGCAAATGAATACTGTAAACCAAGCCATACTTAGTGTGTTTGTTGTTTCCTTCATTGCAACATAAGGCAAAGTATGTATATAGTCTAGTAAACCGTTTTTCTACACCGTAAGCAATAGCATTTAGTCACCGCTTTTATCCCGCTTTGCCCTTAGTTTTTTCACCGCTATTGTGGTTTTTTATTCACCATAAAATCGTGCCTCTAGTTATCAGACAGATTCTACACACACCCAAAGTACACGGGGCTACATGACCGCATTGTAGCAGCCCCTAAACTTAGGAACCAACCAATCAGTGTCAGTTTTAACACTGAAATCAACAGTTTTATTTCACCAAAAAATAAGGCCCTCATACATAAAATATTATAGCTCATCCATAAAATACACAGCAATTCCCCTAAATGTTAGCAGCTATGGGAAGGGCATATGGACTCACGTAATGTCTCCCCACTTGGCCAGACAGCTGCTGTGGAAGGCGTGGTTGCACAGGATGGTCAGTATCCCATCCACAGATTCGTCCATCCTCTCCAGACACACGGGACAGGTGGGCAGCTCCGTGTGCCCTACGGGCGGCACTCCCCCGTCGTCCCCCTCCCTGATGGTCTCCAGACGTGACACAAACACTAGGTGGCAGCAGCATTCTGGCTCCAACGAGTTGAACGGGGCACCATTGAAAGTCGAGTAGAACTCTGATGCTGCTTGCTGAATGGACATTAAGACACAAAGGGCATGAACTAACACACTCTCACCCTCCAGGGGAAGTAACTGTTTAACAAGGATACAGGATGTTTCTTTTCCTAATGAGGTAATTTTAGTTTAAGAAAACTTCAAAAACAAGTCTTGGTGAGGTGCTTTTGACCTTCGGTACAGGACAAAAGGTAGTTTCTATACTTACACTTCTTTATTTTCTTTCAGTTATAGTTTTAACATTACTGTTCCTTTCTTTTTAGCGTTTTTAATCATTCTGGTTACATACTTTCATTTTGCTGAATTGGACATTAGATCTTCTATGAGACGAGTGAGTGATGTGTTTACTCTTAGATGGATTTTTATTCATTTCAGTCTTATTTTGGTTATGTTCTTTACAGTTGTTCCATTGCTACCTACGATACAGATATAGTTATGATATCCCTTCATGGTCCGTAAGGACCAGCTCTTACAAGATTTTTCCATATCAATTACAATTATTCAAGGACCCTGTTACTTCATATACGTCAGTGAAGAACATATACAAGATCAAAACAGTTGATTGGGCAAAGTTTCTTCGTAGAAGATTAAATATAATTTCACTTGGACAAGTCGACAGACATTTCATGGATTTTACCCAAGTGTTTTTAATATAGTGGTTCTTATTTGTTTTTAAGGTTTGTATGTTATGAGCATCTTTTAAGTGATATCTTTGTGATCGCATGATGCCAGTGAGACGATGAGTGGCTGATGAAGGGAACAGTTATAGCCCCGAAACATGTACCACAAATGTAAGTGTTAACATAGTTTTAACATTTGTATTGTATTGATTGACGGAATAAATTTGCATATTGTTTTATATTGGTATGTTGTGATCACCATCTCACTCTTATTTATGCTAAATTTCATCCCATATCCTTGTATTATTCCTTCCCACACGTCCAACTGTTCCTGTACCTCCTCCTCGTTTCCCCAAATCATCTGCAAACACCATTGCTTTCATCTTTCCCTCCCCAATTACTTGTGCCACTCGGGTCATTATGTCATCCATCACCACAATGAAAAGTAACGGTGACAGTGCACTTCCTTGTTTCAGGCCGTTTCTCTGTTCCAACCAGTCCGATCTCTCTCCTCCCACTTTCACACAGCTCACGCTTCCCTTGTACATCTCCTTTATCCTCTTTATAGTCCATTTCTCTACTCCTCTATCCTCCAGGGACTTCCATACTTTGTTTCTGCATACACTGTCATATGCTTTCTCAATGTCCAGGAAGGCCATCAGTAGATCTGTTCCATACTCATAGTGCTGTTCTTGTAACTGCCTTACAAATCCACTGTGGACCTTCCTGCTCTGAAGCCATGTTGTTCTTCCCTCATCCCTCCTTCTATCCTTGTCCTAATTCTCTTTTCCAAAACTTTCTCAAACATCTTT
The DNA here is from genome assembly GCA_946902985.2 of Meconema thalassinum. Taxonomy (NCBI): domain Eukaryota; kingdom Metazoa; phylum Arthropoda; class Insecta; order Orthoptera; family Tettigoniidae; genus Meconema; species Meconema thalassinum. Next base: position 38,268,749 of record OX336388.2, read on the forward strand.
GCACAATGACTCATCAGTGTTATTCCCCGATAGTTTCTGCAATCTGTTCTACTTCCTTTCTTGAAGATCGGGACAATTATTCCCTTTTTCCAGTCCTCTGGGGTCTTCCTTTCCTTCCATGCTGTACTCATCACTCGGTACAACCACTGTATCCCCACCTCTCCTGCTGCTCTCACCATCTCCACACTTAACTCATCCACACCCGGTGCCTTCCCTCCTTTCATCTTCCTCACTGCATCTTCCACTTCTTTCCATGTTAAGTCCTTTTCTGTTTGCAGTTCATCTTCCTCTTCCCCAATTTCTTCCTCCTCGCCGTGGTTCCCATTTGGGTTCAGGAGTTCTTCAAAATATTCTTTCCACATTTTCTTCAGTTCTTCCCTATTTTCTATCTCTTGTCCCCTTTTGTTCACCATTCTAACATAATCCGTAGGATCCTTCCGCCTCTTATTTTCTACCATCGCATACAGGACCTTTTTTGTACCTTCACTATCCTCCTTCCTCATCTTTGTCCACTCTTCCATCGACTTCCTTCTCTCCTCAGCCACTACTCTCTTTGCCTCCTTCTTTCTTTCCTGGTACTCTTCCCTTGTCTCTACCGTCCTATTTTGATACCACCTCCTAAAGGCTCTATTCTTTTCCCTTACTATTTCTTTTGTCTTCTCATTCCACCATGGTGTTTCCTTCCACCTCTTCTTACTACTTGTCCTCCCACACACAGCTTCTGCTGCACCTACTAGTGTCTTCTTAAATCTAGCCCATTCCTCTTCCACCCCTCTTTCTTCATCTGTTGGAATTCCTTCCTTTACCATTTTGAGGTACTCGACCCTTCTATCCCCTTCTTTCAGTTTCCATATCCTTATACGTCTTTCCTGGTTCTCAGTCCCTATCTTCTCCTTACTCCCTCTCAGGTTCATTACCAGCAATCGATGGTCGCTATCCAGGTTCTCCGATGGTATAACGTTGATGTCCGTGATGTTCTTATTTAATTCTTTCTCATACAGTATATAGTCGACCACCGACTTCCTGGTCAAGTCATCACTGTACCATGTGATTGTGTGGCTCTCTCTTTTCTTGAACCAGGAGTTCCCAACTAGCAGGCTGTTCCTTTGGCAGAAGTCCAACAGTCTCTTTCCTTCCTCATTTCTTCCGCCCCAACCCTATGGTCCAAGGACACTCTCATACCCTTGTCTTTCTCTTCCTACATGGGCATTCAGATCCCCCATAACAATAATATTCCTTCTACCAGGTGCTTCTGCAATTCCTCTTCAAACTCCTCCTTCTCTTCAGAGGCACAGCCTACTTGTGGAGCATACACTTGCAATCATATCACTTCATATTGTGAAGGCAGTAGTTCCGCAGCAAAAGAATTAGGATGTTTGACCCTGGCGAGGCCAATCTTGGAATATGGTTCAGCTGTTTGGGACCTATATCGTCAATGACCTGGAGATGGTACAAAAGAAGGCATGAGCTCGACGATTTTAATCCTAGAAGTGGTGTAACTAGAACAATAGAAAAACTAGGGTGGAATCTCTGGAAGATAGAAGGTCGATACACTTTACTAAACGACCAGCATGGGGAGAACTAATCCCACCTACCTGAGAAGGGCAGATCATTTACACAAAGTTAAGGGCTCTCCGCAGCATACAAATTATGGGAAATATTCTTTCATTAACCGTGGTATTGATAATTGGAACTCATTACCTGCCACAGTCTTACAGCCTTTGCCGAAACATATTGATGTGTTTAAGACAAGATTGAGATTTTGTGTAAATACTACGATGTAATTACTATAGATTCTAAATTGCGAATTGTGTATATTGTGTTTGTAACGGTTCTCCATGTTGGGATGACAAGTGAAACGGTTTCTATTGCCCTCACTGTTGCGTGACAAATGTAATGTTTTCTCTGACTAAGATATGTTGTTTTAATGGGCGCCAAGACCTCAACGCAATGTTGAAATCTAAATTTATATTTAACAACACCTAGCTCTGGTAGAACACCTTCAAGAATCTTTATACTCAGATCGTGGTTTGATTTGATCATTAACCCAACGAACAATTGTATCAGGAGAAGGAATTGGTCTATATGTAATGCTACCTACTGAAAGCAAAGATCGCATGGTTAAAAGAAATGAATTTATTATATAAAACAAGTATTGCAAAATTAACAATAATAATAATAAGTTTTGAATTTAAATTGGAGCGTTGCGATTTGAATATTACCGCTAGAAAATTACGTGAAAATGGAGTCGGATAAATTACTGATTTTACTCTTATTCCCAAGCTATGAAGTTACTGAATTACTGAATATGAAACAAAGAGACGAGAGATTGCGTAGTTCTGAGTCATTCGCGCTTACCACTGGAAATTGCCGAAGCATTTCCCTCGTACTGGATGTTGAAGAGAGCTTCCCGCAGCCTCCTGGACGTCGTCATCTTCTTCGTTAGTTGATGATATATTTTGTAGATATGATGATTTATGGTCCGAACATCGGAACCAACACGTACAACCACACTGGTTAAGTTTTACAAAGATAGTCGCCTTGCCTCCACGGCACGCAAACCATATATGCACTCGTCGCTTCCCCTCTCTGGACCCGGCTTCAAGTCTCCCGCTCTCCTCTGATTGGCTGGGCCACCACGCGCTACCCCTCTTCTCAGGGTCATTACACTCGGCGGGAGGATGATGTTGTTTACCGTTCCAGATTATTTCGCCTTTCCTTGAAGCAGCAACCCAGGCTTGCGTCATGCTTCTTGACAAGAATAAGCCTGTAGCCGAATTCCCAGTGAGTCATCTCTCTCATAATACCCTAACTGACAAAACTCCGTAAAATTCCGTAATCAAATAATTTTCTATGATACTGTTGTTCGTAATAATTCGCTAGATAGTGTTTTCTATGACATAGAAAACCTATCTGTATGCTTATAATTTTATAAAAATGCTCCAAAAAAACCTTAATAATAATAATAATAAGTTAATAATAATAATAAATTAACATGAAAACTTCTCTTGGCTGAACAATTTGCCGAGTAAATAAATATAGAATGGCTTCCTACTGACTTATGTCAGTGGCATAAAATCCCCTCGAAAAAAACGTTACATGTTTGGTGTTATTGTTGCATACCTGCCGACCTCTCAAAATGAAAAATCGGGAGATTCGACGCGGCGAGGGGGGGGGGGATGCAACATTTTTTTTTTTTTTAGCGTATGGCTTTTAGTGCCGGGAGTGTCCGAGGACATGTTCGGCTCGCCAGTTTTGTAGCTGCTTCGAGACGGACACCCAATGGGTGAGCTACAAGTACCGTTGGGGAGGAAAGTTGGAAGGGAGGGTCGAGGAGTTGGAAGGTAGCGGCTGTGGCCTATAGTTAAGGACCAACCCCGGCATTTGCCTGGAAGGAAGATGGGAAACCACAGAAGACCATCTTCAAGGTTGCCGGCGGGGGGATTCGAACCTCCTCGCCTCCCGGATGTGAGCGACTGCCAACAGTCATGCCGCAACGACCTCGGCTAACGCACCCGGTTGCAACATAATACATACACAGGCTAAGACATTGCAGCAAATATATAAGTTACACTATTTATTAAACTGTACATGACTAACATGATATGACATCCCAGTTTACAAAAATGTACTTAAGACTGAGTAATTTTAAATTCTCACTAGTCTATCAAACAAGCATACCTTTCTTTCGACCGCACTCAGGCATACAAAACTAGTGACGTATCGAAGATCATATTATTCAATTGGTCGTTGTTGCAGGTGACTGAGGCTGATTTTGCCCTCTTCAAAAAGGTCTTGCTATATTCTTGCTCAAAACACTTCCCTTTCTGAATCGACTTCAGAGTTATAAGTTTGTCCAAAGTCTTGTCAGAGAGAGATGACCTGAACATCCTCTCACACTCTGCATTACTATGCGGAATGGTCAGAATGGAAAGCATAACTTGAGTACCCCACCACTACATATCATTTGGCCTACCAGTGCCCACTTCACATCAATTCTCACTTCTTCTTCTTCTTCTTCTCCTTCTTCAATAGATGTCACATCCTCTAGTTGGAAGTTACAGAATTGGGAATGTAAAGCATCCATTTCCTCATTAAAATTGTCTTGAGTGTCTGTTAACATGCTGGAAATTTATCTACAAAAAACTTAATTTTGGAAAATGAAATGTCCCCCTTTCCACTATGCGAGATACTGAAATCACACCTACAGACACTACAAAATGCAAATGTTGCACCTCTTCTTGATTCAGTTATATGCGGAATCAGGGTGTCTACTGTAAGGATGAAGTAAAAATTAGTTACTTTTTAGCTACCTTTTAGTTAACTTTTAGTTAATATTAGTTTGAATTCAAGATACGTCTGCGGTCTGCAAGCAAAGGGGCTCATCACGCGGTGAAGAAAGACAGCAATGAACTGTGTTTAAAGCGGTAAATACAATTCACTTAGGGAGTTATAAACATTTAAAAAATAATACGAAATATTTATTATCAAATGAGTTGTTTCAGCTAATATGTCGTCTTGTGCACAAGACGTTTTTATAATTGCCAAGAGGTTGCTCTGCTCTTAACCGTGGCGAGATTTCCTTTGTCCCCGCGGTAGATCACGAAGAAATTTATGGGACGTTACGTGATTGTAACCGAATTCCGTCTTCACAGTCAAGTATGGCGAAATTTCGAGATGTTACACGATCGGCGCTGGTCTCACCCGTTTGTCGAGATTCCCGTTGATTTCGCGATAGAACCCGGATAAATATCGCGATTTAGATAATAGGTGTCACTTCCATTGTCCTTGAGGTCGGGCGCGAGAAAATATAGCATTATTATGCAATCGGCGCCACTTGCTGTCCGTTTGACAAAAATACAGTTGTCCTCGTCATTGAATGTGGAGAACTATCGCGATGTATCGCAATCGCTGACGCTCTCTGCCGTTTTACGAGATTCAAGTTGTCCTCGCGATATTATGCATACCGCGCCGCACCCGGCCGTTGAACGATTGTCTATTCGTCCTGACAGAATGGTGGATGCAAGCTCAGGGTTGGGCATGGTTAAAATTCACGAGTAGTTATGGACAAGTTGTATGGCCGGCGCCGTGATTCCCGCTGTCCCTATGCTGTTTTTGGGAGCTCATCAGTTCAGGGTGGATCACGAGGAGAAATTAGTGTTGCGACGCAACGTAGGCTGTCATTTCTAAGTGGGTAGATGCACTTCTCGCTCCCCGTACGCTTTTGGGAAAAGTAGCGAGTAGGTTTCGGAATGTTTCGTGATTGGTGCCCAATCATCTTTGACGGGATTCCCGCAGTCCTCGTGGTCACAAGTTCACGATAGGGGACGGGTTTTATGATTTTACGCTACTGACGTCGATCTCGGTCCATTTGACGAGATTCCCGCAGGCAAGTCGTGCGGTCAGCCGGCCGTCTTGAGTATGAATGTTCGAAGTAGGTATCAAATATTAAGAATTATTCGGAGAGGATTGCACGATTAATACGACTAGAGGACACGTTTTCTTTCGAATGCGAATCACGAATTATACAAGTTATACAAGTTTTCGAAATAACCGGTTAGATTATAATATATCCGATGGAACCAACGTTCGAAGGAAAAATCGACATATAACGGAATTTCGAATTAACCATACTGGATGTCGCAAATTTACGAGACAGAATTTTTAAAATAAGTTACAGCCTACGTATTTCGAATCTTTTTCAAAATCCTTTTTCGAAACGGTAACATATCGCAAGATTGCGACATTAAATTATTTATCAATTAATATGATAAAATTGGTCCGGCTAGATCAAACATAAAATGCCAGCGTTTCGCCCCGGTGTGCCGTTGGGCTCGTCAGTTGGTACAGACACACCTCACCAATACGCATGGCTAGCACATACTGAGAAGGCCATCACAAGACACAAAATACAAGTAGTATTGACGTCACGAGTGATGCCAATGTGCTACGGAAGTCAAGCTCCCTTTCACAAAACAAAAACCTTACCTTGGCAATCCAAATAGGTTATGAACATTCCCGAATGGGAACATGATGTTATTTCCGTTTGATCAGATAAATTATCAATTAATATGATAAAATTGGTCCGGCTAGATCAAACATAAAATGCCAGCGTTTCGCCCCGGTGTGCCGTTGGGCTCGTCAGTTGGTACAGACACACCTCACCAATACGCATGGCTAGCACATACTGAGAAGGCCATCACAAGACACAAAATACAAGTAGTATTGACGTCACGAGTGATGCCAATGTGCTACGGAAGTCAAGCTCCCTTTCACAAAACAAAAACCTTACCTTGGCAATCCAAATAGGTTATGAACATTCCCGAATGGGAACATGATGTTATTTCCATACTGGATGTATGGATGTGACGTCAATACTACTTGTATTTTGTGTCTTGTGATGGCCTTCTCAGTATGTGCTAGCCATGCGTATTGGTGAGGTGTGTCTGTACCAACTGACGAGCCCAACGGCACACCGGGGCGAAACGCTGGCATTTTATGTTTGATCTAGCCGGACCAATTTTATCATATTAATTGATAATTTATCTGATCAAACGGAAATAACATCATGTTCCCATTCGGGAATGTTCATAACCTATTAAATTATTTAGCGTTATTTCTGGACTTCAATTTGACAGTCTCCAAATAAATGCCAGAAATGCGAGGTTTCTGATTAATTTCAGAAGTTTTCGCGAATAAACGTCTCGCGAAAAGTCGGGTTTCCTAATAACACAGATAAATATTTCACACAAAACTAAAAAGTCATCTTGATGCCGAAAATATACGCTGAACGATGTATACCACTCAGGGTACCCTCAGTATGCATTTCCTCGAGGTCGGGCACGGGGAAATATAGCTTATGCAATCGGCGCCGCTTGCGTGAAACTCGCTCCATCGCAATCTCTGAGCCTAGAGGCGCGAGTTTAAATTATTCAATCCGCCTTCGGAAAATTTTCGTTACCCGTATGTAAAACTCGTTACTTTTTCGTTACTTTCGTTACCCATATGTAAAATTCGTTACTTTCGTTACCGGTAGACACCCTGGGAATATTGTCTTTGTACACACTTTTAAATGTCACATCATATTTCTTCGCCATATTACCGAGGAACCGACGCAATCACTCAGATCGAAAAATCACAATAGCCTACCGGCATATTAACGCCAACAACATCTAAGTTATACACAAATCATATAATTTCACGTGTGAAGCAGATACAATATTCCGCAGCGTACAACTACCTCTCACCAACTGGTCATTATGCAAAACATCTAGGAACAAGCGCTGAATTAACGTTCGACGATTTCAAACGAAGAATTATTCAAAGCCAACTTTTTATAACAGCAGGACGCGACGCGGGAGTTAGTACGCAGTTGTCGATTATCGATAAAAAGCGAAACTGCGGTATCGAGATATAACTTCGAAACACGTCAAGTCGATCCGTTCGATAGACGACACATTAAATCCGAAATTACGCGTGGAATTTTTGAAAAATCGGGAGATTTATTACGTTAAGCGGGAGGGCGGGAGAAATGGTCTGAAATCGGGAGTCTCCCGCCTAAATCGGGACAGTTGGCAGGTATGTTGTTGGTAATTTCTGTAATTGTACAATTTGCCACCCCCGTTTGCAAATATTATATATAATAAAAACTGATGAGCCCAATGGTAAAATGTTTGAGTTAGCCGGGCCATTTTTTCAAACTTCTTTTTGAAGTTTTGTTAAAGTACTATCAGTTCCAACGTTTGCCGCTGGGTGACAGTGGCATCTAGTAACCAAAGTTGGAGCTACTTTAAATTGAACTTTATTAATCTTCATTCATTTCAGCTCTTATTAACTCCTTTCGTGAGGTGGGCGTCAGGAAGGGCATCCGGCCGTAGAAACCATCAGCCACGTGGAATTTCATCGCGTCTCATCCCCGACCCCTTTGGAAAACGGAACTACAGTGCACTCCCGATTATTCACGTGCGGATAATTCGCGGGTCTCCAAATATATTTTAAATAGAAATTGTCACGGCAACTAATCATCATGCTAAGTAAAGCAATCTCTCAGGCATTTAAAAGAATTTTCGTGCGACGCAATGCGTAAAGACGAAATCATTGTCATTCGAGAAGACTGAACTGCGTTTCTCTGTGATGGAACAGTAGGCCTACTTGCGCAATGTTCGAAACATACGAGCAGGTTGCCGCGAGTGGCATAGCATAGATTTCCTTTATCTTCGAAGCCCAAACAATACAAGAGGAATGCACTTTCACTGGGAACCTACCCTCCCTTTCCCAACAGCCACACTCCAAGTTGTGAAGGGTGGACAGCGTATTGTAAACAGCGATTATTGCGTAATGACGTAAACTTTCCCGAGACCGAGAGCGTGTTAGTTGGATGCTCTTTATGCAGTCACGAGAGAAAAATACAGCTACAAAAGCAAGCGCTTGCCGACAACTGTAACGACGATATTTCGAACGGGCAAGTTAGACGCCGATAAAGACGATTATGATTTAAGACATGAAAGCAAAGATGAAATAGCACGGAATTTGACTGTCGGTGAGGAAAACTGAGATCCAGTTGATATCAAGTGCGGGAGTGATGCAACGGGAATCCCCGAAAGTTTCCCACAGTCTCTACTCACACTTCTATCTTATATAGAAAAACGAAATGAATTTTCGTTCTCTTATAATGTTTTCTTCGGAAATGTGCACTCGAAAATTAGAATACACGATCTAAAATAACTGCGGATAATTCGCAGAATTTCGTGCATTAATTACTGCGAATTACCGAGAGTGCACTGTAGATGTCACCGACATTGTTTCTCGTTTCATTTAATTTTAAGATAAATGATGACTACATCACAAATATTAGTTGTTGCTTTATGATTACATAATACAGGGGGATCGATGTGTGATCACTAGGGCTCGGAACTTAAGGTGCTAAAATCGGGAAAAATATTTATTTTTTATGTATTAAAAATACCTGAAATATGTGACAAAAAAGTAAAAAATATTTATTATTTAGTTTAATAATGTGAATTTATGGTATGTCTCACTGACTGCTGAAGCATTACAATAGACAACGAGATACATCTTCAGGTTGTCCATCACAAATGACCGACAATTATCGCGAAACACTTCTTCTGAAGGCGCGAAACTGCAGCAATATGTTTGTTACCCTCGAGGTGTTGTGTAACTTGAGATCGCTGTCCAGCCTTGATTGCTTTCCCACATGGTCAGCAGCTCTAGCACGTCGTACAATATGGCTATGGGTCATATGAGAGGAGACAGGTATCGTCTTCTACAAGAAATTATTCAAGGGAAGGTTGAGGGCAGAAGGAGGATCTCTTGGTTGGACAATCTAAAAAAATGGTTCAAGTGCAGTTCCAGTGAACTTTTTAGTGCTGCTAGATCCAAAAACCGTATTGCTGTGATGATCGCCAACCTTCTTAGAGACGTCACATGAAGAAGAAGGAAATCCCCGGCTTCCACAGTGAGTGGCACGGGGCGACAAGTTAAGAATAACACAGCTGCAAGCTGACATACGCTCTGCATGAAGATTAGATAGCTCACAGGTTCCTCCCCGTTGAAGTAACACAGAACAAAAATGAAATAAACTGAAAGATCTAGCATACTGATTTTACAAAATGTAAATATTATGTCTTTTTATGTGCTAATAAGTGAAAAGCAGAAATATATGTATTTATAGAAAAGTGATTAAAATATGTATTTACATAAAAAAGTATTTACCTAAAAATCCGAGCCCTAGTGATTACATGGATAAAGTGTTTATGATGGCAGAGATTTAGTTTCTCAGATCAAACCCTCACCAAACCAGGAATGAATTAGTGTGTGCTTGAGTTCCTAAACTCTCATAGCTCAATTGACTGTGTGTTTACCTGTGTTCTGAAGGTGAGCAGGGCCATGTACTGGTTGGGCGAGCCATCCCGCACGATGCGCAGGTGCTGGATGCCCCCGTGACACGCCGCCGTGTAGGTCAGCAGGTCGTGGCATGTCATGTCTGCCGGGACAGCAAGTATGCACACAGTCTGGCTCCGCTGAGAGGCCCGGTCCATGGAGGTGTGCTCACTGCAAACAAACATTCCTCATCTAACTTTATAAGACATGTGATGCCACATGGTGCTGAAAACAAGGAAATATACCGTATTACTCTCCTATAGTACTCCACTTAATTTTCGAGAGCCATAATACAAAATTCTTGGAAATCGCTTATAGTGCCCGTCCTGTCTGTCATTGTCCAGCAACAAGCACGAGCAGCTCCGCGCGGATGGGATACGGCCTGCGGTTGGTCAGGCAAAACAATCACAGGGAAAGTGTAATACTTTTTCAGAGGTGCTTTGTTCCTGCGTAAGTCTTCCAATACTCTGTCAAATTCTTATCTCAATATTAAATCTCCCTTCGCATCCACATCAATTTCCTGTTCCCTTTCCATTACTGTACATGATTCTCAATCTCCTTTCCCTTTTACAAAGACTCTATGTAGGCTTTCCATCTGTGTCCTAAATATTACAGCACTTAGTCTTAATCCTTCGATAAGCTGTGTCTACTTTTCCTAATTTCAGGCAATTTTCTATACCTGCACATTTCTCTTTCAACCATTCTTCTTTCGCTTCCTTGCACTTCTTGTTAACCTCATTTCTCAGACGTCTGTATTCTGCTTTCCCCTTTTCATCTCTTACATTCTTGTGTTTCCGCCATTCATCCATTAATTCTAGTATATCCTGAGTGATCCACGTTTTTCTACCTATTCTTTCTTTCCTACCAATGTTTACTTCTGCGGATTTTATTTCATTTTTCAAAAGTGCCCATTCGTCTGCAATTGAAATTTGTTTAGGATTTCTCATTAGTCCTTCCTTTATACTCTTCTTGAATCTTTCGTTTACATCCTTCTCTTTTAGTCTGTCTATTGCCCACCTATTTGGCTTTTGAATTTTCTTCAATTTTAATCTGCATTTCATAACAACCAGATTGTGTTCAGAGTTTATGTCAGCATCGGGATAAGTTTTACAATCCAAAATCTGGTTTCGAAACCTCTGCTTGACCATAATGAAGTCGATTTGGCAACGCCCGGTATCACCTGGTCTCATTCATGTGTATATTCTTCTATTGTGGTTATCGAATAAGGTGTTAGCTATGACCAACTCATGCTCGGTGCAGAATTCCATCAGCCTGCTTCCTCGCTCAGTCCTTTCACCTAATCCGAAATCTCCTACTATCTTCCCTTCTCTCCCTTTTCCTACCACAGCATTCCAATCTCCCATTACTATAACATTCTCATCACCCTTGATATACCTCAGAATTTCATCTATTTCTTCGTAGACCTTCGTAGGCATATAGACTTGTACCACTGTGGTGCACGTAGGTTTAGTATTGACTTTTGCTACAATAATCCGTTCACTATATTGCTCATAATATTCCACCCGCTGTCCAAGTTTCCTACTCAATATGAGACCAACCCCTGCTTGTCCATTGTTTGATTTAGTGCTAATGACCCTATAGTCTCCTGACCAAAAGTCCTGTTCTTCCTGCCAGCACATTTCACTAATCCCAACCAAATCCAACCTCAACCTATCAATTTCCCTTCCTAAGTTTTCTAAGCTTCCACTTCCCAGCAGACTTCTAACATCCCACGCTCCGATCCGTAAAATGTCAGATTTCCTCTTGTCACTTCTGTGATGTGAACCCCCTCTCAAGTAGTCTCCTCGGGAAGAGCAATTCGGCTGTAGCTTCCCGTTGCTTTCAGCCGTGCAACAGAATGCAGTGTAGACATTAGTTGGCTAATGTTATCAATATCTTTACCATCTATAAGACAAGCAAAGAATTGATTTATTCTGAAAGGCTGTTATTACCATTCAGAATACAGTAATAGAGCAATTCTACTAACAAAAAATACTAACCATCTACTAATAACCAAATAGTAAAAAACTAACGAAAAAAATACTTAAAGTCTACCAACAGCAAAATAATACCGATATGGAGAAAGCTGTACAGCGTTGCAAGGATGGAGCCCTTCACGTGTCATGGCGTGCCTCATTCGGAAGTGATGGACTGCATCTCGGCAACGCTGTACAGTTTTACCAGTAACGGCTAGCTGCGGAACCATGTCTTAGTTTCCCGTACAAATACAAACCAATATAAAATAAGTGAATTAATTTACATATTTCACAGTCATACAGCATAACCTTTTGATGTATAAGGATCACAACGCGACCAAGAAGTACATTTTCCAACCACCCCGAGCCGAGAAAAAGTTACCTTATAAAAATGATAACTTTGTTTTTTGGACACACAAAATTTTGAAAATAATAAACCAGTAATAAAACATCCAATGTATATGGTGTTAAAATTTGGAATCGATCTGATGACGGGTTTTTGAGATAATAATTCTTAAATGTGACGCATGGTTGAAATACGCTTAAAATTGGGCACTTTTTGTGTTGCAACTGGGATCAAAAATATTAAAATATAAATTAAAAATTCCAAACCTACATGAACTAACGCACAATAGAACGACGAAAATGATGATGTTATTGGATTTTATGTAGGTCTATTGGTTACTTCACAAACAACCTTCAAACTCGAGTGCACATAATATTTTGGTCGACAGTAGTTAAAGTGATTTTCCTTCTGACCACTAGATAACTCTAGGGTAACACTGAATTATCAAGTCGGAAGTAATGATGGCTTTACTATAGGTAAGGCTAATTTTTGGTAAAGGGTGCTTGCCTTTCATAGTACCTTAGCACTGCTCGTAACATCATAGCGGCCTTCCCAGTATGTACTAGCCAAGTGTCTTGGTGAGGTGTACCATATTGGAAATATCTGTTCCCGAAGGAAACAGGATGTAAAATTGTCCGATTGAGCTATGTACATTAACAAATTCAGAAAGAAATTTGATAAAATGGTCCGGCTAGCTCAAAACAGTTGCCAGCGTTTCGCCCCAGTGTACCAATGGGCTCTTCAGTTGGTTATGGTACACCTCACCAAGACGCGTGGCTAGTACATACTGTGAAGGCCGCTGCAAGGCACAAAATGTCGCCACGAGCAGCGCCAATGTACTACGGAAGTCAAAACTTCCTTTCAAAAATAATGTTACCTTACCTTGCTAATCCATATTGGAAATATCTGTTCCCGAAGGAAACAGGATGTAAAATTGTCTTGGTGAGGTGTACCATAACCAACTGAAGAGCCCATTGGTACACTGGGGCGAAACGCTGGCAACTGTTTTGAGCTAGCCGGACCATTTTATCAAATTTCTTTGTGAATTTGTTAATGTACATAGCTCAATCGGACGATTTTACATCCTGTTTCCTTTGGGAACAGATATATCCAATATGGATTAGCAAGGTAAGCTAACATTATTTTTGAAAGGAAGTTTTGACTTCCGTAGTACATTGGCGCTGCTCGTGGCGACATTTTGTGCCTTGCAGTGGCCTTCACAGTATGTACTAGCCACGCGTCTTGGTGAGGTGTACCATAACCAACTGAAGAGCCCATTGGTACACTGGGGCGAAACGCTGGCAACTGTTTTGAGCTAGCCGGACCATTTTATCAAATTTCTTTGTGAATTTGTTAATGAGGTGTACCATACCAATGGTACACCGGGCCGAAACACTGGCAAATGAATTGAACTAACAGGATCAATTTTTCGAATTTACTTGAAATTTGATCATGTGTTAACATACATACTATGAGGGCAGAGTGTCTCTAGATTTGAAATGTATTTATGCAGAATAATATCCTAAAAAAAAAAAAATAGATGGAGGGTAGGAACTAAAAATCCACAATGACATCAGAACAAGGGTCACTTGGCCACGGCAGAGGTACTAAAGTCAAGGAGCAAGCACATCAACAACAGGTGTAGGATACGTACTCTTCTTTGAATAAATGAAGAATGCCCTTTGTAACCTCCACAAAGGGGTTTCCAGATATGAAGGGGATCTGCTCCCTGGGGAGAGCACTTGCTGCCTCGGCTCCATCAGGCTCGCAGGACCGGCGAGGCTTGGCATCGACTGCAAACAAAACAACACTTCATTACCCAAAATCAAATTAATGATATTCTTTTCACTAACCAACTGAAAACATCCTGAATATTTTCTGAATAACCTTTTCCACTATGTCGGTGGTTGAATGTGTGGGCTCATAGTCACTAGATGACCGGCTGGACACTGTATGGGAGTAAGCAGACATTATGTCTTTTTCAATAATTAATAATAAAATGTTATTGGTTTTACATCCTTTTAACTACTGTGGCTTTCAGAGATGCCGGGATTTTGCCCAGAAGGGGATCTTGAATGTGCCAGTAGAGAACCTGCAACAAAAGCTTGCCGAAACTCAGCGATGCGCAGAGACCAACATCAAATGGCGTAGTTTAATGCTCATTACGGGGCTCCTGTGTGTCCCCCGAATGCTGATTACCGGGCTCACTGCATTCTTCAACGCTGCGAAACGCGGTCTACAGCTGTAATTCAAGCGTACAGTGCAAGGAAGCATAGGGTAATTAGGCTATGATTACTGTGCCATGCCTCCGCCGGGGCAGACGGTGCGTTCAGCGAGCTACTGCAGCAAAGTAGGAGGGGCGTGTGCTGCCACTACCGAACATTGCCCAAGATCTGTGGCAAGCTCTTCTTGCTTACATTCTAAATCTACTGACATAGCTTCCTCGTATTTGCACACCCTCAAATGCCAGCTGACTGCACCAGGATTTGATAAAGCAACTTTGGGCACAGCAGGCAAGAACGTTACCGCTGAACCACGCAGCCAGTCAACGCCCTTTTCAGTATAAGGTATAAGATCATTTTAAAAGGTTGTCCTGCTTACCTGTCCTTAACGAGTTTGCGTTTTAAGGGTAACATAAAATAATGTTTGGCCTGCAATAGTAATGAGAATAGTTCCAGAATCCATAACATACACCACTTTTGTAAGCCATTCCAGACTCCATACTTTTAAATAGGGTTAGTTACAATGGCAAACTACCTCACTCCTCTTTTTGCCTAGTATGCCTCAATATAGAGCTGCCTTGGGGTTTTGTGGGTATCTACCCACATAACCTAACGGCGGTACTGTTTGAGGATCCAACCAGCCTTCGGGCCGACTACCTAACAGACAGTTACAACTTCTACCAAAAGATACCGCGTGCAATGATGTTCAGGCAGACGTGCTCTGTAGCAAGTCAGTTGGCAGTAGGCACGCTTAAAGCATACACCTGTACAACTAACAGCTGAGCTCAGATAAGTAACTATATACTGTACGAGGCCTGTTAGAAAAGTATCCGACCTTTGGTCAGGGGAAGAAAACTGGCATACCAGGAGCGTTGGGAATCTTATCACCCTCAAAGTAGTCTCCTTCTCCCAGTGGTGCCGCCATTGTTGGAAACATTCCGAGAAAGCCTCTTTCGGAACGGAGTTTAGCTCGGCTGTTGTTGCTACCATAATGTTCTCTCTTGTCTGAAATCGTGTTCCTTTGATTTTGGGGAACAGCCAGAAGTTACAGGGGGCCATATCAGGAGACAAAGGAGACAGGTTTTTCGCCTTCAACACGAAGTTGCTTTTGCTCTGCCATCAGCAGCTTCGGCATGGATTTCACCGCTACTCTCTAAATGGCAAAATCCTCAATCACAATGTAATGTGCCGAAAAAGTGCCATTGCCCAGCCCTTCCGCAATTTCTCGGATAGTCACACGACGGTCCCGCATCTCCAAAGCGTTCACTTTGGCAATGACCTGGTCATTTCAGCATGTTGATGGCCGACTGGAGCGTGGTTCGCTCACCACAGATGTGCCACTACTTAATCTGTGTGATACCCATAACATCACCGAAAGCTGTCTGAATCTTCCACCTGGCTGAGACAGCTACAAGAAAAAAGTAGATAACAACAGAATCCACTCTTCTTAGTCTTTTATGACTTGGAAAAGGCATTTGATTAGGTTCCAAGACCAGCCATGTGGGCGGTGCTGAAGCGGTTTGGTTGCCCTCAGCGTTTTGTAGATCTAATCAAGGCTCTCCATGATGACATGACAGGTCGGGTTTGCCATCAGAATAAGAGGTCCGATGAATTTCCTATTACCCATGGACTGAATCAAGGATGTGTACTGGCTCAAACGCTTTTTGCACTGTACTTGGCTGCAATGCTTTATGATTCACCCACAAACATCCCAGGTGTGAAGGTCAAGTATCGTTTTGATGGAGGGCTTTTCAACCTAACTCGTCTCCGCTCCTTGAGGGAAACTCAGGTTACTAACATGTTGTATGCAGATGATGCTGCGTAACCAACTCTCACACCAGAAGAGCTTCAAGAGTCAGTTAATTGTTTCAAAAGTGCATGTGATCGCTTTGGTCTTACCATAAATGTCAATAAGACTAAAGTCTTGGCATAGCCTTCACCAGGCACACCTCTTCCTCAGTTCAATATCTCCATCTCAAATTTGCCATTAGAAAAGGAAGACCACTTCTCATACCTGGGCAGTACCATTTCTGTGAGCTGTACCTGTGAGCAGGATGTGGATAAGAGAATTGGCGCAGCCCATGCAGCATATGGACGATTAGCGCACCGGGTCTTCGTGAATCAAGATCTGTCCATTGAGTACAAAGCTTATGGTGTACAAAGCAGTAGTCATTTCTACATTGTTGTATGGCTGTGAAACGTAGACCCTTTACCGACGTGATCTTAGGAAGCTTGAGCGTTTCCACCTACAAAAACTTTGATCAATCCTGAGGATTAAATGGGAAGACCGCATTACCAATATTGCTGTTCTGGAAAAGGCTCAAATCAACAGCATTTAGACAGCTCCTTAACCCGGGCCATGAGTCAATCCTAATTGGCTACATGGATAATTCTTGCCAGGCGCGTCCACGTCGCGGGGGTGGGCAACGGTACTGTAATATACCATGGAACTACAGTACCGGCTAAGTTCTGGTAAGGACCCAGTCCTATGGGGTATAACATAGGCCGCGTGCACAGGGTTACGTGCGAAGTCCTCAACGGAATCTGCAGCGGAGAAGATGGACTTCAGAACGGTGGAGATTGCGGAAGAGGGAACCCAGTACTCAGGGAATAGTATGAGTACAGCATCAATCGGCAGCGTCTGTTTCCCATGTTAGGGGCGGCTGCAAGGGTGTCTGTTCTCCATGTTAGTGGCGGCCTGAATAATAGCTGGCAGTAGCTTCATAAAATGCCTTTGGGAGTGGCGACCCCATCGTAATAATAGCCTAAAATGGAAATGGCACTTCCAATGATTCGGAAAAGGTTAGGGCGTACCCTGCAGGCGACGCGCAGTTCCTTTGGTACTGGGGGAACTGTGAGAAATGGGCGACCAGTAACCGAAATGCAAGTGGGAATCATGAATGTCATGACCCTGACAGGCAAGGTGGAGGAGGTGGTAGACTTCATGGAGAGGGAGAAGGTTGGAATGATGGGGCTGAGTGAAGTGAAATGGAAAGGTAAAGGAAGGAAGAAATTGAGGAAAGGATATACATTATACTGGAGTGGTGGCCAAGAGGCAAAAAATGGAGTGGGGCTGATAACCTCGAAACAACTGGAGGAGTATGTTGAAGTGGTAGAGTGTATGAGTGACAGAATAATGAAAATTAGAATGAAGATGAAGAATGACGTGATGGACTTCATACAAGTGTATGCACCACAGACTGGAAACAGAGAAGAAGATATTGAAGTATTCCTGGAGGATGTAGAAAGAGTAATCTCAGATGTAGAAGTGGTGATCATGGGAGATATGAATGCACAAGTCGGAAATGAGAGACAAGGAAAGGAAGAAGTCGTTGGACCATATGGATATGGGAAAAAGAACCGGGAAGGAGAGGAACTTGTAAACTTTTGTGAAAGGAATGGACTGATAGTGGGTAATTCATGGTTTCGGAAGAAAAACAGCAGGAAAATTACGAGATATGGGTGGGGTGATAGAAGAACAAAATCAGTAATTGACATTTCCTGGTGGAAAGGACAAATCGCAGAAAGCTGATGGATGTGACAGCTTTACCAGGAGAAGCATTTGATGGGGACCATACAGCTGTGGTGGTAAAATTTAGATGGGGAAAATTGGAAAACCTAAAGGAGATCAGAGAAAGTAAAATAAAAGTATGGAAATTGAAAGACAAAGCTGTACAGGAAGATTTTCAGGAGAGATTGAAGCAACAAATCCCAGTTACTGAAGTGGAAAATGTAGAAGAGGAATGGTCCCACTTTAAAAAGGCATTTGCTGGTGCAGCAGAGAGTGCTTGTGGTAGGACGTCAACAAGAGTGAAAGAGAAGGAGACACCGTGGTGGAATGAGGAAGTGAGGAAAGCAGTGAAAGAAAAGAAGTCTGCGTGGAAAGAATGGAACCGAGATCAAACAGAAGAAAGCAAAAGGAAGTATCACGACAGCAAACGGAGGTGTAAGAAAGTGGTAGGAGAAGAAAAGAAGAAAAGTTGGGAAGAATTTACACGAAGAATGGAAACAGATGTAAGTGGCAGTAAAAGGATGCTGTATGGGCTTCTAAGTAAGAGGAAAGAAAGGGTTACTGCAAAGCTGGTGAAAAAGGAAGATGGAGAGTTGTTAACACACCCGGAAGAGATAAAGGGACGATGGAAGGAGTATTTCGATAAGCTATTGAACGTGAGCAATTGTACTGGTGAGATCAAAGTGACACAGCCTGACGACTCTATTGACGTCCGAAACGGGGGAGGAGCTTACGGTCAGCTGCTTCCAATATGGCGGCGACATAGTGACGAGAAGTAAGCAAGACAGTGATTGGGTGTGCGTTTGTTATGGCTTCTAATTTATGATGGCAAAATACTACATATTTTCTTTCATTGATAGAAATATTTTTATAATCAATATAAATGCAGTGCTTAATTACTACCAGTTAAAAATATTACCCACATGTAGATAGTTAATTTACTGTCTGCTGTTACATATATGAAGCCTGTACTTGGGAGCCTAGTGGTATCGATGTTTTTATTAATTTCACAATATATATATATCTCACATAACACAAAGGACGACTCCCTGATAATAAATTAAACCCAGCAACCCTGAATTTGCATGAATGTTTTGGGTTCAAAGAAGCGTTACTTGGGATGCTCAAATCACACTTCAATATTGCTGATATTGACCTACATACTTGCTGTTAAAAGGCAAGAATATAAATTTATTAATTTCTTGCCACAAGCAAGTTAAAATGGAGGCATCCTCTTTATCAATATATTTAATTAAATATTTAAAATACAGATACTTGTCATAAGCAAACGGAACAAATCAAAAACTACACTTTAAGCCAAATCAAATTCACTCCTCAGCTCGACATGAACCATAATACCAAATAAAACCTATGGAAAACATACTCTCCTTACTGTTGTACAACTTTCAAACCAACTATTCGCACTCAAAACTGAAAAACCCTGAAATGGGAATTAATTAAAGTTAGAATAGCCTAGGCCGATCAGGTCTCCTGCTACATTACCGCATATGCATACTTACATCATTATAACTTCCAAATTACGGCTAAGTGACCTATCTGCCTGAGTAGTATAGATGTTACCGGCCTCCCTGGGATGATGGGTCACCAAACCGGTACTTAAAACTAAGATTTTACACATTAATCAACTAAATTCAACAGTAAGGAGATCATAGCCAAAAACACAATTTAAGCCAAATCATACTTCAATATTGCAAATATTGACCTACATACTTGCTGTTCAAGGGCAAGAATATAAATTCTCTGGCAAATTAAGGCTAGGAACAGCATTTTTCTTAAGTTATCTAACCATTCGGCTATTGTCAATCGGAAGAACCCCTAAAATAAGTTTACGAAGAGCGGATTACATTCTATGTAGGCCTACGGCACAGAAGTATTAGGCTACAAGTTTATCAGTATTTCTGATGTAGCTAAATCCTTGTCAATACAAATTAGAGACAATAACTATCAATAATCAACAGTACCGGTGCTTATGCTGTGGAAAGAAGTCGTCTTCACAAAAATGCAGACTGCACACTGTCATGTAACGTGTAACAAGTTTTCCAATTGACAGCGCCGAAGCCCATCTTTCTCTCTGAACTTTTTGTACAGAAAAGTAGTGAAAAGATTTCGTACCGGCTTTATACGATTTGCAACCGAATACAGAGCAGTACCTCCTCGAATTTGACAAATTCCTTTCTGTTTCCATCACGACGTCAATGCTTCACCATGCTCACCAGTCACTATGTTACAGCTTCAACATTCTACCGCGTGGCTGCGCCATCCAACTTTTCTGACGTCAATAACAGAAGATGATATAACAATGCTGGAGGTGGAATTAGCAGTACAGAAAATGAAGATGGGAAAAGCAACAGGGGTGGATGAAATCAGTGTAGAAATGATAAAGGCTGCTGGACCTGTGGGTATGCAATGGTTGTATCGACTGCTAAAGTGTGTGTGGAAACGGAAATGTGTACCAGAAGACTGGGAGAAAGGGCTAATAATACCAGTGTTTAAGAAAGGGGACAAGAAAGTGTGTGATAACTATAGAGGGATCACCCTCATATCACAGATAGTAAAAATACTGGAAAGGATATTAGAAAGAAGAATGAGAAGAAAGGTGGAAGGAGAGTTGCAAGAGGAACAGTATGGCTTCAGGAGTGGAAGATCCACAGTGGACCCAATCTTTAGCTTGAGGCAGGTGATGGAAAAGAACTGGGAATATGGAGAGGATTTGATCATGACTTTCATAGATCTAGAAAAGGCATATGATAGTGTCCCCAGAGAGAAGGTATGGGAAACCATGGTTAAGAAGAGACTGGGAAGAGAAATGTTGGAAATGGTGCAAGCAATGTACAACAACTGTGTTAGCAGGGTACTGACCCCAGTTGGAAAGACAGATTGGTTTAGGAACAAGACTGGACTAAGACAGGGGAGTGTGCTGTCACCTCTTTTATTCATAATGGTAATGGATGAAATTGTAAAGGAAACAAAGGAAGCATATGGACATAAAGAAATGAAGTTACTATTATTTGCAGACGATATTGTGGTCTGGGGAAGGAACACCGAAGAAGTGCAAAAACAACTAGATGCACTGAACGGAAATATTCAGAAGTATGGCCTGAAAATCAGTATAGAGAAAAGCAAGACCATGGTGATGACAAGAGGGGAAAGACAAGGTAAGGGCACTGTGAAAATTGGAAGTCAGAGTTTGGAAATTGTGGACACTTTCAAATACCTAGGAAGTGAATTGATGCAAACTGGTAGGTTGGACATGGAGATTGGCAGGAGGGTACAGCAGAGCAATGCATTCTATCAAAGTGTAAGAAAACTTATTTGGGATAAGGAAGTACCAAGGAAAAGCAAGGAGGTAATGTATAAAATGTACTATGTACCCATATTAACTTATGCAGCTGAGACTTGGACCCTGACGAGCAGGCAAGAGAGTAGAATCCAAGCCAGTGAAATGAAATTCCTAAGAAGTATGATAGGTAAGACAAGGAAAGACAGAGTGAGGAATGAAGATGTTAGGAAGGAAGTTGGGATGGGAAAACTAAATGAGAGAATTGAGAAGAATAAACTAAGGTGGTTTGGACATGTAAAGAGGATGGAGGAAAATAGAATACCAAGACAGATGCTGGAGGTCAAGTGCAAGGGTAGGAGAGCAAGGGGAAGACCTAGAACAAGGTGGATCGATTCAGTGAAGAACAGCGTGAGAAAAAGAAATCTATACTGGGACAAGATCGTGGAAGAAGAATAGTGGAAGGAAAGAGGAAAGTGGAGAAGTGCCATAAATACCCCGGCCCGGCAGGAGCTGGATAAGGGGAAATGATGATGATGATGATGAGAATCATCCATAATAGGTCACCAATTTAGATGGATTGGTCATGCCCATCGGATGGATGATGTGAGATTACCTCGTCAGATGCTATATGGTGAGTTATGCTATGGCACCAGGCCTCATGGTGGTCCTAAGAGGCGCTACAAGGACCAATTTAAGCAGACCCTGAAATTGACAGTTTTTGATTCACAAACCTGGGACACGCTGGCTGAAGACCGCTCAACTTGGCGCCGTACCATCTCGGATACTGTAAAGACGTTTGAAAGGGATCGACGCACACATG
Source organism: Meconema thalassinum (assembly GCA_946902985.2). NCBI lineage: Eukaryota > Metazoa > Arthropoda > Insecta > Orthoptera > Tettigoniidae > Meconema > Meconema thalassinum. The sequence continues at coordinate 38,290,825 of OX336388.2, forward strand.
AAGAGGTCAAGCGTCAAGCTAGGAATCTTCGAGCAGCCCAACTACGTCCTCCTCCAGTATGTGACTTGTGTCGACCATTGTTCCACGCCAGGATTGGACTCTTTAGTCACCGTAAACACATCCACAAACTGGACTGAAGATTTATACTCGGATTCGAGTAAAAGCCAATGATGCCACTACTTAATCTGTGTGATGCCCATAACATCACCGAAAGCTGTCTGAATCTTCCACCTGGCTGTCGCTCAGTTTCTGGCAAAATATGATGTAATAGCGCTGCTCCAGTTGTTCCGTCATCTTTCTTGCAATGGAAAACCGATGAGAGCACTACACACTCAAATGCTGCTTGCAAGCAACAGGCGCTATCGACAGGCAGGAAAAAATTCATGCAAGGGCACGAAGGTTCAAAGTCGCCTCATGCAAGCACACTTGATTCAAATCCATCAGATTTTCGCAAAAGAAAAAAAAGTAAAATACTTTTTTTTTGGGTTGGTTCCTTAGTTTAGGGTCTGCGACAACGCGGTCATGTAGCCCCGTGTACTTGGGTGTGTGTAGAATCTGTCTGATAACCTGTGTTAATTGTTGGTTCTTAAGTTTAGGGGCTGCGACAACGCGGTCATGTAGCCCCGTGTACCCTGGGTGTGTGTAGAATCTGTCTGATAACCAGTGTTAATTGTGATGACTGCATTAGTGTGTGTATCTGTTTTAATTCAATTAAGGACTGCAGACTATCAATTTTCAAGTAGTTCCTACCTTTGCCGCCAAACACCACCGTCAACGACTATTAGTTCAGAACTTAGCTACCAGACGTCACCGCAGTCGGCTCTTGGCAACGAACGTAGGAACCTGAGAAAGCGTTGTTTACATTCTTGACCTATCCAATTTAGCTTCACACAGGTGTAATTAGTAGAAGGTTCTTTAACATGCCATAAATCTATGCCGCTAGGCATAATGAGGGATATTTAATACTCCTAAAATATCCGACGACTTCCGCCGGGTTTGAACCCGCGATCTTGGGCATAGAAGCTCAGCATGTTACCAACTACGCCACCGAAGCCGCCGGTGTTAATTGTGATGACTGTATTAGTGTGTGTTATCTGTTTTTAATTTAAGTAGGAACTGCAGACATTGAATTTCAAGTAGTTCCTACTTTTGCTGCCAAACACCACCATCAACGACTACTAGTTCAGAACTTGGCTACTAGATGCCACTGCAGTCATCTCCTGGCGACGAACCTAGGAACTTAATTAGAGCGTTGTTTAACCTATAATTAATGTAGCTTCACACAGGTGTAATTAGTGGAAGGTTCTTTAACCTGCCATAGATCTATGACATGGGACCGCCGGCTTTACTTCCCCTCCGAAGGAAGGCATACTGGGGGATTTTTAACGCTTTTAAAAAATCCGACGACTTCGGCCGGGCTTGAACCCGCTACCTTGGGCATAGAAGCTCAGCATGTTACCAACTACGCCACCGAAGCCGCTAAAAAATTCTTCAACTACTGAAATTAGCCAGTAACTTAATGGTAGGGGAAAATCTGGAGATGATAGATGTTTACTCCTCCGCTGTCTATGGCCCACACGCCGTCCTGAATTTGATGACGACTTATATAGTAAAAATTCCAGCCCTGTCGGCCTTTTTCAGCATTAATTATGCACAAGTACAGTATTTTGAAAGTTGAAAATACAGTTGATTCCGTCTAGGCAATACTAATGTTTATATACTAGTACATGTTTCGGAGCTTACTATTTTACAAAAATCTGCTCCTTCATCAGCTAGTACGGTACTGGCCAGTCACCATGAACATTAAACTAAACTTCAATAATTTTCATCCAAACCAATGGTTTTTGCCTAGCCCAATATTTTCATCCAAACCAATGGTTTTTGCCTAGCCCAATATTTCAATCCAGACCAATGGTTTTTGCCTAGCCTAATATTTTAATCCAGACCAATGGTTTTTGGCCAGACCAATATAATTGTTAGGTATTTCCCTCTCACGAATTGATTGCCGGCGGTTGAGATGGGAACTAGGCCTATTCTTTGTTTACTTGTGTCACACACTATAGACTAGATTACTTCTTAAAATTCAATTTTTAAATGTATTTCCATTGAATTTTCAAGAAGTGCAAGAAACTTGATATTTGGCAAGCCTACAATTTCATTGAGACCATTTGCAAGATTTTGGCACAAACCTAACTCCCTCTGGTATAAGAAACATACATGTTTTCATGATAATCTGTGAAAAAATAAAAAGTGATATCATTGGCATGTTTGGGTTAATGTCCCCTATGTTTCAAAGGTGACATTCGACAGAGAACAAGACCACATAAGTTTGTGATCTACCCAGTTTCTAGCTGTTCTGGAGAATATACTTCACATCACAGTGTTGGGTGATACCGTATTCAAGTGCATTAGGTGTTATAATTAACTTACATATACATCTGGGCAGAGAAATACTATTCATAGGAGAATATTCACAACCTGGGGTAAAATGATATTGAAGACACTACCCAAGGAGAACAAGATGATGAAACTCGAATTCATACTAGATCTAGAATGAAATATGTTAGGTAACATGCAACACTAATAAATTAGGATTCAGGGTATGGAAGAAGAGATGACACAACCAGGTAAATCAAGGTCGAGTAAGGAACAAAGGCTGATCCATGGCAACATCCCACAGAGTTGAGGGAGCATTGGTTGGATTACAAAAACACTCAATATACAACTTACCATCCTTTGTTTGTAGAGATAATGATGCCTTCTCTTTGCCCTCTGAACTCGGTAGTAGTCCACTTTTTACACCATCCTTTTCTTTTGAATAAGTCTCTATTGTTATATCTCGCATTTCCCGACGACCCCGTAAAACCCTAACCTCACTTTGGGCTGCAGCCATGGCTCCGCGGGGAACTTGCGATAGACATGTACAAAAGAATTAACGTGACAATGCAATAAAAATAAACATAAACATGATTTCAGTTTAGAAAGAAAGGCTACGATACGTGATAGTATTGCATGCAAGTGCCAGCACAAAAGAAAGCAGATCTCCTTTTATGAGGACTTTTCGTTCAAATTTAGCACATACAGGTAATATTTCTCCAAAACAGAGACACCCAAGACATTCACGAGTCCTTATGTAATTCATTAAATATGAAATATATTACTAATCAACGCTGTGTGAAATACACAAAGGAATTATACCTGGATAATTTTCACTTTCTGAATTCATGTATTCATCGCTCAACTCAATTCTCAAAACACAGAGAGAAACAGGCAGTGACATCACCTAGATTTGCAAACTAACACTACAACAATTTTTTCAGCCGTGTTTTAACCACTTTTTGACATTAAATTACAATTTGCCTTTTCATCTTTCGATTATCATGATTGTTTTGACAAATACGCTCTTATCAAAGATAATGGAGATGGCGCTGTAGTATTCTAGTCAAAGAGGATATAAATAGAAAATCAGAAAATCTAGGCATTAGTGCATATACCATTAAAAATTAAGAAATGTCTTTAAATTTTTGTTCATGTACCTGTCAATATTCCTCAATGTTGTGATTTTATATATTTTTCGCTTTGTCCGCTCACTTGAGCGGTGAAATGCGTGAAATTTCATTGTGACTCATTAAATGTCATCACACGAATGCAATTTGACACTTGACCATGAGAGTAGAAAATTGAATGCGGCTCATCACTTCAAATGCAGTCAACATGGCGGGTGTTTTTAGCAATAATGAAAAACGATTTACTATTGATGATGCTTTTGAAGAGGAGAACGATGAAGCCATCAGGGTTTATGGATCGACGACAGAAAGGTCACCTCTTAAGCCGAAAAATCGAAATGTGATATCTGAAGATAGCATTATTGTTCGGATTGAGGACCCAACCAGAAGTTCACGTACTATCACTAGTACAGCACCCAGGTTCAAGAGCACAGATGACGTGAGTTCTTTTAAACTTTAAATATCACCTTCAGTTTGTAATACCAGAATTGGCAGACTATATACTTTATGTTGGTGGCTAGAATTGTTGATGTCAAAGTTCCAAACTTGTGAACTTCGTTCAAGAGGTTCCAAGATACGCCCACATATTTACTTACTCATTCAATTGTGTCGCCTTCAGTTTAACAGTTATAACATTTAGCGTTCGTTTGCCTAATCAGTGGGTTGTGAATCATAATGGGACTAAATAATCTCAACAATAAAATTTATTGGCATTTGTCAGCCTTGCAATTGTGGCTTGCTGGTAATTCATCTCCATAAATAAACCAAGTGGCTGAACTTTATTACTGCCGCCTCGCGACCAAACTTTTTACAAGTCCTTATATAGGCCTAAGTAAAATTCCAGCTGTGTCTGCCATTCTGCGCTTGAATTATCAAGACAGTATTGGCAACCCTTTGCTTAAGGTACTACAGTGTGTAACAAAGTAGCGCCCAGTTCATTTCCAAGTCCACCCGACCATTCTAACATTTTTGTCCAATCCAATGGTTATCAATGGTTACAGCGTAGCTCGTCCAATCCAATGGTTTCTGACAATGGTTACAGTGGGTAACGCGTCCAATCCAATGGCTACAACCTAACATGTCCAGTTCAATGTTTTTTGTCAACAGTGATTTTGTATCCCACATGTTGGCAACAATGTGTGCGCCTTGGTATGTGCCACTGAGTGTGCCCTGTTGACAGTTACACTAGATTCAAGCGCTGTTGGATCATGGCTGCCGTTGTAAAAAGAGCAATACATACACATATTTACGTAACTTAGCACATTTCAGGTGCATACCAGGGTTACTAATTTGAATATGTTATGACCCCCAGAAGGTGAAACAAGGTATGTAAAAGCCACGATGATGTCTGATGCAAGTTTAAAAACCCTGTTCTGGTCTCATTCAGAATTAATGAAACTTATCCCTCAGTTTAATTGTTGTTTGTTGTGGGTTGGCGTCGGAACTACTGGAGAAACTAATATGAAAAAGTGACAGTCCGTCTGAAAGACTAGACTTTGTTTCATTTTAAATGCTACAAATGCTGAAAAATGCTAGAAAGGCTGGAGGCTTCGCTTGAAGCCAAAGACTCTTGACATGTTAGAAAATTATATGCATAATACTTATCTTGCTTTATAATACTTTACCTTGTTTCAAATTTCTCGCGAACGGCAAGTGCAAACCAAGGGCAAAGGAAGGTCAAGCGCAAGAGATGCCGTCACGCTCACCAGAGCGCGCGGGGTCGTGCCCCTTCCATCCAGTCTAAAAACACTTATAGTGGGCGATGTATTGAAGATAGAGATATGCTCTCGCGGATTTTATTGTAGAACTTTTCATGCTGACCAATTCTTACGCTCATAGTATTTTTATATTTTTAACATTTTTATATTTTTAACGGTTTGCCCAGCGTAAGCTTAAGAAGCGCACGGACTCAAAGTTTGTTTTCGATTTTTTCACTGAAATCGTTACTGCTTGGCTTCCTTTGATCATACATAAATTATTTTCTACAGAATCTTTCCTCGAGATATCCTTTACAGAATGGTGAAAACCGCATCAAAATCCTTCCAGTGGTTCTCGAGATTACGGTACCCGTGACATCCAAGAATCGGGGATTTTTGTCTTATACTAACGAAGTAGAGATTGTCAGGGAACACATGCACCAAGCAGTACTATGACGTCACACACCTCAGTACATCTGGGTACATTTCGTCCCGTCAACGTAACACCAGACCCCAGCGTAACGACTAAGTCGACAACATCATTTAAAATGATAAAATCCCTATTTTAGTAGAAGGCATACCTACAATAATACTAGACAAAGAAATTATGCAGAGGATATGGCGAGAGCTTAGAACATCTGAGATGTGTTGCAGAGTTTTCAATCAGGTGATTTCAAGTAGTAACCAGTGCGGAAAAAAATTGCAGTGCCGACGGCAGGATTCAAGGTCCGTAGCTTTGACAATGCATATGTGCTAGGAAGTTACACTCTCTATCAGTTGGGATGAGAAGTTACCAACACAAAACAATTTTCTGTGAGAGCAGAATATATGAGAGGGATAACTGTTGTAACATTTTTATAAGTCGTTAAACGTGGTTGATGACTATTGTGGTTCAATAAAACAAACATGATATGAATAAATAATATACACTGTGGTGTGACCTTACCTGTGATAGTGTAATATAATAAGTTGTTGAGCGCCAGATTCCTATTTAGTGAATCGAAATTTATTGATTTAACCTCGGCTATCAGCAGTAGAGTCGAGAACCACTTTCCCGGGCCGTAGTGAGACAAAGTCATCTAACCAATCCAGTATTTAATCAAGGAGTATGATTGCCCTAAAGTACCAACTACAATGAAAGAAATAGGCATTACGTTGAAGAGAATGAATTTATTAAATGCAAAAACAAAATATTAATAAAACAGAATAGTGATAGTCACACAATTGAATTTAAAATTACTCAATGCGGCAATTAATTATTTAAAAGAAAATGAATATTAAAATGAATTGAAAGTTAAATGAAGTTAAATTATAATAGAGACGATAGTTTTATTGAATTGTTGGCTCACCCAGTCGAAGATTCGTCATATTTAAGAAATGATCGATGATCTCGATGTTACGTCGCTTATGTTTAAAAAAATGATGTGATATCTCATTTACTATGAAATATCCTCATTAAGTACGTTGCCATCTGTAGAAAGACTCTTGATCAGGGATATAACCCATTATGTATTGATATAGATGTCGGCAAGACATCGTTCAGTGTCGACTCTCGGTGCTCAGTCCATTAGGACCCAGAAAGCAAGGTTACAACTTCCTTACTTCATTGAGAGCTGTAGATCAATGCGTCTTTTGTCGGAGTCGCAGGTACCAATGACTTCCTTGTCACGTGGTCTTCGACGGTCTCCCCCTCCAGTAAGCTTCCCTTTCTTCAGTGTTCATTCTCTCACGAGGGCTAATTGCACCACAATTTGTAATCTTTAGACGCGTACGTACCGTAGAAAATGGCGTGTTGGTTACACCATAGTGGGTGTCTTAGCATCTCAGGAAAATGACGCAGTTTGCCGTGGTGAAATTCTTACTACGTCGTTCAGTTTGTGACGCACAGGGTTAGTCCATATCGCCAGTCTTGTTGCAATATATAATACTTCGTCTCTTTACAAGTAATTGTTAATAAAAATCTAATTGAATATAATAATCAAAACCGCTTACAATTATCTGATATAAAAATCATCTCATGGATGTACTAGTTAATAATAATAATAATAACATGATAATAAATGAATAACCCTTTAAATATAACAGCTATGGGATCGAATCGTTACAATCGCCCCTGATATAAATAATTTAAAATAAAATGTAACATTATTTATATCACTACACATCCTACACAAATGAATACAAATTTAAATATTAATACCCCCATAACGACAACATACAAATAATACCCTTCAACAATACATAAAAAAATATACAAGAAATATACTCTTCACAAAATACACGTAGAGACAAAATATGCTCTCTCAAGTGTTCATAATTACATACATTCTTCTTTATGTATTAAACGAGCTGTAAAAAATATACATATAAAATGCCCTTCACTATTTTTTGACATATATGTCAACGCTGCACTCGTTTATATTTCGGTGATCGTATGCATGACATACAATTTTGGCTTCATCTCTTTTGAACGTAGTTTTTGTATATCAGTCTGGCGTAGAAGTACATTGTTGTAATACCAGCTGATTAACCCATAATAACTATTACAGCACACGATAATAGGATGCAAACAATACAATATTCCTTTCGTCTTTATAAAGGGATTACTCAAATGCAGTAAAATTTCAATAATTGAAGAAAAAAATAACTTAGCAAGATACCTAAGGCAATTCCTATTTCAGTGCATATGTCATACATGTAAATATTTCCCCAAATACATAATGACATCGAAATACCTCAAAGCAGTTATTAAACAGTTCATTTAAATATCCAAGTTACTACTCACCTGCCTTCGTGGCTTAATTCTTTCTTAGGCCACGGCCGCCTCCTTCCAAATTAATACTTCCTAAGTCTCCACGACTTCTTAACTTCTCATAAAACCATAATTCCTCTTTACTACTTCTCGAAAACAATAACTTGAATTTTCAAAATCACCAATAAACATAAAATCTGACTTCTCGTTCACTTTATAAAATTTAACTTAGCGTCAAGATATAACTTTACCGTAACGTCATTCCTTACTTACCATAACAAAATGATTAAGACTTGGACAAAATACTACTCAATACCTGAATTACGTATATCACTAAACTATTTCACAAAAACACATGACAAACTCCTCGGAATAAATATTTCGTTCCACAAAATATTAATGCTCTTATACTTTGAACTTAGTCTATTCATGATTTGACTTTTTGCTGAATGCCTAAAAACCCCCCTTAGTTTTCTCTCAAAACTCTTAATTAAGTACCGTGTCCTCCAAACACCACTTCCTACTTGTTCTGACCGCCTGGACTATAGCTCACTCTTGCTATACCAGAATCTCTCAAAACTCATCGTGACATCACACGTCACATACAAAAAAAAACTCCCCTATTCGTGGTATAATCCCACATCTTCGTATTGTTACAGGTCACCTCTTACTGACCAATAACACATTAAATTTCAGCTAAAAAAAAAATCTTACATGCTTCGACTAACTCCTTGGAATAATAACATCACCCTTTGCTTTCCTAACTATTGTCTTCCTCAAATAATGACAGTGTTCCAGTTGACAGTCAATAACACTGACACTCATAATTAGCAAATATTCTCCCATAATCACTTCATAAAGCAAGTTCTGAGTTCTAACACAGTTCAGATACTTTCTTCTCTATCAAATTAAATGCGTAACTTACACCTGCCTTTAATTGTAACTTCATTATTACCCCTTAGGTATACACTTATCTTACCAACTTATTCTTCCTTCAAAATATTAACTTATCTTTACTAACTCCGTATGACATAAATAAAACTTTAATTTCCTGTCTACTAAAAAAAAAGATTTATCTTTAAATCCTCAAACGTCGAATTATAACAAATTCCTTTCAATATTAGTAAATATTATGTCAACCTTTTAATTATAATTATTATCTTTACTTTTACCTGTGTGTAGGACAACAATCTACCACATAATTAATTCGTTATTAATCATCAGTAACTTTTTACTACAAAGTGGTTTAGCTCGATAACAAGCCTTGTAATATCTTTAAAACGTGCGTAACTGTAACAAAAACTTGGACAATCTTACCTTTGTAATCTCTTATTACCTTGTGTGCATACATCCATATATACTTAAAAAAAAACTCCCTTATTAACTTCACGTAGTCCCGTAGATACCATAAAAAAATAATTATTGCTCAACGGAATATACCTCGCTGACCTACTTCATCTTACCAAAAACTTCCTCCAACCTACTTCATTTGGCATCTTACCAAAAACTTCCTCAAAAAACAACTTCATTTGGCATCTTACCAAAAACTTCCTCAAAAAACAACTTCATTTGGCATCTTACCAAAAACTTCCTCAAAAAACAACTTCATTTGGCATCTTACCAAAACTTAAAAACCACATTGCTCAACGGCATTACCTTCGTTGGCTTACTTCTTCAAACTCACGTCCATTTACGTGAAAATACACACATACACACACACATATCTGTCAACAAGTATCAGATGTCCTAATTAGTTACTACTTCTTTATTTCAACCCGATGTTGGTTAATTCATACAACGCATTACCATTAACAATTCTAAACCACTTATAAATTTCTCAAAATATATCCACTGATAACCTCGCTGTCCTCAACTGAAACTTCTTTATTAAATCAATACTTAATTCTTCAACTCGCTAGTTTTATTACCACTGTATCATCTTATCTTCACTCACTTTTGAATTAAATCTTCATTACCATTATATTCATAATTATGGTTGCCATAATAATTATTACTTTCTTTCGATTACTTACCTTTTTAATAACCTTCCTACTTTTTAAATTTAATTCTCACTTCATCCAACTTACCTGCAGTTTAAGGACCCACATTCAACTTACCTGAATTGCTCAATAGCACGACAATCTTTGTCTTCCAAATTAAATGATTTTAGTCAATCTAAATCAATAAGCGTAGGCACTACGCGCCCCTTACCATCCTAACTTCACGACTGAATTAAAATTACACACAGCAGGTTCCTTATCTACCTCTGTTAAATCCTATTAAACTTCATTACTTAATATTTAAGTCATACGGAACAGTAACTATCGGTAATATAAATTTACATAAATACGTTCACTGGCATTTCACCGTTCTTACCACATTCATCTTCAATTCTATCTTTAACTAGAATTCCACATAATTCCTTCCGTGTTACATTAGTTTCTACTTCCTCTGTACTACATTCATCCATAGTAACACAGTACTTCGGCTTTCCCCCTCTCACATCCCCAAGTCTGGCTAATTCAGTACGCCACTGCACGTCATATGCTTTCTTTCTCTCTCTCATCCTGATTTCTTTCTCCTCTAGCAACTTAATTCTCTTTTCTTTCATTTTACTTCTAAAATATCTACCTTTAGGTTTCATTTTCATTTCTCCGTTACTATCACTTAATGCTCTCTTTAGCCGTGGACTACTGCTTCTGCTCTTATCTATCTCTCTCCTCCTCTTAACCTGTTTACTAATTATGTTCTTCTGACTATGACTTAACGCACGCTTCTCTGCCACTAATAATTTCATATTAACTTCCTCTATCACAGGACTAAATTCTTCCCTAGTTTGCCTATCTAATTTATCTATGATTGTCTGCATCTTAATCTCTTGGGTGCTTAGTACTTTCTTTATCTTACCTACTTCTATCCCTATCTTTTCTCTCATCTTCTTCACTTCTTTTTCGCTACATTCTATAGTCTCTTCTACAGCTATCCTGCGTTCATCTAAAATCTCCTTCAACTCTACTATGCTTTCTCCTACTATCTCCTCTGACGCTAATCTATTTTCACCTAAAATCTCGTCTGACTCTAATCTGATTTCACCTAAAATCTCCGCTATTTGCCGTTCCTCACCTAAGATCTCCTCCGATTCCAATCTGCTTTCACCTTGAATTGCTATTTTATCTTCAATCACAGTTACTATTCTTTCCTGAATCCTACTTTCTGCTGCTTCTAATTTCTTATCTACTGTCTTAATAATATCTTTAGCCTTCATCTCTACCTCCTCCTTAATTTCACCTCTGATTTCCTGTTTCACCCCCTGAATACTCTCCTGTAGCATATCATACTTCATACTTAATTCTCTATTCATCGTTTCCACAATATCTAGTTTTACATTATTCTCTTCCAATTTCTGATTTATTTTACTCATATCCTCTCTCATCTCTTGATTACTCTTATCTAATTTCTCACCTAAATCTCTACTCAATTCCTTCCTACTTTCCAAATTATCTTTCTTATTCTCTTCCATATTTTTATTCATATCTTTATCTAATTTCTCAAATTTATCATTGAATTCCTTCCTACTTTCTAAATTATCTTTCTTATTCTCTTCCATATTTTGATTTAGCCTACCAATATCTTCTTTCATCTCCTTACTATTACTTCTCATCTCCCTCATAAACACAGTTAATGGATCTTCAGGAATCTCTATAGACTTTTCTTTCTCTAGACTACCACTAGTCTCAGGATGTACCTCTGTATTCTTGTCAGGGTTAACCTCAGGATTATTCTCAAGATTTACCTCCGACATCTTGGTATTATTCTCTACGCTTTCAACATCGCTACCGGTATCAACCTCCTTATAATTAACTTTCTCGACGTTATTCCTACTTCTCAACTGCCTCTGTTCCTCCTCCGACATCTCGAAGTACACCGTATAACAATTGCCCTTCCAAAATTTCACTTCACTTCACTGTCCCCCAAAAGCACTGACAATTTGCACTGACATTATACACTCCTCTGACTAAATACCGAATGGTTTTCGTGTCCTACTTTGTGGCGCCAAATGTAACATTTTTTAATGTCGTTAAACGTGGTTGATGACTATTGTGGTTCAATAAAACAAACATGATATGAATAAATAATATACACTGTGGTGTGACCTTACCTGTGATAGTGTAATATAATAAGTTGTTGAGCGCCAGATTCCTATTTAAGATAGTGAATCGAAATTTATTGATTTAACCTCGGCTATCAGCAGTAGAGTCGAGAACCACTTTCCCGGGCCGTAGTGAGACAAAGTCATCTAACCAATCCAGTATTTAATCAAGGAGTATGATTGCCCTAAAGTACCAACTACAATGAAAGAAATAGGCATTACGTTGAAGAGAATGAATTTATTAAATGCAAAAACAAAATATTAATAAAACAGAATAGTGATAGTCACACAATTGAATTTAAAATTACTCAATGCGGCAATTAATTATTTAAAAGAAAATGAATATTAAAATGAATTGAAAGTTAAATGAAGTTAAATTATAATAGAGACGATAGTTTTATTGAATTGTTGGCTCACCCAGTCGAAGATTCGTCATATTTAAGAAATGATCGATGATCTCGATGTTACGTCGCTTATGTTTAAAAAAATGATGTGATATCTCATTTACTATGAAATATCCTCATTAAGTACGTTGCCATCTGTAGAAAGACTCTTGATCAGGGATATAACCCATTATGTATTGATATAGATGTCGGCAAGACATCGTTCAGTGTCGACTCTCGGTGCTCAGTCCATTAGGACCCAGAAAGCAAGGTTACAACTTCCTTACTTCATTGAGAGCTGTAGATCAATGCGTCTTTTGTCGGAGTCGCAGGTACCAATGACTTCCTTGTCACGTGGTCTTCGACGGTCTCCCCCTCCAGTAAGCTTCCCTTTCTTCAGTGTTCATTCTCTCACGAGGGCTAATTGCACCACAATTTGTAATCTTTAGACGCGTACGTACCGTAGAAAATGGCGTGTTGGTTACACCATAGTGGGTGTCTTAGCATCTCAGGAAAATGACGCAGTTTGCCGTGGTGAAATTCTTACTACGTCGTTCAGTTTGTGACGCACAGGGTTAGTCCATATCGCCAGTCTTGTTGCAATATATAATACTTCGTCTCTTTACAAGTAATTGTTAATAAAAATCTAATTGAATATAATAATCAAAACCGCTTACAATTATCTGATATAAAAATCATCTCATGGATGTACTAGTTAATAATAATAATAATAACATGATAATAAATGAATAACCCTTTAAATATAACAGCTATGGGATCGAATCGTTACACTGTGTCAGCCACCATCAAACTCGGGAAAATTTGTGGCTCTTGTGTAGAATTCTTGTCCTCGACCATTCCTTCTATAACTAAGCTATTCCTGCTATTCCTGGGTGTCTTAGTTCGTCACTCCTCTCCTCTAGGAGAGTATGGTATTGTCCGTTGAGCCATGACCTTCTCAGTGTCTCTTGGTAGGTGTACCTTTACCAACTGAAGAGCCCAATTGGTACACTGGGGTGAAACACTAGCAATATGTTGAGTTATGCTGGACATTTTTATCACTTTTTGTGTTAAAGCTCTGTTTACTAGTAATAAAATGCTATTAAGGTAACTGTTCCGGTTTTCGTCACTGATCCAGTCTTCGTCACTCTTGTATATAAGTACAAAAAATAAGCATGTCAACGGGTCTTTCTCAACGCGCAAAGTCTTACGAAATGCGTCATACCTTCCTTGCCGATAAGGAGCAACTTTGCGAAATCATGCGTGCGATGTAATAGGAGATTCCCTGCGTCAAACATCTCCTGTGAGCTGAGCTGTCTTGACGCGCCATTTGCTTCTCGCATGTGCTAAGCACGCGCGCGAGTTAATAGGGATGTAGCGGGAGAAAGTTCGCGCCAGATAGCGCTCGTGTAGTACTGGGTAAGCGCAAGGCGATCGTCTTATGTTTCTCCCAGTCAGCTGCGAAGAATGTATAAATTGTGACCGAGTTTTCTAAGCTAAAGTAAATTATATCTTCTTTAATTTTACTTCAAGACTTTATTAATTAATTCTATAGGTATATCTCCTAATATATTATGGACGATTTTCAGCGTTTAAGCGTTAAACAGCTGCAAAATGAGCTACGGACTAGAGACACTAAAACTAGCGGGAGAAAGGAAGAATTAATGCCCTACAGCGGTAATAACAAAATTCTAACACGCTTTATTATTCAAATAATCAATATGATTCAGCATGCTTTTTCCTAAAGATTACAATTACTAGAGTATTGTAGGCCTATATTGATAAATATATCTCCATAAGACTTAAATCATAAACAGAGATTTAAATATTCACTTGCTTCCCCTGCTTACTGACTTCGATTCATGTTTTTTTTTTTTTTGGTTGATAGCTTACATGAAACTGTCGTGTTTTAAGGTAAACATAATCAAAGAAAGTTGATACCGGTAATGTGTACCTCGAAAATGCATCGCAACGTTTGGTTCTTATGTAATTTTGCCAATTTCTCAATAAGAATCGTTCCCTTACCTCTGGAAAAGGACTTGGGGGTACAATTTTTTAAAAGTTTGAGAATCCCTGCTTTAGAGCCACGAACTGTTTCCATTCATCTGACTATGTCTCAAGAATGTACTGTAGAAGTCAGTCGCTACCACATTCTCCGTCGGCCAGATGGAAGTTGACGATTAATTCTGATTTCAAGAAACCAACCATAATACGTTTGTGACTGTTAATGTTGCGACATTTATTCTTGAAGTATTTGACCGAGTAGCCTATTGCATACCTGCCAACTTTTACGGTTTATCCGTAAAATTTACGGAAATTGCAGCATTTTACGGTTTTACGGATGAACGGTGTCATTTTACGATTTCGCGGACAAAAATTTGAAAAGATAATTTACATTCGATAATACCGCCCACTTCCGTACAATCGATTGTTTGCGTGGTTCGAAGGCAAGTCCACGATAGTCGATAACTCGTTCTTTGATATGATTCGTACTTTTAACCGTGTGATGTTTGTGTCTTCATTGTAATTGAATTTGAAGCCGGGATAACCGTTCTTCCATGTGAATCTTAGGTGTCGACAGGCTCTGCTTCGCATATTCTTTGTTCCGCTCCGTTCGCTCGTTGCGATTTAAACCATATTCTTTGACCACGTGAGTTGTTCATTGTTCGCGAAGTTGGCGTTCCTTGAATGTTTTCGTCTTTTAAGGTTATGGCATATTTTAATGAAGCGTTCGAGTTTTTGTGCTATAACTTCGTGCTTCGCAGTTTCCTGTATTCCTTGGACTAATTACATTCGTTCCACGTGTGTGTGTGTTTTTTATTTCTACCATGTGCATATTCTTTCTTCACGTTGACAGTGACGTAATTAGGGCCGAGTGTCTGTTTACTTCCTTTTTGGTGGAATACAATGTGCCCTTAAGTGCGGCTGATCATACTGGTGCTTTATTTAAGATGTTTCCCACATCAGAAGTTGCAAAGAAATATAGTTGTGGTCGCACGAAAACGACATGCTTTGTAAATAAAATGGCAAAAAATGCATCATCTGAAGTTGTTAAGTGCCTTCAGAACGGACCGGATACAGATAAATCCCTT
This sequence comes from Meconema thalassinum, assembly GCA_946902985.2. Classification (NCBI taxonomy): domain Eukaryota; kingdom Metazoa; phylum Arthropoda; class Insecta; order Orthoptera; family Tettigoniidae; genus Meconema; species Meconema thalassinum. The sequence continues at coordinate 38,306,405 of OX336388.2, forward strand.
TTCTTTCCATCAGTGAGAAACTACTTTTGTACTGCCTGTGACTACATCATCAACAAGTTTCCACTCAAGGATGACGTGTTAAAGAATGCTCAAGTTGCTAGGTTATACAAAATTGAAGATGCACAGTTTTCTTCCATTCGTTTTTTCTTGGAAAAGTTTCCTATCATGTTATGCAAGGAAGAGAATGAAACTACAGATGAGGTGGTGAATGAGCTTCAGAGGCAGTTCACAGCTCTTCAGGTAGATGACACTTCGGCTGCACATCAAGATGCTGCAAGTGATTCCAGTTGGGCACAAATATCAAGAATTCGTGGAGCCGATAGACTTCTTAAGTATAACCGAATTTCTAGAGTAATGCTCTCTGTTCTCACCATACCCCATAGCAATGCAGAATGTCAACGTGTTTTTAGCCTTGTGAAGAAAAATAGAACACAGTTCAGGTCATCCATGTCCAATGAATCTCTGGAGTCTATTTCTATTTTGAAGACCAGGAGTTCTGGTCGCTGTTATGACAAATCATTTTCTCATGACTTTTGGCAGGAAGCTAAAAAGACCACAACCATGACTTTAAAGTCGAACTAGCATGTGATTTGCAGTGTGTATTATATTATTTCTTGCCTGTGTTACGTTAAACAAGTTTTATTGTGTAAAGCCTTTTTCAATTATCGTATATCAGCTTAATCTATCAAGGAAGTCCTGTTATGTGTGCTCCAAACCAATATTCACCACGCCTGCTGCTGATTAACATGGATTTCTTCTGGATTATTATGTTCATCTACAAATTATGTAAGTAGATATGATTTCATTGAAGTATCCTGTTTAAAGCATGAATTATTGTATTTTGTAGCCCAGAAGTATTATTATTTTCGTCAAGCCGGGGGTATATCGAAAATCGTTCGATTTTTTGTCGCGCGTGAGTTTTACTGATAGCCCTTTTCAAAAGTTGGCAGGTATGCTATTGATGTCTTTGAAAATGGGAGTCAGAAATGTTACTTTCATATCTTCGTGTATATTGACGATTTCTTCCCGACTTCAATGGAGATGATTTCTGCAGATTCCGATTTTGTAGGCTTATCGTGATAATCGGGCAATTTTCTTGTGTATGGCCTCTTCCTAAATAATTCTTTTTGTTGTGTTCGTGGTCCACGGAAAAAGCGATGGAACAGCGCCCGGTTTTTATCTTGCTCTCTCACCTTCAGATACAAACGCATAAATTCAGTGGTTGTTATCGAAATGTCTAATCAGTTTATAGGTACAAAAAAGGAATTATTTCCCTTTGTAAGTCACACTAATCCAACACAGTTTTCGTGAAGTCATCGGGTTGTAAATGATGGAAACACACTTTAATATATTCGGTCAGATTTTTCTCACCGAAATTTTTCCTTCTGATAACATGTGACCATTTCTTCCTCATTTCTTTATTTTGTGGAAATCGGTGAAACGAAAACGGGCTTCCCTGATTTTAGCAAAGAGGAACACTGCAATAGCTCGGCATAGTCACGAAAATAACAATTTAAACAACTTAAATTCGTACATATTAGCGGCATGAGAACACAGGAGACAAATGAAGAGCGCCATGCGCTTACCCAGTACAACAGCAGTGCGCTCTGTCGGTGCTAGTTCTATACATCCCTATTATGTGCATGCGTGTTATGTTCCGACATTTTAAAATGTTACAAGTGCGTGATATAGTTGGTAATTGTTTCTGTAACATATGTGATTTGTTATTTCGTGCTCACGTGCCTAGTTTTGTTAGAAATGCCGGTGTCGAACACTGGATTTAAAAAAATGCACTTTACCAATGCTCGTCATTTGTGACGAAAACTGGCACATTGTCATTTCTCCGTGCAAGACCTAACTAACAGCGGCAATATACTTATAATGTAGCTCTAAAGTACCCTGTATTAATTAAATTATCATTTATCATAGTGTCCAGTAGTCGTCATAGCTGACGAACTTTAGAGCACATTCATGACGAACACTAGTGTACGATAATGTTAATGTTTGTGTAAACATTTCGCAACCAATAAACATTTACAGGGTATTGTTATTATTACGTAGGTCTCTCTTCTTGACGGCCGCACCTCAGTAAGCCTAGTTTTTTTTGGCTAGGCGTGCTACAGAGGATTTTTAAAATTTTTATTGAGATGATAAATAATATATTATTCTAAGACTAAATCTTTGCTTTCAGGCAATATGTTAGATAGTTATTGTTGTTTTAAGGGGCGGAACTACGACGTCATCTGCCCCAGGCAATATGTCGAAACGCACAGTTCTGAATTATGATATTGAGCAAATGGAAGCTGCTATTAAGGCCGTTGTGGAGGACGGCATGAGTATTAAAAAGGCCGCGGAGAAGAATAATGTTCCGAGAAACACCCTCTCGGACAAAAGGAAAATGGGGCTAAGTTCCATTTTAACAAAGGAAGCTGGGGCTATGCTAGTTCAATGGGTAATCTCACTACGAAAAGCGGGGTCCCGGTAACAAAGGACGATTTGCAAAAGCGTCCAGTGCCTTATACAAGAATTGAAGAGGGACTTTCCTTTCAAAGATGGCTGCCAGGAAGGAAATGGCATGAATGTTTCATAAAAAGAAATCCAGGTCTATCTTTTACGAACCCCTCAAAATTTGACAGTAAGCCATGCTGCAATTACAGAACATCAAAATAAAACCTGGGTTTCAGAAGTCTACAGCTATCCATTCAGTGGAAAACGACTTCCAGTCTATTTTGTCAGACCCTCGGCGACTGTTCAACGCTGACGAGACGGTTTTCTTTCTCAATCCGAAAGGTAACAAAGTGCTGGCGAACAGGGGTTACAAGCAAGTGAATTCGGATGAGAAAGAATGCTTGACGGTACTTCTAACAGGCAATGCCCACGGCGATATTTCTCCTTCCCTTGTCGTGTTCAAGTATGAACGTCTGCCGCAAGACCTCATTATTGCCTCAATGCCAGCACACTGGGGCATTGGCAAATCGCCAAACGGGTGAATGACGGGGGGAAGTGTTTTACGAATTTCTCTCTCAGTAACCTATTTCATCCTGGGTTGGTTGAGAAGGAGATTCCTCTCCCTGACATTATTCATAGACGGGCACTTCTCACACTTGACCATACATACTAGTAAATTTTCTGAGGATCATGGAATTGTTTTGGTCGCTTTACTACCTAATGTCACACACGTACTTCAACCCACGGATGTAGGGGTTTTTAAGCTACTAAAGACTGCCTGGGAGAAAAATGTACATGAGTGGCGAATTCAGAGGGTTTCTATGGCAACAATCTGTGTTAGGCCTCGGTGAATGGTCATTTTCCGGGCTGTTATGCCGTGGTCTCACTTGTTTAGAGCAGAATTACGATATTTTCCTGCTCGTATGTCTTCTACCCATCAATCCCGCTTCCCGTTGCCGTCTTTTTTTTTTTTTTTTTTTTTTTTTAATATTCCATTTTTATTAAAAAACATAATTACTGGTACTGTTTTATTCATAAATGTTAGCCTCCAAGTCGATAAATCGGTGTATTGCGCAACAATTGACAGAAATGCATTATAAACAGCAGACAAGGAAAATTAACAATGTGACGGCAATTGGTGCAAACGGGTGACGAATATAGGAAAAATCCAAATACATCGTGCCGAACACTGGCGCAAAACCCCACTTTTTAAAAAAATACGTCATTTTTCCTAAAACGAATATCTTTGATATTTGGTCTTTTCTAGTGTTTGAGTAGAGTTGAGGTTAGGTACAGTGCTTTTGTTGATTAAATTTACCAAAATGTGTACGGTGTATATGATTTCTTGTCTAAATCTCCGTTAACATGACGACCATTGGTGCATTTACCTTACTTATAATTTTTTTTTTCTCTGTTTCAGACCATATCAAGAGACAGCGACTCTCTTATCCAAGATGGTGGCTACTATACTGGGATGTTTGACCCTTCACAGTCGTGTTGGAGACACCCCAAAATACGAGAAAACTGGAAGATGGTGTTAGCTGCTGTAGTTTTACTGATTGTAGGAATTGGTAAGTTATATTAGAAAGTAAAATTAAAATACCAACTTCTGGGTGACCAACAAATCAAACTAAATGTTGATAAAGAATAGGATCTCCTAAGGAATATTGTATGTTCCTTGCAATGCTAAATGCTTAGTATTCAAAAGGACAGAGCAGATCGCAAACATAATGGGTATTCCATTGAAAAAATGAAAATCCACAACCTGCTTCCAGTCTCCGACCGGGTCAGGAATGGAATGAATGAAGCCCCCATCTAGCGGCGAGGATATGAACTGTGCCGGCTGCCGAGGCCTGACGCACTCCTCTGGGGCAATGATTAAATGAATGACAAATGAAATGATAGTGGCGAGTGTTGCTGGAATGAAATGTTGACAGGGAAAACTGGAGTACCCGGAGAAAAACCTGTCTGCCTCCGTTTTGTCCAGCACAGATCTCACATGGGGTGACCGGGATTTGAACCACGGACCCAGCGGTGAGAGGCCGGCGTGCTGCCGCCTAAGCCACGGAGGCTTGGGTATTCCATTACTGTTTATAATTATCTGCATCTGCTCATTAAAATTCCACTTTTAAAAATGAAATAACTTATCTATTAAAGCATTATCATAGCAATATTTGGTGATCCAAATCAGAAATCTAAATCCTCAATTGATACTTTTCGATATAAGCTTCCCTTTTTAAATTGGCTGTTAATAACTATTGAGTTGTGGGAAGTTTCATTGCGTCATCAGTAAAACACATTTATCTGTATAAAGATGTGGATTATTGGCGTCAGTGACAGAAACGCTTGCGGGCTCGGACTGTTGAATACTTGGCTGGCTGCGTGGCTCGGCGGTAACGTTCTCGTCTGCTGTTCCCAAGGTTTCAGGATCGATTCCTGGCACAGGGTGCGCAAATGCGAGGGAGCCATGTCAGTAGATTTACTGGCACGTTAAAGATCCCATTCGGGGCAAAATTCCGGCACCCCGGTGTCTCTAAAAGCCACAGTAGTTAAGAGAGACGCAAAACCAATAAAGTTAATTATTATATTGAACAGTGTGCCTCGACAGGTGGTTTGGAATGTATTAAGGAAAAGGAGAGTTAACGGAGCTGATGTCCAAATGTTAAAAGCTATGTACAAATATTGTGTGAGTAGCGTGAAGACCACTATAGGAAAAACAGAATGGTTTAAAGTGGAAACAGGTCTCCGACAGGGAAGTGTATTGTCCCCCTTACTATTCATCATAGTCATGGATGAAATTCACAAGAATGTTAAACAGAGATTGGGACAAGAGGCAACAAAGGCCATGCTGTTTGCAGATGATATAGTGATATGGGGCGAGGATGAAAAGGAAGTACAAAAACAACTAGATGTATGGAATCAAGAAATAGAGAAATATGGGATGAAAGTAAGCACAGAGAAGAGCAAGACAATGGTAATGTCAAAAGGAAGGAAGGAAGAGGAAAGATAGAATTGAATGGGAAAATTCTAGAAGTGGTTAAAAGTTTCAAGTACTTCGGAAGTGTGATCACAGAAGATGGAAGGATAACTGAGGAAATTGGAAAGAGAATACAACAAGCGAACAGTTTTTACCAGAGCATAAGGGGTATTCTGTGGAACCGAGATGTCCCAAAGAAATGTAAAAATGTATTATATTCAACCTACTACAGACCCATACTAACATATGCAGCTGGAGCGTGGACTACTACAAAAAGAGAGGAGAGTAGAATACAAGCCGCGGAGATGAAATTCCTAAGAGGTATAGAGGGCAAGACCAGAAGAGATAGAGTTAGAAATGAAGAGATTAGAAAAAGGACAGGAATCTTGAAGCTGCTGGACAGGATAGAAACAACAAAGTTAAAGTGGTATGGACATATGATGAGAATGGGAGAGGAGAGAGTACCAAAGAAAACTTTCTGTGAAAAGATGACAGGGAAGAGACCACGAGGAAGGCCCCGAAAGAGATGGGCAGATACAGTGTGGGAGTGTGTAGAGAAGAGAGGAGGAAAACCTGAAGAAGTACTAAAAACAGGAGAGGAGTGGTGGAGAGACAGGAAACGTTGGAGGTCCTTAATTCACAACCCGACCCAGGAAGCTGGAAACGGGAAATGAAGATGATGATGATTGAATTGTGTTGCTACGCTGCGTAGGTGATGATGGTCTGGTCAGATTGGTTCCTTAGTTGAGCGACATCGCGGTCATGTAGACCCGTGTACTTTGGGTGTGTGTAGAATCTGTCTGATAACCGGTGTTATTTGTGATGGCTGTATTAGTGTTTGTATCTGTTTTAATTCAAGTAAGGACTGCAGACATTCATTTTTTCCAAGTAGTTCCTACTTTTGCCGCCAAACGCCTCAGTCAACGACCAACTAGTTCAGAACTTAGTTACCAGATGCCACTGCAGTCTGCTCCTGACGATGAACATAGGAACCTAAGAACGTTAGTCAAATGTTTAACATATATAATTTAGCTTCACACAGGTGTAATTAGTGGAAGGTTCTTTAACATGCCATAAATCTATGACATTGGACCGCCGGCTTTATTTCCCCCTCTGAAGGTAGGCATACTGAGGGATTTTTAAAGTTCTTAAAAAATCACAACTTCGGCCGGGTTTGAGCCCGCGATCTTGGGCATAGAAGCTCAGCATGCTACCAACTACGCCACCGAAGCCGCCTCTGGTCAGATTATTTCACTTGGTGTGTAGGATTTATGAGACAGTTGAGGTACCCTCTGATTTCTAGAAGCATGTTATCATCCCTATACCGAAGAAAGTGGGAGCTGACAGACTTGAAGATTACCGTACAATCAGCTTGATTACTCATGCTTCAAAGATCCTGTCTAGAATAATTTACAAGAGGATGCCGTGGCTTAGGCAGCAGCACGCCGGCCTCTCACCGCTGGATCCGTGGTTCATATCCCGGTCACTCCATGTGAGATCTGTGCTGGACAAAATGGAGGCAGACAGGTTTTTCTCCAGGTACTCCGGTTTTCCCTGTCAAAATTTCATTCCTGCAACATTCTCCACTATCATTTCATTTCATCTGTCATTCATTTAATCGTTGCCCCAGAGGAGTGCGTCAGGCCTCGGCAGCAGGCACAGTTCATATCCTCGCCGATAGATGGGGGGCTTCATTCATTCCATTCCTGACCCGGTCGGAGACTGGAAGCAGGCTGTGGATTTTTTTCATGGAAAGCCAGATAAAAGCGGAGTTGGGTGAAGACCAGTTTGTTTTCAGGAGAAATGTAGGAACAAGAGAAGCTGTACTAAGTCTTATACCCCATTTAGACGTCTCGGTCGCGATCCCGATTATCTCTGATCTGGATAATGTCCAATCGCGATCAACGGCATTTGCCATTGGTACGTGTTTAGACGTCCCATCATGAAACAACAGGATAATCGAGTAAAACAGCATGACATCGCTCAGGTCTGCCAACTTTTGAATTCCAAGTATTATAGCAGAAATTTACAGTAGTTTGTTTCCTCCTGTTTTGAAGTATTTCAGTTATTCTTTATACATAATTCAACCTGCTAATGCATATTCTTAAATATATACAAATCCTGAGGAGACGTGTAGGCAAGGCCTACCCTTGGAGAGGAAATAAAAATATTTTGAAATATTTATAAACATGTCTAGGCTATTTATTGCATAAATACCAGTGGCGGCCGGTGGTAAGTAAAGCTGGGTGTTGCACCAAAATTTCTGATGTCGCAATTTTATATGGGAAGTTTACACATGTAACAAAAATTAATTAACGTTAGGTAAACTACAGTTCTATAAAAACTGAAATACATGGGTTTTCCAAAATAACTGTACGTTCGACAAATAGACAAATTTTAATGGCTCTTTTGGGCTTCTTCCTATAGGAATTCATTAAAAAAAATCAGATTTATGTATTTAAGCCCTATGCCTGAGTTCATGGGAAGAATTTTAAACACAGCAGGTTGTCTAAGGTTGGGTCTCAATCTCCGGGATAATAAACATTCTCAACATAAAAACATGGCAACCGAAAAGTTTGTATGTTAACGAAAAATGTTATTACTAACAAAGACGGGCACATATTCTGCATAAGGATAGGATATTTATCATTTTAAATGATCTTGTCGACTTCGTAGTTACGCTGGGGTCTGGCGTTACGTTACGGTGACGGGACGAAATGTACCGAGCATGCACTGAGGTGTGTGACGTCATAATACTGCTTGAGCTTACTCCTTTCCCCGCGCGCTCCGGTGAGCGTGACGTCATCCAGCCAGCTACCTCCTTTGACCTTGGTTTGCACTTGCTAACGGACTTTGAGTTCACGCAGCATTTGTAGCATTTAAAATGATATAAAGTCTTTCAGACTGACTATCAGTCTTTTTTTTTACTATAGCTTGAACCCCATCAGAGGAACCAGCCATGAAGTGCGCTCTGTCATACGTCGGCGCAATTCATTTTTGCGGAGTTTCGTTCAATTTCTGCTTCTTTAATTCATCCAGTAAACACGCTGCTAATGCGTGTGCATCATGTTTTGTTTGCCTCTTACTACGTATCGGTGCACAACAGCCATCTGAAATATGTTTGAAATATCACTAGTTTCATCTGCTATAATGGCAAAAATTTCCGATTCCTTTATTTGCTTTGATTCTTCTTCTTGGCAAACCTCCATCATAATCTGTAAAAATTAATTTTGAATTGTTTTGGACGTTCCTTTGAAAACAGTTGCCCTTACCAAATGACCTTTAACACAGCATCCAACTCAGCGGTAAAATTAATTAGTTCTCTCAAAACACATGGATTTGCTGATGTTACACTTTCATCATGATCACGCAAGGCCAGTCCGAAAGAACCACAGAAACGAATACAGTTTATTACAATATTTAACACATATCTATTGTGCCTAACATCTTCGTTATATTCCGCAATTTACCTTCTATAGGCACTGTCCAATTGTGCATCTTCGTTAACAGTTCCAAAAAGTGTAAATTTCAAACAGCTGAAGATTGGTTGGTTGGTTCCTCAGTTTAGGAGCTGCGACAAGGCAGTCATGTAGCCCCCTGTACTTTGGGTGTGTGGAGAAACTGTCTGATAACCGGTGTTAATTGTGATGGCTGTATTAGTGAGTGTTATCTGTTTTTAATTCAAGTGAGGACTACAGACATTGAATTTCAAGCAGTTCCTACTTTTGCCGCCAAAGGCCACCGTAAACGATTACTAGTTCAGAACTTGGTTACTACACGCCACCGCAGTCGGCTCCTGGCGACGAACGTTGGAACCTAAGAGCGTAGTTCAAATTTTTAACCTATAATTTAGCTTCACACAGGTGTAATAAGTGGAAGGTTCTTTAACATGCCATAAATCTATGACATGGGACCGCCGGCTTTACTTCCCCTCCGAAGGAATGCATACTGAGGGATTTTTAACGCTCTTAAAAAATCCGATGACTTCGGCCGGGTTTGAACCCGCGATCTTGGGCATAGAGGCTCAGCATGCTACCAACTACGGCACCGAAGCCGCTCAGCTGAAGATTCATGTTTCTTTATTTTAGGGATTATTTTCCATAACTCCTATTTTGGTCCACGCGAATTCTCCACCAACAAACATGTAAAACAGAATAAAGCGTTTTTAATATCGCATTCACATAACCAATTATTATTGCCTTAAATATCTCCTTTAAACGCCCTCGTATACTTACATTTTGGACAATACTTATCCGGTAATGGTGTACCGAGTGTTTTTACTGTAAGTTTATCGTCATCAGGGAGCTGGAAAAACTGTCTGACTAGCAAATTACTTACTCTATTCATTTTCACTCACATTCCACAATACAATTAATGTTTCAAACTAAACATTCCGTTAAAATAAAATACTACGGTAACTTACAAGATGCACAGATGATAAATCTGGGTGCTACATCGGAAAGTGGCGCGAAAAGCAAACTAACAAAACACTGAATTTTGCTAGCCAAGAAATTTCGTAGTGAATGCATAGGTCTACTCATAATCAACCAAACAATAATAATAATAATAATAATGCAGAGTTAAGTATCTGCCTGGAACCAAAATACTCAAATCAACTAAATACAGAACTAATCGCAACCCAAATACCGCAAGAACAAGAGTGGTAAAAGCAAACATAAACCGCTAAAGTACACCAACAATACGTCGCAAAATAGTTCAGCCACTTATCTACTGTACTTATAGCACGGTGGCGTTCTTAGGCTCGCTTCACAGAACAATTGACAAAAATATTAAATGAAGTTATGATGAGAAAACATCTAAAAATAATTGGGTGTGAACCAACTAATGTCTCCCTATGAAATTCCGATATTTGTACCGTTGTGGGTGGTATAGCATTCTCTAGTGGTGTGGGAAAGAAACTACCCTTCAGGGGCAGATGACCTCGTAGTTCCACCCCTTAAAACAACAATAACTAACTAACTAAATAAACTACCCTTCGCGGGGTAAGAGAAATCGAGGGTGTTGTCATTTCCAAAGAGTGGTGCAGTCTAACGGGGCCATTTGGAACTGAGTGTTGCCAGGGGGCTGGCAGCTCGTCTGCAACTCCCTGCTACCCATGCTGGTCGGCATGCTATGCACAAGCTTGGCCTCGTCCAGCCTCGTCCTGTACGCCGCGCTGTCTGCTTGGGAGTTGCCACAAGAGAGCTAACCCCCTGGAGTTTGATTTGAAGGCGGCAGCTTTTATAGGTACAGTGTGAAGCATTTGGATAAATAATATCAAAATATAGATGAATTTAACACATTTTTGAGTGCATTAGATCTATAAAACTAAAACATTAAAGGAAAAGAAACTACGAATTAGGTGTAAAATTATTGGGAGTTGTGCAACGTTGCAACAATGTCACCAGCCGCCACTGATAAATACTTCTTGTTCGTCCAGAGTTATTTGGCCCTATCGGAATCCCTTCTATGTCTATGACAATAAATTTATGTCTTTATTAATCGTCTTCATCAACTTTCCCTAACTCTAATATTTTATTTCAGCGTTTAAACACTGGTATGTTTGTCTCCATCCATCATTTCGTTTCTCTCGATCTTCATATATCTCTATCAACCAACATAAATACAACCATCGTGGCCAACATTACGTACATCTCGCTTTCAAAACACAAGATAATACAAAATGGCCATCATTTCCACTGCCTACTTCACTCGCACAACAGGAGGATAGAACACACCGACGATCGAAATGGCTGCGAACGCGATTATCTTGTTGTGGGAACGGGATCGGGATGATCTTGTTGGAGGGAAAGTTGATCGCGATAATGTTATCCTGTTGCGTTTAGACGTCCCAACTTAATCTGGATCGGCGCCTGATCGCGATCGCAACCGGGACGTCTAAACGGGGTATTAGGCTGATTTTGGAAGGTAGAATAAGGAAAGAATAGAGAACATTCATGTCATTTGTAAGCTTGGAAAAGGCGTTTGATAACGTTGATTGGGCTAAATTGTTTGACATTTTGAAGACTATTGGAATAAAGTACAGGGATAGGAGGGTGATCTACAATCTATACAGAAACCAGACAGCAGTCATTCAAGCTGAAGGACATGAGAGAGAAGCTGGTATACAGAAAGGTGTAAGGCAAGGCTGCAACTTATCACCCATACTTTTCAATCTATACATCGAACAAGCAATGAAGGAAATTGGTGAAAGATATAAAGTGGGAGTGAAGATTCAAGCAGAAATAATTTCAACTCTGAGATTTGCTGATGACATCGTCACCTGGCCCGACACGCCAGAGGTTTTGAATGGTGTGGACTCCATCTTGAGGAAAGAATTCATGATAAGAATTAATAAATGAAAAACAAAAATATTGGAATGTAGCCGAAATAAATCGGAAACCTCTATGGACATCAAATTGGCAGGTGTAAAGCTGAAGGAAGTAGGAGACTTCTGTTACTTAGGAAGCAAAATAACCAGTGATGCACGAAGCAAAGAGGGTATAAAAAGTAGGCCAGCACAAGCAAGGAAAGAGTTTCTACAGAAAAAGAATCTGTTGACATCGAATATAGATTTAGGTATTAGGAAGTCATTTTAGAAAGCCTTTGTCTGGAGCGTGGTGCTCTATGGAAGTGAAACTTGGACTATTGGTGCAGCAGAAAAGAGGAGAATTGAAGTGTTTGACATGTGGTGTTACAGGAGAATGATGATCAGATGGGTAGATAGGGTGACAAATGAAGAGGTTTCAAGACGGGTGGGAGAGGAGAGATGTTTCTGGCGACTGCGAATGAAGAGAAGAGATAGGTTGCTAGGACACATACTGAGACACCCAGGAATAGCAAGCTTAGTTATGGAAGGAAGGGTCGAGGACAAGAGCTGTAGGGGTAGACCAAGGTTAGAATATGTTAGATTGCCTCGGATGTAGGGTGTGGTAGCTATGTGGAGATGAAACGATTAGCTCAGGAGTGGCAGGCATGGAGATCTGCATCAAACCAGTCAAAAGACTGAAGACTCTCCAACAGCCTTCTCATAAACATTGATAGCTTTTCTCTCTTTTAAGCGGGTTCAAACCCGGCCGAAGCCGTCGGATTTTTTAAGAGCGTTAAAAATCCCTCAGTATGCCTTCCTTCGGAGGGGAAGTAAAGCCGGCGGTCCCATGTCATAGATTTATGGCATGTTAAAGATCTTTCCACTAATTACACCTGTGTGAAACTAAATTGGATAGGTTAAGAATATAAACAACGCTCTTAGGTTGCTACGTTCGTTGCCAAGAGCCGACTGCGGTGGCGTCTAGTAGCTAGTTCTGAACTAGGCCTATTAGTCGTTGACGGTGGCGTTTGGCGGCAAAAGTAGGAACTATTTGAAAATTCAAAGTTGCAGTCCCTACTTGAATTAAAAAACAGATACACACACTAATACAGTCATCACAATTAACACCGGTTATCAGACAGATTCTACACACACCCAAAGTACACGGGGCTACATGACCGCGTTGTCGCAGCCCCTAAACTAAGGAACCAACCAACCAACCTCTCTTTTAAGGAAGTTAAAATTCTTTAAGAAGACTCATATTCTTAACTTAAACTTCCTGTTATGCTGGTCTTGTTGGTTTTCTGTTCATTTCTTGTCAATGAGTGAAATAATATAAATTGCTATTGCTACTGCATCAGAAGCAATTGGTGAAGGTTTAAAGTTATGAATCGTAAATCAGAGATTAGATGGCATCTTTGACATTAAGGGATTTCATAGCTTCAAGTATGTTACAGCCTTCTTGGGACTTTTCTAAAATTGAGCTGATGTACTCTCTGCGATACAGCCGCTTATCACTCCCTGATCCATTGGTTGGATAAGTGACGTGACATTTGGTGGAAGGATGATAGTTCTTATGTCCCCTTTCACTAAATCCTCCTCAGATGTATGTGATGGTGCATTATCCAATAGCAATAGAGCACGAACAAGGAGCATTTCTTGTTTCAAGTATTTGCCACAGTGGGTGAGTGGTCAACGTGTCGGTCTACTAACCCCAAGCTTGCAGGTTCGCTCCTGGCCGTGGTAAGTGATTTTTGAAAGGCGGCAAAAATTACGACACCATGTCATACGATGTTGGCATGTCAAAGAACCCTTTTGAATTCAGTAGGCCGTGTTCATAATGGCAAAATTAATCTGGGGAGTTTCCACCAACACAAAGTTCCTCATTTCTCTACTAGAAAGTGCTATAGTGTTCAAGGAGCTTAGATATCTAACCTCCTTGACTTTCATAGTGATTTAAGGAACAACGAAATTCGACATGCGAGCTACCCTTTGGGTGTCAAATAACAAAGCTTGTACCCGGGACCCGAGGCCATACGATATTATTATTATTATTATCATCAAAAAACCAAGATTTGAAAAGATTGCAGTTCATCCAAGCAGACTTTTGATTGTGGTAATAAACTGGCAAGGAAGATAAGCTAATGTTTTTGAATGCCCTATAGGCTTTTTACATTTGCCAATAACGAACAGGGGAAGCTTGTGTGTACCACCAGCGTTGCTGCAAGGAGCAACGGTTAGCCTATCTTTTTTAAGTTTCGTTCCTGCCACGGTTTTGTTTGGCAGCATTTTATAGTTTAGGCCTGTCTCGTCTATGTTATAGACTTGGCAAGGTCACAGAAAACTCCTTAGCCGCCTCGGTATCAGAAGATAGTTTTTCACCAGAAATTGAAACGATCCGAATACCATGGCGGATTTTCCAGCGATGAATCCAGCCTTCACTAGCTGCGAACTCACTTCCGGGTTCTAGTTGTTTGTGCCAAGCTATTGCCTTTTCTTTTATAATAGGCCCAGATAACGGTGTTCCTTTCCTTGTTTCTTGGTAGAACCACATCCACAATGCGTTGTCAAGCAGTTCAAGATTAGGTTATCTCAATGTTTTGCGATTCTTAAGAGAGTTTTCGCCATCGATCGTCACTGTACATGATTCAATGTCTTTCCGATTTCTTCTCCAATCTTTTATATTCGTAACGCCTACATTGAGTTCCTTGGCAGTTTTTTGGAGTGATTCCCCTTTGTCTTCGTAGCACTGCTAATTTTTCATTTAACGAAAGAGCAATGTGTTTACGTTTCACTCCTACTTACTTACTCCTTGGCGCTACAGCCCTTGTAGGGCCTTGGCCTCCCGGACTATCTCCACCCATTCTTCCCTGTTGACTGCTTTGGTTCTCCATCTTCTGACTCCCATCCTTCTCAGATCCTCCTCCATGTTGTCCAGTCACCTGGTCCTAGGTCTTCCCCTCACACACCGTCCTCCTGGCTTCCCATTGAAGACCTTCCTTACTACCCTGTTCTCTGTCATTTCTTTCTGCATATCCCAACCAACGCAGTCTACTACTCTTTATTTCCACTACTATATCTGGCTTACCATCCAACTCTCTTATCTCCATATTATTTCTGATTCGCCAGAATTCACCTTCTTTTACTGGTCCATATACTTTCCTAAGTATTTTCCTTTCCCATCTCCTTAACAATTCCTCGTCACCTTGTATTTCTTGTCTCATGTCATTGTTTTCAGCTATCATTGACCCTAAATATTTAAAATTTTTACAGCGTTCATATTCTTTCTCATTCAGTTTCACATTTTTCTCTAATTCATTATATTTTCTCCTAGATGTTAGCATATACTTCGTTTTCGACTGATTAATCGTCAATCCAATCTCTGCCCCGTATTCCTCTAATTTCCTTAGCTTCTCTTCCAAATCCTGTTTCCTCCTAGATAATAAATCATTATCATCTGCATAAGCAAGGTCTTGCATCACTCGGTTAAGCAATGTTCCTCCTGCATTGCCCTCTTGTATCCTTCGATTTACATTCTCCAAGGCAGTGTTAAACAGTAAGGTGGAGAGAACATCACCCTGTCATAATCCTTGGTTAACTTCAAAGGTATTTGATAGAATACCTTCAAACTTTACTTTACATATTGTTGTTTCCAAAGTCATTTGTACCATTCTTGTTAATTTATTAGGTATTCCTACCTCTTCCATTGCCTTCTATAGCTGATTCCTTTTAATGCTATCATATGCTTGTTTTGTGCGTCAGGCCTCGGCAGCCGGCACAGTTCATATCCTCGCCGCTAGATAGGGGCTTCATTCATTCCATTCCTGACCCGGTCGGAGACTGGAAGCAGGCTGTGGATTTTTTATATGCTTGTTTAAAATCTATAAACAGCTGGTGTACATCAATGTTGAACTCGTAACATTTTTCTAGGATCTGTCTGATGATAAAAATGTGGTCCGTAGTAGATCTATTAACTCTGAAATCCACACTGATAATCTCCTAGATATTCCTCCACATATATTCTCAACCTTCCAGCTATAATTTTTGCTAAAACTTTATACACAGCAATGCTATCCCTCTATAACTACCACAGTCTGCTTTGTCATGTTTCTTATGTATAGGGCAGAGTATTGCTATGTTCCACTGCTCTGGCATTTGCTCCTTTTGCCATATCTCTACCATGGATCTTATGCAACCGTCTTGTTAGTTCTTCCCCTCCATATTTTATCATTTCTGCTGTGATGTTATCTTCTCCCGGTGCCTTATTATTTTTTAGGGCCTTAATACCATTTTCAACTTCTTCCAATGTGGGTTACGTTTCACTCCTGACATGTTGAAAAACACACAATGTACGTAAAACAAATTACTGTACAGTACTGTAATGAACTCTGAAGAACAATGTTGTAAAACCACCGAACAGGCTTCTTTCTCCTCACCTTTTCCCGTTATGCGGGTCGGCTTTCTTAATCCTGAGACGCCAGTCATTTCGTTGTTAAGCATCATCGGCAGATAGGCCCAATACCCTCATGTCCCTTTGGACATTCGTCATCCATGCTGTTTGAGGTCTGCCACTCCCTCTCTCTTTTGTGTAGCCATGGAAAGGCACTTCTTCCGGTCTTCACATAACATGTCCATACCACCTTAGCCTAGACTCTAAAAGTTTCTCAGTTATAGGCGCTACTTTGAAACTGCCCCGAACATGTTCAATATGGATTTTATCTTTGAGAGTAACTCCACCAGGGTTGGCAAAATAACAGTTTTTTTTTTAATAAAACATTAAAACATGTTTTTTTGTTATTGTTTTAAACAGGTTTTTTTAAAATTCTGAACATGTTTTAAACAGTGTAATAAAATGCTGTATTTTTAATACTTAAATATAAATACTATAGAAATCATCTTGACCATAGTTGTATGGTAAGTAATAGACCAATGTTTACAACTAAACTCAGCCAGCAGAGAAATTTAGTTACCAGCTGGGATTTTTTTTCTCTACAACTTATGGTTGGCTGTTGTGTTGTGCTTGTGTTAGGTTATGTTTGAATGGTGGTGTATCTACTTTTTTGTGTTCTGTTAATTGCTGTGTAGAAAGTGTTTACTTAGCAGTATAATCAGCTTATTGCAGTTATGAGTTCATCTGGCAGAAGAAAAGATCCTGTATGGCAACATTTTATCGAATGCAAAAGTTCTAAGGGTAAAACTTAAGACTGCATCAGTCTCATTAGATAAGATGCAGCGTGATGACTGTACCATTGGGGAAGCAGTAGAGGTTTGTCTTGACCTGCTCAATTTTTTCAAAAATGAAAACAATCCCAGTGACTTAAAGAAAATCATGAAACGATTTAACACCGCTGTAACTGATACCCATCTCCTTGCCAATCTCCTGGATCCACACTATCAAGGACAGAGACTGAGTGAAGAACATCATCATTCTGCTATGGAGTATGTTGAAGCTTACCACCCAGATTAAGTACAAAGCAAAATGTTCACCCTTCAAGGAATACCTGTTTGGTCCTGCAATACTAAAAGAAATTAAACCCCTGACATGGTGGGTGGCACTGCAGAATAACATTCATCACACAACTTCTGGCCTAGCACATCAGCTGCATAGTGCAGTTGCTTCATCAGCTGGGATAGAACGTCTTTTCTCCACTTTTGGGTTTGTGCATAGCAAAGTCAGGAATAGGTTAGGGACTGAGAAGGCTGCCAAACTAGTTTGTGTTTTTCGTGAACTCAACAAGAAACCTGTTGAATAAAGACAAAGTGGCAGAGACATTTGGATTTATAATATTTTAAATACATCTCTATATTTTCTGATGGATGTTCGCTTGCAAAAATTTTTAACAAGGACATCAAAACCATTACAAAATCACTCTATAAACTTTATATTATGACGTAAAACCTTCAGTACAAGGCAGAGAAGACCACTGTACTCTACTGTATTACAAAATGATTAATTAAAAATATGAAGAAAAAAAACCTTATAAAGAAACATATTTTAGACGGTTGTTTGAAGAATTGAGTTTAAAACTAATTTTAAACAATGTGCATTGTTTTAAACACGCTGTTTAAAACATATTGTTTTAAACATGCCAACCCTGAACTCCACCTGCCCAACGTAACATACGCATTTCAGCTTTTGCACATGGCCTTTGTAGTAGCCCATGTTTCACTACCATAGAGTGCGATTGGTCTTACGGCAGTTTTATAATCTTTACCCTTCGTTTTTATTGGTATTTTTGGATCATATAAAACCCGTAAACATTGACCATTATGGCAATGGTAATAATTAATAACCGTGTTGACTGATAGTATTCAATTAAAACCGCCTAGTCAAACACTGGGTAATATACTTGATTGCTGTGTTTGGTAAATAGCCTGCAAATTAAGCAACTATAACATAGTGGGACATTAAGTTGGGAATCGACTGAAGTTTTAGGTTGGAGGACTGGATTACAAAATGTTTGTTCCGTTTTGAAGCGACAATTTGACCTACATCCTTTGCGCTTCTCCATTCTTCTGACAGCGACATCTTCTGTCACTAGAGTTTTTCGATCGAAATATTGGAGTATTGACGTAGGCAGTTAAGGTAAATCTCATATTTTAATAGCATCTTTTTACTATCATTTTTTAACACACAGCATTTAATTATTTGCAAGCTTTTCCATTTTTGATTTAAAACAATTTTTGTAAGGATATCCATTTCTTGTTGTCTTTGTTAACTAGGTTTAAGATTTAATATCAATCACGCTGAGGAAGGTATCAATGAAATACCGAAACATGTACGTTTAGTAATGTAATTTAACGTTTCTTTAGTGTTTGACTAGGCGGTTTTAATAAGAGAATCACATAAAACCACCGAACAGTAAGCACTAAAAACTTCACAGTGCAGTACGTACTGTATAAAGCAGGGTCAACGACAGAAACTATACGAGAGATGACGGAGCTCTTAAACGGACAAGTGATAGATAACAAGTACCTGTAAACAAGAATGGCGTGACGGGTAGTAAGTCACCGCGACGAGTCGGGGCAAGTTTGGCTCGAGTACGGTCAGATTAACCAGAGCGGCGGTCTAGAGACGAGGGATTCTACTGTAGCTGATATCTGAAGAAAAAAAAAAATAGGGAGCTATATTGGCACGGCTTGTAGCATGACAGGAGCCTTAAAGTCGCTTGGCGACGTGTACCATACTACTACAAGATTTACTGTCGCATTAAAAACCGTTTGCAAAACCTGTAAAACTGCACAAGTTAGTTGTAGTGGTTCATTTGGTTGAAACTGTTACACATTTAATGTAAGTTTTGTTTGGAATTTGTGTCACTTTCATTTTCCAAATTGTTTCTGAAGTTTTTACTTGAGTATGAATTTTCATTTACCAAGGTTTATGAATATCCAAAATTAATATTTTCACTGATATGTACAAAGTGCAAAGAAGATATAGGTCATTTAAGAAACCTGGAAACAAAGTTCCTCTCTGAACAAGCCATCTTGCTTACTAACCTGTACTTTTACATGTTACACACATATTTAATCCAAACATAAACGTAACAGTGAGCCTCGACTGCCAGCTGAAAGGTTGAAGGTTCGAATTCTGGCGCTGACAGTGGCCTTCCTAAATGTGGGTTTTCTCTATCATTACTACCGGAATATCACACCCCTAACTACGAAATGTATATTTTAATTGTTTGTAATGTATTAATGAGGTGGACATGCAAGACCTTCCCAATATTTGTAAGTCAATACTTTGCAGGTCTTCTGGTGACGGGCGTTGTGGTTGTGTGCTTACCACAGAGCGGGATCCAGGGTTTCGTCTTCTTCCTGGCAGGCTTCATCTGCTTCATTCCTGGTGCATATCACGTGGTGTACATTTACTGGGCTGTCAAGGGCAAGCGGGGTTATGACTTCTATCACCTGCCGCTCTTCAACTGACTGCACTAATGAGAGAGAGACAACTAGACTGGCCGTTGTGGCTCGGAGTTTATTCTTGCGTGTGAAGTTCCGTTATCTGCAAGAGCTACGCAATGCTGCTGCTTGCTTCCTATGGGTGAGTATTACTAATATGGCACCATGCATGCACCCACTGAGGGAAGGGATCATCATCATCATCATCAGCAGCTTCTAGAGGCTAAAAGCCTTGTCGTTGCAGCCATTTCTTACGGTCTTCAGGAGATCTCTTCATATGGGCACACGAGTCACATTCCATTTCCTTGACAATGTTCTTGAGTTACGATTCTCTTGCATTTTTCCTGCAAAGATTGCCTGGAGGAGAGTGTCATGCCTTGAGGAAGCCATGCTTACAATATTACCACAACACGGTATAACCTCGAACATTTTAAATCCTGATTCTCCAAAGCCTAAGGTGTGTCTTTTTCTCGTTATTTAACTTGTGTAATTCAAAATACAGATAAATCGTAATTTAGGTATGCAACGATTCATTTTGGATCCGTATTGACACAGTCTCCACTCTTCTTAATGGTGTTGAAGCTTGGACCTTGTCGGTAGCTACAGAAAAGGAGATTCAAGCTTTTGAAATGTGGATCTACAGGTGGATTCTTAAAATCTCGTGGACAGAACATGTGAGTAATGCCGAGGTTCTTCAGCGTGTGAGCAGCCAACCTGAGCTGTTAAACACGATTAAGAAGAGGAAATTGGAATACTTGGGGCACATGATGAGGAATCCAAAATACCGTCTGCTCCATGTTATACTTCAGGGTAAAATTGAAGGTCAGCGTGGACCGGGAAGGAGACGAATAACTTGGATGGATAATTTACGAACGTGGTTTGGGTTGTCTTCCACGGAACTCTTCAGGATTGCACGGGATAAGAAGGTGTTAGCCAACGTCCGTATTGACACAGTATAATTGGAGGGTTTACAAATTAAATCAGTTTCCGCCAAGTCAATACCATTAAAATTTAAGATTATACAATCATCATAGGTACATGTTTCGGTAGCTAATAGTTAATGCTCCCTTCATCAGCCTCATACTTAAAAGAAACTAACAACAACCATAAAAGATATATAATCATTCTCTTAAAAATAAATGTTAAAATCTATTAAAAATTCTAAAAACCTGTCATATTAAGAACTAGTTATATCAATAGCTATCTTAAAATTGTAACGTGTATAAAACAACCTGATTAATGATGACCTCGTAGTTCTGCCCCTTGAAACCTCAATAACTAACTAATGTTCACTGACAAATGTTAGAAGAAAGTCTTTGTTGATCACTTTTGAGTTGGTGTCTATTTGCTTTATGAAAAATTGCTCCTTATATATTGGAGATATGGGAGCCTCCGTGGCTTAGGCGGCAGCACGCCGGCCTCTCACCGCTGGGTCCGTGGTTCAAATCCCGGTCACTCCATGTGAGATCTGTGCTGGACAAAACGGAGGCAGACAGGTTTTTCTCCGGGTACTCCGGTTTTCCCTGTCAAAATTTCATTCCAGCAACACTCTCCACTATCATTTCATTTCATCTGTCATTCATTTAATCATTGCCCCAGAGGAGTGCGTCAGGCCTCGGCAGCCGGCACAGTTCATATCCTCGCCGCTAGATGGGGGCTTCATTCATTCCATTCCTGACCCGGTCGGAGACTGGAAGCAGGCTGTGGATTTTCATTTCATATTGGAGATATGGGCTGATTTTTAATCAGGGTGTTGGGCGATATGGGATATACGGGAATTTTAGAGACCCGAGAAAAATGCGGGAAATATACGAGAGTTTCGTATTTGATTCGAGAAATCGTGAAAAGCGGGGTGAGAGCCCGCCAACGTCACGACCCGACAGTTCAACTTTTTCGGGCACGCGCATTGCTCACGCTATGAACTTAGCCTAAATCTCGCCATCACTCCTGCGGAAGTACTCCAAACATTTAGTTACACTTACGCTAGAAAAACTTCATTCGCGTTTTAAGTCCTTTTTCAGCCATTCGATATGCGAATTCGTCTTTGAGAGTCCTAAAATATACTGTAAATTGGTAAATATTCGTTCGGAAAATTTGGGAAATATACGGGAATTTAAAAACGTGTCACTGCTCTACACCATGCAAAGTTGTGGCAGCATCTGCAACCGATCAGTGTGCAAATACGAACATGCTAAGTGACGATGCTGCCCGCTCGCAGGCACTGAGGCAGCCACTCCTTTCTTCTGACAAAGTCTCACAGTAGTGAGTGCAAGTGACTGGCGCACAAATACGAATATGCTATGCAATGACATTTTATCAACCTATTGTTCTAGTGTTTAACGGGGGTTGGCCGAACTGGGGGAATGAGGGTGAGTGTAGAGGGTGGTGTTTAATCAGGGTGAGTTTCAACAAAGGTGTTGAAACTCCTAATGTGTGTTGGAGATCGTGTGGGATGATCGGGAGGGGCTCTATGCGATCAGGGTTGTAAATCAAAGGGATGCACTTTTAATGTGGAAGCTATCAGTTTGCAGAGCAAGTACTGCTATGAATAATCCAAGTATCCGCTGACCGTGCAACGTTATGCTCTGCGGGCGCGTGACCAAGCAATCAAGGCTACTGGCCATGAAAAGGTTTCTAATGCTGTCACAGCGGTTTTAGAAACAATGCACTGGCAGGTCAAGGTGTAAGGTGGGGAGGTAAGTGGTAAAAACAGTGTTAATGAATAAAGGCTACAATGGATCTGTAGTAATTGTGGTCACTTGTTTATTGGACCCAAAAGTGTTCTAAATGTTTCCCTCTATTCAGGGACAGTGTAACAAGTATAAATGATACAATCAATCAA
This sequence comes from Meconema thalassinum, assembly GCA_946902985.2. Taxonomy (NCBI): domain Eukaryota; kingdom Metazoa; phylum Arthropoda; class Insecta; order Orthoptera; family Tettigoniidae; genus Meconema; species Meconema thalassinum. The sequence continues at coordinate 38,328,881 of OX336388.2, forward strand.
TCAAGGTGTCAAAAGGAAGGAGTACAACTTGTGAGTGTTAGGAATCTGAGAAACACACTTACCAGAGGTATGCAGTCAGACACAGCCTTCGGCGTGGACGGATCCCCTCTCCCAGAATGGGGGTTCTTATAAATGTTCCTCCAGTGCTGACTCTGCAATGTTGTTGAATACTTGTTTCTGTAGCAGCCTCTGTGTATGTGTGTCAAGCTTGGGCCAGAACCATTTCATAACTCTGCCGGCTTGGTGTAATAGAAGAGTGTGCCGGCTGTTGTTGTTGGTTCCAGCCTGAGGGTAGCAAAGGGGTGAAGTCAGTGTAGTGGGTTGGACAGATGCGTAGATGTGTTCAGGGGTGATTATAGATGTATAGATGTCTGGCGTGTAGTAGATTCGAGGGTGTATGCAATCATCCCTCCCGGGGGTGTGTAGGGTCCCTAAAGGGGCCCTAACACTATTTTAGTGTTTGAAAAGTGAGGTGTGACGATTATGCGAGGAAATACGGCGTGTTTGAATTTGTTCCCATGCTTATTAATTTCGAATATCATACCTGGCGACTAACTTTTAAATGCTATTTTTCAGAATTAAAGTGCAACAAAATCAATTTAAAATGCTACTCTTTTTGTATCTTTAAAAATACTAGGAGACCCCCTGCTGGAGTGTGTGGACAGTTTTCCTTACCTATGAAGTGTAATCTCCAGTGATAATTTGGTCAGTAAAGAAATTACCAACAGAGTGCAAAAGGGATCAGAATTCTACCAACAAGTAAGGACACTTCTATGCGATGACATGATTCCAAAACCAGCTAAACTGGTGATGTTTAACAGCTACTTCATACCAATATCAGGATGTCTACTACTCAGGAAAACAGGGAATACTCGGGGAATTTTTAAATCCTGAGAGAATTATCAGGTGTTTTAATGACACTCAGGGACTTTTAGTTTTACAAGGCCCAATCTTGAATAATTGGAAATTAAGCATTTATATGTTGATGGGGGAAAGTATATTCTGGTGATGATTGTTGGTACTGACGTTAAATCAGTAAGCTCTCATTTCTTGTAAGATGACTTGACTTAATTCCTATGTCCCCTCTCGGAGTAGGGGGCTGCAACAAAATTCCTCCACTGATTTCTTCTTCCTGCCAGCCTCTGCAGGTCTGTCCAGAATTTACCAGTCGCCTTAGTTTCTCATTTCTGCGCAGACCTGCTTTAGCCTGCCTGTTTGGCGTAAAGTTCTTGTATTCCAGCATCCAATTTTCGTAATCATTTTCATGCCAAAAATCGTCAACTGTTTATCAGTCCGGTTATTTTCTGTTGCAGTTTCAGTAATTGAATAAGTTCAGATGTGTGAGTGATTGGCCCAAAGCACCCTATCATGGTGGAGGGGCTGCCTCCTCACTGTGTCCATGCTCACAGATGTGGAGTTAGATGTTCAACTCTTCTCTAGTTTGGTTTTCCGGAGTGGGATGAGATACCCCCTCCAACCCTCCTTCTTTTTCGGCCGGGCTTGGGACCGTCCTTGGCGGAGTTTCTTGCAAGATAGAGCGCACAAATTACATGTGTAGACTGTGTATTTCTATAAAACTGTGGAACTATGAATTTTGAGAACATTACTATTGACGAGCTACTTTCAACACTCGCAAGTACAATAGTTTTCTGAATGAAAAATTTAGAAATTGGCAAAACTTTTTTTTTGTTTGTTTTGTCATTCTACTCTTTATTGTTCAAGCACTTTTTCAAATGCTCTTTAAGACCAAACTCTGTTTTATATATTTATCAAGGTTGCTGCTGTTCCTCAGGGAAGTTTCTGATTTATTCTGGAAAAATCGAGGAATTGTCAGGGAAATCTGTTATTTGGTTGTGGTAGACGTAGTGATGTAAAATGTCTAGGCATTTATAAGTCAGGGCAAATGCCCAGGATAAATGTCCGGGCAAATGCCCAGGCATTTTGGGCACTCTTTTAAAAACATATTCATAACGCAACGCTTATATAAATATTGTTTTAGCCATACATGTATTCTATATATTTATCCATAAAAACAACAGTCGAGGCCAAAATAGGCTGCGGAAGTTGTTATAGGAATTCACTGAAAGAAACTTGATTTTGGTTCTGAGGCTGAGCTTGTGCTTGGTACTGGAGATTTGTTGTTGAAATCATCCACTTCAATTAGTAAAGGTTCATAAGGGGGTTTTCTTTCGAAAAGGTTTTTCAACCACTGTAATTGTACCTAACTGAAGCATTTTTTTAAAGATCCTGAGGGCACTTAAAACACTTCTTTATGTGCTTCTCCATTTTGTTACAATGTGACTGTTAATAGTCCTTATTACAATATTTACAAGATACTCCTTTCCTTTTCAAATTAGAAAAGTTCCAAATAGGTCCTTTTTTCCTAAGCATTTTGTAAAGATGTAATCTAACACTTAAAAATATAAATAGCCTAAGAAATCTCAGACTCGACCACTCAACAGACGGCTCTACTTCACAACTAACTGGGCTGGGCTGCTGGTGGTAGAATGCCTCGCCAATCTCAAGGCCACAACCACCCTACCCCCATAGCACAATGGCTGCCCAGGGCCTAGCCCATCCACCCTCCTCCCAAAGCCACTATTCACACCATAATCAAACTCCTACCTAATTTTCCTAAATATAAATGAGTAGACCTGCAGGCCTAACTCAGTAATACAATGTTTTATTCAAACCAGATATACATAATTCCCATTTAGATGTTATTGACAACATTGACACAGGATAATTAAATTATTATTAGCAATATTCAGACATTACTAGTTTATCCATGAAATGTACCTTGATTAATGGTTTTTATTATGTTTTAGATGCTCTAGTAACAATCACAAGTAGTAAAAAGTAAAAAAAAAAAAAAAAGGTTTTCTTAAATGCCCAGAATATGGGCACTTAAAACTGCTTTGGGCAAATGCCCAGGCAAATGTCCATTTATAGATGTCCTGCCCACTGGGCATTTGCCCGGCCCACATCACTAGGTAGACGTCCTGAATATTCACCTATGGTATTGAAACATGCACCCTTACATGGTGTCCACAGGCAGGAAAAGTCAGGAATTTTGTTTTTGGTCAGGAAAAGTCAGTAAAAAGTGTGACAAAATGGCGTGAGTCAGGAAAAAATGGTGAAAAGTATTAGAAAGTCAGGAATTTTATATTAACCATACAGTATTTTGTGTTTTACAGCCATATTTTGTTGTTACTAGTTCAACTAATCTCTGAAGATAAAAAGCAATATCTCACTGGACATTATGTTAAGTTCCTGACTTCACCCCTTTGGGTTTTTTTTTCTGGGGGGTACATTAAAAACATTGTGTATGCAGAAAAAATTCGGGATTTTGAGCACCTGTGGGAGCGAATTTCTGCTACCATCTTGACGGTTACTCCTGAAATGATTGCACGTACAAATCCAGCCATTGGGAAAGCGTGCATTCAATGCTGATGTTGGTGGTCGGCCTGGCCTAGATTTTTTCTCTACAGTCCCTGTTTCCTTAAACTGATTAAACCATCGAATGACAGCTTTGTAATCAGGTGCAGTTTGTCGGGCGGTGCAGTCATTGGTGCACGCGCCCCCGGCGACCTTGGCTACTGCGCATCTAGTGTGCGCATAGCAAGGTCACGTCCCCTCCATAACAAAACTAACTTCAACCAGCTGGCGTTCAGTGAAAGAATTACACGTTTAACATAAATGGTTTCGGTGCTGAAATGTTGGTATTATTTTTCGATGACCCTGTACTTTCTTCACTTTTGGCAATTGCATGAAGGTTTTTGGGGAGAAGTACTACATGGTACGTGCATGGGCGCTTTAGCAGGGACCCGTGACTTTCATATCCAGGTGCATTCGGGTGCTTTGAGAAGGAAAGGGTTAATGCTTGTTTGTGTTTTTTTTTTCCTGTACCGGTAAAAATCACTGTTTCTGACATGAGGTGAGGAGTTGATGGAGCAATGATATACAGTATCTGTGAATGTAATGCATGCATCCTTGTATATTTTTACTATTTACAAGGGAACTTCTCTACATGTTTGTGAAGAATTGGGTCTGAAAATTTGTATTCGGAAGTGAGGTCATATTCATTAAACACGTCTCTCCATATAAACCTCGGTTCAAGATAACAAAAATAAAATTGCAAGTCTGATGACTTTGTTGCCTCGCCCATTCACGCTACAGCTAGCAATACTTAATGTGAAGTTGTGTGGCTTGTAATTTTCTGTATTTCTCTCTCTCTCATACTCAGCTCTATACAGGGTGATTCTTATTGACGTTTAAAACTCTCTGTAGCGACGTAAATGGCATTGAGACAAGTAATTTGAGATAGGACATTTAGGGTCGCAAGTATCCAGAAATACCTTAAAAGTGAACCACAACTGTTGAACATATGACGTCATCAGGTGACGGCTCAGCTCGAGCAGACAGGCCCTTGCACTCTTCCGCACTCCAAAGCAAATGTTGATCATCATATCACTCTGGCTCGGCATCTACGTGTACGACTCTGGCGCGTGGGGTTCGAGCCCGAGTCGCACACGTAGACGCGGAGCCAGAGTGATATGATAATCAACTTTTGCTTTGGAGTGCGGAAGAGTGCACGAGCCTGAGCGCTCGAGCTGAGCCGTCACCTGATGACGTCAGATGTTTAACAGTTGTGGTTCACTTTTAAGGTAGTTCCGGACACTTGCGACCCTAAGTGTCCTATATCAAATTACTTGTCTCAATGCCATTTACGTCGCTACATAGAGTTTTAAACGTTAATAAGAATCACCCTGTATAGTACAAGGCCACGACACAAGTCTTACGAATTAGGCCATACTTTCTTCCACAATTTTCTGACCCCGAATCTTCTCTTTGAGGAGAACACTTAAGTTTATGTCGAGTGACCTACAGGTGCTGCCGAAGATGGTCCAGCAGACGGATGCAGCCCTGTTCATTGTCCAGTCCAATACGTCTCTCTCTCTGTATTTCCCTCGTGTTCACCTGCAATAATAAATAGGACCCCAATGTCGGAAGAAGTGTAAGAAACCTCGGAGCACAATGTGTACAGTGAGTGAGTAAGACTTTCATGTAGTGTTTGAGGATTTTTAACAATCCCAGCTACCTTTTGGAAACTTAACAAGCGTGTTATTGATTTCTGACTTTCATAGCTCTCATTGCTAAGTAAGGAATTGACTTCTTTAAAAAAGAAATTAGATCGACCATATCACAAGAATTATAAAATATGTTTTTATTTTCTTGTGGATTGTTTAGCTTCAGTGTATGTCGTTAAATCGCAGCTATTTATTTGAGTTTGGGAACTCTGTTGCTTAAGTAAGGCAACTTTTTAGCTCGGTTTGCTTTTTGATATTCAGTTTATGGCCTAATTTATGATTGAATTGACCATTTTTTTAAATAGTTTTATATGAAGTGTATCCAAAAACTTAAACCTGACACTGTTGACAAAGCCCAATAGGAATTAATATAAGTGTGGATATATCCTGCCTTATCAATACAATAGACTATTCACAGTAGATGTTTCAAGCACTGTGTGTGCCTTCATCAGCTTAACAGAAAAATCTAAAGATCAGGATTTATTGTTTAGTTAAAATAAGAAGAAACATTTGTGGAGCTGTCATTGCCAGCCCTGCGCGCTGACAAGAAAGACTGAAAAATTGAAAGGGAATGAAATGAAAGCATCATGTAAGCAGGCAAAGGGAAGGTATGATCAAACAATCAAGCAATAGTATGTTGAAGGTGGCATTGGAGTTACGATTAATGAACTGTCATCAGCATCAATTTCCGTTTTCCAGCTTAAGCAAATATGACACCCCTCCACTTAATTGTCCGTCCACCATCCTTCCTCAACCACTGAACTCCACCGTTCTCTCAATCATGTCTTCACTAAATCTACTACAAACTAACATGCTTTTATGTACAAAATGGCGTACCTACTTACTTGGATGGCATGTTTCGAATGCCCATCTTCAGATCCCGTTCACTTAGGCTTAACTAGTGTATGATGTTTATGATTTACACTTAAACACAAATATATATATACAATGTTTATATTACATAGCTTTGTAAAAGCTTGTATAAGCGTCAAACTTATTTACAGAGTATAGTTGGATGGAGGAAGAGGTTTTTAATAATCTTTCTTTCTTTCTTTCTTTTTTTTTTTTCAGGTTAGGATGTGTAAATACTTGTTTCCCGCCAAATGTAATTGGACACAATTAGTATTAGGCAACACTGAAAAATGGCCTTGATCACTTCAACTAAATCCATCCAGGTCTTCCTTGTCCTCTCTTTCCATTCATCCGTCTTTCCATCACTTGTTTTGGAATTCATTCATCATTCTATCCTGGTGATAGAATACACTCTCTCGATCTCCATATCCAATCTTGCATTTTCCATCAATTCACTTCCTAACTAGGTGAAGTGCTCTACTACTTCCAGATCTACATCTCCAATTTTAACAATCCCTTAATTTCGTTAAATAAAATTTTGTCTCTGTAATTACTTTCATTGAGATACAGTACTACATAGGAAATAACTTCTGTAACTGTTCCATACTATTCATTAGAGATTCTTTTCTGTAAACAAATGTAATTCTTTCTCGATATTGGTGAACGAGTAGCCAGATTAACCCACAGCGGAACGTGTTGCAGTGTTCTTCTGTAATTCTTTCTCGATATTGGTGAACGAGTAGCCAGATTAACCCACTGCGGAATGTGTTGCAGTGTTCTTTGTACCTAGTAGCGATGCTCCTGCCTGTTTGTCCCTTGTGTAGGCCTGCAGTGACAGCTCCATCAATGTTTCTTCTTCTTTACTAAAACAATAAATTATGTTACTTGTTAAAGGGCACACTGGAATAATGTCTATTAAATTTTGTTCTTATGTATTGACAAACCGAGAAATAGCCACACTTACTGCAAGTACTTCCTATTATTGATTAGTAATATGGAACCGATTCTTGATCAACATGGTTAATATCATGTCAATGTATAAAGCATAATCACAATTTTGTGTGAAAGAGCTCTTATCAATGGTGTCAATTTAAATGAAAACTAGAGAATGAATGCCGCTTTGAAAGAGATCAGGTCATTCAGAAATATTGTATTTTTTCTTATAGTTGTGATTGTTTATCCTGGGTACAAGTTTTATTACTCTCTGCAGATGCCACCAATCTTCCTCTGTCCATCTGTCCAAAGATTTTCGATAAGAAAAGTCAGACACAGTGGTTTGGATGCCAACTAAAAAGAAGATCCCTTGGCTAATGTTTCTCTTCAGAAATTGGTGTCTTTATACTTATTTTCTGCATTTTATATGATATATTTTAAGAGTGTATTGTTTATTTTGAACAAGATTGATCCTGGCTCATTTTGTTGGCATGGATGTTAAAACGCAACAACCTTGTGACAGGTTTACTGGCCCACTAAAAATCCCCACCAAGAGCACAATTTGACACCCTGGTGTCACTAAAGCCACAGCAGTTAACTCATTATATTAATTACAACTAAATATATTATAGAAATCTTCCAGCAATCGAGCACCAAACTATTTAGATAAAACTCAGTACGATAACTGTTTTCCTCCTTCAGCGTCAAGAATTTTTAATATAATAACTGCTAGAAAAATTACAAAATTAGAATTTTGTAGCAACTGTTTCCAATGTGAGAGTAGCTATATTTGGTATTAGCTGAAGAAGGACAACAGATTGAGTTGTATATAAATTCATACCTAACAACCCTTCCGATCATCATCGTAATCGGGTTATTGCTCCATCAAACCGGGTACAATTCTTCCGATCTTGTTAATTACTATTATTTCTTCCGAAATTTGACTCCCGATGATATATTGTAAACATTAAGAAGGCACTGCAAATAATTTCCGTTCTGTAGGAAAATATCTTAATTGCATCTATGATTTGCTCAACCTTGGTTTCGTGTGCAAGATAGTGTAATTTTTTCAGTCATTCCTCGCTTGGCAGTGACTCTTTAGCTAGGAACTGGGGATGGTGGGACTGCTGATTAGTTGTATTTTATGCACAAAATGGTGAAATTGTTACGAGCAGCAGTATGTCTGCATTTTTGAAGAGAGCAAAGTCTGCTTCAAGTTTCATACCAAATTAGTAAACAGTTAACATCATAACCCATATGTATATACATCAGCACCATTTAATCAGATAAGTTGTCCATAGTTTTTAACCTCAGTCTGACTAAATGTGAATACGCGGTTGTGAGTGCAAAAATTTAATCAATCAGAATGATTGATTACATTTTCATTAAACACACAATATTGTTCTCTTATTACTCAGTGATAATTGAAGAGTTATACTGCAGTGAATTCTTTGTGAATTTGATGTTGAATTCATACCTTGACAAAAAAGACATACAAGTCTTTCCAGCACCCCTCTTTCGTCCCCATCATGGTATCCTATGCACGTTGAAATCTATAATTTAAAAAATCTTCCTGTTTTTGATTTCCAAAAGTTGTTTGAAAGTTGGAAGATGTTGATAATATATTTAGTTTCAAAGTGAGCATGACTCCTCAACATATCAATATGTCTTTGCAATAATTACAAGAAATTATCAGTCCTTGTTGTGTGAGCCCCTCACTAAAACTAAACTATTACTGTCGTTCGGGCAAGCGATAAAGGGCACTAGCATGCGTCGCTTAGCAGACGCTGAGTTGTGTAACACCGGAATACCAATATAAAAATTTGTACCCAGGTTGAACAAATTCCTTGGCTATACTATTGTTTATACAGAAATGTTACTAAAAGTATTTTTGAATGGGTTCATCACTCTGTATTTTATGTAAACATTTTATTCCAGGTTTTGCATGCGCTTCATATATTGCCAATCTTGTGATCATGGCTGTTGCAAAAATGGTTGTGTGCTATTGATCAGGGAGTTTGAATCTTAATGTATAAGATGTCTTTTTAAACTATCACGCCTAGCTTAATATGTACCATGTATTCAAATATTGGACCAATTGATATACTGTACTGAAAATGATAGTGGGCGAAGAGGAAGTCCAGTACTGCTCATTGAAAACGTGACAGATATGCTACGATGGAGTCACAGTTCACAGTTAGCAATAGTAGTATGTAGAGAAGCTAAGCAGACATTGCTGGTTGTCGTCACCATCATCATTGTTATTATTATTTAGGTCAGCCAAGAAAACTAAACAAAATGGTTAGACATTTTGCTTGGAACCTTGGCTGATTTATAAATGGAGTGGCGTGCATTGAAGGTGATACACCTAACTTGTGATATTTCATTCTTTTAATAAGTCTTTTATATATGAAAATTGAGTGTATTTAAGTTAATATTCATACAACAAATATCTTCACAAAGTAATATAAAAATTTACAACAAAAGAACACACATTCGTGGGCCACGTATTACACCAATATGAAGATAGTCCAGTCCAGGGGGATGACAGATCATAGGGAGCGCGTGGGTTGGGGTAAGGCCCTGTACTGGATGTTCTGCCAACCAATGAAGAATTAATTTTAGTACTATGGTTTCGTAGTTGGCACTCACCCAACGCTCATACCAAACCGATTGGTGGGAGCGGGAATAGTCTGTTTTGATTGATTTTCCTCGTGGTTTGTTGGTTGTTTTGATTTGTTCGGTATTTTGATTATTTATTTGAATTGAATTGAGAGTCAATCATGCCACTGCAAGGGAAGAAAAATTGCCAAGCACCGGGATGTAAGAATTATAATCATTGATTATAATGATAGTAAGAACAATAGGGCAATTTTCATCTTCCTGGTGTTGACCATGTGTAAAACTAGTGGGCAATATGGGCTACTATCGAATAAAAATATATAGAGAATAAATGTGTGCATTTCATCTTTTGTTTGTTTTCTTACCCATTCTCCTTTGCATTGCAATAAAATTTGTGGTTTAGGGCTACGGGGAGGGGTGGGTGGCAGCTGGCATGCTAGGCAAAAAGTGAGGTTATGGCAATATAATGTGTGCATTTGGACAGTTTTCTTTACATTCATCGAATATCCCTACAATTCTGTAGAGTTGGAGAGCAATTTTAATTAGCCTAAAGGTGAATTAAGCTCTAGAACGGCATAACTGTGTCCTTCGTGACAAATCTATTGCCAACATTGATATATATCAATATGTATTATTTTCCTATCTGGACGTATATTTCAGCGCCTAGCGAAAGGCGCAGTTATGTTTGTGTTATTTTCATCAATAATCAATAACTCATCGCAGAACATACTGTTCAATTACGTGTAATAAAGGCTACATTCATATGGCTTTTTACTTTTTATGTTGCCAGACTTGCAAGTACAATCCATAGCCTCAGGCGGTGTTCTCTATCGGAAATTCTATAACCAAAAGTGACTAATCTCTTATACTTACATGATCCTTGGTCCAGTCTATATATTGCATGTATGGACAGTTAGTACTTGGGTGTGGCGACCACCGCTCTTTTCCAATCCACCAAAGCCTATCTGGCATTGCACAAAGATGCTGCTTGGGCGATGCCGGGTACAAAAGTAGTGTTAAATAAAAAGTTTCCTTTCATAATACAGTACTTAGAAATGCTTTCATTGTGTAGGTCATATTGTGGTATTTTAAGGGCATATGCATATTTCCATGGTTTGTCATAGGAATAGGAGCCCTAGCAGTGACCTCACTGTCAAACTTCTTGCCATTCATGTTAAGTGTCGAGTAGTACTTGCCTCATCCTGTGGAAAATCTTGGGGTTTCCATTGTTTTGTTGTCTCTCTTAAACTTTGTTGCTCAGGAGTAATCTAACTTTCACATCTGTGTTCATTATGTTTGAAGTTGGCTCATTAGTGCACATTTCAGAGGTGATTTTAGTTTATTCCTTTAAATCGGAAAGTTCATGGTTCCCAAACAAAATACAGTATGTAAAATGGAGGATTATCACCAAATCGACAGTAAGTGTGCTAATTGGCATATTATGTTATATTGATTGAAATTGAAACTGGTCTTCTACATCTAAACATGTACGCTCGTGCAATCATAGTATGTTCCGCCACTTAAAAAGTAATCTCAGTTTTGGCTATTGATTAAGTAGCTGTGATTAATTATTTTTTTATTTTGTTGCTATCTGAATTAAAATTTCTAATTTTTCTACCATAAATTCTGCCTCTTTCGGACTAACAATAATCTGTACTTAAACTGTGCAATATGATGTTATTGCATTGCTACAGCCGTCCAGCTACGGGTTTTAGAGTCTTGCGGAATATTCTGTTTACAACCCGGGAATTACTTGAGTGCTTTTGTTTAGATGTATTTTATACTTGCAAACCCAGATGATGGTGATAACTTAAATTTGTGGTTCAGCTATGAGAAATAGGTGTAGAAGTTTCATGTGTCTACTTATGATGATGGAAGTGAATGTCGTGTTGTTGTGTGTTCAACAAGCAGAGATGTTAACGAAATACTCTTGTTCCATGATATTAAAATAACTTCAATGAGCAACTGGATTTCCTAGCTCTAGCATTGTACAGTTTTTAATCTTAGCTTTATTTTGCAAGCCACATATAGCGTACTGCAGCCATGTTGTATTCTAATACCAGTGATACATTGTTCTAGTCAATTTATTTGCCCTGTTTTGTGTGACCGGGTAGGGATAGGGTCTGCATTGGTCACAACCTTGTTCTCAGAAGATAGTGATACTAGGAGGAAGAAAATTATTTGAACTGCAATACCTAGTCTTGCCATAATACAAGCAATATGATAGACACCATTGAATTACATTCATCATTAGGTCCGATGAAAGACACATAGACTGCAAGCCCTCTCCTGCAGCGTTTGACATTGTTTCAAGATATCAGCAATCTTGAGGTCTTTCTTAAATGTTCGGCACCAAGTTCTTCAAGGTTAGCCTTGTTTCCAAGGGATGTCCACCATACTGCAGTTCTTGGATGCTGACATTCAGGAATGCATAGGAGCTGACCAGCGATTACAGTTTTAGACAGGTATACAAAGTCTGATCTTTGTGAGACATTTCACTGTCCTAATTTTTTTTGGGATTCTATAATATGTAGATATTCCATGTGTGTATATGTGGGCACTGACCCAGCTGTTGTTGTGAACTCTATTCCTTGAACGAGTTGTTTTTTAAAGTCTTCTGTTGTTGACCTAGGTAAGTAATGGTGACATGATATTCACCTTGGTAACAAGCGGTAACATGAATATGAATGGCTAATTCTGTATATGATTGGAAATTAAATGATCCAGAACTTTAATGTTGACAGTCAGTGTTTCTTGTAAACATCTGTTTGGCATTGTAAACTACAAGTAGTTGGAAATCCTCAGAACAAATACATATAATTCAACTTAATCTGACTGCTATCCAAGGTTGAAGAACTGTTCTATAATTTGGTGCCTACCCAGACGATCTGTTCTCAAAGTTGCTGCTGACAAGGCAATGCCCCAGTATTGAGTTGTGAAATGGTCTGTGCATGACCATATTGCGCTGCAGTACTTGTCAGAGAATCGACTTCTTATTTGCACGGCGTGACTTGAACTTGTACAGTCTCCTCTATTTAACATTTGTTATTAGTAGGGGGCGGATTTCTATGACAGGTCATATTTTTTCCCTTAACATTATATCTTATAGTCTTGTATTTTCAACAAGTTTCTATGCATGATAATCAAAATTAAACAGGTTTTATTGGGCATATAAATGCATATTTAGGCTTCCTTAAGTTGTATGGCATATTTTGACCAAAATATCATTATAAATGCTATATTTTGGTAATTTTCATTTAAATTTTGTTTTATAAAAATCAGAATAACCTCTAGAAATTATTGATCAGGATAGACTGAAATATACTAACTTACTGAAGAGCCATTCTAAAGTAGTGTATGAAATGTTTCTAACAGGGAGTAGCTACTGTTTGCTAGCTGGGTCAATTCCTGGAAACCGGGCTATTGTTCACACGGAAGCAGAGGTAATTCCGCAGTTATTTGTCATGGTTCTTATCTCTCTCCTTCGCCCTTCCCTCTTCCACCTTCAACACACTGAATGACCTCGGTCACTCAGTAGGGAGCTTCAGTCATTCAGATCTTTTCAATATGCCTAAAACGAAAGTCGCAATTTGTGGGAACTTACGAAGTTTTGTTCGTGAGTTCGGTGAAAACGTATTCAGTACGGTTGGAGTGATATTATTCTGTAAATTGTATGAGGTTAGTCATATTTTGAATTTTATAGGTCATATTTTGATGTTTTTTAGGTCATATATGCATACATATTTCATACATTTTTAGGTCATAGAAATCCGCCCCCTAGTTATTAGCGTTGTGATAGGCTCAAATTTACATCTCCAACCCCGAGTTCTTTTATTTTTATTTTGGAATCGGTGTGTGTTTCTTGGTGCCTGAGCTAGTTCCAATCCCTCTTAGATATCTTTCAATCTTCTTTCTCATCTCCATTGATGAAGGATTTGCCTGAAACTTTGGGATATGTGCCAATTATTTTGTGTTTCTGTGTTTGTACTCGTATTACCTCTCCTTGTTAGCTTTCCTTCTCGAGTGTTCGAGTATCTCACTAATAACTATTATGTAATTTCCTATGGTATGTTGAACTTCCTCCTCAGATTGGCAGGTGGTGTCTATTTATATGATTTTATTAAACACAATGTGTACAATCACGTTTTTCACCCCTCTGACATTTCTGCGATTAGAGATTGAGACCTGCTTACACATTCCACTAAGTGGTATTTGGGGCATGGATTATTGCAATTCTTGCAGACGCAGTCCTCCTTGGGCTCATGAAATGTCTCATTCTGACAGATCCTTCCATGGAACCCATGGACAGCGAATCGCGTATACAGATGTCGAAGTTTGAAAATTGGCCCCTTCCAGATATCTGTCTTCATTGCTTCAGTCTCCATTATTTCTTGGGGTATCTCGTCGGCTTTTTTTCGTCTCTCCTCGATGATGGTTTTATGCGTTTGAGTTTCCGGTAGATCGAAAGAGTGCTTTATGTCTTCTATAAAGAAGGATTCCTGTGCTATTTTATAGGCGTAGCTGTTCCTTGAGAATTTTGATACAGAGAGAGCTCTCTTAATAAATCTCGCTTTGACGCTCTCTAGCTTCCTGAGGTTATTCACTGACCAGTAGGGCCAAATTAATTGTATGCCATATGTGGCGGTCGGCATAACTTTAATTTTGAATATCTTTATCGCTGTTGACTGGGATAGGTTTTGGAGTTTGGGAATGTTGTATGAGACTTTCGTTGCTGCCGTAGCTTGCTCCTGTACATGCAGGGAGAAAGCAGTTCCAGTAGTTTGTAGCACAACACCCAGGTATTTGAAGTTGGGTACGAATTCTAAAGGTTCTTCTCCACACTTGAGTTGGTCCATTTTAGCTATCCTTCCTCCCCTTCTGTTTATTTATTTAGTTATCTCACAGAATACTTGGATTTTATTGTCACTTTATTTTTATCTCACTCTCTGGCTGCTCCATGAAATGAGAAGAAATTGAAAGTTCATTTTAAAAAATAGGCTCATTGCATTCCTGAATTTCATAATCAGACCGCTAAAGAATACTGAGCTATAGTATTCTCTAGTAGACTCCATGTTCAAAGCTGTATCACAAGATTATGAAACATTTAAAATCCTCAAAAAGGGTGAAAATAAGAAGGTTCCTTTGCTTTCTAGTGGTGTCAGATAACATGGAAACCCATTGCTCAAGGATGTTCTGTATTACACAGTATACTGGATATATATAGTGTTGAATTAACATTCCTCCTAGGATCAAGTGTTTCAAGTGTTGTTATGAACGCTCTGTCCCACCCTGAACATAACATGTAAAGCATATTCGACACATGGCTGCAGGGTGTATTTTTTGGGGCAAACCAAGTCATTGTATACCTCTTGTGCATGGCTTCAAGTGCAAGACTGTCTGTCCTATAAGAGGCTATGGTAAGAAGGGTGACTCTTTATATTCTTTATTCTGATGTGTCTAGGTTTACGTTCTCTCTGTGTAAAGGGACACTTGATGTTGAAATAGTCAAAACATGGCTGGTTATTCCATATTCTGAATGCAAATCATTTGTTTATAAGTATACATCTATGAAAGCACAAGGTAAACTTATAATAATAATAATAATAATGGGCACTTAGATTGTTTATATTTTTTTAAATGTTTTATACTTTGTATAGAAAGCTTCAAAGCCATATTTCAATGTTGACTTATTAACAGTTGAATTCTACCTTCTCAGTTGGTCAACATGAGTATATGTCCATTTAAATTGGGTAAATGTGATGTCACCTGAAAAACATCTTGTAATTTATTCACATGTAAATCTTTTGCAGGGGGAATCTCATTTTCCCAATTTAATTGGTTGACCGACTGAAGGTTACAAGTATTGCATAATTCATAGTATAAAGAGTGCTACTTTAACTAACTTACTGTATTTATCAATGAATGATTTATGAATAATGCAGTGTAACACAATTTGTGCCAAATAAGAATTGAAATTGCTGCATGGCAATTGTTTGCAGTTCCACATAGTGATTGATCCATTGGTGATGAATGTGATGTTCACCAAGGACTGTAGCATTTAGTCTAGAAGCTGCTATGATTCTCACTGTCTGGCACCGTAACTGGCCAGCCTGTGCAGCTGTTTCGCTGAGAACATTTCCTCTCAGCTAAACTTGCCAAAAACTTATGACAACCATTTCTCGCAGTAATCCAAGTCTGTATAGATGGACATGGTCGATGGGTTTCTGGCAGCCTGCTGTGTCTGGCGTAGTGTAGTCTGTTTGTGTTGGATTTGCTCTAACTAGGTACAGCCAGGAATGCTTGCATTATCTTTTGTAAAATTAGAATGGATTTCGAGTGAAAAACGTAATTTCCATGAGCACAGGGCTGCATACATTTGAAGCTGTAAGAGTTCCACACTGATCCACAATTCATAAATTGGCAAAGAAAGTTAAGAAAACTGGGGCATTTCTCAACGAGAAACCACAGTTTAAACGCAGACTTCTTACACAGGAGAAAGTGCTAGCTTGTAACGTTTTCCTCGGAAGTCAGTCCAGGGTATTGCTCAACAGTTCGTTTGCTCAAACCACCACATTCATCATGCGAATGTAGGACAGTTTTGTTTGAAATTTTTGAATACAGATTAATTACAGATAATGTATGGCCAGCTCGTTCGGAAGGCGAACTAAGTCTAGTGAATGGCGACATCCTCCAAAGGTGACGACAAAGCTTGCTAGCCCAGGGACAGCACTTCCAACATCGTCTGTAAATTGTAAGTACCGTACATTTAACAATATGGTTTCTTTACCACTGACAATGGGCAATACGTGGCGAGCGGGTTGTGAGAGACTTGTCGATCCTGCAGTTCTCCCTCTGGTATTTAAAACCTTTGCTGAACTCGTGAATGTGTCTTTGTTCGTTCCTCAAGTGAGTGCAGCCAGCGTACAGTGTATCTGCTGCAAGTTTCTGTCGGCCTTTGATTACACATCTGCATCATATCCCATAAGCATCATGACTAAACGATTACTTGAACCTGCATTCCTTAAAATATGAGTTGGTTGCGGTAGTCGATGTTACTCATTCAAGGCAATGTAACATGTTGGCTGAATGAAAAGCTTTCCTATAGTTAATTGATTGTGTGATAACATTATTCATATTTTACAGATCTGTGAGTGTATATCCAGCCATGTGTGACTATTTGACATACTATGTATTCAGCAGGTGGGCCAAGATACAGCTCTTGTGGCTAAACTAACATTCACGAAAGGTGTGCACATTATTAGACTCAAAGAGGGACTTTTATTACCCTATTCACCAATTGCATAACAACCAAGGACCAAAAGCTGTCGGTAAAACCATAGTTTATACATTTCATTGCCTTGCAGAATAGTAACTAGAGTACCTGGAGACTGTATTTCTCAATTAAAATGCGACACTCACAAGTCAGAGATGGCTAATTATTGTTGTGTGAATCCCTAGACAACTGTTATAGGAGAAAGGTCCAAATCAGTGAAATGAGTTTTGTTCCATTTAAGAATATTGATAACACTACACACTTAAATTTGCTGTTTGAATCTTAATCATAGCAACAACAAAAAAACAATAATTGGCCAATAATAGCTGAAAAATCCAGATCTGAAATTATGAAATCACTTGCTCATATATTGACAATGAAATTTATTCTAGGTTACCGGCCTGAATAACAGCCGAAGATTTTAACTTGTAGAGTCTAATGGTCTAATAATTTGGGCACCTCTGTGTATTTAAAGTGCTACTGTTACTGTTACAAGTACAGAATTTGATATGCATGACCTGATTGCTTTCAACTGTTACAAAGTGTGATTGTCGAATATTGTTGCTAAAGGTAGAGAGAATCATGCAGGAATCAAGCCCACATTGGGCGACAATGTGATCAGGTTAGCATCTCCGCATTATTAGAGCATTTCTCTACATTATATCTGAATGAATTGTGCTTTGTACAACATAGTGTCCATTGGTTTCACTGCAAGAGCGCTTCACACTTTCTTCAATTTTGGTCCACCCTGTGATAGCACCCTGAAACACAGCTATATACGTCCTTCATTAGACTGAATCCTAAGAAACCTATGACATAAATGTTGAGAAGGGTAACTACCACAAGAGGCATAAGGCAGAGGATTTGGATCATTTTATTGCAGACTGAGTAAAAATGTAAATCTTTTATCCAAAGGGTACTAGCCTGGAAATTGGGTTGTCACAGGTTTTATCTAAATCATTCATGTTTGTAATGGATTTTAAGTAAGTTCAAATAGATGTATTCAATCAAGATACACGGTATGTGTTAAATTTGGACATAGTGGATACGATAAAAAGAAACTTGAAACCACAATATACAGTACACCAGCAGGCATTGTAGGTTTTATCTTGGTGTATCAGTTGGACTCATTAGCAGACATTTGGTACATCCCTCTGGATTAGCCTACTTTGCACGGTTACACTCAATATTTCATCTTTTTGGTGTCTCTATAGGGAGGAATAATGCCAAGGAACACGTGGCACTACGATGTGCTTCAAAAATGGGTTGTAGTGCAAAGTTTTCTATCCCAGTGGGGCCTTGACATGTGTTCCAACATCTACTGAGCTCGATTTGGTACATCAGAGCAAAACTCTTCTACTGTACATAACAAAAGCCTTGAAGGTTTCCTTATGTTAACCTGTTTGAGATACGATAGCTGCTAGCAAGGCTGGGGTGTGTTTTGCATCTATCCGTGGGAATGGTCAGCACCATCCGTTTGTATCTCAATCCGTTACCGCTCACTTTTCACAAGCCAGCTTTTTCTAAAATCATTAACAAAGCTAAGAAGTGAACAGTACATTGTATATTATTCTAAAAATAATTTAAGGATGATTTTAGCAACTACACTGCAATTTATGGAGATTGATAGAATATTGGTTTGTTTTTCACTTTTGCATCAATAATAATGCAATGCTATTTGCTCTTAATTTCTTCCTGCTCGTGAAAGGTCCTATGTTGCACATATAGCATACTTTTAATAGAGTGCTGTGCCAGTGCTTGCTTAGGTAATAAGGGCGTCTGCAAATAAAATCCAGGCGGACGCGTAGACTGCCTCACCACCTGCGAATAACACTTAGAGATGTTGGTTGGAAGGCACGTTGGACTGCCTCGTCTGTTCTTCAGAGTCCGCTCCACTGCAATCACCCGTTCCCCGTTCCATTGATTACCTAGAGATGGAAGAAGGCCAGGAGGTACTCCACTGGTTTTTCTACAGTTAACTCCCAGCACCCTGCGAGAACCCTGATCAGTGCAATAATAACACGTGTGTTCTTTGTTTCATTCAAATCCATAATGGATTTTGTTAGGTCCGTATTGACAAATAACTAATAAATCAAATTTAAGAGGAAAACTCCGTCAATCAATACTTATGTATTAAAACATAATTACATTGGGTACATGTTTCGAACCTTATTGGTCCTTCTTCAGCCCTGAACTTTTATAAAGTTTGCAAATAATCATAATATAACTAACATCAACATAATGCTTGCAAAGCATATTAAACATAAAAAACATACATAAATCCTGAAAATGACACAAATTTAAAACAATGAAAAACACATTAAAACACTGTTAAAATTGACTAATGTTAGTTGCGTTACTAAAGCGTAATACTACGACGCAACTAACATTAGTCAATTTTAACAGTGTTTTAATGTGTTTTCATTGTTTTAACTTGTGTCATTTTCAGGATTTACGTATATTTTTTATGTTTAATATGCTTTGCAAGCATTATGTTGATGTTGAAACGTTTTTGGCTTAGGCTGGGATTGCAAGTGAAACGGTATTTACTTTGCTCCACGTTGAGCGTACAAATGACACGTTTTGCTAGCCCCTAACTGTTGGGTGAGAAATGTAACTGTTTACCTTTGCCTAAGCTATGTTGTTTTAATGGGCGCCAAGACCTCAACGCAATGTTGAAATCTAAATTTGTATTTAACAACGTCTAGCTCTGGCAGAACACATTCAACACTCTATTCACTCAGATCGTGGTATGATTTGATCATTAACCCAACAAACAATTGTATCAGGAGAAGGAATTGGTCTATATCTAATGCTACCTACTGAAAGCAAAGATTGCATTGTAAAAGAAATGAATTTATTATCTAAAACAAGTATAGCAAAATTAATAATAATAAGTTTAAAATTTAAATTGGAGCGTTGCGATTTTAATATTACCGATAGAAAATTACGTGAAAACGGAGTCTGATAAATTATTGATTTTACTCTTATTCCCAAGCTATGAAGTTACTGAAATATGAAATATAAAACCAAGAGAAATGAGAGATTGCGTATTTATGCGTCATTTGCGCTTACCACTGGAAATGCCCGAAGCCTTTCCCTCGTACTGGATGATGCTGTGAGCTTCCCACAGTCTCCTGGATGTCGTCATCTTCGTCGATGTTTGATGAGATTCTGGTAGATTAGATAATTCTATGGTCCGTACATCGAACCCAAACACTCGTGCAACCACACTGGTTAAGTTTTACTAAAGTTAGTCCTCCGATCCACGGAACATCGGAGCGACTCCCGCGTGCATCCGTACTCGTTAAGTTCTACACAGATAGTCCTCGTTTCACGGCGCGTCGAACGATATATGCACCCGTCGCATCCCCACTCCAGTCCAGACTTCCCGCTTACGTGGTCTCCACTGATTGGCTGAGCACGCCGCTACTTCCCCTCTCAGGTTCATTACACACGGCGCGCGAGAGGGAGAAGTCGTTTTCCGTTCCATATATTCGCCTTTCTTGACGCTGCAACTCCGCTTGCGTAATACTTCCCGACAAGATTAAGCGTGTACTTGAATTTCCAGTGACTCATGTCTCTCAAATACCCTAACTGACAAAACTCCGTAATCAGATAATTTTCTATGATATCGTCGTTCGTAATAATTTGCATGATAGCGTTTTCTAAGACATAGAAAACCTATCTGAATGCTAATAATTTTTATAAAATGCTCCGAAAATATCTTAATAATAATTCTAATAAATTAATAATAATAATAAATTAACCTGAAAAATTCTCTTGGCTGAACAATTTGCCGCGTAAATAAATATAGAATGGCTTCCTACTCACTTATGCCAGTTGCATAGAAACCCCTCGAAAAACACGTTACAATGTTAGTTATATTATGATTATTTGCAAACTTTATAAAAGTTCAGGGCTGAAGAAGGACCATTAAGGTTCGAAACATGTACCCAATGTAATTATGTTTTAATACGTAAGTATTGATTGACGGAGTTTTCCTCTTAAATTTGATTTATTAACACGTGTGTTAGTTTGAAAAGAAATAAAATCTCATTAGAGAAATCTAGCTAATGTACTCATTAATAAAAAAAATAGGAAGATACTGTATGCGTCTATGGTTTAGCAAATAATAACCCCTACCTATACCTACCGACAGTAGTGGCTACGCGGGCTGAAGCGCTGCGTTAGGTTCAAGGGGCCAAGCTCTCTGCTGACTTGATAGACGCGTGGGATCGAGCCCCACCGTCGGCTGTCCTTGAAATGGTTTTCCGTGGTTTCCCATTTTCAACACCAGGCAAATGCTGGGACAGTACCTTCTGACAGGCCACGGCCGCTTCCTTCCACATCCTTGCCCAGTTTCATCCATCTTCATCCATTCCATCTCTCATCCCGACGCGCAGGTCGCCCACGGGCGTCGACTAGAAAGTCCTGCACTCGGCCTCTCAGGAGGCTACACGACCAAAAAAAAAACCTATTCAATGCCCTAGAAATCTCACCGAGGAACACCAAATGCTTAAGGCCAACACAAAATGTACATGTAATTTACATGGGGTGCTATAAGAGCAAAGTTGTAACAATTACCTTAGGGTATTAAATGAAGTTAAATTTAAATAACGAAAATAAGAAAAGAATTAAGAGAACGACAAACTTCTATCACAGACTGGACATAAACATCAACACAACCACGTGGTCAAACAAGGACACAAATCATCATCATCTTGCACAGTTTCCAGCCACTGGCCGGGTCTGTTTGGAACACAAGCCTCTCCAACATCTTCTGTCTTCCCACCATCTCTCAGCCTCCACCCTTGTCCAGTCTTCTCCTCTCTTCTTCACGCTTTCTTCCACCCCCTTCAGCCACCTGTCTCTCGGTCTCTTTCCTTCCCACTTCGTCTCGTGTATCCTCCTGGGTATCCTCTTCTCCATTCGTTTTACATGTCCATACCATCTAAGTCTAGATTTCTCTATACCATTCTGTAATGGTTCCTCCTTCATTAATTCTCTGGTCCTCTCATTTCTTATTCTGTCCGTCTTTGTAGCTCCAATACTGCTTCTCACTGGCCTGTATTTTGCTCTTCTCCCTTCCTTTCATAACCCAGGTCTCCGAGGCATACGTCAGGATAGGGACATAGTACGTCCGATATATGATCTTTTTGCTGTTCTGAGGGACATCCTTGCTCCATAACATGCTTCTCACACTCCACCGGAATGCTTCTGCCTGTCTCCCCCGCTCATTTATTTCTCTATCGTTTCTTCCATTATCTTGTATCAGGCTTCCCAGATACTTGAAACTCTCCACTTTCTTCAGCTGTTCCCCACCAATTGTTATTCCCGTTGTGATTCTTTCCTTCTTCCTTGTGATCACCATCTCACTCTTATTTATGCTAAATTTCATCCCATATCCTTGTATTATTCCTTCCCACACGTCCAACTGTTCCTGTACCTCCTCCTCCTTGTTTCCCCAAATCATCAAGGACACAAATACTAATTAAAATTAAGTTACAATAAATAAAACGACTGTCGATTTCAAAAAGAAATCACAAGGAAGTATTTCAATACACGAAGGTATTGCAATGATGTAAGAAATTATTTTTCATTTATTTTATGCCCACAATAACACACATCTGTCTGCGACCTACACAAAACGAAGACCATAGGTATCAGCCCACAATGCAATAGAAATGGTGGCGAACAGTTGAATGTATGTCACAGTCTGGATTTAAAGCAAGAATAGCATAAAATAATTACGTTAATAAAACCCTCAGTGAGATTTATAAAAAGGAATAGAGATTAGTGAATATCATTACTAAAATTTTAAATTCCTTTTTTATTTTTATTTTTTATGTTCGGATCGTGATGATAAAAGCTGACTATCGGCAAACTTATATTAACATTTAAATTAAAGCATAAAATATAAAGGGCACCCATAAAATAGAAATATAAGTAGGATATACTATAACTTAACCATCCCTAAAACATAGGGGAGGTTATATTTTAAAGAAAAACAGCAATGTGAGCTTTTCAAAAGATATCAACTTAAACACTACATTTTCACTAAGCAAACCAAAATATGATCAAACTAATAATAATAAAATTAACACATTACCTCATTTGCTTCTGGGCACAACAGAATTAATTTTAAAACCAAAACTACATAAATAAAATGTTAAAACACGAACACTTCCCAATATGGCTGCCACATTGCAAACGCGGCATACGCCAATATATCCCATTTTCTTCATATCCAGGTAGAATTTTTTGAACACATGTAGCTCAGAATATTGGCTCAATCTATCCTCTTCTTGTACAATAAATTCCATAGAATTCTCGTTCCTCGGGCAAGGGGAACATTCCCCCACCTGAGACACCACACAATCACGTCTTGTTGTTATTCAATCTCAGAACAGAGTCCTTGTACCAAATGGCATAAAGACAAACGACAGTTCGTGGTGCGCCCGGCTCCAATATTCGGATAGCCAATCACAAGTTCAGTCTCCAAGACGACAATGTCTAATTTGATATCTGATACACACGACACCACTCATATTAATTTGGTGGTTAAAGGATAATATTTTCTTTTGTTTATCAGGAGTGCGTTTGATTCATTTCCATACTCCTAGCATGCCAAACATTTGAAGGGGCGAGAAGCACACATACTGCAGCCTCTAGTTGCAATAACATCAATTCACTACCACTGTCTCTGAAGAGTGCTGCGCTCTTAAGGGCCAGCGGAGGAAACTCTAAGGCTCTACCGCTTATTTTGAACTGAAGAAAGTTTTTCATTGCAAATTGATGTTAATTATGTTTGAGACATGATTTTCATGTCTTAATAGGTTTTAGTGTTGTTTTTAAATGTACAGTACATTTTTACTCAGTCCATTTGAAAGCATACTCTTTAATACTGATTTAGTTGTTTAGAGACCCATTAATCTCGAGGCAACATTACATTACATGGAAGGAGGTATACTCAGAATGGTCCTGGTGCCAACACTACACTACTACTACCGGAGGCAGTTCCACAGCATAGTTCACCAATTTCCGGACGCTGGCATTCTATACACGGATGGTTCGAAGGTGGACGAGAAAGTGGGTTGTGCTTACGTTATTGATGGTGCAAATACCAAGATCTCTTTGCCTGAGGCCTGTAGTGTGTTTACTGCGGAGCTCGTTGCCATCTATGCAGTTTGCACTACAGGATGCACGAATCCACTTTCTCGTGTGTACCGACTCTTTGAGTTCGTTGCAGTCAATTGCTACATGTTTCCCGCAACACCCCCTAGTGCAGCGAATCCATGACCTACTAGCCGGGCTGTGCCACGCTGACACTCGAATCACCTTTCTGTGGCTTCCAAGCCACATGGGAATTGCGGGAAATGAGTTAGCGGATCAAGCTGCAAAAGAGGCGGTATCACTACCACCTCGACCAATGGAGGTACCCGCTAGAGATATTCGCTCTCAGTTACGCCTACAAGTTCTGGCTTTTTGGGAGAGTCAGTGGCTAGCTGACCCACTGCCCAGTAAACTGAGAGCGATCAAGGGAACTACTCGCGTGTGGCGGAGCTCCTTCCGGGTCCGGAGGGAGTCCGTCATTTTGTGTAGGCTAAGGATAGGTCATACAAGATCCACCCACTCATACCTAATGAGAAGGGAAGACCCCCCACTTTGTACCTGTGGAGCCGTATTCACCGTGGCCCACATTTTCACCGAGTGTGTGGATCTTGCTGACTTACGAAGAAACCTTGGTTTGCAGACGACACTCAAACTTATATTAGCCGATGACGTGGTGGCTGCTGATCGCGTTATCCGCTTTATAAGTGAGAGTGGGTTAGGGCCAGCAATCTAAATTTTCCAGTGAACATTGACTCAACGACTTGTTCGTTTTTGAATGATAATGTTTTGTTTTTTCCGTAATTTTTGTTAATTTTTATAATTTTTATTTTTTATTTAATTGTTTGTTTTTGTTTTATTAATTTTTGGTCTTTTGAAATTTAGATGTCCACCTCAAAATTTTAAATTCAATTCAAAATTTGTATTCTTTAATCTGTGTTAAGAGGGGCAGATGACCTCGTAGTTCCGCCCCTTAAAACAACAATAACTAACTAACTAACAGATTATAAAACACAAATCCCTGCCTTATGTCAAGAGTACTAGTTTATTGTCTGACACGAACTGTATGAAATATCTGTTTAATTGTGTCATATGTTATGTTTTTAATTTAATATTTGCTCAAAGTATTTCTAGTTGTCAATTATGTTTTTACATACCAGAGGTCTCGCTGGATGTTTGATGAAGCCAGGTAAATTATGACTTAATTGTTAAGCTCTTCAGGAAGGTTTTATTATAATAAATTGGTTTATCTTTCTTAGCGTGACTCCAAGAAAGAAACCTTAAATACAAGTTTAAAACATAGTTTGTGAGAAATTCTTACTTTTGAGAGATGATTTTACACAATCAATTTTGAAATTGTTGTTCTTTGATGCAAAATGCTGTAAATGTGACGCAATTCAACCAACCTCTCCGATTTCAAATAAAGTAGCTCGTATTTGCTAAATTTTCTCGTGCCAGTTTTAGGTTACCTCTTTTTTTTTTTTTTTTTTTGCCTGGCTTCGTTATAGACTGGTCATAAAATCGATCCTATTTTACGAATGAGCCAAATGGCCTAGTTATTCTTTCAGTTATTTAATCTCACTATTTTTTTTTAAATTTGTTCCATTTATTGTTGTTTACAACTGAACTGTGTTATATAATGTTAGTTGTAGGTTTTTGAGGTGTCATTGCAATGTTATGCTTTTATAACTAGCCAACGTTTTTGCAGTTCTATTAAAGTAAGGTTTATGAAGGCTAAAGAATCAACTAATGGCAAGCCAAACGTATAACTAATATACCATAATGCGTACTGGCTCGAGTCGGTAGCAAATTGCAATTCTCAGGGTCTCAGCAATGGGCCATCAGTCAAACAATACTCAAGGAGAGAAGACATGACTGAAGTGGGACAAAGATACTGACAGTCATGTGAAAAGGCTGGAGGGCGGGGAGTTATGAGTTAACTGTAAGATAAGAAAGAATAATAATGATTGATGATGTCTACCACAATAGCTGCAAATACTATAGGGCATCCAACGTTTAGAATGAAGCATTGGTCTTATGGCGCGTTACGACAGGGTTGCCACTCCATGAGATAAGGCAGTACAAAGCGCTTCGCGTACACCTTCCGCACATTCAGCGATTGTGCAGTGACGAAGACTTGAATTAAGTACTGTATAATAATACTAATAGCAGGTTAACATAACACATACAACGAAATTAAATTAACTATAATGTATGCTGAATGTGGCACAAAGAAAACAATCAAAATAAAATAAATAAAGTACAAGCACAAGGAAATGTGTGAAGTTTCGACTGTAATTAAAGCTGAAGTACGTTATTAAAGAAAATACTCCTCATTGGCTTACCTTTCGTGATTTATACTTTAGTTGGGTTTAAGATTCTTAAAATAACTGAACACATTAATTACGACCTGTTTTTCCCTCCTTCTGAGCCCTTGACCACGCTTTCCTTTCACAAAACTATCCATTGTTTTACGTGAAATACGTAAAATACAACACGTTAAATCTAACAGAACTGCTGCACACACACTCATGGTAGAGACAGCTGAACTACTGAAATACAAGCTCGAAGGACACAGTAATAAAGCTGTGAGTAGCAAGCTGCATCCCGCTGTCCTTCGAATCTTCATTTTTATAATCCGCGGTCAATGAACAGCCCGGCCTGTGTAAGCAATTAAACCTACACTCTGGGTAAGAAGGTAGAAAACGTCTTCCAACATTCCTCTACAACTCTCAAACTGACATGACATGGTTATCTTTAAAAATATAAAAGTTGGCAGCATACGAACTTTTTCAATGCTGTTATGCGGTTATGAGAGAATATTCAGAAGTTTTACCTACATGAAAATTGGAATATTGCCAGTATAAAATATTTCAATGATCCATCATCAAGACGGCACATTTAGCTACACGTGTGTGAAAAATAGGCATCACAAAGTCAATGCAACATGATATAAGATCGATTTTACTAAAAAGGGGACTCAGTTTATAGGTTTTTTAAAAAATATGGATATCTAATTTTTCTAGCATTTCTATCAAGTTTACGTAGTTCTAATATAGGACAAAAAAGATCGGCAAAACATAGTTCTACCCGAATATGCTGTTTTTCCGAGAAAGAAAAATTTTCGACTGATATGGCAACAGTGGAGTGCTAGAAAATGACAGCGTCATACATGTCTCCCGTGCAACAGAAAGAGAGAAGAATATCCCTATCTAACCAGTGCTTCATTCTAAACGTTGGATGCCTTATAGAGCAATATCAGACACTCACTGGATTTAACACATAGTCGCTTGCGACTAAATGGAGGGGATGCAGCTTACATAGAAAGGCATTTTGAGGATCATTCCAATGTATGTATTTTAATGAAAATTAAGCTATAAAACAATTTAATTCATGATTTACGGCATTGTTTCTATGCAACACTGATAATTTGCTGTACTTCGCCCCTACCTTGGCTATTGCTTGCCAAATCTCATAGAGAATGTATTGTCACCAAGTTGTACTGTAAGACCTAGCTGCTGCGAATATCACTACATGGATTTTGCCTGTTTTAGCAGGGAGTGCCTGGTGTTAATAATTAACCTGTAGTCATCATTATCTTTTTCATTTCCCCTTTTCCAGCTGACACTGGGTGGGGGCAAATATGGTTCCTCTCCACTTTGTTCTGTCGTTCCACCATTCCTCTTCTGACACGGTGTTCCAATCCAGGTTCCGTTTTCTAATGCTATATTTCACCGCATCCATCCAACGCATTCTTGGTCTTCCTCGTCCTCTCTTCCCTGTCATCCGTCGTTCCAGTGCTCGTCTTGGTAGCCTTACTTCATTCATCCGTTTGACATGTCCAAACCATCTCCATCTATTTTGCTCCAGTTTGTCATTTAGTTTCTGTACTCCCAGTTCTTTCCGTATATCATAATTTCTCACTCTCTCTCCTCGTTTTCTGGACCATACTTCTCAGGAATATCATCTTAGCTGCCTGTACTCTGCTCTCATCCCTCTTTCTCATTGTCCAAGTTTCTGCTGCATATGTTATTTTAGGAACATAATATGCTTTGTACATAACTTCTTTAGCCTTAATTGGTATATTCTTGTTCCATACTAGTCCCCGTACCTGTTGGTAGAAAGCAGTCCTGAGTTGTATTCTTCTGCTAATTTCCAAATCTAGTCTTCGATATTCAGTCAGTTCACTTCCCAAGTATTTGAAGTGTTGCACAACTTCCAATTCCTTATCTCCGACTTTGATTACTCCTTTTCCTTCTTTCTTACCTCTACTCATGACTGCTGTTTTACTTTCTCCACATTTATCTTCAATGCCCATTGCTCAACCTTTTAATTTATTACGTCTAACTGTTCTTGTACTTCTATCTCATCCTCGCCCCAGGTGACAACGTAGTCTGCCCCACTATAGTCTTTCATTACTGCCTTCATGATGTCATCCATTACCATTAAGAACAATAGGGGTGACAACACACTTCCTTGCTTTTGGCCGGTGTCAATTTTAAACCATTCCGATGTCCCAACTCTAGTCCCCACACTACTGTAGCAATCCATGCACATTCCATTTATCATGTCTCTCAGTTCCTTGCCTATCCCCCTATTTGTTAAGCTTTCCCAAACTTTTGTTCTAGGGATGCTATCATAGGCCTTTTCGAGATCAATAAAAGTCATTACCATATCCTTCCCATATTCCTAACTCTTTTCAATGTTCTGTCTCAGAATGAAGATGGGTTCCACTGCTGACCTCCCCCCTCTAAATCCAAACTGCTCCTCTATTTGGCTTTCTAACTTTACTCTAATTCTTTTTTCTAGGATTCTTTCCATTACTTTGTCAACATGTTAGATGATGATGATGATTCCTCGGTAGTTACCACACACCTTCCTGTCTCTTTGCTTGAATATTGGCAATATTATTCCCTTTTTCCAGTCTTCAGGAACTTTCTTCTCTCTCCACACACTCCTGAGATGTCTGTATGTCCACTGCAGCCCTACTGGTCTTGCCGCCTTGATCATTTCTATTGCCACTTCATTGATTCCCACAGCTTTCCCCATCTTCATCTTCCTAACTGCCCATTCCACTTCAGCCATTGTAATGTCTGGTTCTTCTTCGACTTTTTCCTCCACCGTTTTGGCTGTTTGTGTAACTTCTCCGCATGCCTTCCGTTATCTCTTCTGGTTTTGTCAATATTTCACCTTCTTTGTTTTTCACGAACCCAGTGTTCACCTTTTCATTCCTTCTATTTTTTATAATTCCAAATAGCAATTTTTTTCCACAATTTAAAACCTCCCTTATTTCCTGGGTGAATTCTTCCCAGCTTTCCTCTGCAATTACTTTCTTGCAATCTCTGTTTGCCTCTATATATTTTGCTCTACTTTCTTCAGTCTTTTTTGTTTTCCATTCCTTCCTAGTTTTCTTCTTCTCTCTTACATTTTCTTTCACTCTATCATTCCACCATTTTGTCGCCTTTTCCCGTACCTTTCCTGATGTTCTACCACATGTTTTCTCTGCACTATTTACAAATGCACTCTTAAACTTTTCCCATTCCTGTAGTATTTGGTAGTAATTCCAAATGTTATCAAACATGATGCGGCATTACACCTTAAAAACCTACAACTTCATTGACAATGGCTGCAAAGTCTTTTAATGATGTTATTATATAATATTGTTTTATTGCTAACTGAAGAGCAGCTTTTAGGCTGTGTTTGTTGTTTCATGCAGATCGTTGAATGATACAGGAGTCATGGCAAACAACCGACTGATATTCTTTTGTACTTGTAAATCTAGCTCTTGTTTACACTTGAAAATAATTTTGTACCTAACAATGTATATATAAATATTTGTACATAATGAATTGTATATACGTAGAAATATATATAATAGGAATTGTACAGATTTATTCAAATATATTAATATTGTTTGTTGTTGTTTGTTTTTTATGGGGAAAGTTTTGGTTGCAGGATATGACTAGTGAGACCTAGTTGACTATTTATTGACCAGACAGTTTGTGTAAGAAGGAAAACTTAATTATAGTGTCTTCATTTTATACATTTTTTTTTTTTTTTTTTGTAATGTATACAGGAGTGCAAACAATTAAATATAAATGAGCCATTTTGAAATGTCGGATGGTTTATTTAAATCCTATTTTCCTTCCATTGCCCTGTAGCCAAAGGTGTGTTGGAGCAAAATCTCAACAGCCCTTTGTTAATTTTTTTTTTTTTTCCAAGCTCCTTGTTTGTCGCCATGGCAAACACTCGTAATCAAGTCGGTTGGCCTTCCATCCAAGCGCCTCTTCATCAGCGAGTCTGGAGGTGACTGTACAGCCCAATAATCTGCCGCGGTGAAGACAAAGGTAGTTCCAGGAAAAGCAGACACGTTTTTCCCAATTCTTCTAATGATTTCATTTCCCTTGCTAAACTGCCTTTTATCATTCGCTGTTCGTCGGCACTTTTCTTCAAAACAGAGCCTACTATGATGGCCCAGCGATCTCCAGGATGAACGATCAAGGCCTAATGTCTCCCAGTTGTGTACATCAATATTACACATCTCAATGTTGGCCTTAATTACATACTTAAATCTCTTCCTCCGCCTTCCCACACTGAGTTTACCCACTGTTAACTCGGGAGTATAGCACTAGTTTAGGAATATGGTTATTGGGCACACAGATGTGTCCCCTCCATTGCAGCTGGAGTCTCGTAACCATGGCATCTATAGCCTACTTGTGATCTTTGCCTCTTCAAGGATGCCGACGTTTGTGCATCTGTCTTGACATGCTGCATCACTGATATACCAGCGCATGTCCAGGATTCAGATCCATAAAATAAGGTAAACGACTAGAAGAATGTGAGCAAATAGAAAAGTACTATAGTGCGGCTGTGTAAACGAATGTTTGTGAAGGTCCAGTACCTGCCCTGGCAAAGATAACTATCCATACAAGCCAACAACCGGTCTTAAGGCAGGATATGGACTCTACAATACTGCCTAATTTAGACCTCAGTTTGTTGTGAAATATACCATTTATACCCTTCCCTTTTGACATTTTCCCCTTAATTTCATTACCAGGCTACCCTTCTCCTTAGTTTATGGGTAGCATCAATTCTTGCCATTAAGTTTCATTTACGAGAAACTCACTTTACACTTGACTCGTAGCCCCACTTCCTTCGTTAGGTTGCACCCTGTTTCTAGATGACCATGTTGCCTTAAAGCATGACTAGTGGTAGTTGCACTGTGATGGTGGCATGAAAATAAACTATAGTTATTTATTCTGGAGATCTGTATAACAATGCTTAAAAAGGTAAAGTAAAAGATAGGAGTAAACCCCATTTACAACCTCGGGCTCTCACGTGACAGTCGCAGACCTGTGGATAAAGCAGTAGCATTGGTTTTAATGTGGAGTGCATGCACATCCTTGGCAGAACAGGGAATCTATACTAAAGCTCCGTGTTGACTGCCAAAAATGCTAGCTATTACACCACGAGGTGGTCTTCCCCCCCACACAAAAACTAGACTAATTTCATATACACCAACGTGACACTTTTTTTTATTCCAATTTGAAACGCTGACCCATGCCAAACCTATTATGGGTTTTTGTCCTAATACTACTCCTACTATATCAAATAACCCATTAGAGGTCTTGCTATTTTTTTTTTTTTTTCAATTCAATTGCAATGCTGCTAAAACTTTCAAGCATTTATTAAAATTTACTATTAATGGTTATGGCAGATATTGCTGTTTGGACCAGTGTACCTTTCCTTTCTTCCTCTTAAAAAATTCTGGTGTTTGAGTCTTTTCACTGGTTGATGCAGCTTCCAAACCTCCCTGTCCTGAGCTAATTGTTTCATCTCAACATAGCTACCACACCCTACATCCGAGGCAATCTGTTTAACATATTCTAACCTTGGTCTACCCCTACAGTTTTTGTCCTCAACCCTTCCTTCCATATCTAAGCTTGCTATTCCTGGGTGTCTTAGTATGTGTCCTACTAACCTATCTCTTCTCTTCATTAGCAGTCGCCAGAAACGTCTCTCCCCTCCCACTAGTCTTAATACCTCTTCGTTTGTAACCCTATCTACCCATCTGATATTCATCATTCTCCTGTAACACCACATTTCAAATGCTTCAATTCTCCTCTTTTCTGCTGCTTCAATAGTCCAAGTTTCACTTCCATAGAGAGCCACGCTCCAGACAAAGGCTTTCAAAAAAGACTTCCTAATACCTAAATCTATATTCGAAGTCAACAGGTTTTTTTTTTTTTTTTTTTTTTTAGAAATGCTTTCCTTGCCTGAGCCAACCTACTTTTTATATCCTCTTTGCTTTGTCCATCACTGGTTATTTTGCTTCCTAAATAACAGAAGTCTCCTACTTCCTTCAGCTTTTCACCTGCCAATTTGATGTCCATAGAGGTTTCTGATTTATTTTGGCTGCATTCCAGTATTTTTGTTTTACCTTTATTAATTTTCATCATGTATTCTTTCCGTAAGACGGAGTCCATACCATTCAAATCCTCAGGAGTGTCGGCCAAGATGACGATGTCATCAGCAAATCTGAGTTGAAATTATTTCTCCTTGAATCTTCACTCCCACTTTAAATGTTTTTCCAATTTCCTTCATTGCTTGTTAAATGTTAAGATTGAAAAGTATGGGTGATAAGTTGCAGCCTTGCCTTACACCTTTCTGAATACCAGCTTCTCTCTCATGTCCTTCAGCTCGAATGACTGCTGTCTGGTTTCTGTATAGATTGTATATCACCCTCCTATCCCTGTACTTGATTCCAACCAATTGTAAAGTCGTTATCATGAAACCATCAGTCTATCACTGATATTAAGTACAAACTCTTAACTAAATAGGTTTGGTAAACTTGGTGTATCAGCGTTTTAGGTGGCCTGGGTTATTTTCCCCAATACTGGCCAGGAGGTTTGGAACAGTGTCTTGATGACAATTCTGGAGCTACACTGAGTAGTGGCACCGGTCAGGAAACCAGGATATGTGACTGAAGGATCATTGTGCTGACCACATGACCTCCCTTCCTCTGTAGGCTTTGAGTCGGGAAGCAGCCGACTTGGACGCTATAGACCTATGTGGTGTAGGTAAGTAGATAGATTTTATTAATTCCATTTGATCAAATACATGTATACAATACATTTTTTATATAGGACACGCCAGAATTTACGTCTATAAAATAAAAGTACTAATAGGTATATAATACTATAACTATTTATAACTTATTATAACAGATCTTAAGAGATACAATCTTATCGGACAACTATTAACACCTTACTGTATTATAATATGAAAACTTAATTCTATAAATACAACAACTTGCAGCTAGGTATTAAAATAGAAAAGTAAAATATAATTATAGATTTCATCGCTCCTATACACTAAGATATTCAACTACAGAGTAAAAACAATGGCACTGCAGATAACCTTTCAACATTCTATCAAAGGTTTTTATTTTTGGGGCAAGTTTTATATACTGTGGTAGTTTATTGTATAATTTAACTCCTGTGTGAAAAGTTCCTTTTTGATATATGCTTGTGTGTGAAATATGAATGTTTTGATTTTGTCTTGTGTTATGCCTATGAACATCATTGTTTGTTTATTCATTCATTAAATTCTTTTTTAAAAACATAATACTTTCAAAGATATATATGCAGGGCAGTGGGAGAATGTTTAAATCTTTAAACAGAGGTCTACATGATTCTCTAGTGTTTACATTTGCCATAATTCTAATCGCCCTCACCCTCTTTTGTGCTTGGTACATCTGGTGACATACCCCCAAAATATGACCCCATATCTTAAGTATGAATGGAAATAAGCAAAATAAGCATTTCTTAATGTGTGCATGCTAGTGCAGGTTTTCAAAATACGTAACGCAAAGCACATCGAGTTCAGTTTAGTATTCAGATATTGTATATGTTTATTCCATTTCAAGTCATGTTGTATCCATAGTCCTAAAAACTTTGTTTCTGATTTATTTTCTATTTGATGACCATTTAATGTTATATTGGGCTTCGCAGGATTCCTATTCTGTATAGTGTGGAAATTTAGACATACTGTTTTTTTATAGTTTATTATGAGGCGATTATCTTGTGACCATTTGGTTAACTCTCCTGTAACGGAGTCAGCAGACTGCTGTATGACCTGTTTAGTTTCACCTTTTATGACGAGTGTTGTATCGTCCGCAAACAAAATTTCCTTATGTGAATGAACGTTCTGTGTTGT
Organism: Meconema thalassinum; assembly: GCA_946902985.2. Taxonomy (NCBI): domain Eukaryota; kingdom Metazoa; phylum Arthropoda; class Insecta; order Orthoptera; family Tettigoniidae; genus Meconema; species Meconema thalassinum. The sequence continues at coordinate 38,362,982 of OX336388.2, forward strand.
ATCATTGATATATAGAAGAAAGAGTAGTGGGCCCAAAACCAATCCCTGGGGTACTCCAAATTTAATAATTCCCTCATTGGACAATGTTTCATTAAGTAATTTGGTTCCATCATCCTTGTGTCTCAAGCTTACTATTTGTTTACGCCTTGTTAAGTAAGACTCTATCCATTTATTGGCTAGACCTCTAATACCATTTTGATTTAGTTTTGTAAGGAGGATTTTATGGTCAACAACATCAAATGCTTTCGATAAATCCAAGAATAGGCCAGTTACATGTTCCTTATTGTCAATTAATTTCAGTATACTATTAATACATTCATAAATTGTTGTCTGTGTAGATTTTTCCGTTCTGAATCCATGTTGTGATTTAGATTATTTTTTTTCTATAAAACTTATCAGTCTCTTATACACGATTTTCCCCACAATTTTTGCAATACCAGTTGGTAAGGTAATAGGACGATAGTTATCTAATTCAACTTTTGAACCGTTTTTGTGCACTGGAATTACTTTTGATAACTTCAAAATATCAGGGTAAGTTCCTGAGAGAATTGAACTGTTATTAAGTGTGTAAGTGGATTTATTATATTTTCTGCACATTTCTTTAAAATTGCATCAGGGATGCCATCAATGCCAGCACAGAATTTATTTTTTAGCTCTTTTATAACTATTCTTACCTCTTCACTTGTGACATGATTTATAAATAAAGAATCACTACATATATTTATTTATTTTATTATTAGAGTTTAGTGTATTTACCTGCGATTTATTTAATTTTTGTGGAATTTCCAGAAAATAGTCATTAAAAGTGTTTGCTATTTCCTCTGGATTATTAATCACTTTATTATTTCTGGTCAGTGTAATGTTCCTTTGTATTTTAGCAGATTTTCCAGTTTCTTTCTTTATCACGGACCACATAGCCCTGTTTTTATTAGAGGATTGGGAGATAAAATTATCATTATGCATTTTCTTTGCTAGTCTTATTACCTTATTTAATATGCTAGTGTAATTGTTGTAGTATAAATTGAATTCAGGTGTTGTGTGGTATTGTTTATATATTTTGTGTAGAAATTTCTTTCTTTGACATGAATTTATAATCCCTGTTGTTATCCAATTGCTGGTTTTGTTATTTTGATCAGTTCTTTGTCTAAAGGGGAATGCTGTTTCAAAATAGTGTAGACTTTATATAAAACAGAAAACATTATTTTTGTCACTCCCAGTTCATTTGTCACCAGCCGCCACTCTGTTCGTTTAAATTGGAAGTCGTTTACCTTAGCTAAATGTATCTTGATTGCTTCCTTTACATCTCATTCTCTACCTTTTGTTTCGTAGTGTTGTTTCTTTTCCTATATTGGTGGAACTATGCCCAGTATTGTACATGTGCTCACATGCTGGCGAGTAATATCTATGCTCTTTATAGTGTGTATCCATCTACCTTCCAGTCTGCCCTGCATCTTTTGCTTGTCATCCTATTTGGGCACTGTTGTGTTGACCAACTGAAGAGCAACTCTGTTGATATTACTGTACAGGCAACACTGAGAAATGGCTTCTAACATTTCAATATTGATCTGTAAGTGTATAGCCTATAATGCGGGAAATACTGTGATATCATGCGCATACGATTACCGATAACCTAATTATTTAGTACCGTACACATTGTGTTTATTAAATATTGTCAAAATGCAACAGCTCTGTGTCGGATTTACAGACACATTTAAGATCTCTTTCGGGGGCAAAATTCCGCCGCTACAGCAGTTCGAGTAAATAATTCGTCGTCCAGCAGCTTCGGCGGATCTCGCTCCGCGACTGCAGTGTGTCCGGAGATCGAGCGTTCGAATACCGGCGCTGACGACGGCCACACTCCCAAATGCCGGTAATATATGATTTATAGTCCCAGGGCACCTACACACACAATAGTTGCACAATCGCATATTCAGAGAATGGACTCAAGTTGGATATGAATTACGCACTGCCGGCTAGATTGCACCCCTCCTGGTTGCTTTAAACTGCCTGCCCATTCGACGATTACAGCATTGGTTTTGTTAATATTTGAAAGAAAAATAGCACAGTAGCGCCACCTGGTGAGATAGACATGTGCAATAAAGAAGAGAACAAAAGACGAGTCAGTGCAAAGTCTGTGCGTGATCGCGTGACATGTGACAAGCGTCTCAAAAGATGATTTGTATTTTGTATTGTATTTCTCACTTGATAAATAAAGATTTACATTAAAACTAACAGGTTATGGGCCCAGGCCACGTGTAAATAGTATTATCTTGTGAGTGGATCCGAAGCTGAGCGCCTGTGGAACACGCGCTGTATTTTTTGTGAGTATGGATAACCTCAAAATGGCAGCCGGCAGTGACTACAAAGTTCAAGTGGATAAACTTGAAGGACCTGAAGACGGGGCAAAGTGGAAATGGCATGTGTTGATGGTTTTGCGGTCGTATGAACTGGAAAATATTGTTGATGGTTCGAAAAAGTGTCCTGTGTTGCCGGCAGATGCAACTGCGCAACAAAAAGCGGCATATAAGCAGTGGTTGAAAGAAGACGCGAAAGCGGCCAGTTTGCTAGCAGGTGCGCTAGGAAAATATGTTGCCGAGCTCGTGTTGACGTGCACCAATGCCAGTGAAATTTGGACAAAATTGAGCGCACGGTTCGAACGAAGCAGTATGCAGCGACTGAACATGTTGATCGAGTCATTCTTCCGAGTGATACGTGACGACAAGGAGGACATCAGCACCCATGTCGCGAAGTTACAGAAGCTTTATCAGGATCTGAACGACGAACTACAAAAGCACAACGAAAACACGTTATCTGAAAGGATTTTGAACGGTCGAATTTTATCCACGCTGGGAAAAGAATATGATAATTTCAAGGATGTGTGGGACACGATTCCGACGGAAAATCAAACTGTGAACTTGTTGATTGAAAAATTGTGCACGATTGAACTGCATGACCAAGGAAACGTGGAATCGACTGCGTTTGTGGTACGTAGTGCTCCCAAGAAGCATTCCCAGTATGGCAGTGGCAAAGGCAGCGCTGATGACAAGTCGAAGAAAAATGTTCAACGAGTAAAGCAGAAGTTTCCATGTTTCAAATGTAAGGAATTGGGCAAGTGAATGTCCAGTGAAGAAGAAAGTGGGTGACACTAGAAACAAAAATAAGGAGAACAATGCTTCGTTTCTGACACATGCGATGAGTGCGTTAGACGGCGACTTTGTTCAAGCCGACGAGTGGTACTGCGACAGTGGCGCCACAAATCACATCACCGCGAACAAGCAGTATTTTACAACATATGTCAAGTTTGCTGCTCCAGAGAAGATTTGGCTAGGAAAACGAGGTGTGAGCATGCTAGCTCACGGCAAAGGAACTGGAAACATTCAAGTGCGGCTGAACAACGCTTGGTTGAGTGCTGAGTGAGAGGCGTGCAGGTGTTGAGGACGCGGACCATTGAGACCTTAGTCGAGACCTTTAACACATGGTGAACTAGATGGAGCACCGACCATCCAATGACTACACTTTTCGAGTAGAGGTTGTAAAATAAAATAAAATTTAATATCAAAAAAACAAGACATTGCAAAAGGGGACGTGAGTGGTGCATGAAATGGTAAGATTAGGGATGATGGGCCTGTAATAAAATATGTACATGGTATAATAAAACAGTAAAACGATAAAACGTAAAACACACAATAAAGATCTATAAAAGGAGAATGTCGACAACGAGCAGAAAGTCTAAGTCGCTGGAAATCGTTCAGTAAAGGGGCAGAAATTAACAATAGTGTTAATAGTGCGTTTCCTTCCACCACAGGCTGACTACAAGAAGGTAGTCAGAAGCATCATTCTTAGAAGTACATGAAATCGTGTCTCCCACGAACTGTCTATCCGACCACCCTTACATTAACCTGTATGTCACACCGTCTATCCGACCACCCTTACATTAACCTGTATGTCACACCAAGTTACCCAAAGAAACAACCAACAACAGCAACGACCCTTAAATGACACGTCAATAGGCACAGGATAATTACAAAACTTCACATGACGTGCCGTGACATACAAACTCAGCAAATAAACATAGATCAGTTCAGTAAAATTAAAACAAGCAAATCCCAAATGAAGATAAAACAAAACGATTTCATGAGCTGGTAGAATAAAACTTCTCTCGAACGAAAGCACAAGGTTCAGTTACCTTGCGGGATGCCAAATAAGCGTCAATTGCAGTCCTGGGCACGTACAACGAACACACATTCCATCATCTCGGAAGAGTAACCAATATACCTGATTTAATAACGTAATGGGATCACGCGTTGCTTGCTGACTGAAGGCCACAACAAAACAGAACAACACTAAACATGACCCCCGACCTTCAGTCAAATTCCCACTTATACAAACGACATACACCCACCCTTAAAAATAAGTCTAGAACCGTGATTGTAAATGAAACATATTTCTGAAACATACATAGATAATGCTTGCCCGTATATAAACAAACTGGGGACAAAATCAACACCAAATAACTTCATAGAGAAATACGAACGATCTCCAGTTTAACCCTTCCTTGGCAGATTAAATTACGGAACTTTTAACACTGAAAGTTGGGGAATATATATATCGTGATCAGTTTTCTTCAAAACATGACACATTAAAACAGAATAGCTACAAGGACCATTTCCACTTAGCTGATACTCCGAGACGTTCTGGAAGTTCACTGATAATAATTTTATTTTATGACAACTCCATATTTACGGAATTCTTCACTATGGGGCAAAGCCGGAATCGCGTAGTGTCTCCCCAACATTTATATCTTCTTAAAGCATATTATAAAGGGCATCTCGGAACATTGGAATAGATTTGCTGGTAGTGGCAGTTATAACGGCCGACGATCATCAAATTCCCCTCGCGATAACAATCGCCGAAGGCGTGTTTCTTAGACAAGGATTCGTTCTCCAACGCGGGCGCATTCCTTTTTCAGACGTGCGGAAATTACGATCTCTTAGATGTATTACTAGAGACCGCTAGATGGAAATACCGTCGAACGGATCTTAAAATTGTACCGGCTCACTGAGATGACTGAAGTTTTGTATGTTCCCGATGCAATGGCTCATCTGTTTTCTGTGAAAGCTGTTGCAAGGAAAGGTTTTTGTGCAAGACTTGACGACCTAACTGTTAGAATTGAAGACAAGGTTACTTGAAAGGCGATGATGGCTGGACGTGTGAGTCATGGTCTGTATGTACTTGACATGCGCGTCGTGAAACCGGCGCAACCCATTCAAGTGAATTTAGCTACATCGTCGGACAAACTGCAGATCTACCATGAACGATTTGGTCATCAACACAAAGCGCATGTCAAGAATGTACTGAAGCAGATGAACATCAATGTAGACATGTGTAAAGAGGATTTCTGCGATGGATGTGCACTGGGAAAAATGCACCGACTGTCATTCAAGACACGAATTAATCGACCAACAGCCACCGGTGAACAAATCCACGCCGATGTGAATGGACCAATGTCTACTGAATTTCTTGGAAAGGCATGCTACTACGTATGTTTCAAGGATGATTTCAGCAAGTTTCGACGAGTTTTCTTTTTAAAGCACAAAAGTGAAGTGTACACCGTTCTGGAACAGTTCCTGAATGAAGCCAAAACAAATGGACACGTCGTGAAGCTGTTCAGGTGTGATGGAGGAAAAGAATTTGATAACAAGAAGGTTTCTGAACTACTCGCAAGCAGAGGCATAGAACACATCATTACTACGCCGTACACACCACAACAAAACGGAGTTACGGATCATGAAAATCGGACGATTGTGGAGTGCGCAAAATCTATGCTGAATCCCAGCAAGTTAACGAAACAACATTGGGCTGAAGCCTGCAACACTACGGTGTACCTCCTGAATCGCACTGGGAAGTCATCCATTGAAAACAAATCTCCCTATGAATTGTGGTATGGACGACAGGTGGGAAGTCTCAGTCATCTGAAGATCTTCGGAACAGAATGCTACGTGCATATCGACAAGAATTTTCGCTCAAAGTTCGACGACAAAGCTGTTTTTGGACATCTGGTTGGGTACGTGAACGACAGGGATGGATTTAGAGTCTGGATTCCAACTCAGGGAAAGGTTGTTCTAAGCCATGATGTGAAATTCAAACCTGAAGTTGTCTGCAATCTGCGCTCCAACGCCGGAAAGGTTGAAGTGACGCTTGAAGAACGTGTGGAGAGGAATCAGTCTAATTCATCGTCTGATGTAGGCCTACAGAGGAGGTCAGAGTCAGATGAGAACTTAAGCGAAATTGAAGATTTTGCTTCGGCATCCAGTTCCGGAGGAAGCGAAGATGAGGAAGGGGGAGAGACTGAAGAAAGAACAAAAAGCAAACGTGAAAGTAAGAAGCCATCGTGGATGATCAGTGGAAATTACATGTACATGGCTGGACCATCTATCGCTGAAAAGAATCCTGACTCATACTCTGAAGCGCTGCAGTCTAGTGATAAAAATCAGTGGCTGAAGAATTGGAGTCCTTAAAGGAAAATGATACCTGGAAATTGGTTGAGCGTCCAAATGGTGCACGGGTCCTGAAAGTCGGTGGGTTCTTCGTCGGAAGACAACGGACAGTGTTGGTAGCCAAAGGCTATGCGCAACAGCAAGGAATCGATTATGAAGAAACATTCAGCCCTGTTGCACGGTATGATACCATTCGAGCTCTGTTGGCAGTAGCTGTTGAAAAGGAGATGAAACTTGGTCAATTTGATGTCAAGACGGCCTTCTTGAACGGCGAGCTTGAAGAAGATGTGTTCATGGAACAGCCAGAAGGTCATCAGGAAGGTACTGGCCGAGTGTGTCATCTAAAGAGAAGCTTATATGGTTTAAAACAGGCTCCACGCTGCTGGAACAAGCGTTTCAAGAAATTCATGGAGAAAGCTGGATTCAAAAACAGCAAAGCTGATCCTTGTCTCTTTTACAGCAACAAAAATGGAAAGTGGTTGGCTGTTGTAATCTTTGTGGATGATGGTCTGGTAATTGGCAACGAAGAAGACATCGAGCAGTTCATGGAAAAACTTCAGCAGGAATTTCACACGACCAGGGGATCTCTCAACAATTTCCTGGGCAAGAAGGTACAAGAAAACCATGATGGATCAATTGCAATCAGTCAAGAGGATTAAACGAGGAAAATCCTAGAAAAATTTGGGATGGCCGAGTCAAATGGAGTGTCTACCCCAGTTGGACGCGAAGAAAGTGAAGACGGAGAAAAGGTTTCGGCCAGGGTTCCTTATCGTGAGGCGGTGGGATCCTTGATGTACCTGACTACAGCTACTCGTCCAGATATCGCATTCGCGGTCAACAAAGCTGCTCGAGCCATGGAGAATCCTACAGTTCAAGACTGGAGTCAAGTGAAACGGATATTTCGATATTTAAAGAGCACAGTGAACCATGGAATCGTCTATAGGAAAGAGGACGTTTTGAAGGTCTACAGTGATGCTGACTACGCCGGTGACAAGAGGACGAGACGTTCAACGACGGGTGTCATTTCGACCTACAATCATGGAGCTGTATCGTGGAGAAGTCAGTTACAGAAGTCTGTGTCAACATCGACAACTGAAGCTGAAATTGTGTCTGCAAGTGAAGGAGCAAAGGAGTTGATTTGGCTGAAAAGACTGTTTTCTGAATTACTGGGAACTGCTGACAAACCTCCTACGCTTTACATCGACAATGCTGGTGCAGTTAAATTGGCTAAAAATCCGGAGTACCATCGAAAATCCAAGCATATTGAGGTACGTCATTTCTATGTGAGGGAAAGATTTTTGGACGGAGACCTTGAGCTGGAGCACATCGACGGGACCAATCAATTAGCTGATCTTCTAACTAAACCTCTGGAGAGGGTCAGATTCGAGATGTTGCGTGAAAGGATTGGCGTGCAGAAGATGACATCTTAGAGGCTGAAAAGTGTTCAATAGTTCATCTTGTTTATTTTTTTATTTGTATTTGATTTTTCTTTGGAGGAAGTGTTAATATTTGAAAGAAAAATAGCACAGCAGCGCCACCTGGTGAAATAGACATGTACAATAAAGAAGAGAACAAAAGACGAGTCAGTGCAAAGTCTGTGCGTGATCGCGTGACATGTGACAAGCGTCTCAAAAGATGATTTGTATTTTGTATTGTATTTCTCACTTGATAAATAAAGATTTACATTAAAACTAACAGGTTTGAGCGTACAACCTCGTTTCCAAATAAAGGCGCTAGGAAGCAGCACCAAGGCACTGTGACAGACATAAGTTTTGTATTGATGTTAATGGAGCAGTTGTGTTTGGAATGTATTCTGAATGATTTTATAATGCTGTACTGCTGAGTGCCCTTTTGTAAATCAGAACAGGGCAAGTTAGTATACCGGGGAATCTCATTTAATGAGATACCATCGGACAATTCACTGCGTGGGATGTGGTTACGTGCAATTTCCAGAGAAGGTGACGCAGGGGAAGCAAATAAATAAATACATACCGGTACATGAATGAATGATCGAGTAAATACGTGATACAGTAAATATGTAAGTAAGTAAATATGTAAGTAAGTAAATAAATAATTTAAGAAATATGTAAGTAAATAAATAAGTGAATAAATAAGAAAATAAATAAGTAAACAAATAAATAAGAAAATAAATAAGTAAATGTGTAAGTAAATAAATAAGCGAATAAATAAGCAAATAAGTAAGTAAATAAGTAAACAAATAAATAAGAAAATAAATAAATAAATAAATGTGTAAGTAAGTAAATAAATAAGCAAATAAATACCGGTAAGTGAATCAATAGATAAGAAAATAAATAAGTTATTAAATAGATAAATACGTAAGTAAATAAAAATTAGTAAATAATTAAGTAAATACATATGTAAGTTTGAGTAAATAAATATATTCGTCAATGAATAAATAAGTAAACAAATAAATAAGAAAATAAATAAATAAATTTGTAAGTAAAAAAATAAACTTTCTGTCCAAAAATCTGTAAAAATGTATAATACAGCCATCCCAATAAGACAGGTTATCAGACAAATTCACCTCACACCCAAGTACATGGGGCTACATGACCACGATGTCGCAAAGCCCCTAAATAAATCATCATCCCATTTTTCGGGGGCTGGAGGCATTTCTTTTCCCTGTGTTTTATTGCCCTTATTCTTTTCTTTTCATCTCGCCAAGTATGTAAGTTAGATTTAAGTCAGAAGTAGTTATATGTTTATTATTGTCTGCATAATTGCGGGAAAATTAGCTAGACATTTCGCCCCTTAAAAACAATCGCCTCCACCACATGTATTTTTGCTTTCGTTTATATTGAAAATGTGCCCGTAAGTATGTGTCTGAATACTTTTAGATGTTAGAATAACAAAGGAACTAACTTAGTGTAATGTTTTCACGTCCGTCAATCTCGACATTAAGCCTCCAAACATAACAATACTTCGTTTCAGGTACCTTCCCCTTTAAAAAGCCGCGGCAATCTCGGTGCCTTGGTGCTGCACCTAGCGGTGAATTAATGCATATATCTTGTACGCCTGTGAGTGTCGAATGGGCAGGCAGTTTAAAGCAACCAGGAGTGTTGCGATCCAGCCGGCAGTGGAATTACGGCATGTAGTGACGCGATACGCTGTGCATGGTTTCCACCAACGCCACCTAGAGAGAAAGCCTTGCGATATGAAGTTGACAAGTAGTGACGTCACAGAGGCCCGGCCGTGGACATTGAGACATAACATTCTAGTTTGCAGGTTATGGTGTGTTTTCCGCGTGTTGTGTGTCGTGTTTACAGTCCCAGTTACTGATTTGCTCAGATTTCCTACCCAGTTATACTTAATGGTTATCAGTGCAGTGTAAAGTTATGCCTAATAAGTGCAGCGTTCCAAATTGTAAAGGCAATTACGCCAATGGACCGAAAGTAAACGTTTTCTCTTTTCCTAATGATGAAGGTGAAAAGTCGAAATGGATACGAGTCATTCGCCGCAAGGATTTTATTCCTACGAAATATTCCATGGTACGTGTTAAATCAATACTTATGCTCCAATTCTCACAAGTTTAGTATAATGGGAGGAAGGAACTTTGTAACCAAGTCTCTTTTCTTGTAGGTCTGTGGCATCCATTTCAAGCCACATGAAATTCAATGGACCACTAGTATGTATGATGAAAAGAATGGAAAGCTAGTTACTGCTCCGTTGTATAAACCGAGACTGATTAAAGGTTAGTAAGCAAATAGTCCTACCCCTAAATTATAGCATAGGCTAGCTCTTCTGTTCAAGAAAATTCATTTAGATGTAGAAGTCAGAATTTTCTAACCTAAATTATGTGCTACAGGCTAATGTTGTAGGTTAGGTTTATTTGTTTTATGGGGCTATCAATTTCAAGTGGGAGGTATAAGTGGGTGTTAATATGGATAGTATTCATATTTATATTGCAAGCTAACTGCATGAGGTTAGAGACCGATAACCTGTAGCAGGCCCTGATTAATCTAGGTTTTTTTTTCTATTGCAGTAATCTAATTCATTAGGCTACATTTCTTATTGGGGTGGGGGAAGAGGTGTGTGTGAATCAGGTTGGAGATTGAATAAATTTAGAATAAATAGAGTAATTAATGTAATGCAAGGTGATAAAATGATTGTATCGTAAGTTAATATTCGAATTAAATTCCTAGGAGCAGTCCCGTCTCAGTTCCCCAACTGCCCAGAGTATTTAACTGACACTGCAACTGTCTGCCGAGAAGATCCAGATGATAGCAGGCGTAGGATTGATAATGAAAGTTTATCGAAGGCTCTCGCTGAAAGTATGCAGACATTGGCGGAGAATCTGGAAGCAGTTTCATTTAGAAACTTTCAGGAACTGAAGGTGAAGTTAAACAGTGTGAGTCTTCATCCTGAGTGGAATTGTATTAGGGAGGAATCTTGTATATATTTTATTTTAATGAAGGAAAATCCTAGTCCACACTTGCGTTGCTGCATTAAGATAACAGAAGGTTTTAGTGCCTCCTTGTATGTATCGAATACAGAAGTGAAACATTGTAAAAACATGTCTTTACCAAGACAGTTAGGTACAGTGCTAGAAATTGAAGAACTTATAAGGAATGCCCATTCAGTGTATGCTGATCCTGATGCATATGAACATCAAAGTGTTGAGGATACTGTATCTGTTATGGACAGTTTATTTAAGAACTTGGAGAGTAAGTTCCCTGAGAAGAAGGATACATTAGACTTCTTAAAAGAGCAAGTTCACTTGCTAACAAAGCGTAAAGTGAAAAACTATTCCTGGGAATTGCTTGTATTCTCATCGCTGGTTCATTCTATTTCTCCTCACTGCTATAGATTTATAAGAGGTTCCGGAAATGTCACTCTTCCTGCACCCCGTACCTTGAAATTAGTGTGTTCCAAGCTTTTGACGAATCCTATACAGGAGCAAAGTGATAATTTTCTTTTGTATATGAGAAATAAATTTTCACTCTTATCAGAAGAAGATCAACTAGTCCTCCTTTCGATGGATGAGGTTCACATTAAACCCCAGTTAGACTACAAAAAGGGTAGGGTTGTAGGTAGTGCTGTAAATAGCGATGAGTGTGCAACAAGTGCTTATGTGTTTATGGTCCACAGCTTGCTTTCTTCATACAAGGATGTTGTGAACATTCGAGGTGAAGCATTATTCAATATGATGAAGAAAGTCATTCTTGGACTGGAAGAAGTCGGATTTGAAGTTCTAGCACTGATTTCAGACAACAGTGCTATTAATAGGAAAGCTGTATCTCTCCTGAGCGATCCACCCGAATTAAATTACATTTATAGTCACCCCAAAGATGCACACAGAAAGCTTTTCTTTGCAATTGACACTGTGCACATTCTCAAATGTATTAGAAATAACTGGCTGAATGCAAAGCACCAAGAGTTGCATTTGCCAGATTTGACAGAGCATGACAGACTACAGATTGCATCATTTGGTTCACTGAAGGAGTTGCATGTGTTAGAGAAGAACAATCTCCTGAAATATGGATTTACCTTGACTCTGAAATCCCTGTACCCTACCAATTTGGAACGACAGAATGTTCCACTAGCTCTGCAAATTTTTAATAAACCTCTAGCTGTGGCAATAAGGGAGATTGGGCCGAAGAAGAACTTGCCCTCCTGGGACAGTACTGCACAGTTTATTGAGTTGATTTGCAGATGGTGGGACATCATGAACGTTAAGACCCTATGGAAAGGAAAGCGCCTTAGGAATCCTCTTCAGGAACCAATAACGACCAACTCTTCTCATATCGAGTGCCTCCAGGAAATCGTGTCATGGCTAGATAGGTGGAAAACAATTGCCTCGCCTGGAAAGCTGAGCAAGGAAACACATGCGGCAATCACCCTTTCTACCAAGTGCATGATTGAAATGGCACAATTTTGTCTCTCTGAGAAAGGCCATAGCTTCTTCCTACCAGGCAAAATACAGACAGATAACCTAGAAGCTCGATTTGGAAAATATCGACAACTTGCAGGGAGCCAGTACAATATTTCCCTGAGGCAAGTGTTTGAGGTGGAGAATAAATTGCGCCTTCAGAGCATCCTGGACCTCAATGCTGCAGTGAGTGAGTATTTTGAAGAAGACAAGACATGTGACATAAGTGCTTTTGATGCTTGTGTTGCTGATGATAGTGATATAGAAGTCCTACAAGATGAGTATTGGCCTCTCTTACACTATATCAGTGGTTATTGCTCATATGGTTTTTTAAAGCGATATGATTGCAATTATTGCAAAGTCTTTCTTTGCGATGAGGCAGGCCAGAGTGATCACGCCAGCCTAATAAATGCCAATAACCGAGGAGGACTATGCTATCCCCATGCAGATGTAGTCAACTGTGCTGCATTTACTTTTGTTGTTATGAGTAAGCTACTCAATAGCTACAAGACAGAATTTTTGCATCACTGCAACCAGCAGAGTGTTTTGGTGAATGTAACACAAAGATGTCTGCCCACTGTACTGTTTATGGGGCACAGCTGCCCAAAGCACGCCAGGGCATTAATTGAAAAGACTGTACTGGGCACTGCCAGTAATATCTTGATTAATAATTTTGTACACAATGTTAACGACAGGTTTTCACCCAAAACTTTGGCTCAGCATAAGAGGAGGAAGCTTGTCCAATAACTGTTCATGGCCGTTCAGTAGAAATTAGGAATTTTACAATATTCTTTCATTGTATGTACAGTTTCGTTATCATTGTGCGCCCTGGTAAACACGGCAAGCTAAGCCGGCGTTGACTGGCGCTGATCGCGGGCACGCGTACAATGTTCAGTCGGTGGTTGGTGCACACTTGAACACTTTTACCAACCATGTTCAATAATATGTACAGTGCTCATAGTCGATGCTGAAAATGTCCTCCCTCTCTTGTAACACACACCTGACATCTCCTGATGAAAGAATGGACAACAATCTCAGCAATTCTGATAGGTTTGTGCCGTGTCTTGTGTGGGGTTTCGCCTAGGACACCAAGCTGGCTCATCAGCTGGCTCTTGGTGTCCCCGTTCTGTAAGAACACAACGTTGTCTGTTAAAATGTTTATTATTTACCGTGCCTGTTTTCTTGAATCGTTTGGCGAGCCTCCTATATTGTACTGGCATTACGCACAGGTCTTCTTGGAAACTTGATTCGACATTTTAATCTTGTTTAAGAACAAGACTTTCTGCTTTTCATATACGAATTATGGATATACACACGTTCGCGTTGTGTCAATTGGTGTCTAGGCATGACCAACAATCACAGTAATCACAATACTCACTAAACGTGCAACACTAACTTCTAAGCTTTGCAGATACACATTCATATAAATGACAAAACACGTGTGATCTAATGATATGAGTCAGCGGAGCAGGGTATTGTGAGGTCCACTCGCTCCGCACCTGACCAGCCAAATGACGCCATAGTTTGCCGTGATTTCCAGGGCGCACCATGATAATGACCCTCTGGTTCAATTAATATTGTGTTACTTGATCCACTTCTTTACATGGCTAATTACTAATCTGTAAGTATAGCAGTGGCGGCTGGTGGATAATTGTTATGGGTGTTGTCCTTTTTCATTAAGGGGGGGGGAGATGATAAAAGACTGCTTGATATCAAAGAAAACTGTATTCAACTTTGCGGTAAAACGGATGTACCTCATTCATCACGAATGCCGCAGTTCAGAGAACATCACATTGCCACTGGATCACCGGATTAAATAGTTAGGCTACATGAAAACCTGCAAGACATGGTATCGGCAGTTGACGGAGCATCTCAGATGTCTCCGTCCGCTCCTCGGCTCCCTTGTTGCAATCAGGAAGCAACGATCAGCCGAGTTAACTATTGGGATAGGACCTACTCGGTCTAGCATCTCTGCCATATCCTTCACTATTGAGATCTGGTCGGTGCTCGGGCCTGGTAACGACCACTCCTAAACGGTTGGCGCGCTTTGCTTTCTCAGACAGTTCACAGTAACTTACTATAAGATTTCCTGAATTATTAAAGAACAGAATTATGAATTCCTATGCATATAAAAGTAAACGTACAGCTTTTATTACTAAAAATATTATTACGGTATTAATTGTTTTTATTGAATTAATCTGGTCGTTGTGTATCACTGCAACCTTATTACCGGCCGCCACTGAAGTATAGGATGAACAATGAATTGGCATTTTCAATAGGTGACCATTTCTTGAAATTATTGAGGCATGTAGTGTTAGCATACCAAACGTTGAACTGATTGCAAGAAGTTGTCCTATAGTGGAGATGTCAGTTTAAAATGCAACTAATAACCTCTGTGTACAGTCACATTAAACGTCCAGTCCAGAAAGTGGTAAATAGCTCTACAACCAGCAGAGTGTTTTGGAGAATGTTCGTTGTAAAGCGAAGGTTAGAATGGAGAGGGTAAGTGTACGCTTTAAATGGGATATTTCATGCAATTTTAACATACAATTTCTAAGAGGGCTTTTGTTTCAATTTCACAGATAAAATGGAACACAATCTGAAGAATGTTTCACTGGAACAAATTTTTATTTGTTCAGATTTTTAACAATGGACTGAATGAAGTCTTGCAAGTTTCTTTACATCTAGTTTCATTGGATGAACGTTAATGTAGGCCTACTTTAAAAGTTTTAATCTAATGTAACATATGTGCTAAAGAGTATTTTTAGGAACTGTTCGCATAAGGACTGTTAAAGGTGCAAATGCCTAAAAATGTATCCACCCTGTAAATAATATAATATTAATTCTAAATGAAAGTAGAATGCAGCTTATACACTTGCATCAACATTGAAATTAGGAAACCTGGTCAATACTGCACCTCATATAAGTTATGTGCTAAAGTACATAAATATGTGTTTATATTTATTGATCTTTTTATAAATGGTTGCTATGTTCTGACAGAGCTTGCATCTCGTTGAACTGTCAACAAGGCATACTCTAGCAGCACACACTGTTGATTAAAAAAAACATTCATCGGGACGTGTTATGCTGTAACCATTGTCAAAAACCATTGATCTGGATGCGTTAGGCAGTAACTATTGTCAAAAACCATTGGATTAGACAAAACGAAGGTTAGAATGGTCGGGTGTAGGTGCGACCTTGGCCGCGCGCAGCTAGTGGGACACGGTTGACACAAAACGCTCGGTGCGTTAGGCTGTAAACATTTTCAAAACCACAGTTGTGCGGGGAAAAGTTGATCATAGAATCGCTGATTGAAATTACAGATCGTTATGAGGCAATTTCCACAATCCATGGTGAATAAACGATTCAATTCAGTGCACGATGTAATGAACTAAGTGTGCGCACTAAAGATGCGCACTAGCGGCTGAACTGTCATCGTACTGTTTTGATGACGATTGATTTGAACAATAGCGCTGACAGCTGTAATTTTGGCTATATAAGTCGTGATCCTATTTGGGATGGCTGGATGGGTCACAGACAGCGGAGGAGGAAATAACTATTAAAACATCGCTCCTTGATTTATTTCTCATCGTTTCAAAAGGTATTTTGGCTAATTCATGTATTGTAGAGAATTTTATCGCGCGTTCTATCTTCATTCATAGCTACCGTTGATTTCAATTTGAATTGTCACTACTGAACCTCATATGTGCTAAAGTTCGTAAATATGTGTTTTTATTTATTGCTATTTTAAAAACGGCTGCCATGTTTCTACAGCGCTTGCATCTCGTTCAACTGTCATCACGGCTCACTCTAGCTGCACGCTCCGGTGCGCACACATTGTTCCCAACATGTGAGATACAAAATCACTGTTGATCAAAGAAATCATCGGGATGCATTAAGCTGTAACCATTGTCAAAACTCATTGATCTGGGTGCGTTAGGCTGTAACCATTGCCAAAATACATTGGATTGGACAAATCGAAGGTTAGAATGGTCGTGTGCAGGTGCGACTTTGGCTGCACGCAGCTAGCGGGGCACGGTTGACACAAAACCCTTGATCTGGACACGTTAGGATGTAACCATTGTCAAAAACCATTGGATACCACAAAACGAAGGTTAGAATGGTCGGTGTAGGAGCGGCTTTGGCCGAGCACAGCCAGCGGGTCACGGTTGACACAAAACCATTGATCTGGACGCGTCAAAAACCATTGGATTGGACAAATCGAAGGGTGTTGGTGCAGCATAGTACCGTAATGGCGAGGTTGGCAATACCGGTTTGATGATGATTGATGTGGACAATGGTGGCCACAGCTGGAATTCTGCCTACATAAGTCGTGATCCTATTTGGGATGACTGGGTGGGTCACAGACAGCAGAGGAGGAAATATCTATTAAAACATCGCTCCTAGATTTATTTCTCATCGTTTCAAAAGGTATTTTGGCTAATTCATGTATTGTAGAGAATTTTATCGCGCGTTCTATCTTCATTCATAGCTACCGTTGATTTCAATTTGAATTGTCACTACTGAACCTCATTTATGTGCTAAAGTTCGTAAATATGTGTTTTTATTTATTGCTATTTTAAAAACGGCCGCCATGTTTCTACAGCGCTTGCATCTCGTTCAACTGTCATCACGGCTCACTCTAGCTGCACGCTCCGGTGCGCACACATTGTTCCCAACATGTGAGATACAAAATCACTGTTGATCAAAGAAATCATCGGGATGCATTAAG
This sequence comes from Meconema thalassinum, assembly GCA_946902985.2. Taxonomy (NCBI): domain Eukaryota; kingdom Metazoa; phylum Arthropoda; class Insecta; order Orthoptera; family Tettigoniidae; genus Meconema; species Meconema thalassinum. Next base: position 38,380,101 of record OX336388.2, read on the forward strand.
CTGTAACCATTGTCAAAACTCATTGATCTGGGTGCGTTATGCTGTAACCATTGTCAAAAAACATTGGATTGGACAAAACGAAGGTTAGAATGGTCGTGTGCAGGTGCGACTTTGGCTGCGCGCAGCTGGCGGGGCACGGTTCACACAAAACGATTGATCTGGACACGTTAGGATGTAACCATTGTCAAAAACCATTGGATACCACAAAACGAAGGTTAGAATGGTCAGTGTAGGAGCGGCTTTGGCCGAGTGCAGCCAGCGGGGCACGGTTGACAAAACCATTGATCTGGACGCGTCAAAAACCATTGGATTTGACAAATCGAAGGGTGTTGGTGCAGCATAGTACCGTAAGGGCGAGGTTGGCAATACCGGTTTGATGATGATTGATGTGGACAATGGTGGCCACAGCTGGAATTCTGCCTACATAAGTCGTGATCCTATTTGGGATGGCTGGGTGAGTCACAGACAGCGGAGGAGGAAACATCTATTTAAACATCATTCCCTGATTTATTTCTCATCGTTTGATGAGGTATTTTGGCTAATTCATGTACTACCGGTATAGAGAATGTTATTGCTCGTTCTACTTTCATTCAGTGCTATCAATATAATAGGGAATACAACAATTTTGTATTGAAAAGTGGAAAGGAGCTTTTGAAAAGGCTATATTTATTTAACTAGTGAAGGATAGATATGGTCATCTCTTAGTTTTTTTTTGTTTTTTTTTTTGTTTTTTTTTTTTACAAAACAGCACAGTTTGTGTAACATAGAAAATATGAGAACAACATGTTTTTGCAGATGACTCACTGTATTCTGTTGAGAACAAAGTGCTAAGATCACTAGTAATTAGCATGTTTTTTATGTATTGTCGGATAAGCTTATGCCATGCCTGATATTGTAAACATTGCCATATGAAAACTGTTACTGTAGGATTACTCTATATCAAGTGTTTGTTTGTAAATTATTACATTATCATGCCCTTTTATGAATCAACAACAAGTTTCCTCTTTGGTAAATGTTCTCATGTGTCATGACTGCTGCTTTGTTCCATTTCAGTAGGTAACCTTTTCTGTCATAGGCATTCCATTGCTAGCCTGTTTTCTTATCACGGATGAAAACTTTCTGTGGCTACTTGTTTTTTTGTGAGTGGGTTAGGACATCACTGTCATCAGCCATGTGTACTTGGATATGGATATTTATTTAACTAGTGAAGGATACGTATGGTCATCTTTTAGTTATTATTATTTTTTACGAAACAGCACAGTTTGTGTAACATAGAAAATATGAGAACAACATGTTTTTGCAGATGACTCACTGTATTCTGTTGAGAACAAAGTGCTAAGATCACTGGTAATTAGCATGTTTTATGTATTGTCGGGTAAGCTTATGCCATGCCTGATATTGTAAATATTGCCATATGAAAACTGTTACTGTAGGATTACTCTATATCAAGTGTTTGTTTCTAAATTATTACCACATCATCATGCCCCTATATGAATCATCAACAACAAAAAGTTTCCTCTTTTGTAAATGTTCTCATGACTGCTGCTCTGTTCCATTTCAGTAGGTAACCTTTTCTTTCATAGGCATGCCATTACTACCTGTTTTCATATCATGCATGAAAACTTTCTGTGGCTAGTTGTTGTTGTTGTTGTTGTTTTGTAAGTGGGTTATGACATCACTGTCATCAGCCATGTGTACTTGGATATGGGTAGAATTTGTATGTATATATTGTGATGCTAGAATTGGGAAGGTTAGGTACGGTATTGTAGTTTTAAGGGGAGGAACTACGAGGTCATCTGCCCTTGGAAAGGAGGTGACCATGGTCTTCTGCTAGGAACAATCCCAGCATTTACCTGGAGGAGAAAGGAGAAATCGAACCCACTTCTTCTCAGTTCAGTTTTAACTCATGAGGCTGAGTGAATTTCGTTCCACAATCAAATCAGAATTGTATTTTTAGGGGCAGATGACCTCGTATTTGCGCCCCTTAAAACAACAATAATTTCTCGGCAGAGATGGGAATCAAACCTAGACCTTTGGACAGATATGATTGACTATACTGTAGATATTAATTTCTGCTTTAACTGTTACAGATTAATTGGTTATTTGTTGTGTCTTTTCTTCTCGTTGTGTAGTTGACATCTCACGTTAAAATGGGGTGAATATTTGTCAAGTTTTTTAATGAATTCTTCTATATATCGCATTTATTGAGACATCAGTGTTTTCGGTCAAGTTCACACTCGCAAGGTTCGAAATGCATACTTACCGATTATGATCGAAAACGTCGATTTATTAGCTAGAGTAATGTATCGATCGCATCAACTTCTGACCATATGTTTAATTTATGGTTTCGTTATTTATTTATTCGCGTCTGTAGAACGTAATTTGATACATAAGCACAGTCGCGTTTCCTCACAGGTTGTTCATAGCAGCAGCGCTGGGTAGCGCGCTCGCTGACGGCCGGAAGGCTATGACGTCATAAATCGTATCGCAAGGCTTTCTCTCTAGGTGGCCTTGGTTTCCACCACCGGATATGCCAGACCAGGGAGTGTCAACCAGATAGGGATTATTTGGCACCATCAGTGTAGTAGCGCGGCCAGTCGTATGGAGCGTTGTATATCGTCTTGCCAACATATGTATGATACACGTTGTAATTAAATTGCAAACATATCCCTATATTTAGTCAATAAATATGCACATAATTCCTAATTGACATTTCATTGCAATTATCTTGCTCACAGACGATAATTACGGCACTTATCATTAAATAAACATTATTTTTGTCGGTAGGCGCCATTGCCTGTAATCTGTGTAATCTGTGTGCCAGACTGAGAAATTCCACGACCCGGACGATAACTGCAAGTGTAAACTGTGTGGGTCAACTTGTGACCGTTATCACCTGCTTTTGTGCTCCGAAAGGAAAGTCTCGTTGACAGATTTCTGCAATGACTGAATGTGTGGTCTTATTTAGGTTATTGTATGCACGGTCATATATATATTTCTTTTGGCAGTTAGCTGCACTTATTAAATTATTAAATAAAATCCACGCCCAAGCACATAAATGAAGAGTCGACGTTAATTTGTTAGTTTCACATACATAGTGTACTGTAGTTGAAGCTGTGTGCACTATGTGAATAAATATCGAAAACTAATATAGTCAGAGCATAACAAATAGAATATTCTATTCGTTATGGTCAGAGCAATGATGAATTGGGAAGCTCCGTGTGACGTTCTCTAACTCTTAGTTATTCCTTTCCTCTTTTTCTGTTCTGATTTCTCAGGCAAGGAGAAGATGAACTAAAAACAAAAGAAAGAAGGCTGTGAATGTTTTGCTTTGTTATAAATTGTATCTTTACCTTGTCTGTGATGAATAAAGCCAGTTTTGACGAATATTAGTAAGTCGGGTAGATTTCATGTTCGATTCAACATTAGTGGCGACCGTGACAGGACATTTTTGACGTGAAAATACCCGTAAGTACGATCAAATATAGATAAACTCGTAAAAGCGAGAAAGCCGATACGGGCCATGTTCACGAAGACATACGATGCACTGATGGCTGAAGCAGATCCTGACAAGGTAAGATTAGTTAGTTAGTTATTGTTGTTTTAAGGGGCGGAACTACGAGGTCATCTGCCCCCAAGGTAAGATTGCTATTTACGAAATTAGAACGCCTTGGCACAGAAATGAAAGACGCGGATGAGAAAATATTGGAATTCCTTCTTGATAACAACGACGAGTCGGAATACGCAACTGAATACGAGAAGGTACAAGAATACTGCAATAAACTTGACGAGGCCCGTTTTAAGACTGATTATGTGAATGCGGCGTTTCCTGCGATTGAATAAAATAGAGCTATGACCGTTATGAGTGAAAGTGTTGGCAAGAAGAAATTAGTTACCGAAAATCGAACTACGGAAATTTTCGAGAGGTCAAGGACTGGTTAGGTTTTTGGAGCCAGTTTCAATGCATTCATAATGATCCAGATATAGACGAGAATATAAATTCCAGTATTTACTCCAGGCCACCACGGAGGGCAGTAGAGCTAGGGATGTAGTGAACAGTTTCCCTCCAACTGCGGAAAATTATGAGAAAGCGGTGCAGTGTCTTGAAAGTAGATTTGGTAGGGAGGAATTACTTGTTGAATTTTATGTGCGGGAACTACTAGGATTGGTGATTCAGAATGTCACTTCATCGCAGAGACTTGCTCCATTGCAGTTATAGGACCGCTTAGAATCTCACCTCTGGTCTCTTTGAGTCGTTAGGGATGACTAGTGACAGGTATGCCGCCTTTTTGTTCCCTTTAGTAGAGTCTTCTCTTCCAGAAGAACTACTGAGAGTCTGGCTGAGAACTTCTGTCCAACGCCCCTTAAGCGATTCAGTAGAAAACGTGTTCTGTGAGAAACTTGAACAGTTGTCTCTATTCTTGAAGAATGAAGTTGAGGGAGAACAGAGAATCACTCTCGCTCAAGGAGGATTCCAGACTTAACAACGGACGGTGAACAAACCAAGGAAGAGATTGGAAGATGCAACGAACATTCCAACAGCCACTAGCTTACTGTCCGGAGATTCAAGAAGTCTAAGCCTTAATTGTGTGTTCTACAGCAACCACATGACAGCAAATAATGCTTTAAAGCACAAAAGATGACCTTCAGAATTGTCTTCCTGGGTGTGTAAACACACATATTACTGTACAATTCCTCTGTACGAGCCTATGGCTCTTTGGAATTAATTGAATAAAATTAAAAAAATGAAAGGAAGAATGTTCTGATGAAAGCAGGATGTTGTTTTCAATGCCTGAAACGAGGTCACATGGCAAAATCCTGTAAATGTAGTGTCATGTGTCATGTCTGTGGGAAAACGCATATTGTTGTTGGACTTGGACTCAAAATGTCAACAGAACAGTGATGTGAATTCAAATAACCTAAGTATTTATTATTTGTAAATAGACAAGGCATTTTGCCAAATCCCTGTGGGCATCAGTTATGAAAATGGCTCGAGCAGAAGCATGGTGTACTGTATTAAAAGTTAAAGATAAAATTATGTTTTGTAAGTGGAAAGAATAAGACGGGTAGTCCTATTTCAGTTCCTAAAATAGTGCAGTTCCTAAAATAGTGGTGACCCTGACGTGATTAATAACGCAGATATTGGTAAGTCTCGATCTGGTTATATTCATAAATTTTAACAATGGAAGTGCTTGTAAAGAGGCGAAAACCTGTGAGAACGAGGTTCTCTAAGAATTATGATGACCTGTTGCAAGTATTAAATGATGAAGAAAATTGTAAAGAAGAAATTGTAAGAAGCAAATTAACAACTCTGGAACGGTTAACTACCGACTTACATAACCTCAATGAACAGGTGGCAGCATTAATGTTAGAAGACAGTGATCAATCTGAAGGTGAATTTGAACGAGAATACGAGAGTGTAGAGAAGTTCAATGAGGACATGGATTGTGCACATGTGAAAGTAGAACAATTTATTGTGAGGCAACATACCGGTGTCCAAATCACAAATAATGGGCAGTCTGTCATTTCTTTCCCAAACTCCAGCAGACGAAAACTTAAGTTACCCAAAATTGAATTAAAGAAGTTCAGTGGGGATATAAAAGACTATCTTGGCTTTTGGAGCCAATTTAGGCGAATTCACGAGGACGGGGATTTAGAAAATGAGGACAAATTCCAGTACCTGATTCAGGCTATCACAGAAGGCCCAAGAGCTCGGGAGATTGTTGATAGCTTCCCTTCCACTGCGGAGAACTATAATAAGGCTATAGAGAGCCTGAAGAATAGATTTGGAAAAGAAGAGTTGCTTATCGAATATTATGTAAGAGAACTCCTGACACTAGTGATAAAGAATGCCACTGAAGACAGAGGAAAACGTGACACAGCTCGCCTCTATGATAACCTAGAATCGCACCTGCGTGCTTTAGAGTCAATTGGTATGACTTCAGACAAATATGCTGCCATGCTCTTTCCGCTCGTGGAGTCCTGCATCCCTGAAGATATTCTTAGGGTGTGGCTGAGAAGTCCAATGACAATTGATAATGAAGAGGGCGGAAGCAAAATCTATGGAGACCGGTTGAAGCACTTAATGCTATTCCTCAGGAAGGAATTTGAAGGCGAAGAAAGAATTTCTTTGGCGAAAGCGGGCTTCAGACTGAGTGAGGTTAGTCCACAAAGATATAAGAAGAAGCAGCAACCTGATAAAATTGTACCTACTGCAACAGACTTGTTCTCTGGTGAGCAGAAGAAGTATAAATTCACGTGTGTGTTCTGCGGAAAACCACGCGAGAGTAAGGAGTGTTTTCAAGCACAGAGGTTGTCTCTAAGTGAGAAGCAGGACATGTTAAAGTGAAACAAGGGATGTTTCGTCTGTCTGAAGCCAGGACATCGTGCTAAAGATTGTAAAGGTAAAGTGAGCTGCATTGTCTGTTCTTAGAAGCATTGCACCATCATGTGTCCACAGCTGGAAGGCAAGCAAAAGGACCAAAAATGTGAGGAAAAGACAGAACAAAACCAGAACACCTCGCTTTCAAGTCAGTGCTCCTCGGGTGTAGTTCTTCAGACCCTGCCAGTGAATCTTGAGGCCTATGGGAGGAGACTGACTGTAAGAGCACTCATTGATACCGGTTCACAGCGGTCATACATATTGAAAAGTACTGCGCGGGAAATGGGTTATCATCCAGTCAAATCAGAAGTCGTGATACATGCCTTATTCGGAGGGGGTTCATCCAAGAAAATGGAGCACCAATGTTATGATGTTCTCTTGAAGAGTTTGGTAGATAACTATTCCTGCATAATTCAAGTTTTAGACCAACCAATAATATGCGGGTCAATCTCACGGCCATATTTAAGTACATGCATGGGAGAATTGAGGAGGAAGGGGATTCACCTCACAGATGTCGGAGCTGGACAGCCACCAATTGAAATCCTGATAGGATCAGATGCACTAGGGAAGCTGTACACTGGAACTGTAAAAGAATTAGAGTGTGGACTCACTGCTGTGCAAACTAAATTAGGCTGGGTCGTGATGGGTAAAGTGATGGATAAGTCTGGCACAAATACCCATGCTTCCATGATAACTACCCTTCTGACTCACACTAGTCATCTGCCGGACCTATGGAAGTTGGATGCCCTGGGAATTTTGGATCCCTGTGAAAGCCAAACAAATGAGGAAATCGAGACAGCTGTGCGAGATCACTTCAAGATAACTGTGAAGAGGGATCCTAAGGGAAGGTATGAGGTTAGTTTTCCCTGGTTCTTTGGTCGGGAAGAGCTACTTGATAACAGAGTGGTAGCTGAGAAGAGGTTAATAGTTACAACCACGAAACTTGAAGTGGCAGGGAAGTTTGATGACTATGGTGAAGTATTGAAAAACTGGTTGAATGAGGGCGTGGTAGAAGTGGTTCAAGATGACGAGCAACAGAAACGGGGGCACTATCTTCCGCATCGGGGAGTCTTCAAAGACAATTCAACGACGAGTGTGAGGCCAGTCTTTGATGCATCCTGCAAGCAGAAAGGGGGCTGCTCTTTAAATGACTGTTTGGCAAAAGGACCGAACTTGCTGGTTTTAATTCCCAAGATTTTGCTCAAGTTTCGACAAGGGAAAATTGGTGTCATTACCGATATCAAGCAGGCCTTTCTACAAATCCCTGTGGACGAACAAGGCCGTGACTGTCTGCGATTTCTCTGGTGGGAAAATGTCAAAGAGAAGAAGGTAAAAATATTGAGACATCGTAGAGTTGTTTTTGGAGTAAACTGCAGCCCATTTCTCCTGGGAGCAGTTATCCAGCATCACTTGAGTCAGTATGAACCGCCTTTAAAAGGAGTGGCTGAAACACTGAAGGACTCTTTTTATGTTGACAATTGTGTCACATCTGTCAATCCAGAAGAGGAGCTGCATACATTGGTTGGACAAGCTACTGAAATAATGGTTGAAGGGAAGTTTGACCTGAGAGGTTGGGAGCATACAGCCTTATGCACCGAAGGTACTGCCAAACCGTCACCAGTTCTTGGACTACTGTGGGATAAGGTAGAAGATAAGTTGTACTGCGATGTCAGTGGGATAAGCTACCCTCAAAGAGCAATTACAAGAAGAAATATCTTATCCACAGCGCAGAGAGTCTTCGATCCAATAGGCTTCACCTCTCCTGTTACTCTTTGCCCTAAAATACTTCTCCAAGAAAGCTGGAAAAGCAAATTAGGCTGGGATGCTGAACCTCCAGAAGAGATGTCCCACAAATTTATGAGATGGGTTGAGGACCTTCCAATTATATCGGATGTAAGAAACCCAAGATGGACTTCAATGAAGGAGACAGACTCGTGTGCTCTACACGTCTTTTGCGATGCATCAAAGTCATCCTATGCAGCCGTGGTGTTTTTGAGATGTGAAGACAGCAGGAGAGTGTCGGTTCAGTTATTGCAAGCTAAATCTAGGATTGCACCTTTGAAAAAGATCACAATTCCAAGGTTAGAACTGCTCGCTTGTTGTATTGGGACTCGTTTAGCTACACATATGAGGAAAGGTCTTGACGCGAAGGACTTAAAGGAATATTACTGGACTGACTCTGCCACCGCATTACACTGGATTACCCAAGATGGACAGCGGGGAACATTTGTTAGAAATAGGGTGAAGGAAATTTGTAGTAGTTCCAATGTTGAAGACTGGAGGCACATACCTGGCCATGAAAACCCTGCTGATCTACCATCAAGAGGCTGTAGTGCGAAAAAACTGTTAGAATCCCAATGGTGGGAGGGACCGAGCTGGCTTAAGCTCTCCGAAGAGAACTGGCCAAAGTCTGAATCAATGGCAAAGGAGGACGACATAGATCAGGAAAGGAAGAAAGATGCGATATCGTTAACTGTTGCTACACAAGAGGAGGCATGGTATTTGAAGTATTTCTCGTCTTATACGAAGATTGTACGAATGATGGCCTGGATGCTACGGTTCATTCATAATGTTCGGGTTAAAAAGGATAGGCATCTCGATTCTGAACTGTCCACCCACGAAGTAAAGCATGCAGAAAGACTCCTTTTGAAGTTTGTACAAAATGACATGTTTATGAAGAAAGAGAAGATGGACTTCAAATCCTTGTTTACTCTAGAAGATGAGGACGGACTGCTGAGAATCAAGACAAAGATTGTGAGAAGAAAAGATGATGCAGATTTCAGATTCCCCATTCTGTTGCCATCAGATCATAAAGTAACACATCTGTTAGTTATGGAAGAACATATGAAAGCCTCTCATGCCGGAGTGCAAATTCTGTTATCTATCATAAGAGAACGATTCTGGATTGTCAAAGGGCGGAAGACTCTGCGCAGCATTCTTTCCAAATGTGTGAGATGTAAACGGTTTGAAGCAAAACGTATTGAATCAGTACCTGTGGAACTTCCTGAAAATCGGGTGAGAGAAGCCAGAGCATTTGAAGTAGTAGGAATCGATCTAGCGGGTCCATTGCACTTGAAGAATAGTACCAAGTCTTGGATAGTGATCTTCACCTGTGCAGTCTTCAGAGCGGTTCATTTTGAACTGGTTACTTCTTTTTCGGTATCCAGCTTCATTTTGGCACTGAGAAGATTTATTTCCAGACGGGGTAGACCACATGTCGTCTATAGTGACAATGGGAAAAATTTTCATGGAACGGAGGACTTACTCGAAGCACTTGACTGGGATAAGATAGTAAAGGAAACTGCCATTTCAAGAATTGAATGGAGATTCAATCCACCCACAGCAGCTTGGTGGGGTGGGTGGTGGGAGCGATTGATTCAAACACTTAAGAAGTTGGTGCGACGTGTACTTGGGCGTGCATGTGTGGAATATGATGAAATGTTGACCATTTTGATTGACTGTGAAGCTGTTGTTAATTCACGACCACTAACTTATCTGTCTGAAGATCAGAATGACTTGGTGCCTTTGACGCCTGCAATGTTTATACAAGACATTCCAAGAGTGGGAGTACCTGATCTTGATTACATCGATAGTGTTAATCTGTCAAAGAGGTATAGGTACCAACAACGACTAAAGGAAGACCTGAGAAAGAGGTTCAGAGTGGAATATCTTGGTCAGCTCATCCAAAGAAGGAACGAGCTGAAGAAGATGACGCGAGACCTTCAAGTAGGTGAAGTCGTGCTTATTGGTGGTGACAACAGGAAGAAGATGGACTGGCCGATGGGGAGAGTCGCAGCTGTATACCCAGGGAAGGACAACAAAATACGAGTGGTGAAGGTGAAAACTGCTACTGGTATGTTGATCCGACCAGTTCAACGCATCTATCCTTTGGAGATTTGTTCCAAGACAACTAGTGTACCGATGGATGAGCCTGAGCCTGCCGTTACCTTGAGAGATGACAAAGTGTACGTTACAAGGTCCGGTAGAAGAGTAAACATTCCATCACGCTTTCTTCAGTGATTTAATTGTGTATAGTGCCTTTCCTTTTTCTTATCACTCTTTATTGTGAAATTGTTTACTATTTTAGTGGTTTTGATTCAACATTGTTAATCAAAAGGTGGGAGTATGTTGGACTTGGACTCAAAATGTCAACAGAACAGTGAAGTGAATTCAAATATCCTAAGTATTTATTCTTTGTAAATAGACAAGGCATTTTGCCAAATCCCTGTGGGCATCAGTTATGAAAATGGCTCGAGCAGAAGCATGGTGTACTGTATTAAAAGTTAAAGAATAAATTATGTTTTGTAAGTGGAATGAATAAGACGGGTAGTCCTATTTCAGTTCCTAAAATTGTGCTAATGTGCCCTGAGCTTCAGCAGAAGACTTGAGAAGAGAAACAAAAGGAAGAGACAGATGAGGCAGACCCCAGCACAACATTGAGTAACCAGACATGCAGCAAAGACGTACTTCTACAAACCCTGTTGGTTAGAATTACAGGAAACAAAGAGGAGCGCATCGTGAGAGCCCTAATCGACACTGGATCGCAACGATCACACTTGCTGAAGAAGACCGCAGATGGTTTAGGACTGAAACCCTCAGGTTCTGAGAATATGGCGCATGCTTTATTTGGAGGGACTGAGACAACAAAGAAAATGCACTCCAGTTATCAACTAAGACTAGGCAGTGTAGATGGGAAATACACGTGTGAGGTACCAGTTCTCGATCAAGCCATCATTTGTGGTACAATCCCTAGAGTTCAGAAGGGGCCTTGCATGAAAGAACTTAGAGAAAATAAAATATTTATCTCTGACTGTGGTGATGACAGGCCAGCGATCGAACTGCTATTAGGAGCCGACACCTGTGGACCTCTAAGAGGAAGAGTGCGAAACCTGACTTGTGGACCTGTGGCTGTCGAAACTTGGCTCGGTTGGGTCAGTATGGGGAGACTATCAACGGATAGGTTTTCGAACTCTTCTAGTGCACTCGCGATCTCATTGTTGACCTTGAACTCTTCAGTGACTGATCTTTGGAAGTTGACACACCAGGAATTAGGGATCCAGCTGAGAAACAATCTATAGAAGAATTAGAAGCGACCATACTTGAACTCTCTGTTAGCTGCTAATGTGCAGCTATGAGCGCCCTCTATGTATGGACTAATTTTGTAAGCTCCTTGGAGAGCAGCATTCAGTGGGCCGTGGTTTTAGATAGGCCATAGAGCTGTGCTGTCGGGAGTCAATTGAAGAAAAAAAAAAGAGCAGCCATGCCATTGATCATTGCAACAAATTTTATGGAGAAGGAACACACTGTTACCAATAAAACATATCATCTAAACCCCGGCACTTACGGAACAGCGTCAGCATCTTACCACGCGATGAGATGTCTTCGTGAACTTGCTAATATCTATGACCTTCAGTATCCAGTAGCAGCCAAAAATATGAGACAATACTTTTACATGGATGACTGTATCACCGGTGGCGATACTATAGATGCAACAATACAAATGCATCGTCAGCTAAAGGAACTATTGCAAAAGGGGCAAATACTGTTGCGCAAGTGGAGGTCCAACCATAATGAAATCATAAAACACTTGAATATCCAATCGAATGCACGAGACTTGATGGTCCTAGACAAAGAAGAAGCCAGTAAGACGTTAGGAATTGTCTGGGATTCGACAAAATATACATTGCAGTATCAGGTTAACCTCTCATCAGAAGTAGTGTACCGGTATACAAAGCGTGAGATTTTATTAAAAATCTTGCAAGTCTTTGATCCTCGTGGGCTGGTAAGTCCTGTTTTAATAAGAGGAAACACCATAATGCAACAACTATGGACGGACGGGTTCGACTGGGACCAACCTGTTACCACAGATAAGCTGTCCATTTGGAACCAATATTATTCTTCATTGCCACTGCTAACCCAGCTCAGAATCATAAGGCACGTCAATCCTGAAAATTACAATTCAAAATTTGATCTTTTCAGATTCAGTGACGCATCCGAAAAAGCATATGGAGCCTGTATATACGCAGTGAACAGAAATCAAGATGAAATGTTCACATCTCATCTAATCAGCGCAAAATCTAAAGTAGCTCCTCTAAAAACCATATCCGTGCCAAGACTAGAATTAGAAGCAGCACTTTTACTCACAAGTTTAGTGCGAGAAACGAAGGCTGCTGCAGCAGACAAGATCAGAAATGTTTTTCTTTTGAGTGACAACACCATTGTTCTAGGATGGATAAACACAGAACCGCGATTGCTGAAAACATTTGTTGCTAACGGAGTCACAAAAATACAAGATGCAACTGAGAATGCAAAGTGGGGTCACGTACCCTCTCAGGAAAACCCTGCTGACCTCATATCGCAAGGGATTCCAACCATAGATATTATTAACCATCATCTTTGATGGTTTGGACCTCATTGATTGGTCGAGGACAATTCACAACCTCCTTCTACATTGCAACCTGACATCAGTCTGCCAGTGATGAGGAGTTCAAAGGTTATGTTGACCATCGTAAGTACTTCCAAAATATTGCACACATTTTCGTCATTTTCGAAGTTACGTCGAGTCATTGTTTATTGTTGAAGATTTGTCAATAATGCCATAAGCAAAGTACAGCGCAAGAAATGGGGAAAAGTATCCAAAGACCTAAATACAAACCACATCACTCCTGAAGAAATGAAACGAGCAGAAAATACTGTATTAAGGTGGTTGCAAATAGAAGGTTTTTCATCATCACACAAATGTTCATCCAAAAAGGAAACACCACCTCGTGGAAGTCCTTTGAGATGCCTTGATCCATTCATTGATGAAGATTGGTTAATACGAGTTGGTGGAAGATTGAGACATTCTGCTCTCTCTGAAGAGCAAAGGCATCCCATTCTCCTCCCGTCACATAACAACAGCTATTATGTGAGACTTCACATCATTGTCCACCGGAGCAACTAGTACATACAACTCGACAAAAATATTGGCCGATAAGCGGTCAAAGAGAAGCACAAAAGATCAAGTGTTTTCGATTCAATCCAACAGTTCCAGAAGACCGCATGGGAGATTTGCACAAAGAGAGGGTTTCGAAAGTCACCAGGCTCTTCACCGTGACTTATGTGGATTATGCGAGCCCTTTCCAACGTTGAGAAAGTCGACGGAGAGGTAGATTACGCATTTTTAAAGCATACATAGCAAATGAGCTTTACGAGAAGTGTCAAGAGGTTGTACCCCCTTCCTATGGAGAACTTAAACGAAGAATCCTCAACCTGTAGTTTTTGATATTTACGTTCAAATGTTGTTTGCGTGCGGTACTGTACGTACAGTACATGGTTTTCGTGTTGAAAGCGTATCTTTCAAGGAGAGCCAGAAATGTTAGCTGCTAATGTGCTGCTATGAGCGCCCTCTATGTATGGACTATTTTTGTAAGCTCCTTGGAGAGCAGCATCCAGTGGGCCTTGGTTTCAGATAGGCCATAGCGCTGCGCTGTCGGCAGTCAATTATAAAAAAAGAAAAAAAAGCAGCCATACCATTAGCATTGAAAAGATAGAAGGCAATAAACAATAAATAAAATTCATATTCATTAAAGAGGACAAAAATTCATTACACCACCAAAAGCAACCCCAACTCATTAACACACTTCAAGGAGATGGTGCATATAAATGAGGAGGGGCGTTATGAAGTTCATATGTCCTGGAATGATAGATTTGAAGACATTTCAGAGAATCGTGACATTGCTGAAAGGAGATGTACATCTACAACGATAAAACTGATTCGTAGTGGCAGAGATGTGGACTACAATGATGTATTTAACGAATGGAAGAAGGAAGGCGTGATCGACGAAGTGCCTTCTCAAGAAATAGATAAGAAAGGTCACTACTTACCGCATCGAGGTGTGTTCAAGGAAAACTCCTCGACAGCTGTTAGACCAGTGTTTGATGCCTCATGTGAGGGGAAAGGAAATCTGTTCCTGAATGACTGTCTAAAGAAGAGACCAAATCTGCTTGAACAGATTCCCCCGATTTTGAATATGTTTCGCACAGGGAAGATTGGTCTAATTGCCGACATAAAGAAGGCTTTTCTCCAGATATCCATTGCTCCCTGTGATAGGGATTATATGAGGTTCCTATGGTGGGAGAACTTGAGAGGAAGGTACTCCAAGTACTCAGACATAATCGGGTAGTATTTGGCCTCAACTGCAGTCCTTTCCTGCTGACAGCCGTACTTGATCTCCATCTAGAGAGGAGCCCACCTGAATTCCATAATATAGCAATATTACTTCAGAGCTCCTTTTATGTGGACAATTGTGTCACACCACTTGGGTCAGAAGAAGAAATGGATAGATTCATCACTGAATCCACCGAACTGCTGTCGGCTGCGAAATTTGAACTTCGTGGATGAGAACATACCTCACTGAGTGGAGAGAATGGTTGTCAACAGGTTTCTTCTGTTCTCGGTTTGATGTGTGACAAAGACAATTATGTTATATTTTGTGATATATCTGAGAGTGGATCTGGTAACATCACTCGTAGAAGAATTTTGTCTGCAGCCCAGAGGGTTTTTGCCCCTATAGGATTTACTTGTCCTTTTACATTGCCGCTAAAACTCTTCATCCAGAGCAGCTGAACCTGAAGATGGGCCGGGATGACCTATTACCGGAAGATGTGTAGCGGAAGTTCAAGAAGTGGGAATCGGAAGTTCCCCGACTTTCAGAGGTGAACATACCAAGACGTTTCGCTGACGGCGAGTCTGAAGAATTGTGGAATCTTCATACGTTTTGTGATGCCAGTCGAAGTGCCTATGCAGCTGCTGTTTATTTAGGGAGCGGAACCCCAGGATCTGTTTCGATACATCTTGTGATGACCAAGGCAAGGGTTACGCCCTTGAAGGATATGTCGATGCCAAGACTGGAACTTCTGGCATGTTGCATTAGCAGTCGTCTGACTGCCTGTGTGAGAGAAAGTCTAAATTTGCAAGTTCCTGAATTCTATTGGACTGACTCCTCTACTGCATTACAAAGGATAAAGAAGGTCGAGCCCTGGGGCGTGTTCGTCAATAATCGAGTCAAGGAAATAAGATCACTGACTAGCCTAGAAGATTGTAGGCACGTACCTGGGGAGTGTAACCCAGCTCTGCAGAATCCCTCATAAATTCCAGATGGTGGGAGGGGCCAGCTTGGCTGAGAGTAGAAGAAAAGGACTGGCCTATGTCAGGTGTGGTTGCAGACGAGGAAGAAGTTGATCAAGAAAAAAGGAAGGTGATGTCAACACTATCCAGTTTAATCGAAGAGGAAGACCCCTGGTTCCTGAGACGGTTCTCGAGGTTTTCACAGATTGTGAGGCTTGTGGCTTGGATATTGCGCTTTTTCAGGAAGACATCAAAACTTGAAGGTTACAAGTCTGGTGTGCTTTCTGTTTTGGAAATCGAAGAGGCCGAAAGAAGGTTATTACGCCTGGCTCAGCTGGGAGTGACGGAAGGGCCTGACAAGAAACGATTAAAATCATTCTGCACAGTTATTGGTTAGTGTAATAGATCTGATGATGATCGCTTGACGATCAAAACTGGTCATCCAAGTGTATTTATTAATCTCATGAAAATGTTTTTCAGGATTAGGGTACAATAATGTTGACCGACTGAAAAGCATCAAACTTTCGTTTACTAAGGCAACTCTGAAATTGGCTTCAAGCACCATAATGTCATTGTGGCTAAACCAGTCAAGAGATATGAAATCTAAGTTGTACGACACAAATCTAGATGACGTATCACGATTTAAGAATATATTCAGATATTACCTATAGATGCCACATACATTCAAGAACCTGGGCTGATGTCCATTAATTCTCAAGCCCTAAATAAATGGCTTACATTGGCTTTTGTTTAAAGGTTATTCACCAGTAGATTCACTCTCTTGTAATTATTGTCAATTCAAATTACAGTACAGTAAGTATGTAGTTAGTTTTAGTTGTAAGTATGAAGTTAATTTGTTTATTAGCTATATGTCATTGTTCTATTAGACTGTGGTGTGTGAGTGTGTCTGGTGAGGGTGCATGTGAGTGGGCCTGGTGACAGACTGTTTTAGTGGTAGTATTTGTTTGTTGGTGAAACTTTAGTATTTTTTTCGTTAGTAGAATTTTGGTATTTAATTGTTAGTAGAAGGTTAGTATTTTGTAGTAGAATTGCTCTTTACTTATTCTGAAAGGGAGTAGCAGCCTTCCAGAATAAATCAATTCTTTACTAGTCTAATAGACGGTTAAGATATTGATAATATAAGCCAACTAATGGCTACACTGCGTTCTGCTGCACGGCTGAAAGCAACGGGAAACTACAGCCGTAATGCTATTCCCGAGGATATGCACCTCTCTATGCATAATTACATGTGATGATGGCCTCCTCCCTTGTAAAATTTCAATCCGGAGGTAAACTAGTACCCCGTTCGGATCTCCGGGTGGGGACTACTCGAGAGGGGGTTAACATCACAGAAGTGACAAAGAGGAAATCTGACATTCTACGGATCGGAGCGTGGAATGTTAGAAGTCTGCTAGGAAGTGGAAAGTTAGAAAACTTAGAAAGGGAAATGGATAGGTTGAGGTTGGATTTGGTTGGGATTAGTGAAATGCGCTGGCAGGAAGAACAGGACTTTTGGTCAGGAGACTATAGGGTCCTTAGCACCAAATCAAACAATGGCCAAGCAGGGGTTGGTCTCATATTGAGTAGGAAACTTGGACAGCGGGTGGAATATTATGAGCAATACAGTGAACGGATTATTGTAGCAAAAATCAATACTAAACCTACGTGCACCACAGTGGTACAAGTCAATATGCCTACCAGTCAAGCTGATGATGAGGATGTTGAAAAGGTCTACGAAGAAATAGATGACATTCTGAGGTATATCAAAGGTGATGAAAATGTTATAGTAATGGGAGATTGGAATGCTGTGGTAGGAAAAGGGAGAGAAGGGAAGATAGTAGGAGATTTCGGATTAGGTGAAAGGAATGATCGAGGAAGCAGGCTGATGGAATTCTGCACCGAAAATGAGCTGGTCATAGCTAACACCTTATTCAATAACCACAATAGAAGAATATACACATGGATGAGACCAGGAGATACAGGGCGTTACCAAATCGACTTCATTATGGTTAAGCAGAGGTTTCGAAACCAGATTTTGGATGGTAAAACATATCCTGGTGCTGACATAAACTCTGACCACAATCTGGTTGTAATGAAATGCAGATTAAAGTTGAAGAAACTGAAGAAAAGTCAAAAGCCAAAAAGGTGGGCAATAGACAGACTGAAAGTAAAGGATGTAAACGAAAGATTCAAGAAGAGTATAAAGGAAGGACTAATCAAAACCCCCAAACAAACTTCAATTGCAGACGAATGGGCACTTTTGAAGAATGAAATAACAAAATCCGCAGAAGAAAACATTGGTAGGAAAGAAAGAATAGGTAGAAAACCATGGATCACTCAGGATATACTAGAATTGATGGATGAAAGGCGGAAACACAAGGATCTAAGAGATGAAAAGGGGAAAGCAGAATACAGACGTCTGAGAAATGAGGTTAACAAGAAGTGCAAGGAAGCGAAAGAAGAATGGTTGAAAGAGAAATGTGCAGGTATAGAAAATTGTCTGAAATTAGGAAGAGTAGACACAGCTTATCGAAGGATTAAGAATACTTTTGGGGAAAAGAATACTAAGTGCTGTAATATTAGGGACACAAATGGAAAGCCTCTAACAGATAGGGTAGAAAAGGTTGAGAGATGGAAAGCTTACATAGAGTGCTTGTATAAGGGAAAGGAGATCGAGAATCATGTAATGGAAAGGGAGGAGGAAATTGATGAGGATGCAAAAGGAGATTTAATATTGAGATCAGAATTTGACAGAGCATTAGAGTACTTAGGCAGGAACAAATCACCAGGCATAGATGATATACCGATTGAGTTGCTACGCTGCATAGGAGATGAAGGTCTGATCAGGTTATTTCACTTGGTGTGTAGCATTTATGAGACAGGTGAGGTACCCCCTGATTTCAAGAAGAATGTTATCATCCCTATACCAAAGAAAGTGGGAGCTGACAGATGTGAAGATTACAGTACAATCAGCTTGATTACTCATGCTTCAAAGATCCTGTCTAGAATAATTTACAAGAGGATTGAAAGCCAGATAGAAACAGAGTTGGGTGAAGACCAGTTTGGTTTCAGGAGAAATGTAGGAACAAGGGAAGCTGTACTAAGTCTTAGGCTGATTTTGGAAGGTAGAATAAGGAAAGATAAGAGAACGTTCATGGCTTTTGTAGACTTAGAAAAGGCTTTTGATAACGTTGATTGGACTAAATTGTTTGACATTTTGAAATCAATTGGAATAAAGTACAGGGATAGGAGGGTGATATACAATCTGTACAGAAACCAGACAGCAGTCATTCGAGTTGAAGGACATGAGAGAGAAGCTGGTATTCAGAAAGGTGTAAGGCAAGGCTGCAACTTATCACCCATACTTTTCA
Organism: Meconema thalassinum; assembly: GCA_946902985.2. Taxonomy (NCBI): domain Eukaryota; kingdom Metazoa; phylum Arthropoda; class Insecta; order Orthoptera; family Tettigoniidae; genus Meconema; species Meconema thalassinum. The sequence continues at coordinate 38,398,963 of OX336388.2, forward strand.
ATCTTTACATTGAACAAGCAATGAAGGAAATTGGAGAAAAATTTAAAGTGGGAGTGAAGATTCAAGGAGAAATAATTTCTACTCTGAGATTTGCTGATGACATCGTCATCTTGGCCGACAAGCCTGAGGATTTGAAAGAGTTTTTGAATGGTATGGATTCCGTCTTACGGAAGGAATTCATGATGAAAATTAATAAATGTAAAACAAAAATAGTGGAATGCAGCCGAAATAAATCAGAAACCTCTATGGAGATCAAATTGGCCGGTGAAAAGCTGAAGGAAGTAGGAGACTTCTGTTACTTAGGAAGCAGAATAACCAGTGATGGACGAAGCAAAGAGGATATAAAAAGTAGGTTGGCTCAGGCAAGGAAAGCCTTTCTACAAAAAAGGAATCTGTTGACATCGAATATAGATTTAGGTATTAGGAAGTCATTTTTGAAAGCCTTTGTCTGGAGCGTGGCGCTCTATGGAAGTGAAACTTGGACTATTGGTGCAGCAGAAAAGAGGAGAATTGAAGCATTTGAAATGTGGTGTTACAGGAGAATGATGAAGATCAGATGGGTAGATAGGGTTACAAACGAAGAGGGATTAAGGCGAGTGGGAGAGGAGAGATGTTTCTGGCGACTGCTAATGAAGAGAAGAGATAGGTTGGTAGGACACATACTAAGACACCCAGGAATAGCAAGCTTAGTTATGGAAGGAAGGGTCGAGGATAAGAACTGTAGGGGTAGACCAAGGTTAGAATATGTTAAACAGATTGCCTCGGATGTAGGGTGTGGTAGCTATGTAGAAATGAAACGATTAGCTCAGGACAGGGAGGCATTGAGAGCTGCATCAAACCAGTCAAAAGACTGAAGACTCAAACAACAACAACATTGGTTCAGATGGTCTTCAGAGGTTGAAGACAATGATTGTGCAGCGAGATGATGTTGAGAACTTCAGATATCCCATTCTGCTACCGTCAAGTCATAAATTGGTGGGGATCCTAATTAGGGACTATCATCTTAAGTACTCTCATGCTGGTGTCCAAATGTTACTTGGAAAATTGAGGGAAGACTATTGGATTCTAAGAGGGAGGAGGACAGTGAGGAGAGTGGTTAATAAATGTGTCAGATGTCGAAGATTTGAAGCAAAGAGAATGGAGACTGGTCCTGTACCTCTACCAGGAGTTAGAGTGGGGTTGCATCGGTTTTTGAAGTGAGTGGGGTTGACCTAGCGGGACCTTTGCACCTCAGAGATGGTGAACAGGCCTGGATCCTGTTGTTCATCTGAGCAGTTTATCGTGCTGTTCATTTGAAACTCGTGCAAAGTTTGTCTACAGAAGCCTTCCTCCAAGGAATGAGGAGATTCATCGTCAGGAGGGTAGACCCCGAATATTGTACAGTGACAATGGGACGAATTTCACTGGGGCTAACAATTCCTTTGTCTCACTGGACTGGGCTGAGATTGAGAGAACGTCTTCCATCAAGATAATTCAGTGGAAGTTCATTCCACCCACTGCTGCATGGTGGGAGAGGGTGGTACAGATGGTCAAGAAGCTGTTGAGGAGAGCATTGGGGAAAGCTTGTCTCAAGTATGAGGAGCTTACACCATTCTTTGTGATGTTGAAGCCGTGATCAACTCCAGGCCCTTGACCTATCTCTCGGAGGATCCAGATGACTTGATGCCATTGACGCCGGCCATGTTCCTGCAAGACGTTCGTTCTACCGGAGTTCCTGATCTTGACCACTTGGATGGAACAGACATCAGAAAGCGAGCCAAGTATCTCTACCGCTTGCGTGAAGATTTGCGGAAAAGATTCCGGGATGAATACCTGAGCCAAAGTGATGACGAGTGTGAAGCCCCCAGTGGTCAACAAGTGATGAGAACAAGAAGGGGACGTGTAGTGAAACTGCCTGCTCGATACAGGTCGTAGCTTGTGTGGATTGTGATGGTGTACTTGTAAATAAGTTTTGTTTTGATTTTGTGTTTGAAATCAAAAGGTGGGAGGTATGTGACGTTCTCTAACTCTTAGTTATTCCTTTCCTCTTTTTTCTGTTGTGATTCTTCAGGCAAGAAGATGAACTAAAAACAAAAGAAAGAAGGCTGTGAATGTTTTGCTTTGTTATAATTGTATCTTTACCTTGTCTGAGATGAATAAAGCCATTTTTGACGAATATTAGTAAGTCGGGTAGATTTCATGTTCAATTCAACACTCCGTTAAATAGTGCTTTCCCACAACGTCCAACCACTGTCGGCAGGTATCTTGCCTTGCCGCAGGGAACCGATGAAATTTTATGCCCTGCTCCTTGGCCTCCACTCCTCCACATCTTCCCGATAAACCCCACAAATTTCACACTTCTGGGTACGGCGTTCCATATCCTGTGGAAGGCAAAGAACAGAATGTAATGAAAAATATCTCAGACAGTACCAGGTGTTCAAACATAAATGGCCTTCCCGCTAGTGGAATAAAAAAGTAATGATATCACCATCATGAAGTAATTAGTATAATATACTGTAATATTCTCAAGGTAAACTTGCTTGTTGGGATTTGAACCCTTGATCATTTGAGGATAGATTATTACTGTACTAATAGTGCCACACTACCAGCCCAACAAATTTGAGTAATGATTGAAAATATGATTTAACTTAAGTTATATGATGTTTTAGTAAAATTTCAGTTTCAATTGAAAATAATATTTTCAAAAATACTCAGCCTGGATAGCTAAGGTGCACAATACAGTACATTTTGAACGTGTAAATAAAATTAGTCCAGAGCCTGGAAGGGGAAATAGACAAGGCTGCACTTATCGCAGACCCCAGGTTCGAATCCTAACAGCCTTCCTTTGAGTGGTTTACACCCTGAGTAGGCTAGTTGCCTGGACACACACTACTACTGATACCATATTATACCTATCATAATAATGTCATCAGATGGATTTCACATAAGTAGGCTTAGGGCCTACATGACTTCTGAAATATCCAAATGAGTAGCCTACAATTCCTTGCGACATTAAAAGACAATGAAAGTGAATAACATCGAGCAAAACTAGGAGATAAAAGAACACTTATGTTTACTAAACACCTCAGAAGAATTTACACGGGAATAAAATAATTAATAATTATGTGATACCGTATCGTATATAAATTATATAATTATAGCGTATATCTGCTAAACGCTTGATTGTAAGGAATAATACCAATAATAGGAAAGTGTATTCTTACCGTAATTTTGATCCATCTTCTGGTTATGCGGAAATGTTAGACCCACGTGGTAATACTTCTACCATGCTGGAAGCCTATAAGCCAAAATACGCGGCTGTACAAAAAAAATATATAATAAATTTATTAAAGGCGTAGGGATGTGGCGACCCCATCGCCCAGTGGGAAACCACTGCAATCAGCCACCCGAGTATTGGCGGGAAAACAATAACTATTCGGGTTAGGAGGAAATGCCTGCCCACCGCCGGATAACATCTTGAGGCCCTCCAAGGCTAACAACCTTGGTTGCATTCATTATGAGCAATTTGCTCCAAGCTAAACTAAAGCTTCTTAAGCATGATGGTAAAACAAATACAGGAGATTAATACCCCAGGTGGCAACTTTTCGAAGAAATCCACCGTCGCCCACGACCGACGCATGCATCCAATTCGGACTCTGGGGGGGATGCAACGTCATGCTAAAGACGAGTCGGAGCGTCTTGGAAATCCTGAACAGTCACGAAAGCTGAAACCCAAATCTAAGAGTTTTTTTGGCAACGTTCAACATCAACTCTCTAATACAAACTGGTAAGATGAAACAGCTGACCCTTGCCCTTCACGAAAACAAAATCGCAATAATGGCCTTGCAAGAAACTCGCTTCACTGACCAAGATACGTTTGAGTCTGATGGGTATCGGTTCTTTAAGAGCAAATCCCGTAAGAGGGTAATGAAGAACACCCCTATCTTCGGTACAGCCTTTGCTGTCAACACCAGAATCCTTAGGTCAGTCTCGAATTTTGAAGCTGTTAACGATAGGTTATGCCTTCTATCTCTGCGCTGTGCAAACAAAACATACACGCTAGTCAATGTACATGCTCCAACTAATGAACAAAACAAAAAAGAGTTGGAAGACACTGATAGATTTTGGAACCTCTTGGATGCTAGATTGGCAAAAATCCCGAAACACCACGTCAAGATCCTAATGGGTGATTTCAACGCACAGGTAGGACGTGAACGGAAATACAGGAATGTCGTTGGGCTCTATCCAGCACACAATAGAACTAACAAGAATGGAGAACGCCTCATTGAACTATGTAATAACCATAACCTCCAGCTGATGTCAACACACTTTCGTCACCTATCTAGAAAACAGACTACATGGAGATGCCCGAACAAAACATTAGGAGAGTTCCAAATATACCATGTTGCGATATCTCGAAGATCTAGTCCGGAAATCATGAACGTTACCGTAAAAAGGGGAATGAACATAGACACAGATCACTATGTATCGGTAATAAAGTTCCGGCCCATTCCACTAAACAAAAAGAAAAACAAACCTACCATAATCCGCTTCGACACAAACATGCTCAGAGATAGGGAGAATGAATTCAAAGAACTTGCCCAACCAGTGGAAAAAGACTTCAACAGCACGAGAAAGCAGATGATAAACGCTGCAAAAGAAGTAGCAGAAACGAAGAAGAGGAAGAAACACACATGGTGGAACAATAACTGCGAGAAGACCTTAAAGGATCGTCTAAATGCTTGGAAAAAGTACTACACCACCAAAGAGGAAGAAGATTGGAACATCTATAGAGACCAACGAGCACAAACAGCAAAAATAATACGCAGCGAGAAACGCAAGTATGAAAAAGAACAAATGGACAAAATTGAACAAAACTTTCACAGAAATGAGACCCGTGAATACTACAGGGATTTTAAAAAGAAGATACAAGGATACAAGGCACCTTCCCTTTGTTTTCTAAGAAAAGATGGAACTCTAGCAACATCCAACGAGGAAAACTGCGAAATTTTAGCCGGGTATTTTAACGACCTCCTAAATTGTGAAAAGCCATCCAACCCCATCAGAACAAACAAACAAATGAACCACAATTTGCCATCTTCTCCACCAAATCGCGATTAAATCAAACGCCACATAAAGATGTCGAGAAATAACAAGACTCCTGGTGAAGACTCCATGATTGCAGAACTGTGGAAACATGCCCCAGAAGAAGCAATTGACATCCTACACCAAACCATTGTAGATATATGGGAGACAGAACAACTCCCAGAGGACTGGAAGATAGCTTTGATCCATCCTTTACACAAGAAAGGAAATATAAGAGATGTGAACAACTACCGTGGTATTTCTCTTCTGTCAGTAGCTTACAAGATCCTGTCACTTTCCATCCTTGAAAGACTGGAACAGCAAGTTGAACACAAACTCGGAGAATACCAAGGGGGTTTTAGGAAAGGCCGATCGACTGCAGAACAAATCTTTAACCTAAAAACCATAATTAGGTACTATGTGTTGAGAGGTCGAGCGTATGTATCGACATTTGTAGACTTAAAGAAAGCGTACGACTGCATCGACCGTGATGTGTTGATTAACATACTTGCAGAAATGGGAGTCGATATGAAACTGCTGGCGATAATAAGGGCAACCCTAATTAATACCACATCCAAAGTCAAATTCCAAGGATGTATCTCTGAACCCTTTGAAATCAAGACAGGTGTTCTACAGGGAGATAGCCTGTCACCTCTATTGTTCAACTGCGTGCTTGAAAAGGTAATACAGAATTGGCGACAGAAGTTAAAAGAAGGAGGCCTTTACAAACCTTTAAGGATCGGGACGAAGAAAAATGGAGTGGAAATAGATTGCTTAGCATTCGCTGATGATATAGCCCTGATGACAGATGATTTCGAAAGTGCAACAGAACAGGTCAATATATTGAAGGAAGTAGCAGAACAAACAGGATTACAAATTTCCTTTCAAAAGACAGAAGTAATGTCGAACATCAAGGATGATACAGCACAACTAAACACCAAATATGGAACGATAAACCGTGTTAATAAATTTAAATATCTTGGGGAATGGATCCAGCAAAATGGCCTTGACAAGGAAGCCATAGAAGCAAGAATCAAGAAAATGGAAGTCGCTTTTCAAACCACCCGCAACATATATAACAAAAAGTGATTTTCTATGAACACAAAAATTCGTCACTACAACACTGTCATCAAACCAGTACCGCTATATGCATCTGAATGCCTTATCCTATCCGAGAAATGTTTGCTCGCGAAGTTAGAGAGAAAAGAAAGAAAGATCCTACACACCATACTTGGCCCAGACTACAAAAATGGCATCTACATCAGAAAATCCAGGCAAGAAATTTACTCGAGGATAGAGAAGATCACAGACACAATGCGAAAACGCAGAGTTTGCTTCTACGGTCATATGCGACGGATGATCGATTCCCGATGGACGAAACGTATCTTCAGTATATTCGACTCAAAACCAAAAACTACAATGCCATGGTATGTTAACGTCCAGAAAGATCTGAAAGAAATGGGGATACGAGCAGAAGATGCACAAGACCGAAATCTTTATAGAGCAGCCATCAAGACGTTTGGGACTTTCCGGGACGAAAAACGGACAACTGGTGCGAAATGGACAGAGGAACGTCGTGCTAAACACAGTGAGCTCATGAAGGCAATGTGGATCAAGCAAAAAATGGGCAAATGCCAGAATGTAAAATGAGGCTTATCGTGGTCCCTAGTTGGCCGATTAGCGAAATTGAATGAATGAATTAAAGCACAAAATATGCAGTATGAAATTACAACTAGTTTGAACAGAACTGAGACAGAGATAACCTCCTCTGCCCACACCACATCACGTGGTATCGATCACATCACTCATTTTCGTGTCGGGTAACTATTGGATTTTAACGTTGTGTCTTATGTAAAAGTGAACATTTAATCGTGTGCAGTCGGTTTCTTTTCATAGTGCTAAATTATTTGATGTTTAATATAAACGTGATTTCGGTACTGTGTGGATATGTGAAGAAGTGACTTCGTGAAAGTTTTTGTTTAAGCAATGTCAATTTCCAATTGGCAAATGGATAAGGGGTGGTGTGACTATATTAAATGATATAGTAATGACTATATTAAAAATGATTCTGTAACCGGTCTTCATATCGAATCAAAATGTAAGCCTAATGGCACGTGTGTCTTATTGGTAAGCCGTGGTTGGTAGTGCAATAAATGTGTGCTCATTGCAAAGCGTGAATCAGCAGTTAAAGACCTTGGTTTCTGAATTATAATACGTACTTATAAAGAGGAATTAATAAAGAACAAGAGGAACTACAGGTTATTCAAGAGTTCACCGCCTGTTGTATAACATGCTCGACGCAGGTTCGTCCACGCAGTCGGGCGGATTTGGTGCCGAGGACCTCGACACTTGCCCCATCTGTGAAAAGAGAGTGGAAGACGAAAGTGCGGTGGAGTGCGATGGCGTCTGCCATAAATGGCACCACCTATCTTGTGTTGAGTTGCAACAGGGGCAATTTAACGCCCTTAAAGCAACTAGGAAGAAGAAATCAAAGCTCCTATGGCTCTGCAGTGGATGCGAACAAGACTTTCTCCGTTATAAGGCAGGAAAATACATGCAAAAGGAGTTAGAAACGCTCAGGTCTGAAATGAATCAGAAACTTGACTTGATGACTGAGATGCTGAATAGGTTTAACAATAGTCAATCCCCATGCTGCACCAGTGGATCAGTCATTAATGTAACCCCCTCCAAACGTCGCGTTTGGGAAGCAGGAGAGAAACATTTAGGTTCTGAAAAAGAGGTCTTGAATAACAGACAGGTTAAGCAGAACTACAGGGTAGGAATGGTTGGAGATGTCTGCGCTGAACAAACTACGCAGCTAGAGTCTTCAGAGGATCTCAGGTCGAAGGTATTCACTGAAAGGCAAATATCTGAGCGGTCGAATAGGAATAACAATAGACTATCATCCTTCAGCGGCAGAGAGTCAGTCTTTAAAGATACCTCCTCCAACAGCAGTGGATGGGAATTACATGGGAAACCTTTAGGAACTGAGATGGAGGACGTAAACAACAGACAGGAGAAGCAGCACTACGTGGTAGAACCGGTCAGAGCTTCCAGTTCAAACCAAGCAATGCAGCAGAAATCCCCGGTCATCACCGGACGACGTCAGGATCTATCATCAGAAACCGTAGAAGCCTCCCAGCAAGTGGCCTCTCCTAATGGGGATGGTTTCGAGCTAGTACAAAGAAGGCGCCACAGAACTGACAGGAGAAATAAGGTTACTTTTGGTACGGATGAGTCTCCAGACTCCATTTTACTAGCAGGAGAGGGAACCGCATGGTTATATGTGGGACGGCTCTCAAGCAAGGCAAACAGTGAGAATCTTAAAGCATTATTTTCCAAGAAAGGTGTCCCAGGTCCCACAACGTGTGAAGAATTGAGAACTGTGGGGACGAATAAATCTTTTAAGATAGGAATCCCCTTTAACGGTTTGGATCTGGTAGAGAAGGCTGAATTCTGGCCAAAGGGTGTTCTCGTGCGGCCCTTTCGAGCTCCAAGGCAGGGATACAGAGGGGCTAATCTTGCATAGGCCCTTCCTGGTGAGGTCACAGTTGAGGATTCTATTATGGAACGTAGAGGGACTACGAAGTGTTATTAGTCTTCTGCCCAACAACGTGTTTGACAACTATGATGTAGTGGTATTGACAGAAACTATGTTGACGACGGAGTGGGAGGCAAGTAATGCCTATACTGTCAATGTGTTAGCAAGGCAGGGACCCCGAGGAAGACCATCAGTGGGCTCACCTGTCTCCTGAAACCTCTGCTTTCGCCCTTCAAGAAAGTTTATGAGTCAGAAAACATCCTTGCAATAAGAACGAAACTTCGTGTTATCATTTGTATGTATATTCAACCTGAAATGTCTCAAGCCGAAATAATAGATGAGTTATCACGCGTACTAGAGGTAACCGACTGCAATGAGACAGTTATTGCAGCTGGTGACTTAAACTGCCGTATAGACAAGCACAGCCTGAAGACAAAACATGTTCTGGAGTTTTTAGAAGAGACTGGATTGACGCTCGTCAACCTATGCAAGAGTCCTACTTACCTATGTCACAATGGCTCCAGCATTATAGACCTTGTCTTCACCAATGAAGCCAATTTAAAGACGGTGGAGCAGCGAATCATTGGCGAGTCATTAAGGAAACATTTGCCTGTTCTGACAATTTTTGAAATGTCCTCTGCGGTCTCTCAGGAGGTTGTCAGTCACCCAAAAAGATCCCGGAAATTAGATCCAGATTCACTAAGAGGACAGGACATAAATGATATACTGGCTCTAATCTATAGTGGTCAGCTGGATGCTGCAATAGTTAGCCTAGAAGATCTGATACTAAAGGCCACGCTCCCATCACCACGGGTAAGAAAGGCTAAGAAGTGGTTCAACGAAAGATGTTACGTGGCCAGGAAGGATGTATTAGATACCCTTCAATCAGCCCGTGTGGATCCATCAGAACATAACCTGCAGGTTTATAGGCTCAAGAGGAAATGGTATAAGGACATTCTACGAACGACCAGAGACTCCTACAATAAAGAAGAAGAGAGGAAACTAATATCCGAAGCGGAAGAAAACCCCTACAAGACTCTGAACCCAAGGAAACCGAAGTACTCTAGGAATATTCCTATTGAGAGATGGGAAGAGCATCTGACTGCCATTTTGCAAGACAGGGATACTCGGCCAACTGTTCAATCCCCACCAAAAAAAAAAAAAAATGAATATTAGCCAATCCAGCCTGACAGCAGCGCTACCACTGGCGCTTCCACATGGCGGCTCAGTGAACTTGTCAGTCTCCATGAGGTGTTTGGAAGCCAAGGACAGCCATAAAAAACATTTATTGCAGCCAATGGCCATCAATGGCAATCAGCATAACCAACCCAGTAATTTAATCGCTAACTTTAAAATATTTCTCAACGACAAGGTATTACTATTATGTATTTCCTAGATATGGATTTTTCAACATTGGACGACAAAACATGTTTTTTCTATTTGATTGTATACAACTAAACTGCAGCTTTAAGTCTAATAATGATGTAGTGTCAATACAGGACGGCAAGACATCTTCAGCAAACATAGTACAGAGTAATGGAGTTCTCCAAGGGGATCCGTTAAGCCCCATACTATTCAACATCGCCTTGGCAGACATCGAAAAGATCACTCACGGAACCTCCGTGGCAATCTATGTATATGCGGACGACATGGTTATAGGGTCGAACAACAGGGAAGAATTACAAAACGTAATGGACAAACTCGAAGATTACGCCATTAAAAACAGCTTGGAAATTAACAAAAGCAAGACAGTCCAGATGGTATTCAGAAAAGGGGGAAGAATCGCAAACAAGGACAGACTACAGTGCGGCATGGAGGACCTGGAGGTCGTGAGCTCATTTAAGTATCTGGGCACTGCCGGCTGGATCGCAACACTCCTGGTTGCTTTAAACTGCCTGCCCATTCGACGATTACAGAATTGGTTTGAGCGTACAACCTCGTTTCCAAATAAAGGCGCTAGGAAGCAGCACCAAGGCACTTTGGCAGACATAAGTTTTGTATTGATGTTAATGGAGCAGTTGTGTTTGGAATGTATTCTGAATGATTTTATAATGCTGTACTGCTGCGTGTCCTTTTGTAAATCAGAACAGGGCAAGTTAGAATACCGGGGAATCTCATTTCAAGAGATACCATCGGACAATTCACTGCGTGGGATGTGGTTACGTGTAATTTCCAGAGAAGGTGACGCAGGGGAAGCAAATAAACAAATAAATAAATACATACCGGTACATGAATGAATGATTGAGTAAATAAATATGTAAGTAAATAAATATGTAAGTAGGTAAATATGTAAGTGAGTAAATAAATAATTGAAGAAATATGTAAGTAAATAAATAAGTGAATAAATAAGCAATAAATAAGTAAACAAATAAATAAGAAAATAAATAATTAAATAAATAAATAAATGTGTAAGTAAATGAATATGTGAATAAATAAGCAAATAAGTAAATAAATAAGTAAACAAATAAATAAGAAAATAAATAAGTAAACAAATAAATAATTAAATAAATAAATGTGTAAATAAATAAGTAAATAAATATGTAAATAAATAAGTGAATAAATAAGCAAATGAATAAGTAAATAAATAATTAAACAAATAAATAAGAAAATAAATAATTAAATAAATACGTAAAAGGAAAGAAAATAATTAAATAAATGTGTAAGGAAATAAGTAAATAAATATGTAAGTAATTAAACAAACAAGTAAATAAATAAGTAAATAAATAAGCAAATAAATAAGTAAATAAATAAGTAAATCAATAGATAAGAAAATAAATAAGTTAATAAATAATTAAATAGATAAATACGTAAGTAAATAAAGAAGTAAATAAATAATTAAATAAATACATATGTAAGTAAATGAGTAAATAAATATATTCGTGAATGATTAAATAAATAAGTAAATAAATAAGTAAACAAATAAATAAGAAAATAATTAAATACATAAATATGTAAGTAAATAAACAAATAAGTAAGTAAATAAGTAAGTAAATAAATAAGCAAATAAATAAGAAAATACATAATTAAATAAATAAACATGTAAGTAAATAAACAAATAAGTAAATAAATACGTAAATAAGTAAGCAAATAAATAAGTAAATAAATAAGAAAATAAATAAATAAATCTGTAAGTAAATAAATAAGTAAAAAAATAAACAATCTGTCCAAAAATCTGTAAAAATGTATAATACAGCCATCACAATAAGACGGGTTATCAGACAAATTCACCTCACACCCAAGTACATGGGGCTACATGACCACGATGTCGGAAAGCCCCTAAATAAATCATCATCCCATTTTTCGGGGGCCGGAGGCATTTCTTTTCCCTGTCTTTTATTGTCCTTATTCTTTTCTTTTCATCTCGCCAAGTATGTAAGTTAGATTTAAGTCAGTTAGGAGTAGTTATATTTTTATTATCGTCTGCTTAATTACGGGAAAATGAGCTAGACATTTCGCCCCTTAAAAACTATCCCCTCCACCACATGTATTTTTGCTTTCCCTTATACTGAAAATTTGCCCGTAAGTATGTGTCTGAATACTTTTAGATGTTAGAATAACAAAGGAACTAACTTAGTGTAATGTTTTCACGTCCGTCAATCTCGATATTAAGCCCCCAAACATAACAATACTTCGTTTCAGGTATCTTCCCCTTTAAATAGCCGCGGCAATCTCAGTGCCTTGGTGCTGCACCTAGCGGTGAATTAATGCATATATCTTGTACGCCTGTGAGTGTCGAATGGGCAGGCAGTTTAAAGCAACCAGGAGTGTTGCGATCCAGCCGGCAGTGATCTGGGTATCACACTTCACATATTGAATGAAATTTATTGCAGCCAAATAGCCATTGTTACATTCCTAAATATACATTACATTCATAATTATGCAATAATACCAAAATAATTTTAATGTCAAGATATTGTCATTAAGTTTCTTTGCTGTATTCTGTCACTGTTTTAGTTCTCTTCTTGCACTTTTCTATGTGATAACGTTCACAGCTCTCACCACATAGTGTACACTTGCAGTCTTCTTTTACTTCATGGTAGCGTGCCGTCGCACAGAGTTTGTGATGGAACCCATGTACGGCCATTCTTGTTAACGTATGTCGTAGCTCCTGGTTTGGTTCCGTCCATTTCCTCTCCATCATGGCGTCAGTTGTGTAGAATTCCGGCCATATTTCTTCGCACTTCCTTCTTCTTTCCTTCAGAATCTCCGTGCTTTTTCGTGTGGATGGTAATAAATGCCTATGTCTTATGTCCTCGATGTGATATGTTTCCTTTGTAAGTACGTATACCAATCTTGATTGTGTGTTCATCGGGAGACATAGAGCTCTCTTCAGGTATCTTGCTTTGACTTTCTCTATGGTTCTTAAATCTGCTAGTGATAGCGCTTCCCAGACTAGTTCAATCCCATATGTTATTATCGGGTTTATGGCTGCGTGGAATATTTTCATTGCTGATTCTAGTGAGAGTTTGTGGAGATCCTTTATTCCGTAGGTGGCTCTAATAGCCGCTGTCGCTTTTTCTTTGATATGGATTCTGAATGATCTACCTGTCGTTTGAAGTGTGATACCTAAGTATTTATATGCGTGTACTACTTCAAGGTGTCTGCCTTTGAATTTTATTCTTTCATTTTCTGCTACTCTTCCGCCTTTTCTGAAGGTTACTTGCATTGTCTTGCTCTCATTTATTTGCAAGGAGTTTTCTTCCGCCCATGTCTCAAGGTTGTTGACAGTCTGTTGAAGACTCGTTAGGCTGGTTGAACCTAAAACCATGTCATCTGCGATGTGCAGTGAAGTTTCTTTGTTGTGTTCTATTATTTGTATTATGTCAGATGTCAATATGTTGAAAAGAATGGGGCTGATTGGGTCCCCTTGCATGACTCCGTTTGTCTGTACTATGTCCTTTGAGACTGATATTCCATCGCTTATGTTGACTACGTTGAAGGTCAGTATGTTCCTTAATAGAACAGTGATGCTGTGTTCGTTTCCAATCATATGTGCCAGTTTCTTTAGCAGTTTCTCCCTGCTCACGAGATCGAAAGCCTTTCTGTAGTCGATGAAAACTGTGAAGTATTTCCCCTTCGGATGTCTTAATGCCTGTTCTATCTCTTCTAGTAAATTTCTGATCGCCTGGGTGGTGTTCCGGTGTCGTCTGAAACCGTACTGCTGTTCTGGTATCAGGTGGTCTGTCTCTTTCACCAATCTGTCCGTTATGAGTTTTGAGAATATTTTGAGGTCATTATTTTCCAGGGCGATGCCTCTGTAGGAGTCTCTGCTGTCTCTCCTTTTCCTTTATATATTACTTTTATGGTAAATCTTCTCCATGCTTCTGGAATTTGTCCTCTTTCCAAGCATTTGTTGAACAATTCTGTCCAAGCCTCTGTGAGCCAATTCTCCGTGGCTTTGATTTGTTCGTTGTAGATCCCATCAGGGCCCGCTGCTTTGTTGTTTTTCGTCTTGATAATTGCGTTTTTAACTTCCTCTTTGGTTAAGATGATGTTCTCAGCTCTGGTTCCAGTGCTTGTGCTTGGGATGGTTTCTGGCGTCGTTCGCTGAACGTTGAGAATGTCAGAGAAGTGGTTTTCCCATGTGTCCATTTGAATTGTTGCGTTAAAGGTACTTCTTTTGTTGGAAAGGGCGTTAAATGGATTCTTAATTGCTTCTTCTGCTATGCGCGCTGCTTCTTTTTCTGTGTGTTGGTTTTTCTTTTCTATCAGCATTTTCTTGTATATTTTCCTTTCTGTTGAGTATTCTTCGAGAGCTTCTCTTTGATTGCTGTCTCTAGCTCTATGTAGTGCTTGCAAGGTTGTTCTACGTTGTATGTAACATTCTACGTCGAACCACGGCTTAGCCTTTCTTTCCTTGTGTGGTATTGCTGCGGATTTAATGATTTCCTTGATTGCAGTGACAGCCTCGTCCAGGTTGTTTTCACTTATTATGACCCTGGTTTTGGTTATTTCAGTACTCAGATTGTGGAAAGCCTCTGTGTCAATTTTCCTCGTGAGTTTTTGCATTCGGGTGCTTGTTTGAGTTTGTGCACCTGTTTGTCTTAAAGTTAGATGTGTTCTGATTGGTATGCGTTTTCTGAGCGCGGTGTCCGCTGAAGTCCATAGTGCTTCTTGTTTCCCTGGTGTTAAGTCTCTTCCTTTTGTGAAGATTAAATCTATTGCACTTTTGCCGTTGTGTGCGAAGTATGTCATGAGATCTCGCTTGTTCACCAGCTTATAACCCTCCACTTCCATCAGTTCCAGTATTGCTTCGCTCTTTCGTCCTGGTTTATCCAGTCTACAGTTTAAGTCTCCTGCAATTATTATATTTTGCTCTTTCTCGACATATGTAATGATTTTAACTAGCATTTCCGTCGCGTCTTCCAGTGTGGCTTGAGGTTGTATGTATAAACCTGCGATTGTGATGTGTTTTGTTGTGATGATGACAATGTTTTCTTCTTTGTAAATATTCTTTACTTTGCCGATGCGGTTATTGTATAGGCATGTCACGCCTCCAAAGGGTCTTCCTTTTTCTTTTTGTTGTGCTAGTACGTGTGTATTGTAATAGCCGGGTATATCCAATGGTTTTGTGAGGAATGTTTCTGTTAAAATGATTATATCTTCGTTAAATATTGCTCGTTGTGTTGAGAGCCGTGTGACGTTTGTCAGACCTTCTACATTCCATAGCAAGGCTGTTAACTTGGTATCATTGTCTGTACTGGGTCTTTCCGTGGTGTTCGAGGAGTATACTTTCTGTTTGCCTTTGAAGTTATTGCCTTCGAAATCGAAAAGTTCTGTATATTACTCTGTCTGGCCAGAGATTCGCCTGCATAACTGACTCCCTTTCCCCTATGGACACACCGATTTTAAAGGCCTTGTTTGTGCCGCGAGAGGGAAGTTGTTCACAGCTGATTATCGTGTTGATTCCGTTTTGGGTGAGGTGTTCTTTGATATCCTCTTCGGTTGTGTCGGGGTCTAGTCTCCCTACGAAGATCCAGGCTGATTGTGGTGCTGCTCTTAATTTGCCTACTGCAGAACCTCCCATGCCAAGTTGTGGGGGTCTTCTTGGGATGACGCCTTGTCTTCTCGTCTCTTCTTGTGTTGTGGTGTCATGATTGGTGTTTCTGTTGGGTAATCCTGGCCATTCTTTGTTTGATAATGGCCTTGCTTGGTATTGGTGGTTATTCTTATTTGGTGTTTCTGGTGTGATGGTTAGTGAGTTTGATGGTTGTTCTGTTTCTGTTGTTGCGGTGTTGTCCTGGCTTCTATGGTGGTCTTGTTTCCCTTTTTTGCTAGTATTTCTGCCTGTTGCAGCTGTGTCTCTAGGATGAGCGTCATTTTTTTCATGAGGGTTTCTGATATCTCTTCGAGTTTTTCCTTGATGTCTTCACAGGATTGCTTATTTTCTATGGCTATCTCCTTTACCTCTTGGTTTGTTTCTTGACTGTTTGGTGTCGATGGGGGGAGACCATGCGATTGCAGGCGTGTTCGACAGGTCTCACACATCCATAAAAGCGATCTCTTTTTTGAGCGTAGGGCGTTGAATTCTGTTGTTGTCATAGGTGTGCATTCCTTGTGGAACCAGCTGTTGCAGCCTCCATCACAGCATACTGCGGTTTCTTCTTTCGAGATTTCCGATTCGCATTTCGTGCATAGGCCAGGTTTGTTTTGCCTATGATCCATTGTGGGTTGCCGTGGGTTGCTATGGCGTTGATGTGTAGGCGTTTTGTTGGCCTGTGTTCTGAGAGATGTTCTATTTTGTGCTCCTTTGCTCTATATTATATTGTAGTCGCTCTCTGGCCAACCTGCTGTATTATGTATGCAACCTCCTGTTGCCTGGGAATGACTATTTGAACTTGGGTCACGGGTTTGTACCTTATGATGTATGCGATTTATCAGTGAATATTTGCTTGTATTTATAACAGGGAGATGTTTGCAGTCCGTAATGAGTTACTGTAAATGTTTTCTTGCATTTGTAGCAGGAAGGTGTTTGCAGTCCGTTATGGGTTGTCGTACGCGACTCACTTTGTGTAAATGTATCGTTTGTTGTAAGGCATTTAGCGAGGGATTGTTCTTCAAATGTGCGGTTTGTAAATTGTAGTGTTTTGACCCACCTAACCTCACTAATACATCCAGTATTTTTAGTGCCGGATTGCTTCTTAATTTCCTTTAGTACTGTTGTTTCCTTATTGTCCTCAGCAGAAGTAGCCGCTCTTAGCTACGTAGCACCCTTTTGAATTGTATAAAACATCGGTTTACCTTTTAAACGTTCGAAAATCTTGGAGCCAAAGGTATCACACTTCAACCTTCAGCTAATTCTTTCAAATGCCACGTAAGAGAGAGAACCGTGGCAGCCATAAGAAGCATTTATGATATCTCGGATCCCACGAGACTATCTTTAAGCACGGCTATGAGTCTATTTTACGCTAAGGTACTCCCAGTTCTAACTTACGGGCTAGAACTTACTTGGGAACACCAAACAGTAACCGATCTCCGAGCCATTGAAAGCGTAAAAGCTAGATTTTTAAAAAGAACATTGGGGATTTCCAAGATGTCACCCTCAAGACTGGCGTACCTACTAGCCTCTGAGACATTCCTAATAGAAGATCTACGAACCAAAATGCAGCTTCCATCTACCAAACAAGAACAAGAGCTTCTACAAATTAGGCAGAAGAAAAGAGAAGACATCGACCTGGAGTTTTACTCGACTGATGCCATGCTCAATCGTAGCTGGTCTGGACCAAATAATGATATGCGGAGCGCTCTAACTAGGTTGGCAATACATGGTTTTCACCACAAGCTATGTACTCGACAAGGCTATCATGAACCGTCCACAGTCTCACGACAGCTGTTCTCACAGCAACACCTCTAAAGCTTGCAGCTTGCGTGTGTGTGTGATCCGTTGGAGTGTTCTTTTCATTTAGTGTTTCGTTAGTGGTTGGTTCTGGTGTTCAGTGCCATTATATCATAGGGCTGGTAATAAGTATTATATAATAGTTGGGTGCGGTCGAGATGGCGGCTCAGAGTGATGGGACGTTAATGGGACTACCCCCAGACAATACAGGGAATGTTATCGTGGATGGTATAGTCCCTATGGAGGGTATATCACTCGTTCATGATCAACCGACTACTTCAACTCAGGAAACAACGACCCCGATAATGGGATCCGCACAGGAACAAGCACGAACCCCGGCCACGGACTATCGGTATTCACACCTTCATACTGGACCATATATCGTTTTTGTTCAGGGGGAGGGGGCTCAGGCAGTTGGAAATTTACATCCAATGGCCTTGGGTCGGCTTTTCTATGACCGCAAAATACCAGGTATACGTGAAATTCAGAAGAAGGGTCGCAATAGAGTCCAAATACAATTCGCAACCTATCGTGATGCTAATGTTTTTTTGGAAAATAAGATCCTACGGAAGAGGAATTTGACTGCGTTTATACCCTCCTCAAATATCCAACGGGTTGGACTTTTGCGTGGGGTCGACACATCACTTACAAATGAGGAACTAATCAAGTATATCGAGGCTCCTGTTCCCATTTTACGGGTACAGCGCTTCTTTCGAAACAGAACGATAGATGGACAGACGGAGCGGATAGCTACGGGGACGGTGAAAATATTTTTTGAGACCCAGAACCTTCCTCCATATGTCAGTATTTTTAATGTTATGCTAGAAGTTCATCTGTATATTTTCTCGCCCCTACGTTGCACTAAGTGTCAACGTTACGGGCACGTACAATTACATTGTCGGGCGCGAGCCCCACGCTGTGGCAATTGTGCAGCTGAGCACCTTACTATGGGATGCAAGGAAGTTTTAGCCAAATGTGCCAATTGTGCAGAGAATCACCCGGCGGGTGCCATTCGCTGCGAAATACATCAACAGCAAGTTGAGATAAAAAGAAGAATGTGTGTGGAAAATAAATCGTATAATGAAATCATGAAAGGTCAGAGGGGGCCCACATTTAATCCATTAACTTTACCCCAACAATTTCCTCCATTAAGTCCAGCTCCAACTGTCAGACAGCATGAGCCGGCACGTAAGCGCAAGTTTACAGAAATAGTTCACGCGGCACCTAAAGTGGTCCAGCCGTTGGGTTATGATAGGAGCGCTTATTGTCAGATTTTTCAACAACCGCGATTGGAAAAGTCTCCACCGGTCTTCGAAGCTAAGACGATGGAGACAAGTTCGCTATACAATCCAGGGACAGGTTCAGGGTCACCTGAATCGGAGCCTACAAAAACTATTTTGGCAGAATTCACGAAACTTATGGAATTGTTCGGGCATAATGCGCAATGGGCGCATTGTGTCAAAAATTTGTTAGATAGGGTACTACCTTTGTTACCCCCGTTGGAAAAATCAGTACGGAATGACAACATGACCTTGGGTCATTAATTTCACTGGGTTTCCTTTTCCGTTTATTTTTTGAGGAGCAGTGTGGATACTTCAATGGAATTGCAGGAGTATAGTCAACAAGAGACATGAATTACTCAAATTAATTGCTGACTATCACCCAGATGTTATTTTTTTACAAGAAACTTGGTTATCAACACCAAATAGATTTACGATACCACTATATACTATTGTGAGAGAAGATGGGCCTGGTTATGGCGGTATAAGTACCCTCATTCGAAATGATATTCCCTTTTCCGAGATCCCAATTTCCTATATATTACCAAGAAGTTTTCATCAGTGTTTTCAAATCGGTAATACTATTTTTAGTAATTTATATTGCCCTCCCCAAGTTCAGGGATCGCAACGTCAATGGTCCATGTATTTCAACTATATTGTACAATATCCGAAACATATAGTTCTTGGGGATTTTAACACCCATCATGGTCTCTGGGGCAGTGAGCGAGTCAATCCAAAAGGTCGACACATTGTGCATGCAATTCAAACCTATGCTTTGAATATTCTCAATGATGGGTCGTCTACGCGTATAACGTCACCGGGACGTCCAAAGAGTGCGGTAGATTTGACCATTACCACAGCAGATATTGCTCATCAATTGGAATGGCGAACATTGGGGGACACACATCAAAGTGATCATTTTCCAATTCTAATATACTATGCGAAATCTGGAGAGAATCTTGAGCGACCATGTCATTTTACCGTAAAGCGGAATTTAAGGCATCTCGATTATGAACTTTTTCAACACTTTATAAATGATGGTTTGGGGACTTCTCGAACATCGCCGTATCAACAGTATAATTCCTTATTACAGATAATACAAAGCTTTCTTGATCGATATCACCCACAGCGCACGGTAACATTGTCTTCGTCACAGCATCCGGGCACGGTCCATTGGTGGGATGCAGAGTGTGCTTTGCTTGTGCGTAGGAGGAAGGCACTTTTAAAAAGATATCGAATACATGGGACGGTTGATAATTATCTAAGTTACAAACGTCTCACTGCGCAGCTGCAGAAGACATTTAATGAAAAACGACGGTTGGCGTGGCAAAAAACATATCAGTACATTTAATTCCCATACTTCTTTAAACACCTTATGGTCATTGGTAAAACAATTATCAAATACTCGTAGCTCTCGTCCACGTACGGGACTCACGCCAACAGGTTTTCAAATTTTTTATCATTCACTAACGCCCGATTCAGTTTCTGGTCATGTATCGGTACCATCGTTTTTGACTTCGAAGAAGTTTCAGTTTTTACAACATCCAATCACACGTCATGATATCTTGACTGAGTTGCGTCATACGACATCCACGAGTCCGGGTCTGGATTACATTACTTATGGGATGCTTGCCCATCTCCCGGACCGTGCACTGACGGTCTTGCTTGAGCTATACAATAAGGTACTGACAAATGGGACATATCCTGCGGAATGGAATAACTTTGAAGTTCTACCGATATTAAAACCTTTGAAAGATGCCAGAGACCCCCTCAGCCATCGTGGAATTAATCTAGGTTCGTGTTTCAGAAAATTATTTCAAAAGATTTTATTACGTAGATTGCAATGGTGTATGGAGTACTGTAATTTGTTTTCGAGATCACAATTTGCATTTCGTAAACGGTTAGGAACAATCGACGCTCTTACGATTTTCTTGACGGATATATTATTAGCGAAAGCTCGCAAACAACACACGATTGCCGTATGTTTGGATATTCAGGGGGCCTATGATACAGTGGATCCGGTCATATTACAACATCGTCTAGGGGAACTGCTTTTCCCATTACCTTTCATATGTTTAATACGGAATTTTTTACATCATCGTCGACTATTTTTACACACCCCCACTGGTGTATTGGATAACCGTCAGACGTCTCGTGGATTGCCTCAAGGAGATATTTTAAGCGGTATTCTTTTTTCTCTTTATACTCAGACATTGGAATCAGTTATTATTCCACATGCACGAATTATTCAATATGCAGATGATTTTCTTATCTATTGTTCGCGTGATAATATTCAGCTCTGTCGTCAGGATATATATGATGCATTAACTGCAGCCCATACCTGGTTCCATAATCACGGATTTGTAACGTCGGCGAGTAAGAATGCTGCTATCATTATCACCCATCAAAGGCAAGTTGATCGCTCTCCAATTTTATTTGGACAAGGAGCCATTGAGGTAGTTCGTAGCATCAAATATTTGGGATTACATGTTGACGACCAATTACTGTGGTCGCGCCAGGTTCAGATACTCGCGGTGAGAATTGAAAAACGACTCCAAGTTCTTCGAGCGCTAGCACGGCGTACGTGGGGGGCGGATCCGCATTTATTACTTACGGTATACAAGAATATTATTCGTTCCCAGATGGATTATGGTTGCTTTTCTATGACATAATGGCGAATAGTAGGTTGGTCACTTTTGACAGGTTACAGTATCGGGCTTTACGTATTATTTTAGGGGCGCTTTCGTCCAGTCCAACCTGTGCATTACTAGTTGAATCTGGTGAGTTACCATTGAACTTACGACGGAGATTTTTAGCAAGTAAGTACCTGGCAGCTAAAATGTCCTTGTCTGCGTCACCCATTCTCAATAAAGTACAGCTGCTTGTGGAGTATTATGAGCAAAATCGTTTTACACGTCTGAAGAACCCGGCTTTGGTACTGGCGTATGAAGGCTTGCAAGATTTTCGGACAGATATACTACAGACACTAAAACCCTTACCATACACGATTTCATATAAGGTCATACAATCCAATCCAAAAATATTGCACACTTCCTTACCGGCGCTATTCCGGAGCTATCAGCGTTTGCCGCAAGTACTTTTACGATGCTTTCGGGAGATTGACAATGAATATTCCCAGTATACTTTTTTTTATACAGACGGCTCAAGAATGTTGTCACCAGCTGGCGTAGGGGCGGCTTTTTATGCTCCGGATCGACAGATTATACGAACATATAGTTTGCCGAAATATCTAACGATTTTTACAGCTGAGGTATTTGCCATTCGTCAAACTTGTCAGTATATACGTCAAAACAGTATTTCACCAGCAATGATTTGCACGGATTCCATGAGTGTCATTCAGGCAATATCGAATCCGAGTAGCTCCGACAATTGGTATGTGTATCAAGTTGCTCAAATGTTGTATGAATTTCAGATTAGGGAGCAGAAAGTTATGCTCACTTGGATCCCGGGGCATTCGGGTATACCAGGAAACGAGGATGTCGACCGCATGGCAAAGTGGGCAGCACAGGGGTTTGGGGTAGTTTATAATGTCGCTGTTCCTTATACAGACTTTCAGCCTGTTATCCATGCACAGATACTTCATGAATGGCAAATGGGTTGGTCTAGTATCGGTCCCTTAAAGGCGCGTCATTTTTTTCCGATACAACCTACGATTCGAACAATACCTTGGTTTCGGGTTGGCAAATATACTAGACGCCACATTATTACCATAATACGGTTACGTTTTCAGCATGCCATGACACCTGATCATATGGCACGTATGGGCCTGCGCGAGAATGCGAGTTGCGTGTGTGGTAAGACGCGGGGTACACTGAGTCATCTGATGTTCCAGTGTGATGTTTTCAATGAACCGAGGATGGTGATGCTACACAAGTTAAGATCATTAGGCTATACCTTACCATTAAATATGTCCACTATGTTGCATAATCCTGTAGTTCCATTGGTCGAGGCCATAATGGAATATTTAGATCATCTCCCTTTCATGCTATAATCTAAGGTCCCTCCCTTTTTTTTTGCAATTTTTTATGATATGTCATGAAGAAAGTATGTACTGATTTTTCTGACCCCTTTCCTTAAGTTTCATGCGTACCAGTGTGCTCTGGAACATATCTACATCATTATTTTATACGGTGAATGATTAGGTTAGTTATATTTCGTCGGTGTTCAGAAACATGGCGTGTGAATGTCATGTGCTACGTTGGTGAATTCTATACAGAAGCTATTGGGCGAAGAGGTCAACTGTGTCCATCAACCTTACCACAACAACAACAATGAACCGTCTGGGCAGTGTGTTTGTAAGCTGTGTGAAGGTCATTGCGAGCGATATCATCTCAACATAGGGATGGGTTGCGAACGGAGTCGCGAAGAATCGAGACTGCTGCCGCTGGAACCGATACTCTCGACTCCAGTCTCGACTCCACTGATGCGCTAACGCCATCTAACATCTGTTTTTGGAACTGCTTGAACATGTATGCCACACAGCGCCAGCAGCAACGTTGTTCGCCATCGCTGCGGCATGTTTACAATACAGCTGACAAAATCTTGCTGCTAGCTTGCCAGTTATACTTTTTTGGTATTGAAATGCATGGCAACCCTGCAAAACGATTCAACAGAATGATTGTAAGCATAGTCGTTCTTTGTTATGATCTACTGTAGGATTCTACAGTATGAGAATATGCTGCATAGTGATGGGATATTTATTTTGCCGGCAGGATCGTTATATGGAATGACGAATAGGAATGACGAATACCAATTACGAAGTTCTTGGCACTGTGTGTGTATTTTTACTTTCAATATAGGGTGTTTCATTTACGTGTCTCAAATAACAAATGTTGGGTGTTAAATTAATGTAAGATTTGGCCTTTGTTACGGTTTGTTAATTGCTTTGTTTAAGATGTGCGCACAGGCCTCTCATATTGTGACGGTCTTGTTATACCTTGTGTTACGATGAATACAGTAGGATTATTAGCCAGCAAACATGGAAGATTGTTTCGGGTTATCATCGGTAATGTTGTAGGTGTAATTGTTATTGTGTTTATTATGATGATTATTATTTATAACAATAATAGTAATACAACCTGCCTAAAGTGCAATATTACAACAATTTGGTACAATGATTGTAAATAATAATAATAATAATAATAATAATAATGAGAGATTCGGAAAAAAAGCGACCGCGTGCCCCCCGCAATACTCATCAGGTGAGCTTGGAGTCGCGAGGCTTAATGCGAAGCGACCCCGCAATACTCATCAGGTGAGTTGGAGTCGCGAGTGTTCATGCGAAGCGACCCCGCAATACTCATCAGGTGAGTTGGAGTCGCGAGTCTTCATGCGAAGCGACCCCGCAATACTCATCAGGTGAGTTGGAGTCGCGAGTCTTCATGCGAAGCGTCCCCGCAATACTCATCAGGTGAGTTGGAGTCGCGAGTGTTCATGCGAAGCGACCCCGCAATACTCATCAGGTGAGTTTGAGTCGCGAGTGTTCATGCGAAGCGACCCCGCAATACTCATCAGGTGAGTTTGAGTCGCGAGTCTTCATGCGAAGTGTCCCCGCAATACTCATCAGGTGAGTTGGAGACGCGAGTCTTCATGCGAAGCGGCCCCGCAATACTCATCAGGTGAGTTGGAGTCGCGAGTCTTCATGCGAAGCGGCCCCGCAATACTCATCAGGTGAGTTGGAGTCGCGAGTCTTCATGCGAACGTCCCCGCAATACTCATCAGGTGAGCTTGGAGTCGCGAGTCTTCATGTGAAGTGGCCCCGCAATACTCATCAGATAAGCTTGTAGTCGCGAGTGTTCATGCGAAGCGTCCCCGCAATACTCATCAGGTGAGTTGGAGTCGCGAGTGTTCATGCGAAGCGGCCCTGCAATACTCATCAGGTGAGTTGGAGTCGCGAGTCTTCATGCTAAGCGGCCCCGCAATACTCATCAGGTGAGCTTGGAGTCGCGAGTGTTCATGCGAAGCCACCCCGAAATACTCATCATATGAGCTTGGAGCCGCGAGTGTTCATGCGAAGCGACCCCGCAATACTCATCAGGTGAGCTCGGAGTCGCGAGTCTTCATGCGAAGCGGCCCCGCAATACCCATCAGGTGAGCTTGGACTCGCGAGTGTTCATGCGAAGCGGCCCCGCAATACTCAACAGGTGAGCT
This sequence comes from Meconema thalassinum, assembly GCA_946902985.2. NCBI lineage: Eukaryota > Metazoa > Arthropoda > Insecta > Orthoptera > Tettigoniidae > Meconema > Meconema thalassinum. Next base: position 38,423,855 of record OX336388.2, read on the forward strand.
TGGAGTCGCGAGTGATCATGCGAAGCGACCCCGCAATACTCATCAGGTGAGTTGGAGTCGCGAGTCTTCATGCGAAGCGTCCCCGCAATACTCATCAGGTGTGTTGGAGTCGCGAGTGTTCATGCGAAGCGACCCCGCAATACTCATCAGGTGAGTTTGAGTCGCGAGTCTTCATGCGAAGTGTCCCCGCAATACTCATCAGGTGAGTTGGAGACGCGAGTGATCATGCGAAGCGACCCCGCAATACTCATCAGGTGAGCTTGGAGTCGCGAGTCTTCATGTGAAGTGGCCCCGCAATACTCATCAGGTGAGTTGGAGTCGCGAGTCTTCATGCGAAGCGGCCCCGCAATACTCATCAGGTGAGTTGGAGTCGCGAGTCTTCATGCGAAGCGGCCCCGCAATACTCATCACATGAGTTGGAGTCGCGAGTCTTCATGCGAAGCGTCCCCGCAATACTCATCAGATGAGCTTGGAGTCGCGAGTGTTCATGCGAAGCGTCCCCGCAATACTCATCAGATAAGCTTGTAGTCGCTAGTGTTCATGCGAAGCGGCCCTGCAATACTCATCAGGTGAGTTGGAGTCGCGAGTCTTCATGCTAAGCGGCCCCGCAATACTCATCAGGTGAGCTTGGAGTCGCGAGTGTTCATGCGAAGCCACCCCGCAATACTCATCATATGAGCTTGGAGTCGCGAGTGTTCATGCGAAGCGACCCCGCAATACTCATCAGGTGAGCTCGGAGTCGCGAGTCTTCATGCGAAGCGGCCCCGCAATACTCATCAGGTGAGCTTGGACTCGCGAGTGTTCATGCGAAGCGGCCCCGCAATACTCAACTGGTGAGCTTGGAGTCGCGAGTGTTCATGCGAAGCGACCCCGCAATACTCATCAGGTGAGTTGGAGTCGCGAGTCTTCATGCGAAGCGACCCCGCAATACTCATCAGGTGAGTTGGAGTCGCGAGTCTTCATGCGAAGCGTCCCCGCAATACTCATCAGGTGAGTTGGAGTCGCGAGTGTTCATGCGAAGCGACCCCGCAATACTCATCAGGTGAGTTTGAGTCGCGAGTCTTCATGCGAAGTGTCCCCGCAATACTCATCAGGTGAGTTGGAGACGCGAGTCTTCATGCGAAGCGGCCTCGCAATACTCATCAGGTGAGTTGGAGTCGCGAGTCTTCATGCGAAGCGGCCCCGCAATACTCATCAGGTGAGTTGGAGTCGCGAGTCTTCATGCGAACGTCCCCGCAATACTCATCAGATGAGCTTGGAGTCGCGAGTGTTCATGCGAAGCGACCCCGCAATACTCATCAGATAAGCTTGTAGTCGCGAGTGTTCATGCGAAGCGGCCCTGCAATACTCATCAGATGAGCTTGGAGTCGCGAGTGATCATGCGAAGCGACCCCGCAATACTCATCAGGTGAGCTTTGAGTCGCGAGTCTTCATGTGAAGTCGCCCCGCAATACTCATCAGGTGAGTTGGAGTCGCGAGTCTTCATGCGAAGCGGCCCCGCAATACTCATCAGGTGAGTTGGAGTCGCGAGTCTTAATGCGAAGCGTCCCCGCAATACTCATCAGATGAGCTTGGAGTCGCGAGTGTTCATGCGAAGCGACCCCGCAATACTCATCAGGTGAGCTTGGACTCGCGAGTGTTCATGCGAAGCGGCCCTGCAATAATCATCAGATGAGCTTGTAGTCGCGAGTGTTCATGCGAAGCGGCCCTGCAATACTCATCAGGTGAGTTGGAGTCGCGAGTCTTCATGCGAAGCGTCCCCGCAATACTCATCAGATGAGCTTGGAGTCGCGAGTCTTCATGCGAAGCGGCCCTGCAATACTCATCAGGTGAGCTTGGAGTCGCGAGTCTTCATGCGAAGCGGCCCTGCAATACTCATCAGGTGAGTTGGAGTCGCGAGTCTTCATGCGAAGCGTCCCCGCAATACTCATCAGGTGAGTTGGAGTCGCGAGTCTTCATGCTAAGCGGCCCCTCAATACTCATCAGGTGAGCTTGGAGTCGCGAGTGTTCATGCGAAGCCACCCCGCAATACTCATCATATGAGCTTGTAGTCGCGAGTGTTCATGCGAAGCGGCCCCGCAATACTCATCAGGTGAGCTCGGAGTCGCGAGTCTTCATGCGAAGCGGCCCCGCAATACTCATCAGGTGAGCTTGGACTCGCGAGTGTTCATGCGAAGCGGCCCCGCAATACTCAACAGGTGAGCTTGGAGTCGCGAGTGTTCATGCGAAGCGGCCCCGCAATACTCATCAGGTGAGCTTGGAGTCGCGAGTCTTCATGCGAACGTCCCCGCAATACTCATCAGATGAGCTTGGAGTCGCGAGTGTTCATGCGAAGCGACCCCGCAATACTCATCAGGTGAGCTCGGAGTCGCGAGTCTTCATGCGAAGCGGCCCCGCAATACTCTTCAGGTGAGCTTGGACTCGCGAATGTTCATGCGAAGCGGCCCCGCAATACTCAACAGGTGAGCTTGGAGTCGCGAGTGTTCATGCGAAGCGGCCCCGCAATACTCATCAGGTGAGCTTGGAGTCGCGAGTGTTCATGTGAAGAGGCCCCGCAATACTCAACAGGTGAGCTTGGAGTCGCGAGTGTTCATGCGAAGCGGCCCCGCAATACTCATCAGGTGAGCTTGGAGTCGCGAGTGTTCATGCGAAGCGGCCCCACAATACTCATCAGGTGAGCTCGGAGTCGCGAGTCTTCATGCAAAGCGGCCCCGCAATACTCATCAGATGAGCTTGGAGTCGCGAGTGTTCATGCGAAGCGACCCCGCAATACTCATCAGGTGAGTTGGAGTCGCGAGTCTTCATGCGAAGCGGCCCCGCAATACTCATCAGGTGAGTTGGAGTCGCGAGTCTTCATGCGAACGTCCCCGCAATACTCATCAGATGAGCTTGGAGTCGCGAGTGTTCATGCGAAGCGACCCCGCAATACTCATCAGATAAGCTTGTAGTCGCGAGTGTTGGTGTATTCTTTGAATACACGGTACGAGAGAATAAAGTCTATTGCTCTTTGCATGTCCATTTTTTCCTTCCTCTTTGTCAAAACACCAACAGTGATCTTCTGTTTTCTCCTTGATGGGCAAATCTCTTATGTCTTCATAAGTTTGTTTCAGATATATAACTTCTGTGATCCACCTAGCGTCATCTCGCAGCGATTCTCTGAAGCTCCTCAATTCTTCCTGGTGTTAGAGGACTTACTTATTCATTTGGCCACCAGATCCTGTTACCATCGCCAGCTATTTTCTCCTTGAGCAAGAGGACTACGTCTACCTCTTTACTCACCATGCTGCGCTAATATCGCCTACTATCAACTCCTTGAAGACCATTCATCAAGAAGAACATTTATTTTTGACAAGTTGGCAATGTTTATATGTTCTCCTTTTGTTTCCTACCCCCCACTCTTTTTCCCTTCCTTGGACCTTCTGTGCTCCGTTGAGCAGGTCTCACTTCGCAATCGGCAGTTGACTCGGTCAGTCAAAGCTCCTCTCGAGCTAGTCTCCTCAACCCAAGAGGCAAACTCTCTTCTACGCCATGTTGGCAAAGTAGTCATCGTCAAAGGGAACTTCATCTTCTACATGAAATCAAGATAAGTACCATCTTAAAGTTTTAACCTCATCTTCATGGTTTTAACTTTCACGTGCTTTTACAGATGTTTTATAGACAGTGTGCGATTGCTTATTTTGGGGCAAAAATCATTCTTCGTGGGATTTGCCATGTTGAGCTTTTGCTTGTATAAGCCAACCTTACTAAAAAAGAGCTTTTCTTAGGCTATTCAAATGAGAAATCCTCTCACTACGTGGGATATTATCTAATACCCGCTGTCTATAACTCAACAAGTTAGTTCCTCCGTTGGATTTTCTCAACTCCATTTTTTCTACCAAGGTCGTTCTGGAACCTTCTAGATTCTGTATTTCATCTACAAGTCCTGCCGTTTTGAAATTTTCACTCACTTGTAAGAATGCTATTTAAAATTGAAGAATTTCGTTTCTGAATTAAAAGCTTAATAGCTAACTTTCTTCCACCGCTGGAACCGCTGGAATGTTCTATGGCGCATTTAACTGTAATCCACCATGTTCTCAAGCAATAGACTTTCGTCCATTTAGTGCAACCAGTCATTTTGTTCAAATTGAAATAACTTTCTCTGCCAAAACTTTCGTGTTTCCATAGTGAACTTTTCATAAGTTTCAACGAACTATAGTGAAAATCAGTGCTTGTTCAACTTTCTACCGCGTCGCGATCGTCCGTTTATATTCAAATAAGGCCATGAACATTTTTCCTCAATTCCCTATTTCTCTTTCCTAAACCTCCTACTAACAATCCGTAATAAATTTTTCAATATAGGTCTGTTTCAATAAGGTGTCACTCTGCGAAGTGCCCTTCCATTTTTCTTGTTTATCATTAAGTAATTGCTGTATAATTACGTGTTTTATACACGGTTTAAGTTTACATTGTTTTTTCTCTATTATCAGGAAAACCAATATTTTCAACTCTAGAGTGAGTTATTTTTAGGTCTCACGAAATGGAAACTACCCCATTTGGCTCGTGATTCCTAATTAAACATAGGAAGTCTAGAACCTTCCTTTTGATTACTTACTTAGGTTTCACAGTAAGTGACCTGCCCTCCTTTGTATAATTCTCATAAAGTAATCCTGTTTAAATATAAGAAGTTGTAGGAACTTCTATTTTTATGCTTTATGTTTTCCTTATAGTTAGCTTGAAAGTTGTTGTTCTCTCTAGAATATTCTTTCAGAAATTTCTTATAGTACACTCCTTGTACTCTTATAAATGTTTAAACTTTAATCATTTCATTTAGTCCTTTTTCAAATCTTAAAAAGATTTTAATACCAGGTTTAAAACCTTAAAAATTGTTATTTGCCTGGAGCAATTTCTGAATGTTGTCGGAGGTCTGCGACCTCAAATTGTTAATAAGATTGGAAAATATTTATTTGTTAAAAATATTAATTTCTCCTGAATTGTTAAATAAATTAAGCGTTCTTTTTCTCTTTTTCATTTTTTCTAATACAAAGGTTAAACAAAGTCCTGTCCTCCTTGGCTCTCCCTACTTGATGCCATTAAAACCATTAATAGGGCTTTCACCACTCGTTGCATTTGAGCAAAAACTCTTAGCAGTAACCTCACTAAAGATTCTTTTAGCTTTAATAGCTAATTCTAATTGGCCAGTAAGGCAAGTAAAGCTCGCTACGCCAGCTACCTGCTTGTGGAGATCCTCTCCGAAAACTTATGGTCAGTTTTCAAAAAGATAAGTGTTTCTTTTTGTCTAAACTTTTAGCCGGCTTCTCGCCGAGTAAAAGCTTAGCCATTTCCAAAGGCAACCATTGGTTCACTTACAAAGATTACTTTCCAAGTTATAATTTTTCGTCACTATCCTTCCTGGAAGCACTGGGTCTCTTTTTCTAGAAACTCTATAATTTCGAAAATTGGAAATTCCGAACTTGATTTGAATTATTGGCATTCTTCGAATCATTTCACAAAAACTAATTTCCTTGAGAAGACATACCATAAATCGTTTGCTCTCAGCCTTGCCAGACCATCACCCTTCCCCATAATACTTTTATACATGCTTGGGAGGAAATATACTAAAGCCTCTCTCTTGCAAACCGCCCAAGTCCTAGCTGCGGTTCCCGTTAGCCTCGACCAAGCTCGTTCCTATTTTAGGTATCAAAAAGTTAAATTTCAGTGGCAACTGCCTCTAAGTGTATTTAAAGTTAAATTCATAACTTTTGTGGGACTCTCCTCCTATTTTTCTATCCTTCTTCTCCAATCCCAAATCTACTTCCTTCTCTTAATCATCTTCCCTTGGTGGGTGGGTTATTCCTCAGTCAATAAACTACCCAAAATTGGTGCCGAAACCCGGGAGAGTCCATTTGTAATTTTTTCTATTTGACAATACTCTGCAAATTATTAATCTCTGCTTTGAATTTTTCAGCTATAACTACATCATGCAAAGCCTGTGAACGGGAAAGAGGCCACTCCTGTCTCCTTTGGCGTGTCCCGTTCTTTCTACTTATTTGCTGCTGTCAGCTTGACAGCATTTCCAAGGTTCCACAGTATCGTGAGTTACATTTCAATCTATTCTTTATAACATGGCTCCTACTGAGGATAAAGATGAAAAACTTACTTCTAAACGAGCATCCTATAAAGGACAAATTACCCGTTTTAGAAAGTACATAAAAGAGTTAGATCCCTCAGAAGCTCAATTAGACTTGTTGAAACATCGTGTACGAGATTATGAACGTTCTTATGAAAATTATTGTAACATCCAAACTGAAATAGAAACTTGCATGCTCAACCAAACCGAAGATCGAGTTGAAGTAGAAAACCAATATTACGAAGGCATAGGTTCTGCTTTCAAAATAATATGCCAACTCGAAGAGGAGCAGAAAAAGTACGCTTCTGTTCTCGGTTCCCTTCACGAACCACAAACTTCTTTCCGTGAGGGTACTCACAAGCCCAAACCAATTTTACCGAAAATTGATTTACCCCATTTTTCTGGAGATGAATCTGCTTGGGATTCTTTCTATGAATTATTTTGCTCCCTTGTTCACGACAATGAAGACATTCAAGTCATTTACAAGTTTCAGTACTTGAGATCAATCCTCCGAGGTCAAGCTTTGCAGTTGGTCGAAGCACTTCCTCTGCGTGCCGAAAATTATTCCATTGCCTTTAACTTATTAAAGGAAAGATATGGAAATTTACGGTTACGTATTCAACGCCATATAAAGGCTCTATTCAATCTACCTGCGTCACAGCACAATGACGTCACTAGTCTACGTACTCTAGTTGACACTACACAACTTCAAGTTAAGGCTCTGTCCCAATTAGATCAACCTACTAATTATTGGGATACTTTCCTAATATATTTAGTGATTGCTAAAGTTGATACTGCTACCCTCAAAGCTTGGGAAATTGAACTTTCTAAAGAAGATGACTACACTTACGAGCATTTAGTTACTTTCATAAACGCTAGATGCCAACTTTTAACCGCTCTAGCTAATCAAAGTGAACCTTCATCTCCTAGTTCCAAATTCGAATTAATGTCCATCAAACCCAAAAATGAACGCTCAGCGTCCAATACCCAAAAACCCGGGTCCAGCTCATCCAAATTTAAATCAAACACTACTGGTTACCCAACTAGGTCTAGTGAACGTCGTGTTGCTAGCTCTATTGTTTTAAACACTCAAAGCGAACCTCGCAAGAGTTTAAACGAACCTGTAAAGTGCATACTTTGTAAAGATCCCCATGCCCTATACCTCTGTAAATCCTTTAAAGAAATGTCAGTCGACGACAGACGAAAATTAGTTGCTCAAAACAAGCATTGTTTTAACTGCCTAGCGCCCACGCATTCTGCTTCTAATTGCAAGTCCACAAGACTTTGCTACCATTGTGAAAAGGCTCATCATACTTTGCTACATCGTCATGATCAGGCAAGGTCATCGACAGCATCCACTTCTCCTAAAAATGATAGTGCTAATAGTTCTAATGCCTCATCGTATATTCAAAATGCCAAGTCCATTCGCAGTGCTCAAGTATTGTTGTCTACTGTCCAAATTGAAGTTCAGGATCACTTTGGCAACTGGGTCCGTGCACGCGGTCTTCTAGATTCAGCGGCAACTCATGATTTTGTGTCTAATTCCTTGATTAAAAAACTAGGCCTACCCGTAAACCCTACTTCTATCAATGTGTCGGGTATCAACAGCTCAAAATCGCAAACTTTACAATTCTCAAAACTAACCATAAGAGATATTTGTCATAGAAACAACTTTCTTAAACTTAATTGTCTAATTCTCAATAGCATTGCAGAAGACACTCCAAGTCACTCGGTGGATATTTCAGGATTAAACATTCCCTCGCATTTAAGGTTAGCCGATCCTTTGTTTAACATACAAAACCCCATTGACATACTCTTTAGTGCCAATGTCTTTTGGAATTGCCTTCGGAAACAGGTTCGCAAGTTGTCCTCTAACGTGGTCGCCAGAGACACTAATTTTGGATGGATCGTCACAGGGCAACTTCCCCATTATTCTCCCCAGCCTGCATCGCAATGTTACTTCTCCAATACTGATCTGGAATAGTTTTGGAGGCTTGAAAATGTTGATTCTCCTAACGTAACCTCTTCAGAAAATGAATTCTGTGAGCAACTTTTTTTGAACACCACCACTCGTTCTTCTGATGGCCGGTTCATTGTTCAAATGCCAAGATTACACAATCCCCCCAAACTTATTAACTCTCAGCCTAAAGCTCGAAAAGCTCTCTTTGCTATCGAGAGCAAATTCAAAAAGGAACCCCTTGTCAAAAAGCAGTACACTGAGTTCATGGATGAGTATGAAAGCTTAGATCATATGGAGGTTGTTAACAAATCCGATGATGAATTGCACCCCCCAATCGAAACGGTTTATTTAAATCATCATCCTGTGTGGAAAAACCCTCTTGTAAAAGATAAAATCCGAGTTGTTTTCAATGGTTCATCACCCGACGTTAATGGCAACAGCCTTAATGACACTCTTTATTCTGGTCCTGCTATTCAATCAGATTTATCTGCTATACTTTTAAACTTTCGATTATTTCCCATAGCTGTCATAGCCGATATAAAACAGATGTACCGTCAAGTGTTAATTCAACCAGAACAACGTGATCTTCAAAGAATCTTGTGGCGTGATGAAATCAATAAGCCCATTAAGGTACTTCGCTTGAAAACGGTTACTTATGGCTTAAAACCCTCTGCTTTCCTTGCTATCCGATCCCTACACTTGCTAGCCTCACAAGATGGTCATTTATTTAACCCTAAAGCCTCTGAAGCACTAACAACATTCTTTTATGTTGACGATTACTTGCAGTCCTTCCCCTCTTTAGAGGAAGCTTCTTTTGTGTCTTTAGAACTTCAGGCATTGTTAAGGAATGGAGGTTTTCCACTTCATAAGTGGAACTCCAACTCCCCTGAGTTTCCTGCTCAGTTTCCCATCGAAGACGTAGATCCTTCTTCTGTCGAAATTTGTGGAAACTCCGAATCTATAAAAACTCTAGGAGTTCACTGGTGCACTAGCACTGACACTCTTATCTATAAAGTTTCGCTCGCAGAAGAGCTTCCTAATACAAAGAGACAAGTTCTCTCTGAAATTGCAAAAATTTTTGATCCACTTCAATTCCTTGCCCCAGTTATCGTTATAGCCAAACTCTTCATGCAAGAGCTGTGGTCGCTTAAATGTGAATGGGATGACACTGTCCCTCTTTCTTTTCTTAATCGCTGGCTCTCGTTTCGCAGTAATTTGTTAGACCTTTCCCTCATTGAAATTCCCAGGAATGTAATTAGCTCTCATTCTAATACACCCTTTTTCCTTCATGTGTTCGCGGATAGTTCCGAAAAAGCTTATGGTTGCTGTGCATATTTAGTTCATCACGATTCACACTATGGATCTCCAGTTTCCAACCTTGTTTGTGCCAAATCGAAGGTCGCTCCTCTTAAAACTATCACTCTGCCTAGGCTCGAACTGTGCGCTGCACTCATGGCTGCAGAACTTGTCAAGAAATTACGGGAAGTATTAAAAGTCGAATTCTCGCAAATTTATCTCTGGAGCGTTTCCATGATCGCCCTTTCTTGGATCGCCAAGAACCCTTCTCACTGGCAAACTTTCGTTGCAAACAGGGTTTCCAAAATTCAAACTCTTTCTTCTGGATGTCAATGGAGGCATGTTCCCAGTGCTGACAATCCAGCCGATATTATCTCTCGTGGTTGTTTACCCTCTCAATTGGCAGCTTCCCAATTGTACTGGCATGGGCCCTCGTGGCTAATCGAAGAATCTTCCTCATGGCCTTCTAAACCCCCAGCTACAAACTCCAACTTGCCTGACGCTAAAGTACCTCTACCCATTGCTTCTTGTCTTGTTTCCAACGCTTCTCATCCTTTGTTGTCCCGCTATTCTTCTTTTCACAAATTACTACGAATTGTCGCCTATCTCCTTAGATGGAAATATCTTGTGGTTGACCAACCTCTTCTCCCTAAACCACACCTTACCAATCATGAATTGAATCTCGCTACCGTTAAGGTTTTACAACTGACACAGCAAGAAGCCTTTTCTTCTGAATTGTCATTGCTTTCTTCTAAAAGAGATCTTCCCAAATCCAGCCGTCTCCGTGCTTTAGCCCCGTTTCTTGATGACCATGGGTTACTCAGGGTAGGTGGAAGGCTCTCGCAATCTTTACTCTCTGAGGACAAAAAGCATCCCGTTATTTTGCCTTCCAAACATCACGTAACTTCCTTAATTATACGTGACTTTCACTACCGTAATCTTCATGTTGGTACACGTACTCTGCTTTGCCTCTTAAGGGAAAAGTACTGGATTATAAATGGAATTCATGAAGTTTCTTCTGTAATTCACAAGTGCATTCCTTGTTTCAAAGCGAAACCTAAAATCAATACTCAATTAATGAGCGATCTGCCCTCTTTTCGTTCTTCTCCTATACGCCCATTTGCTTTAACTGGCGTGGACTATATGGGTCCGTTCCAATATCAACGAAACTCTCCTGAAGCTAAACGCAAATTGTTTGGTAAGCTTTATGTTTCTCTCTTTGTTTGCATGGTTACCGGCGCAATCCACTTGGAACTAGTAACGAATGCTTCTACTTCTTATTTTTTATCAGCTGTCTCTCGTTTCACTGCTAGGCGTGGTGTTCCTTCTGAGATGTTCTCTGATAACGCTTCCACCTTTCAGGGCGCAGCTTCCCTGTGGAAGAAAGCTCTCACTTCCTCTCCAGCCATGGAACAAATTTCTAATTTTCCTTATTCAAAAGGTTTCAAATGGCGCTTTATACCTCCTTACGCTCCGCATCATGGTGGTAGGTGGGAATCTTGCGTAAAGTTCACTAAACGTCATTTAAGAAAAGTCTTAGGTAATCGAATTCTGACTTACGAAGAATTCAATTCACTGTCTGTTCTGATTGAAGGTGTTGTTAACTCTCGCCCTTTAACTCCGCTTTCCAATGACCCTGATGACCTACTTCCACTCACCCCTGGTCACTTCCTTATCGGCACTTCTCTTTCTGCCCCTCCTCCTCTTCCCAATTCTTACAGGGATTTTAATCTACCTATTGTTTGGCGTAAACTTAAAGCCCTCCGTAATTCTTTTTGGAAGAGATGGAACTTGGAATATTTAACTTCCTTGCAACGGAGGCAGAAGTGGTTTCTTTCCAGTCCCGACATTAAAGTGGGGGACTTGGTCTTGGTTAGGGATGTTTCTCCTCCTCTAGTCTGGACTTCCGGTAGAGTGACCAAGTGTTACCCTGGAAGAGATGGGAGAGTCAGGGTGGTCAGAGTCTTGACCATTAACGGTTCGATTACAAGGCCCCTGTCTTTGATCGCTCCTCTTCCATTAAATGTGTAACTGCTTATTTGCTCTCTGTTGGTGTTTGTCCCCCCAGTATGGTGTATTCTTTGAATACACGGTACGAGAGAATAAAGTCTATTGCTCTTTGCATGTCCATTTTTTCCTTCCTCTTTGTCAAAACACCAACAGTGATCTTCTGTTTTCTCCTTGATGGGCAAATCTCTTATGTCTTCATAAGTTTGTTTCAGATATATAACTTCTGTGATCCACCTAGCGTCATCTCGCAGCGAATCTCTGAAGCTCCTCAATTCTTCCTGGTGTTAGAGGACTTACTTATTCATTTGGCCACCAGATCCTGTTACCATCGCCAGCTATTTTCTCCTTGAGCAAGAGGACTACGTCTACCTCTTTACTCACCATGCTGCGCTAATATCGCCTACTATCAACTCCTTGAAGACCATTCATCAAGAAGAACATTTATTTTTGACAAGTTGGCAATGTTTATATGTTCTCCTTTTGTTTCCTACCCCCCACTCTTTTTCCCTTCCTTGGACCTTCTGTGCTCCGTTGAGCAGGTCTCACTTCGCAATCGGCAGTTGACTCGGTCAGTCAAAGCTCCTCTCGAGCTAGTCTCCTCAACCCAAGAGGCAAACTCTCTTCTACGCCATGTTGGCAAAGTAGTCATCGTCAAAGGGAACTTCATCTTCTACATGAAATCAAGATAAGTACCATCTTAAAGTTTTAACCTCATCTTCATGGTTTTAACTTTCACGTGCTTTTACAGATGTTTTATAGACAGTGTGCGATTGCTTATTTTGGGGCAAAAATCATTCTTCGTGGGATTTGCCATGTTGAGCTTTTGCTTGTATAAGCCAACCTTACTAAAAAAGAGCTTTTCTTAGGCTATTCAAATGAGAAATCCTCTCACTACGTGGGATATTATCTAATACCCGCTGTCTATAACTCAACAAGTTAGTTCCTCCGTTGGATTTTCTCAACTCCATTTTTTCTACCAAGGTCGTTCTGGAACCTTCTAGATTCTGTATTTCATCTACAAGTCCTGCCGTTTTGAAATTTTCACTCACTTGTAAGAATGCTATTTAAAATTGAAGAATTTCGTTTCTGAATTAAAAGCTTAATAGCTAACTTTCTTCCACCGCTGGAACCGCTGGAATGTTCTATGGCGCATTTAACTGTAATCCACCATGTTCTCAAGCAATAGACTTTCGTCCATTTAGTGCAACCAGTCATTTTGTTCAAATTGAAATAACTTTCTCTGCCAAAACTTTCGTGTTTCCATAGTGAACTTTTCATAAGTTTCAACGAACTATAGTGAAAATCAGTGCTTGTTCAACTTTCTACCGCGTCGCGATCGTCCGTTTATATTCAAATAAGGCCATGAACATTTTTCCTCAATTCCCTATTTCTCTTTCCTAAACCTCCTACTAACAATCCGTAATAATTTTTTCAATATAGGTCTGTTTCAATAAGGTGTCACTCTGCGAAGTGCCCTTCCATTTTTCTTGTTTATCATTAAGTAATTGCTGTATAATTACGTGTTTTATACACGGTTTAAGTTTACATTGTTTTTTCTCTATTATCAGGAAAACCAATATTTTCAACTCTAGAGTGAGTTATTTTTAGGTCTCACGAAATGGAAACTACCCCATTTGGCTCGTGATTCCTAATTAAACATAGGAAGTCTAGAACCTTCCTTTTGATTACTTACTTAGGTTTCACAGTAAGTGACCTGCCCTCCTTTGTATAATTCTCATAAAGTAATCCTGTTTAAATATAAGAAGTTGTAGGAACTTCTATTTTTATGCTTTATGTTTTCCTTATAGTTAGCTTGAAAGTTGTTGTTCTCTCTAGAATATTCTTTCAGAAATTTCTTATAGTACACTCCTTGTACTCTTATAAATGTTTAAACTTTAATCATTTCATTTAGTCCTTTTTCAAATCTTAAAAAGATTTTAATACCAGGTTTAAAACCTTAAAAATTGTTATTTGCCTGGAGCAATTTCTGAATGTTGTCGGAGGTCTGCGACCTCAAATTGTTAATAAGATTGGAAAATATTTATTTGTTAAAAATATTAATTTCTCCTGAATTGTTAAATAAATTAAGCGTTCTTTTTCTCTTTTTCATTTTTTCTAATACAAAGGTTAAACAAAGTCCTGTCCTCCTTGGCTCTCCCTACTTGATGCCATTAAAACCATTAATAGGGCTTTCACCACTCGTTGCATTTGAGCAAAAACTCTTAGCAGTAACCTCACTAAAGATTCTTTTAGCTTTAATAGCTAATTCTAATTGGCCAGTAAGGCAAGTAAAGCTCGCTACGCCAGCTACCTGCTTGTGGAGATCCTCTCCGAAAACTTATGGTCAGTTTTCAAAAAGATAAGTGTTTCTTTTTGTCTAAACTTTTAGCCGGCTTCTCGCCGAGTAAAAGCTTAGCCATTTCCAAAGGCAACCATTGGTTCACTTACAAAGATTACTTTCCAAGTTATAATTTTTCGTCACTATCCTTCCTGGAAGCACTGGGTCTCTTTTTCTAGAAACTCTATAATTTCGAAAATTGGAAATTCCGAACTTGATTTGAATTATTGGCATTCTTCGAATCATTTCACAAAAACTAATTTCCTTGAGAAGACATACCATAAATCGTTTGCTCTCAGCCTTGCCAGACCATCACCCTTCCCCATAATACTTTTATACATGCTTGGGAGGAAATATACTAAAGCCTCTCTCTTGCAAACCGCCCAAGTCCTAGCTGCGGTTCCCGTTAGCCTCGACCAAGCTCGTTCCTATTTTAGGTATCAAAAAGTTAAATTTCAGTGGCAACTGCCTCTAAGTGTATTTAAAGTTAAATTCATAACTTTTGTGGGACTCTCCTCCTATTTTTCTATCCTTCTTCTCCAATCCCAAATCTACTTCCTTCTCTTAATCATCTTCCCTTGGTGGGTGGGTTATTCCTCAGTCAATAAACTACCCAAGTGTTCATGCGAAGCGGCCCTGCAATACTCATCAGATGAGCTTGGAGTCGCGAGTGATCATGCGAAGCGACCCCGCAATACTCATCAGGTGAGCTTGGAGTCGCGAGTCTTCATGTGAAGTGGCCCCGCAATACTCATCAAGTGAGTTGGAGTCGCGAGTCTTCATGCGAAGCGGCCCCGCAATACTCATCAGGTGAGTTGGAGTCGCGAGTCTTCATGCGAAGCGGCCCCGCAATACTCATCAGATGAGTTGGAGTCGCGAGTCTTCATGCGAAGCGTCCCCGCAATACTCATCAGATGAGCTTGGAGTCGCGAGAGTTCATGCGAAGCGTCCCCGCAATACTCATCAGATGAGCTTGTAGTCGCGAGTGTTCATGCGAAGCGGCCCTGCAATACTCATCAGGTGAGTTGGAGTCGCGAGTCTTCATGCTAAGCGGCCCCGCAATACTCATCAGGTGAGCTTGGAGTCGCGAGTGTTCATGCGAAGCCACCCCGCAATACTCATCATATGAGCTTGGAGTCGCGAGTGTTCATGCGAAGCGACCCCGCAATACTCATCAGGTGAGCTCGGAGTCGCGAGTCTTCATGCGAAGCGGCCCCGCAATACTCATCAGGTGAGCTTGGACTCGCGAGTGTTCATGCGAAGCGGGCCCGCAATACTCAACAGGTGAGCTTGGAGTCGCGAGTCTTCATGCGAAGCGACCCCGCAATACTCAACAGGTGAGCTTGGAGTCGCGAGTGTTCATGCGAAGCGGCCCCGCACTACTCAACAGGTGAGCTTGGAGTCGCGAGTGTTCATGCGAAGCGGTCCCGCAATACTCATCAGGTGAGCTTGGAGTCGCGAGTGTTCAAGCGAAGAGGCCCCGCAATACTCAACAGGTGAGCTTGGAGTCGCGAGTGTTCATGCGAAGCGGCCCCGCAATACTCATCAGGTGAGCTTGGAGTCGCGAGTGTTCATGCGAAGCGACCCCGCAATGCTCATCAGGTGAGCTCTGAGATGCGAGTCTTCATGAGAAGCGGCCCTGCTATACTCATCAGGTGAGTTGGAGTCGCGAGTGTTCATGCGAAGCGACCCCGCAATACTCATCAGGGGAGCTTGGAGTCGCGAGTCTTCTCCAGCCCCCCCTGCTATAGTCTACTTAATGGCCAGGGAATTCCTGTCTTGAAATACTACTACAATACAGAGACAGGGGTACATTCACGAAATAGAGAGGCAAATTAATGGATTTGCCAAGGGTCGAAAATGTCGGCAGCATTTATATAAGGAGTACAACATACCACTAAATACAGGAAATATGTAGCCTACTTACGAATAAATTCGCCATAATATGTATTTATTTATAAAAACGGCAAATATATGTAAATAAATAGAAAATATTTAGTAAAATTAAATATATATAAACACATAACTATCCGGGCCTTACTCATCAGGTTAGCTTGGAATCGCTAGGCTTTATGCGAAGGGACCGTGTGGCCCCGCAATACCCATCACGTGAGCTTGGAGTCGGGAGGCTTCATGCGAAGCGGCCCCGCAATACGCATCAGATTAACGTGGAGTCGCGAGGCTTCATGCAAGACCAACTACAATCCTCAGACCATAATGTAGAAAAAACATGGCGGCGACGGTTGCCCTACCAATAGCTAAGATCATGACATCGGGCTTGTCACAGTTCGTGTAAATTATTATTTTTACTCACCTAATATCATAAAAGATATCACAAGACGAGACTAGGTTCCGAAGAAATATGCATAAATGATTTAGACTTACCTGAATTAATTTATCTATTTAGTGTTGGCCTCGAATTATAGGTTTCTTCGTCTTCACCCAAGGGGCAGCTACAATAGTCTCACTGTTTCTGTGGTTGAATAAGACGCTTTTTGGCGAGTTATCACGATTTGTATTTAAGTTCAGTAATTATAGATTAATATTATTAGCAAAAAATCAAACAGATTCTGAAGTACGAGAGAAGAAAGTACCCGGTTACTGAAGTGCTGTCCCAGCACATGCAGAGTATTTGTGTACACACGGAATGAGAATAGTTGCCTGAAATAATCGAACCAACGCTACAGAGATACAATTCAATTAAGACCTCTCGTAGAATTGTCTAAAATCTCGGCTAAAACATCACACCGAATTAGTTGATTGAAATATGCAAAGAAGTCGTCGTGTGGATATCTGAACATAATTATAGAGATTAACACACACAAAGGACACGATAATATGTTACCATCTAACCTATTAAACATTCGCTGTTACCGTTTGGAATAGTTGTACGCTGGAAATATTAGATTTAGTAAAGTAATGTAGGTAGGAAAGCACCATCTCCCTCGTACGGATTTATCGCGGCACACCATCTCGTAATATAAGTACATAATTGGCCAGTTACTCACAACACTTTATTACACACATCATAATAAAAAATAACTTGCAAGCTGTAAGAATCACAAAAGTGTGAATAATGACGGAAGACAATGAGTTCAATGTTTGGCACAGGGGACACATCTTCCTTAACCG
This sequence comes from Meconema thalassinum, assembly GCA_946902985.2. Lineage (NCBI taxonomy): Eukaryota > Metazoa > Arthropoda > Insecta > Orthoptera > Tettigoniidae > Meconema > Meconema thalassinum. The sequence goes on from OX336388.2 coordinate 38,440,697, forward strand.
ATAAAACAGAAGTTCTCTGTAATATTTGGCGTGTATACAAGGCAGTGTAGAACATCTGCTAGACTGGTAAGACTTTACGGAGGCACATGAAGCTGAGCGTTCAAGATAACGTCAACACTTTGGTCTTGCCATAGATGCTCATTGCGTTTTCCCTTTACGTACTTAAGTTCGACACTACCGGTACTGAAAAGCTATTATTATATTGTCACTAACTAGCAAATCATTGCGGTGTATATACTTGAGACACTTCTATTAATGCTTTAGTCTTAGGTACTTCAACATCTGCAGTAAATGACACAATGGCATCGGTCGACTGAACAATCATCACACAAACGAACCAGTCCATAATAAGCGTATCATCACATATTTACACACGATTGCAGTACATTAACGCGAATTGGACTTAACAGACATACTGAAGACACTAACAATTACAGATGAGCAATAGTTTATCCCAACTTTCATCAAACGAAGCTAATCAAAGCTAATATTGTATCCCAGCAACGAAGGTAAACAAACAATATCTAGGGCTTCCGCATTCGCCATTTTCACACTTTCGATACCTGCATTAAGGTCTGAGTATTGTAGTTGGTCTTGCTTCATGCGAACCGAGACCGGTGTTCGGAGTCGATCGAGTCGACACTCTCGATTCCAGGCTTCAGTCGCGCCCATCCCTATAACAAATGCACCAAACGAGGACAATCCCTTATGGAACATACGTCTGCCGACAGTAATGATACTTCTCCTGATTGGTCAGAAGAAACACATTGCCATGATTTGTGATTGGCCATCTAATATACCCGTTCCATGTGTATTTTACTGTTCCTTTCCGCTGCCTGTAAGTGACAAACATCACGTGACCGTTCGAGTCAAAGATTTGTTGAAATGCCTCGGTCGGACCACCATTCCGGAAGTAAATGAGGGCTCCCTGGAGTTGATTATTATTTATAATCAAAAGTAAGTAAAAGTTATGCCTTCCAACATGTACTGAACGCTTATTTTATTCATTAGGGAGTGTGTTTACAATATTTCCTTTCTTTTCAGACGGACGCAGAAGAGCCGAGGTAAGAGTTTAGGGGGCAGATGACATCATAGTTCAGTCCATTGAAATCCCAACAACCAACTAACTAGAGTTTCAGAGGAGAATATTTGGATATTGGTTCGCAGTGCCGATGGCTGCAACCAATATTTTACAAGTCCGTAGAACAATCCAATGCGCAGGCGCGAGCCCCGCGAACAAATGAAGTACCGGAAGTAATGGAATTACACTCAATAGCAACACAATCTACGCACTCTCTTGGCTCACTGAAACAGCAGTCATCTGTTATTTCTATGAAGGCAAAGAAAATCGCAAGAAAGAAGAACACATCATACAACGCAAATTCCAAGCTAGACGCGCCATGATGTGTATGGGCGCACAGCTGTTCATGAAGCGGCAAGCTGGTGAAACATGTGTTATTTCCCTGTAGAAATACAAAATAAGTGAATTAATTTACGTATTTCACAGTCATACAGCATAACGTTTCGATCTGATGACGGGTTTTTGAGATATTAATTCTTAAATGTGACGCATGGTTGAAACACTCTTAAAAACGTGCACTTTTTGTGTTCCAACTGCAATAAAAATATTCCGTAACTTTCCGGGTTACACGTCGCAAATTCGAATTTATGACTTAGTGCCTGGAAAGAGAATCGAACCCTCGTCCCCAAGGGCGTTAGGTATGACTTTTCGCACAGCCAATGTAATGAACGTCTCCATACTAATTTTATGAACACCATACCGTAACATTCTGGGTTACACACCGCAAATTCAAATGTATGACTTAGTGCCTGGCTCGGGAATCAAACCCTCGTCCCCAAGGGCGTTAGGAGTGGCTTTCCACACTTCCAACGTAGGAACATCTTCATACTATTTTTATGAACACCATACCGTAACATTCTCGGATTTTATGAGCACCATACTGTAACAATCTGGGTTACACACCGCAAATTCGAATTGATGACTTAGTGCCTGGCCGGGAATCGAACTCTCGACCCCAAGGGCGTTAGGTGTGACTTATCGCACAGCCAACGTAATGAACATCTGAATACTATTTTTATGAAGACCATACCGTAACATTCTAGGTAACACACCGCAAATTCGAATATATGAATTAATGCCTGGCTCGGGAATCGAACCCTCGTCCCCAAGTGCGTTAGGTTCGACTTTTCGCACAGCCATTGCTAGGAACGTCTCCATACTATTTTTATGACCACCATACCGTAACATTCTGGGTTACACACCGCAAATTCGAATTTATGACTTAGTGCCTGGCCGGGAATCGAACTCTCGACCCCAAGGACGTTAGGTATGACTTTCTGCACAGCCAATGTAATGAACGTCTCCATACTAATTTTATGAGCACCATACCGTAACAATCTGGGTTACACACCGCAAATTCGAATTTATGACTTAGTGCCTGGCCGGGAATCGAACACTCGACCCCAAGGGCGTTAGGTGTGACTTATCGCACTGCCAACGTAATGAACATCTGAATACTATTTTTATGAACACCATACCGTAACATTCTGGGTCACACCGCAAATTTCTAATTTTAGACTAAGTGCCTGGGAGGGAATCGAACCCTCGTCCCCAAGGGCGTTAGGTGTGACTTTTCGCACAGCCAACGTAGGAACGTCTTCATACTATTTTTATGAACACCATACCGAAAAATTCCGGGTCACACACCGCAAATTCGAATTTATGACATAGTGCCTGGAACGGGAAACGAACCCTCGTCCCCAGGGGCGTTAGGTATGACTTTCTGCACAGCCAATGTAATGAACGTCTCCATACTATTTTTATGAACACAATACCGCAACATTCTAGGTTGCACACCGCAAATTCGAATTTATGACTTAGTGCCTGGCCGGGAATCGAACTCTCGACCCCAAGGGCGTTAGGTGTGACTTTTCACACTGCCAACGTAAGGAAGGTCGCCATACTATTTTATGAACACAATACCGTAACTTTCCGGGTTACACGTCGCAAATTCGAATTTATGACTTAGTGCCTGGAAAGAGAATCGAACCCTCGTCCCCAAGGGCGTTAGGTATGACTTTTCGCACAGCCAATGTAATGAACGTCTCCATACTAATTTTATGAACACCATACCGTAACATTCTGGGTTACACACCGCAAATTCAAATTTATGACTTAGTGCCTGGCTCGGGAATCAAACCCTCGTCCCCAAGGGCGTTAGGTGTGACTTTTCACACTGCCAACGTAAGGAAGGTCGCCATACTATTTTATGAACACCATACCGTAACTTTCCGGGTTACACGTCGCAAATTCGAATTTATGATTTAGTGCCTGGAAAGAGAATCGAACCCTCGTCCTTAAGGGCGTTAGGTATGACTTTCTGCACAGCCAACGTAAGGAACATCTTCATACTATTTTTATGAACACCATACCGTAACATTCTGGGTTACACACCGCAAATTCGAATTTATGACAAAGTGCCTGGGAGGGAATCGAACCCTCGTCCCCAAGGGCGTTAGGTGTGACTTTTCACACTGCCAACGTAAGAATGGTCTCCATACTATTTTATGAACACAATACCGTAACTTTCCGGGTTACACACCGCAAATTCGAATTGATGACAGTGCCTGGCCGGGAATCGAACTCTCGACCCCAAGGGCGTTAGGTGTGACATCGAACAGTCAACGTAATGAACATCTGAATACTATTTTTATGAACACCATACCGTAACATTCTAGGTTACACACCGCAAATTCGAATATATGAATTAATGCCTGGCTCGGGAATCGATCCCTCGTCCCCAAGTGCGTTAGGTGTGACTTTACGCACAGCCTTTGCTAGGAACGTCTCCATACTATTTTTATGACCAACATACCGTAACATTCTGGGTTACACACCGCAAATTCGAATTTATGACTTAGTGCCTGGCCGGGAATCGAACTCTCGACCCCAAGGACGTTAGGTATGACTTTCTGCACAGCCAATGTAATGAACGTCTCCATACTAATTTTATGAGCACCATACCGTAACAATCTGGGTTACACACCGCAAATTCGAATTTATGACTTAGTGCCTGGCCGGGAATCGAACACTCGACCCCAAGGGCGTTAGGTGTGACTTATCGCACTGCCAACGTAATGAACATCTGAATACTATTTTTATGAACACCATACCGTAACATTCTGGGTCACACCGCAAATTTCTAATTTTAGACTAAGTGCCTGGGAGGGAATCGAACCCTCGTCCCCAAGGGCGTTAGGTGTGACTTTTCGCACAGCCAACGTAGGAACGTCTTCATACTATTTTTATGAACACCATACCGAAAAATTCCGGGTCACACACCGCAAATTCGAATTTATGACATAGTGCCTGGAACGGGAAACGAACCCTCGTCCCCAGGGGCGTTAGGTATGACTTTCTGCACAGCCAATGTAATGAACGTCTCCATACTATTTTTATGAACACAATACCGCAACATTCTAGGTTGCACACCGCAAATTCGAATTTATGACTTAGTGCCTGGCCGGGAATCGAACTCTCGACCCCAAGGGCGTTAGGTGTGACTTTTCACACTGCCAACGTAAGGAAGGTCGCCATACTATTTTATGAACACAATACCGTAACTTTCCGGGTTACACGTCGCAAATTCGAATTTATGACTTAGTGCCTGGAAAGAGAATCGAACCCTCGTCCCCAAGGGCGTTAGGTATGACTTTTCGCACAGCCAATGTAATGAACGTCTCCATACTAATTTTATGAACACCATACCGTAACATTCTGGGTTACACACCGCAAATTCAAATTTATGACTTAGTGCCTGGCTCGGGAATCAAACCCTCGTCCCCAAGGGCGTTAGGTGTGACTTTTCACACTGCCAACGTAAGGAAGGTCGCCATACTATTTTATGAACACCATACCGTAACTTTCCGGGTTACACGTCGCAAATTCGAATTTATGATTTAGTGCCTGGAAAGAGAATCGAACCCTCGTCCTTAAGGGCGTTAGGTATGACTTTCTGCACAGCCAACGTAAGGAACATCTTCATACTATTTTTATGAACACCATACCGTAACATTCTGGGTTACACACCGCAAATTCGAATTTATGACAAAGTGCCTGGGAGGGAATCGAACCCTCGTCCCCAAGGGCGTTAGGTGTGACTTTTCACACTGCCAACGTAAGGAAGGTCGCCATACTATTTTATGAACACCATACCGTAACTTTCCGGGTTACACGTCGCAAATTCGAATTTATGATTTAGTGCCTGGAAAGAGAATCGAACCCTCGTCCTTAAGGGCGTTAGGTATGACTTTCTGCACAGCCAACGTAAGGAACATCTTCATACTATTTTTATGAACACCATACCGTAACATTCTGGGTTACACACCGCAAATTCGAATTTATGACAAAGTGCCTGGGAGGGAATCGAACCCTCGTCCCCAAGGGCGTTAGGTGTGACTTTTCACACTGCCAACGTAAGAATGGTCTCCATACTATTTTATGAACACAATACCGTAACTTTCCGGGTTACACACCGCAAATTCGAATTGATGACAGTGCCTGGCCGGGAATCGAACTCTCGACCCCAAGGGCGTTAGGTGTGACATCGAACAGTCAACGTAATGAACATCTGAATACTATTTTTATGAACACCATACCGTAACATTCTAGGTTACACACCGCAAATTCGAATATATGAATTAATGCCTGGCTCGGGAATCGATCCCTCGTCCCCAAGTGCGTTAGGTGTGACTTTACGCACAGCCTTTGCTAGGAACGTCTCCATACTATTTTTATGACCAACATACCGTAACATTCTGGGTTACACACCGCAAATTCGAATTTATGACTTAGTGCCTGCCCGGGAATCGAACTCTCGACCCCAAGGGCGTTAGGTATGACTTTCTGCACAGCCAATGTAATGAACGTCTCCATACTAATTTTATGAGCACCATACTGTAACAATCAGGGTTACACACCGCAAATTCGAATTGATGACTTAGTGCCTGGCCGGGAATCGAACTCTCGACCCCAAGGGCGTTAGGTGTGACTTATCGCACAGCCAACGTAATGAACATCTGAATACTATTTTTATGAAGACCATACCGTAACATTCTAGGTAAGACACCGCAAATTCGAATATATGAATTAATGCCTGGCTCGGGAATCGAACCCTCGTCCCCAAGTGCGTTAGGTTCGACTTTTCGCACAGCCATTGCTAGGAACGTCTCCATACTATTTTTATGACCACCATACCGTAACATTCTGGGTTACACACCGCAAATTCGAATTTATGACTTAGTGCCTGGCCGGGAATCGAACTCTCGACCCCAAGGACGTTAGGTATGACTTTCTGCACAGCCAATGTAATGAACGTCTCCATACTAATTTTATGAGCACCATACCGTAACAATTTGGGTTACACACCGCAAATTCGAATTTATGATTTAGTGCCTGGCCGGGAATCGAACTCTCGACGCCAAGGGCGTTATGTGTGACTCTTCACACTGCCGACGTAAGGAAGGTCTCCATACTATTTTTATGAACACAATACCGTAACATTCCGGGTTACACACCGCAAATTCGAATTTATGACATAGTGCCTGGAACGGGAATCGAACCCTCGTCCCCATGGGCGTTAGGTATGACTTTCTGCACAGCCAATGTAATGAACGTCTCCATACTATTTTTATGAGCACCATACCGTAACATTCTAGGTTGCACACCGCAAATTCGAATTTATGACTTAGTGCCTGGCCGGGAATCGAACTCTCGACCCCAAGGGCGTTATGTGTGGTTTTTCGCACAGTGATCGTAAGGAACGTCTTCATACTTTTTTTTATGAACACCGTACCGTAAAATTCTGGGTTATACACCGCAAATTCGAATTTATGACTTTGTGCCTGGCCGGGAATAGAACTGTCGACCCCAAGGGCGTTATCGTGGTCTTTCGCACAGCCAACGTAAGGAACGTCTTCATACTATTTTTATGAACACCGTACCGTAAAATTCTGGGTTATGCACCGCAAATTCGAATTTATGACTTATTGCCAGGCCGGGAATCGAACCCTCGTCCCCAAGGACGGTAGGTATGACTTTCTGTACAGCCAATGTAATGAACGTCTCCATACTATTTTTATGAACACCATACCGTTAAATTCCGGGTCACACACCGCAAATTCGAATTTATGACATAGTGCCTGGAACGGGAATCGAACCCTTGTCCCCATGGGCGTTAGGTATGACTTTCTGCACAGCCAATGTAATGAACGTCTCCATACTATTTTTATGAGCACCATACCGTAAAATTCCGGGTCACACACCGCAAATTCGAATTTATGACGTAGTGCCTGGGAGGGAATCGAACCCTCGTCCCCAAGGGCGTTAGGTGTGACTTTTCGCACAGCCAACGTAGGAACGTCTTTATACTATTTTTATGAACACCATACCTTAACATTCTGGGTTACACACCGGAAAATCGAATTTATGACTTAGTACTTGGGAGGGAACCGAATCCCGAAATTCTAGATATTTACGGGTGACTTTTCGCAAATCCAATGCAAGAAACGTCTTAATACAGATACAACACCGTACGAATCCGGGTCATACAACGCAAATTCGATTATACCACTTAGTACATGGGAGGATAATCGAATCCCGAACTTCAAGGGTGCTACGGGTGACTTTTTTCATATCCAAACCAAGAAACGTATTAATACTAATTAAATCAACATAACACCGTACGCATCCGGGTCATACATCGCAAATTCAATTATTCTTCTTAGTACAAGGGAGGGGAATCGAATCCCTAACTTCGAGGAGGGTGCTACGTGTGACTTTACGCATATCCTATGCAAGAAACGTCTTAATGCTAATTTTATGATCACATAACCGTGCCTGGTTCATGAATCGCAAATTCGAATTTACTATAGACTTCAGGAAAGTGGATCGAACCCTTGAACATAAAGACGTCACAGGTTACGTTTCGCATATTCGATGTATGATTTTTTTTAAACTACTGTGTTTTTATGAACAGAATACTACACAGATCCAGGTCATACATCTCAAATATATCGGTGCAAATTTGTTCAAATGCATTTTTTTTTTTTTTTTTTTGTCAGACGCTCGGAGGGGAACTATAGAGCATCCAGTGTTTAGAAAAGACTGTGGGTCTTAAGGGCTTTTACTTTTAAGGGAAACCCCACCACTGGTTTTGTTATCTCACCTTTTAACATGAAAGAACTCAGAACATATATATTTTTCGTCATAATAGCTTCCTACAAATATCTGCCAACTGATTACCTTTGTTATTGCATACAAGTATCGTTTATATTACGTCTTAGTGATTTGAACATTTTCGAGGTTAGCACGCTGGAAAGAACATCCTCGTCCCGTGCTGCATGCTCGCCCGGAGTGGAGCACGTGCTCAGTTCCTCCGGCAACATAAGTTCTGAAGCACTATCCGTCATTGGTGTTATTGTTGTACTGTATGTCTGTTTTATTTTCTGTTCGATCGAATCAGGGCTGCCGACAGTTGGGTTCGAACCCACTATCTCCCGAATGCAAGTTCACAGCTGTGCGCCCCTAACCACATGGCTAACTCACTACAATATTACGAATATTAATCTAAACAAAACAACAAGAATAGAATTGAAAGAAACTAAAATATAGCCTAACTAATACCAAAAAAAGTTATGATCAACAGTATTGCTGACGTAAAAATAGTTAACATCGTTAGCATACAGTACATCCGAGAAGGAAGGAAGGGTTGTGCTCTCGACATCTGTCAATCAGTAATGCGTCATATCACAACGAAATGAATGTCGTTATTGGTTCTCTTCACGTACGCGTACGGTATCCATACCTGCCAAGTTTTCCGGTTTTCCCGGAAGGTTTCCGGATTTTGGGGGTGTTATCCGGTTCTCCGGATTAACATAGTTTTTTTTTTCGGATTTTCAACTCCCTAGCTTTCTCCCGTTCTCTGCTTCCAAATCGCATTTCAATTTTGATTTTTGATAATAGCTCCTATTCCGAGATTCGAGTGTTTAAATTCGACTGAAAATCGACTGATAAGACTCAGGGTGTCTACCGGTAACGAAAAGTAACGAAAAAGTAGCTAATTTTATGAAGGTAACGAAAAGTAGCTAATTCTTATGTCTGGATAGTTGGAGGTAACGAAAATTCGCCGAGGTCTGTTAAAATCATTTAAACCCGCGCCGCTAGGCTCGCAGATGCGATGAAGCGAGTTTCACGCAAGCGGCGCCGATTGCGTGAGCTATATTTCCCCGTGCACGACCTCAAGGAAATGCATACTGAGGATTCCTTCAGTGGTGCTGTATACATCGGTTCAACGTTTATTTTCGGCATCAAGAAGAGTTTAGTTTTGTGTGAAATATTTTTCTGTATTAATCGGAAACCTGACTTTTCGCGAGACGTTTATTCGCAATAACTTCCGAAACTCAACAGAAACCACTCACTTCTGTTATTGGCCTCTAAATTTGTGTATATCAAATTGAATTCTAGAAATAACGCGATATAATGTATTGTCGCAATCTTGCGAAATGATACCGTTTCAAAAAATTATCGCAAATATGCTTCGAAATACAGACTATATTTTAAAAAACTATCCGTCTAGTGAATTTGCGACTTCAAGTGTGGTTAATTCGAAACTCCGTTATATGTCCATTTTTCCTTAGAACTATGGTTCCATTGGATATATAATCTAACCGGTTATCTCGAAAACTTGTACAATTTGAATTCGAAAGAAAATGTGCCCTCTTGTCGGATTATTCGTGCAATCCTCTCTGAATAATTCATAATAACCGATATCTACTTCGAACGTTCATCCTGTCCGCACGACTTGCCTGCGGGAATCTCGTCAAACGGACCACGATCGACGCCAGTTGCGTAAAATTATAAAACCAGTGCCCGGCCGCGAACTTATGTCCTCAAGGACTGCGGAAATCAAGGTGCCGATCATACAACATGTCCATAACTGCTCGTGAATTTTAACCATGCCCAACCTCGAGCTCACCTCCGCCATTCTGCCAAGACAGATAGACAGGCAGATAATCGTTGAACGGCCGGATGCGGTGCCGATTGCATAATATCGCGTTCTCATTGTGCAACCGTGAGGACAACGTGAATCTCGTAAAACGACCGAGAGCGGCAGCGATTGTGATACTTCGCGATATTTCTCCGCATTCGATGACGAGTGCAACTGGATTCTTGTCAAATGGACAGCAAGCGGTACCGATTGCGTAATAATATCTTACCATATGTTTCCGTGCCCGACCTCAAGGACAATAGAAATCTCGTCGAACGACTAAAAGTGACACCGATTATGTAATCGCGATTTTCTCCGTGTTCTATCTAAAAAACTACGAATCGCGTCAAACGGTTGAGACCAGCGTCGATCGTGTAACGTCTCGATATTTCTCCGTAACTGACTGCGAAGACATAATTCGGTGACGATCACGTTACGTCGCATATATTTCTTCGTGGTCTACCGCAGGGACAAAGGAAATCTCCCCAAACGGCCAAGATCAGAGCAACTTCTTGGTAATCATAACTACTTGTACACAAGACGGCATATTTGCTGAATCATCTCATTTGATATTAAATATCCATTATTTATTTTTATCTAAATTTTTATGACACCATAAGTGAATCTTATTCACTGCTTTAAACACAGTTCATTGTTGTTTTCCTTCACGCGCGATGAGCTTCTATGGTTGCCGACGGCAGACGTATCTTGAATTAAAATGTAACTAAAATTAAATAAAAGGTAGCTAAATAACTAATTTTTACTTCATCCTTACAGTAGACACCCTGTAAAGTTTATCGATAATCCCGTCTCGCAGATTATCGCTGCGCTTTTGTCATTAATTCCTTGTGTTTGACATTACGCTGAAAGTCTGGTAGTTCTGGTATTCGTTCAACTGTGTGACAAATTTTTGTGTGATTTAGTGTTTTCGTGATGAATTCAAGTAAGAAACAATATCATCAGTTTTCAGAATTTTTGGAAACTGGCGCAATGAATTAGATAGTCTCACATCACCAAGAGTTTGTAATCTCTTTCCATGTAGTCTTTTATAGCTATTTTTAAGACCTTGCGACGCATGTACGCGTTAAATTTTTGCGCTTTGGGATCTTCTGGATTTCTATTTTTGAAAGTTGGCAGGTATGGGTATCCTTAATACTGGTTCAATCCGTTAACACCTGCAAAACTTTTCCTTCCTGTGCTTGTTCTACTTTAGGCAGCTGCTGGGGTTGTGTTGTGTCGCTAACTTATGAAAGGACAGTACTCGAAGCGGGTGAACATAACGTCCGACGTCAGTGCTACCTCTGCCTAGAGGTAGCAACACTGTCGCCATAAGGCTCCACCGTCTTTTCTAAACTCTGGATGCTCTAAGTTTCATAAAAATAAGTTTCTGAGCAGAAATATTATAGGCATGCTTTGAAGTAATAAAATTATTTTACTCCAGACGTCAAATTATAATGAACATCTAATTCACCACAAGTGTTCAAACCTGGGGTATTCTTCCTGTAGGATGTGGAGCTCCCTTGTTTGTGATTGAGGGTGAGGTGCAGAATAAGTACAGACACGGTAGTGCACTGTTGTGCAATTAGTTGAACAAGTAGACACAGCGCTCGGAAGTAAGGGCAAAATGCATTTGGCACTCGACCCCAGGGGCTACATTTCTCTGCCTAGCTCTCAAGCGAGATCCGTACTGTACCTTTCATTCCAGATTCCAAACCAGTTAGGGTACCCCTGTTGTTAGCTGTATAGTCGTGATTTTCAGAAAGTTAAGTTGTCGATATAGCAAGGTTAGTAGGAATAGGGGAACATAAGAATCTTAATAAATAATCTATTTAATTTTTATTTACTTTTTAGATACATTGTTTGTTGATGTTTGAAGGGGCGAAACAGCAAGGTCATCTGACCCTCTATAACCTTTATAGTGCAAAAGACCTGGGGTATACATATAATTTATTTGATCATTCCTGTTACAGAGTGGTAGAGGGGTATAAATACGGAACTGTTCAATGGGTGTGGTTTTCCTATGTGGGCAATGGAGTAAAAATTGTCCTCCTACAGTTAATGTTGATACTGCGCTTATCACTAATGAGGTTTATTTAAAATGAATTTTTTATAGTACATACAGGGACTTTGTTTTATATGTGACAGGGATTTTCGCTCGCCGGCTCGCCTGTTAAGTCTAACGCCCAAACAACACGACAACTTTGCCAAAAACTGCACTAGATAAATGAAAGGATTTTTGGAATGTTGGGAGTTAGTAAGCTTGAAATATAATTCAGTAATTTCAAAATATCACTTACTATAACACAGAAATTGTAATGAAAATAATTTCGAATCTATGGTGAACACCGTAAACAGCACAATTATTTACTTTCTACCTGAAATATATTTACTCAGTGACTAAAATCATTATAAAACTTAGATTTCAACTTTATTCCAATCTGTCCTAATCTCCTATCTTCAATAAAAGCACCTTCTTCTGCATAACAATGCTTTACATTCACTCAGGACAACGGAACTGACAAGCACGTGCACTGCGGAGACCGCCGCCCGCTGTAATACGGTATATGCTTTCCACCTTTGGTTGCAGATGGCAGTGTAGCTTCACCTTGAATACACACACTTTATTGAAAACTACAAACAAACTGAAATACACTGCGAACAACGAAGACCATGAATAATAGTTATTATTACTAAAGTTAACCAGGCCTGACAGTACTGTCCACTGGGCTGGTACACTGCACAGAGTTTATTCTCCGAATGTAGTTCCATCGGTTGCCAGACTAACGTATGCAGTATACATGGAAGAAAAGGTTACAGGAACAAATATAAACAGTTTATAAATAGAACATCATGCTTAAATAATAAAATGATCAAAACACAGAATTATAGTCTTAACATTCAGACCAGCTATCCACTCAAGGTCCTATGTTGTAACATCGTGAAAGTCTTTCTGATCACCCAAGTTGACTTGGATAATATTTCACATTTGATTTGCTCCAACCTTCCTGTTGAGCTGGCAAACCCTGAGGCTAGGTCCAATATTCCTTGTCTTGTGGCCCTGATGTAACTTTGATTCCAAGAAGATCAGTCCTGCTGCCAGATCACTGTTGCTCGATTAGCACCACCCAGGGGTCACGTGTAGGGTTCTTGAAGGTAAAACCTACGGACGTGAGCAACTTCAACCCCCATACCAGAGAGTACTGTCCACGGTTCACAGACCTTGCGCCAATGCTTGTCAACGAAGAGAAGTGTATTAAGTTTTTACACGACGAAGGACTGCTGAGATACAAAAAACTCTGCTCTGAGTGTGACTCCCTCCTTCATCCATTACCTGTGCGAGGGAGACTATTTGAACAGTTCAGATGCAGCAGAGGCCACGAGAAGGTTACGCAGTCCGTTAAGAAAGGGACTTGGCCGGAAAAATAGAAGCTGCCTCCGTCACAAATCCTTCTGGTGACCTACTGTTTTGGCCGTGGATTTGATTACAAGGAAAAGCGAACGCCGTGTTCCACAGCTGTACGTGTTATGAGCAATCGAAAAGTAGCGGACTGCTTTAGTTACTGTCGCAAAATATGTGTATAACAACAGAGGAAGAATTGGTGGCCCATGGCACATCGTCCAGATAGATGAATGTAAAATTGGTTGGTGGAAATATCATTGTGGACGGGCCGTCGAAGGAAAATGGATTCTTGGTATATTAGACACTACAACCAATGAAGTTTGGATGGCTGTGTGTCCTAATAATAACAGAGACGCCGTCATACTCTACCAACTCGAAGCACAGCATGTAGAGTAGACCAGCACAATTCATACCGAGTGTTGGAGAGGTTATAATAGTTTGCTTGCTGGAGGATTCGCTAGGCATCTGACAGTGAATCATTCTGTAACCTTTGTCTATTCAATTACGCGTGCCAATAGGAAAGCAGACTCTTTCCAAGAAATCATCAAAGACATTTGTCAGGTGTATCCCGTCGTGGTGTTTATTGAGCACAGCAAAGCCCAGACATCTAAGCTCTTGTAAGTTGACCTCTGAGACCTGTAACAAAATTAACAAATAAATTAAAGATGGAGTAGGAGGCAGTTGATTAATAGTTGTGTCTGGACAGGAACATGTACATTACTTCTTATCAGCATTAGAATTCGGAGAGGTATGTTGTTAGGTACCATCATGGCATATCCTGGAAATAAGGTGCCCGATGTGCTGCAATTCAAAAGTCAACCAGATCGTGTCACACTGTTAAAGGGTCTCCTGAAGAAATAATTTCTAAACAGCAAATTCAATACTGATCATAACCTGAGAATTATGGAGTGAATGGGACCCCGCTGGTGGATCAAGAAACGAAGCAGATAGTCATAGAACAACGTAGAAAGCATTCCGAGACATGATAGGTGAAAGCTGTGGGTAGTGTTAGTCGACTACACCAAGGTGTTCGATCTATTCCATAGAAACACTCCGATCAGGAAGCATGATAGGAAAAGAACACTATCACACTAGACCAACAAAGTATATCCTCCACAAGAACAACATGCAGATAGTTGATAGCATAGTCCAATCCGAATCAATTGAAAAAACGAACGGAATGCTATAGGGCGGCCCCCCGAGCCTGCTACTGTTCAACATTGTTGAAGAAATTGACGTCGACGGAGTGAACAAATACCTATGCCCTGAACCCATATTTTGAAGGAAGGGAGCTTTTAGTATTACGTGACCATCAAACGTGCGATTATGAGCCACGGACCTCCTTATTGTGCGGAATCCGAACGACAGGACATGGCATTTCACATCGAAAATCGCACATGCATTGAACCCGGTCCACCTTGGCGAGTGGTCAACAGCTAGACTGCTGCGTCACTACACCCCGAACCCGTATTTTGCTTGAGTATCAATGACTTTAGGCCACTACTATTTTAGAATGATTAAATTGATTTATTGTGAAGAGATTATAGATAGTTTAACGATGTTTTCATACAACGCAAGTTTAGTGACTGTTATTTAATGAAGGTAATTTACATTACTTTATCGAGTGGAAAATTTTATGCAAGTTTTATGAGACAATAGTTGGAATTTTAGACAAATGAACTTGTGAATTTAGGTTAATGAAAATTTCTGAACTACACAAATAAGGTTTATGGATAATATTGAGGAACATTCTATGGAATTTTATGGATTATTTAAGAGTCTATTAGACAGATATGATCAGCGATATTTACCATAATTTCAAATAGGAATATTGGTAGGAGAGGAGAGAGCGTCATTTGGAACACTGGTATAATTTATTGAGAATGGTTATTACAGTAGGATTGAACGGTTCCTCAGTTTAGGGGCTATGACAGTGCGATCATGTAGCCCCGTGTACCTTGGTTGTGTGTAGAATTTTTCTTATAACCGGTGTCAATTGTGATGGCTGTATTAAAGTGTGTTATCTGTAATTCAGGTAAGGACTGCAGACGATGATTTTCAAGCAGTTCCTACTCTTGCTACCAAATGCTACAGACCACAACACTTAGCTGTGAACTAGGCTACTAGATGCCACTGCAAGCAGCACCTGGCGACGAACGTTGGAACTTGTAGTGTTAATCAAATCTAACCTACAAATATAGCTACACACAATTGAAGTTAGTGGAAGGTTCTTTTATCATGCCATAAATCAATGACATGGGCCCGCTGGCTTTACTTCCCCTCCGAAGGAAGGCATAATGAGGGATTTTAGCGCTTTTAAAAAATCCGACGACTTCGGTCTGGTTTGAACCCGCGATCTTGGGCATAGAAGCTCAGCATGCTACCGTCTGCGCCACCGCATTTGCTTACAGTAGAATGTTAATATGGTCATTCATAACTCAGTCAGTAGGCTAAACTTGTCAACCCTAGGGCTGCGTGGCGCAGTCGGTAGTGGCACTGGGCTTCTAACTGAAAGGGAGTGGGTTCGATCTCCACCCAGTAGTGGATTTTAGAAACAAAACTACCAATTTCGGAAATGCATATAGCCCTGGGGTTCACTCAGCCTACACCAGAAATGAGTACCAGGGTAATTCCTGGGAGCAAAAACGGCCGGGCATGGAGCTGACAACTCCATCCCATCCAGTGCCAATGTCATAAATAGTGGAAGACTCTACCTTCCACTACTCCCAGGGCCTCCATGGCCTGTGCGGAGTGGGCTTTGCTTTGCCTAATCAATACAACCCAGCGTAAGGTTAAAAGGCGCACAGACGGTAGGTTTTTACCGACTCGATTCACTGACATCGTTACTGCTCGGCTTCCTATGGTCTAAAATAAATTATTTTCTACAGGAACCTTCCTCGAGAAATCCTTTTCAGTGGTGAAAAACGCATCAAAATCCATCCAGAGGATCTCGAGATTACCCGGAACATCTAAGAATTGGGGACTTTGTTTTGTACTAAGTAGAGATTATTATTAAATACTAGCTATAGCCGGCAAGCTTTGCAATGCCAATCAAAGACAAATAGAAAGAAAGGAGGATAATAATGTTATTTCTTTTACGTCCCTTTTAACAACTGCCGGGGTGCTGGAATTTTGGCCCGAAGGGGACCTTTAACTTGCAGTAAATCTACTGACATGGCCCCCTTGCATTTAAGGGCAAATGACCTAGATGTAACAAAATTACAATTCAAACACTTATTTTTATTCTTTCTTTATGCACGTTAAAGATCCCCTTCGGGCCAAAATTCTGTCACCCTGGCGTCTCAAAAAGCCGCAGTTGTTAAAAGGGATGTAAAACCAATAACATTATTATTATCTACCTTTCTTTTTATCTGTCTTTGATTGGCATTGCAACGCATGCCGGGGTATAGCTAGTAAATAATAAATGATGATGTAAATTTAAACAGCATTTTACGAAATAAAGGAATATAAATAAAGTGTAGGGGAAGCATGAACATTTAAGCATGTAAGGTATATTACAGCAGAAAAACAAGTACCGGTATGTGTTATGGTAATAGAAGTAAGGATCTGCTATTGTTGTGAAAGGAATAGTATTGGGATTGAAAAGATATATCTTCAACAATGTAGATGTTGTTGACCATTATATACGTAACGAATTTATGACGAGCTATATAGAGTATTGACACAATCAATGACATGTATAAAAGTACTTCAATATGTTGTCACTGTTCATTTTTAGGTTACTTTAAGGTTAGTAGCAAGGCCACATCTTGCTGCTGGGTCAGGGCAGGAAATCTAGTGCATGGAGCTATGGGATTTTTTTTTTTGCATATTAAGGCTTTCACGGCCCGGATTATTATATAAATAATTCATGCTTTTGGGCTAATGCCGTGTGTATTTTTAATTTGAACCATACGTTTCGGAGAAACCTTGCCTCCTTTTTCAATGGAAATAAACAATGTGGCCAAAGAAAGTAAATCAATGAGATTACAAAAAATTATATATAAATTCCTCTGTTCGTCACCAGAGAGCAGCTGCCAGAAATTACTGTATGGACCATGGTGGAACGGCGGACAGAGTAGTAAGTAACGAGAAGGTAAAAGGGGCGGTGTGAAAATATAGAAACTCCTCGAAGAATGAGGCGCGGGGGGGGGGGGGGAGGTGGGAGGGTTAGATGGATATAAGGAAACATAAACAAAGGGGAAGTGTATCTGAACGATACCTAACGTCATACAGTCAACGACGAAAAAACAGATGGAAACTCCTCCAGTGACGAACAAAGGAGATCAAATCCAGGCTCTGAACCCTACAGGGAAAAAGTACAATTTTAAATATGTGAAGAACAGAGAGACTGAGAGGAAATATCTCCCTAGATCCTTAATAACTGGTAGCCAAGTGTCACTTTACTGATATCCAGTGTCTCTGTTAAAATTATTGGGATTTTTACGAATTTCAACTGCCTCCCTTATAATTCTAGACCAGTTGTGCTTAACAAGGGCAGTGAGGTGGGAGGGGCCATGCTCATTTGAGTTCCTTATCTGCTAAGATATTTCTTTTTATGATTGTCAATTGTTTCTGATTCTTATTGTTTTCATTTTTGGGTTGTGTAAAATTATAATTATAGGCTATGTTTTGTAAAGATGAAGGGAAGTCTTAGTATCTGTTGAGATTTTCTATGAGGATCGTAGAAAATAAGAGGGGAGAAGGGATGTTTTTTTGGAAGGTTGGGTTAAGTTTAATGATGGTCTGGTGTTGTCTGGAGGATATGATATGGTTTCTTTTTATGACAATAAATGGAGAAAGGCTTTGAGGAAAGTGTTTTGATGAAGTGCTTGGAATGGTGCTAGTAAGAATTGCATTGGAGGCAAGTAGAGTAAGGTGAAAGATATAAATTGCATGAGTGTATCAGGTCTGAAGGAGGTGTGTCCAAGCCAGAGAGAGTTGTGGTTTGTAAGAGAAACGTTTCCCTCATTGTGCTACAACAACCATGACCCCGATTAAAAGAACAGTTACAAAGTGAAGGTAACATTCGTGCTATACTGGAATAAGCAAATTTTTCATTTCATTTCATATTTATTTATCAGTGCCTTACACTATATTTACAGTACACTGAAGGGAGTCGCTGAATGGAGCAAAGCCCCTCTTCGCATTTGGGATGCGTTATGAGATAATACTAGGATGCTTTAATGGAAGTCTATAATTAACATTATCCACTATGATTAAGTAAAGAAGTAGAAGAAGAATTGAATATCCCTTAACTGTTACATTATTATTAACAAAATTTAGCAAGGATTTGGATTTAAAGTTTGCTTAGCGTAATCACTTGGCTGA
The DNA here is from genome assembly GCA_946902985.2 of Meconema thalassinum. Taxonomy (NCBI): domain Eukaryota; kingdom Metazoa; phylum Arthropoda; class Insecta; order Orthoptera; family Tettigoniidae; genus Meconema; species Meconema thalassinum. The sequence goes on from OX336388.2 coordinate 38,459,495, forward strand.
AAGTTAACCTGATGTGACGAGTATGAACAAGTACGACTATGTGATAGCAACGATAGATGAGATAGAAATGTTCATGGTAGAAACACTGTCCAGAATTAACACAAGAAGGAATGGATGAAGCCTGTAAATACCGTACGTGATAGAATTTACGATAGAAAGATTAGAAATATAGAAGTTGTTACAGAACTATAGAAGTAGTTGAGTCAGTTGTATAGATTAAAATATTTTATTGCAATAAGGAATGGGATTTGAATTTGAAATTGGAAAGTTTATTATTATTATTTTGAGAAGACTAGGATGTCGTAGAAGAAGAATATTTTATTTTTGAAACTCCTTGTAATTTGAGGGTGTCAGATTCCAAGATCGGCAGTTCTTTCCCAGAAGACATGTACGGTCGTATATTACAACTCTGTAAAATACTCATCTGCACAGGATATGCACTGCGCATGCAACCCAGATGCGAAATTTTGCAGATTACCAACAATATCTCACAGCTCACTCTTAGCTCTCGACTGACTGGACGAAAGTTACTGATGTACCAAAGCTTAGTAATGTACTTAAGTTGGGTGAGTCAAAGTCATTGGTCGCTAGTTGGTTAGACGACGGTCTGGACGATTGCATTGCTCGCTACTTGGTTACAAGACTGTCTGGACGAAACCATTGGCCGGTAGTAGGTTAGAGGAGACTGTCTGGACAATAAATTACTGCTTGCATTACAAGGAAGGGGTTCCGGGCCATAAGCCCCGCCCCAGGTTAGGTTTGAGTTTGTATGCAAAGTCTTATTTCATGTTCACCACTATAGTACGTTAGCAGCAAGGCTGTTGCTTGTATCATAACTAGGGCTCGGATTTTTAGGTAAATAAATATTTTTTTTTGTAAATACATATTTTAAGCATTTTTTATATAAACACATAAATTCCTACTTTTCACTCATTAGCACATAAAAAGACATAATATTTACATTATTTTAGAAATCAGTTTATTGCATTTTTGTTTTGTGTTACTTCAACGGCGAAGAACCTGTGAGCTATGTAATCTTCATGCAGAGCGTATGTCAGCTTGCAACTGTGTTATACTGAACTTGTCGCCCCATGTCACTCACTGTGGAAGCCGGGGATTTCCTTGTCCATAGCCATATAGCACCACGTGCTAGACCTTCCACTCACATGCAGTTCATTTCTGGCACTGTGAAGTGTAAGGCAGTTCTACTATGCCTAAGCTAAAAGCAACTACAAGTTATCGTCTGTTGCAGAATTTAAAGATAATTTTACTTCTGATGGCGGCGTTCTGTTCTGCCAACCATGCGGGCAAGCAATCAAGGCTGAACAGCGGTCTCAAGTTACACAGAGCTTCAAGGGAAAGAAACATATTGGTGCAGTTTCGCGCCTTCAGAATAAGTGTTTTGTGATTATCGTCGTCATGTATCTCGTTGTGTATTGTAATTCTTCAGTAGTCAGTGTGGCATAGCATAAATTGCATTCGTGAGTACTGCATATTGTTTATATTCACAGTAATAAACTAAATTATAACGAAATATTTTAACTTTTTTGGCGCATATTTCAGGTATTTTTAATACATAAAAAATAAATATTTTCCCGATTTTTAGCACCTAAAAATCCGAGCCTTAGTCATAACAAACAAACAGTAAACTTTATACTCACCACAGCCATTCATAACATACTGTTGCACTCTTACAATAATCTAACCATGCGCACTGACGATTTCGACAGCCCACACATGTGGCCTTCGCCCTATCAGGGACACTGTGCTGCCAACTAAACAGATGACGCAACCTCTCGCAGCTGTACGTAGCCTCTGCAGAGAACATTTCCTGGCACCCTGTAGTATTCTTACAACACCAGGTTGTTTAGTCGGAATATTGTGGGGCCATGTCTGAGTAGCCTTCCATGGTTCCATGTTCTACAGTACTTCGTGCTATCCTTGCCTAAAATGAAGAATTATATAATCTGACTTAATAATAATAGGACTAAAATAATAATAGTTGTTGATTATTTAGGGGCTTTGTGACATCGTGGTAATGTATCCCCATGTACTTGGGTGTGTATAGCATTTGCTTGATAACCTGTGTCACTGCGATGTCTAATAATAATGTTATTGTTTTTTACGTCCCTTTTAACTACTCTGGCTTTTAGAGACGCCAGGGTGCTGGAATTGACAGGGGCCATCTTTAATGATTTAAGCGCAGATGAAGAGGATGACAACTTAGAATTTAATGTATCTCCTGAGAAGGTTGTAGGACTCAAAGTGGGCACCAAGATTTTTTTTAGAAATGTGAAATCCCGTATTAGAGATGATCGAGAAAGAAAGAGAGAGTGCAGAGAGGTTCCATTTTTAGAGTATTTTATTACGATCCGGATAGATATTTTTGAAGAATATCAGAATGCCTAGTAAATACTGAATAAAACAAGTATTTTCAAATCCAGAAGTTTTCTCTCACTTTGTAGATGCCCGCCACTACACCAATTTTTCTCTGCCTGATGGTTTGTTGTCGTTGTTGTTGTTTACCGTATATTAGGGGCTGTGACATCGTGGTCATCGCGTATTTGTGTGTGTGTGTGTGAAATTTGTGTGATGTTATTGTGTATTTGTAAATTGGGGATATGATTGGGAAGGAGGCAGCCGTGGCAATGAATTAGGAAATATCCCAGCACTTTCTGGATAACTGAGGTGGGAATCAAACGCTCCTCTTCTTAGTTTAGCCTCATGAGGCTGAGTGAACCCCGTTCCAAACTTCACACCAGAATTGATATTTCTTGGCAGAGCCGTGAATCAATTCCGGAGCTCCGGCGCGCAGCCAAGATCGCTAGTCGCTACACAGCGAGGTGGTCAGCCTGTTAGTTTTTAAGGGATAACAGAAAAAGGCTCTGCCACATACATGTTGTTTCAGGTTACGTCCACTTCCATGTGGTCCATCAAACAAAATCACGAACTAGTTCCGTACTTGTTCTTAATTGGCACCTGTGCATTAAACAAAGGTGGTATCAGTTCAGAACTTCGTGTTGGAACAAACCTATTGTATTCTATTCGCCATGCCAGTACTATAGAAAATATTCTGGATTTTGCATATTCCCTCTAGTATATTCCGCTCTCACAACACAAATATCTCGGGTCTCTACAGAAAATTGTTTTAAGTTGGTATTTTCTCATCCCATCTGCTAGAGAGTAACTATGTAACGTATGCGCATTTATCAAACCTACTGACTTAGTCTAAATCCTGACATCCCTTCTGGGAATGTTTAGCCCAAGGATGTAAATGGACAGCTTGGTATCATGTCCTATTAAGTGTTGTTCTAGAAGTCAGTGACCATGTTTGGACTGACTTACTGACAACGGGAGAGGAAGGAAAGGAAGAATGAAAGAAAGAAAGAAAGAAAGAAAGTTCCTTTTTTATGTGATGTGATGTGGGATATTAATTTAATTCAGTGTAATGTGATGTTGTGTCATAGCAAACTTACCCTTTTATCACATGGACCATGCTTGTCTTATGGATGACTAGTTGCCACTGCCTGCTCAGCTGCTGTTGGGTGGGTGTTGACAAAGAGTGGGTAGGAGAGGGTAACTCCAAATTGCTCCCAGCTCCCCATTCGTGGAAGAAAATCCTGTGAATGGGGTGAATCAATGTTGTAGTTCCTGTAAAAAATACAATTGACATCTTTTATGAAGAATATTCTGGAATAATGGATTTTATTGTATAGTTGTATCACTTCAGGATTAGTATTGTTCTTTAAGTGCTATCAATGGAGGTAGGGACATGTAACCTAGTCAGGGCCCATATGACAATATCATTATCATAATAGGGTAAACCTGGGTAATTTCATGATAATTTTAGGAATATTTCATTTAAAGGGGTAAGAAAATAATTTCAAAATTTTATGAGTTACTTTTCATGAAGCTACAATGTTGGTGCGCAAAGCATCAAGGATAAAGTTGAAATTAAATACACATGACTTCGATTTAAAATCAGTTGAGCCTTGAAAGAATATGTTGGTTATTTCGTGATATCATTGGCAATATCGTGACAACACCTTGATAATTTCGTGATAGTTAAATAAATATATTAAGGAATGCAACGAAAACTTATAATACACATTTATTGAAATAGATCATAACTCCAATATTTAAATATATTAAAAAAAACAGTAATGATAAAAACAACATAGTTCTAGACTAAATACTGTTTATTCAGTCTTCATCAGAACTGATCTGACATCCATCACACATGAAGACATCGTCATTCTCTTCAAATGTGTGCTGGCATTTCGAATGATACCAGATCAAACAGAAACTGCACTGAATCCACTGAGCCCCGGATTTATTCTTTACATCCTCAGAATAACTGCAACCACAAGATCCACAATCCCAGTCATCAACCTTCTTCTTCTTTTTTGTCAGTTTAGGGACAGTTTATCTCACTATCATGACCCTGGGTCCTCTTTTTTAATGTGGAATCCAAGCCTCAGGACGTGACTTTTCACTTCGGTAATCCTATATCCTGCGTTAACCAGAATTGAATCAAGCCTTGGCGAGAGGCAAGGACCACTGCACCTTCAGGCAATGTCATCATAATTACACAATTTATCACACAGCTGACACACAATCATGGAGTGTACAGGGCTGAAGTCTACTATGAAGCAACAACTGCAACTATCACTAACTAATAAGGTCACCTGGTCACTTGCTTCTGTTGGCTATCCCACAGCAATATTGCCATAATACTGGGTGAGTTAGCCGTGGTCGTTAGGGCATTACTGCTGGCAGTCGCTCACATCCGGGAGGCGAGGAGGTTCGAATCCCCCCGCCGGCAACCTTGAAGATGGTCTTCTCTGGTTTCCCATCTTCCTCCCAGTCATATGCCAGGGTTGGTCCCTAACTATAGGCCACAGCCGCTACCTTCCATTCACACTTTCCTCCCCAGATAAGACTCCATACGCGACGGTACGTGTAGCTCCACATAGAGGCAGATACAAAACTTGGGCGAGCCGATCATGTTCTCGGACACTCCCTGCACTAAAAAAGTTAACATTAGTTATGGTATGCTTGGCATTCCATTTTAAAAGAAATTAAATATCGGTAAAATGGTAGGCTTCTTGATTACAATGAATTCCTACTTAAATTTCCTTATTGCCTGGGAATTTGAATAAAGATTTCAGTTCACTTTGTTGTTTATAATAAATTACAGCCTTATATGGCTCAAATACTCCCCTTACCAACCATTACAATTGGATAATTAAATCATCTACATGTCTATAAGTCTTACAGTGTTTGGTTTTAAATCAGCTGATCCTTGGATCACTAGGAGGTGCTGGGGAGCGCTGTTGCTAGTTTTGGCGAAGAGTTTCCGCTATTATTTTTACAGGCTATTTGCTAACGGTATGCCCCAGTACTGTATGTGTATTCTTCAAAGGAGGGTGATGAAACTAAATACCGTTCTTCGAAACCTACATAGTACTATTTCGCACGTGATTTATGAAATCACTATACTCAGTGGAAAGTGAACGCAATTACAGTGTTTATTTATGTATTAATGTATTAATAATGTTTTACATATAAAAACAAACCTAACCTGGGGCTTACGCCCCCAGACCCCATCCTTTGTATACAAATTTTTAAAAACTGAAATTACCTGATTTAGTAGTCGGGAGGATATCAGGAGAGGATTGAGCATTAGATGTTCACTGCTCCGCTGCCATAGACCCACCATCCTGCCCAAATAGCAACACGACTTATATAGTTGAAACCGGAGTTCTGCCCTCCATCTTTCTCACTGAGTCAGTAATGCCAGCCCCACGCGTTTGGTACTATTTCGCACATGATTTATGAAATCATTATACTCAGTGGAAAGTGAACTCAATTACAGTGTTTATTTATGTATTTATAATGTTTTACATATAAGAACAAACCTAACCTGGGGCTTACGCCCCAGACCCCCTTGCTTATGGTACTAGCATTAAGTTTCGACCAGGCAGTACCTAACCTAGTAGCGGACATAAATTCTATCTTATTAATGTTTTACATACAAAAACAAACCTAACCTGGGGCTTACGCCCCAGACCCCCTAGCTACCATTCTTCAAAACCTACATAGCACGCTAAATATCATCCCGAAGACTGGTATATTGGCTTCACCTATACACATCATTAATTACGGTATCAAACTTTCATCAATAACTTACCTTTGCCAAAATAGGATACCGTAGTTATTTCACTCATCGGACAACTGATCCAGCCTGTAGGCTCTCTGGTCCCTCTACTGGACAACTGTACACCAGTAACTTATAACCTGCGGAGTGTCTCCTGCCCTGAGAAATGAGAAAAGAAGAAACACACACTGAGATTAACAGTTCGCTTCCAATCTACGTAATGGGATACCATCGTTTCATTAAACCAGCGCTTAGCAAGGGCAGATGTGGCTCAACTTTAGCAGAATCCTATGACAAAAAACCTGAATTAATAGGATATGGAGCTAACACTCCAGGCAAATGTTCCTATGCGTGGCAAGTCCCTGTCCCACACAATGCCTAACGGCTAATAGGTTATAAATATATTAGCGGAAACTCCGCCATAAAAGCATGCTCTCGCTGTGAGACAGCAATCCACATCATGATGCGAGTTTATAGATCACTCACCATGTGACTCACAGAACTTTCGAAAACAACAATATCACTACGGTATGTTGCTTACAATGCAACATTATGGCATTTCGTGCACATCTTGTCAAAGCTACGGACTTAAATTAATATTGCCCTCGGTTCTCTGATAGTTCAGCCAAACAGAACAGTTGTACATAAATACATTAAAACACAAGTAAGGCTATAACTTACCTGACGAATGTTTATACAACGGGGTACACCTCTCGAATGTCTTCGATGATTTCCTGGAAAGGGTCTGCGTTCCTATTTGCACAGTCCTGACGCCACAGATATTCTATCAGATGCACATCGATTGCATTACGTCGAATTCCCCCCCTCGAAAGACGTCGACGCAGTGTTCGCCAACGTGACTCTATATTGTTGGTATGGGTACGCGTAATTGGATCCACAAAGGTTACAGAATGATTCACAGTCAGATGCTGGGCGAATCCTCCAGGAAGCAATCCGTTATAACCTCTCCAACAATCTGTATGAATTGTGGTGTTCAACTCTACGTGCTGTGTTACGAGTTGGTAGAGTGTGCCGGCGTCTCTCCGATTATTAGGACACACAGCCATCCGAACTTCATTCGTTGTAGTGTCAATCATGCCAAGGATCCATGATCCTTCGACAGGCCGCCCACGATGATGTTTATGCCGACCAATTTTACATTCATCTATCTGGACGATGTGGCCTGGGCCACCAATTCTTCCTCTGGTGTTATATTTGTGTTCCATTGAGCGCACACATATTTCGCGGCAGTAACTAAACCAGTCCGCAACTGTCCGATTGCTCATAACACGACCACCTGCGGAACACTGCGTTCGAGTTTCCTTGTAATCAAATCCACGGGCGAAACAGTAGGTCACCAGAATGATTTGTGACGGAGGCAATTTCGATTTTTCCAGCCAAGTCCCTTTCTTAACGGACTGCGAAACCTTTTCGTGACCTCTGCTGCATCTGAACTCTTCAAATAGTCTCCCACGCACAGGTAATGGATGAAGAGGGGCGTCGCATTCGGAGCACAGCATTCTGGTTCTCAGCAGTCCTTCGTCGTATAAAAACTGAATACACTTCTCTTCGTCTACAAGCATTAGCGCAAGGTCCATGAAACTGGTGTGTGGATCCATTCTTGAATTTGTAAAGAAACGATACTAACAGATTAGGCTATAAGTCTAAAGATTATAAGTCTCGTGGTGCAGTAAACAAGAACCGATCTGCTAATGACTAAGCGTATATCAGTTGGGCACCAGTCGACTGAAGATAATCGAATTAGTCGATAGTGAAAACCTTCGATTGCTTTAAAAGTTACTAATAAAAATATTATTACGACGCAATGGGCTTATTGTAAGATAACTAACTTTACAAATAAATCAGTTTTTAAAAAAATAATTCAGAGACATTCTCCTACACGACTACAAACCCCCATTCAAGGTCTGTGTACTCGAGAGAAGAGATGCTGGGATTCCCCGTCCGTACTACTATCTGATCCAAATATATTCGTCGGCAAGCCGATAGCCACATTAAGCCACATTTACATTTCAAACTAGTATACTTTTAAAATTCAATTCTCAATATCCCAAGCTGATAATGTTGGACTTGATCAAGCAAACCAAAATCAGATTCGATTCTTCTCCCTTGTACTAAGTGGAATAATCGAATTTGCGATGTATGACCTGGATTCGTACGGTGTTGCGTTGATTTGATTAGTATTAAGATGTTTCTTGCTTTGGCTATACGAAAAGTCCCACCTAACGCCCTTGGGGACGAGGGTTCGATTCCCTCCCAGGCACTTAGTCATAAATTCGAATTTGCGGTGTTAACCCAGAATGTTACGGTATGGTGTTCATAAAAATAGTATGGAGACGTTCCTTACGTTGGCTGTGCGAAAAGTCATACCTAACGCCCTTGGGGACGAGGGTTCGATTCCCTCCCAGGCACTAAGTCATAAATTCGAATTTGCGGTGTGTAACCCAGAATGTTACGGTATGGTGTTCATAAAAATAGTATGGAGACGTTCCTTACGTTGGCTGTACGAAAAGTCACACATAACGCCCCTGGGGTGGAGAGTTCGATTTCCGGCCAGGCACTAAGTCATAAATTCGAATTTGCGGTGTGTAACCCTGAATTTTACGGTATGGTGTTCATAAAAATAGTATGGAGACGTTCCTTACGTTGGCTGTGCGAAAAGTCATACCTAACGCCCTAGGGGACGAGGGTTCGATTCCCGTTCCAGGCACTAAGTCATAAATTCGAATTTGCGGTGTGTGACCCGGAATTTTACGGTATGGTGTTCATAAAAATAATATGAAGACGTTCCTACGTTGGCTGTGCGAAAAGTCACACCTAACGCCCTTGAGGACGAAGGTTCGATTCCCTCCCAGGCACTTAGTCATAAATTCGAAATTGCGGTGTGTAACCCAGAATGTTACGGTATGGTGTTCATAAAAATAGTATGGAGACGTTCCTTACGTTGGCTGTGCGAAAAGTCATACCTAACGCCCTTGGGGACGAGGGTTCGATTCCCTCCCAGGCACTAAGTCATAAATTCGAATTTGCGGTGTGTAACCCAGAATGTTACGGTATGGTGTTCATAAAAATAGTATGGAGACATTCCTTACGTTGGCTGTACGAAAAGTCACACATAACGCCCCTGGGGTGGAGAGTTCGATTTCCGGCCAGGCACTAAGTCATAAATTCGAATTTGCGGTGTGTAACCCTGAATTTTACGGTATGGTGTTCATAAAAATAGTATGGAGACGTTCCTTACGTTGGCTGTGCGAAAAGTCATACCTAACGCCCTAGGGGACGAGGGTTCGATTCCCGTTCCAGGCACTAAGTCATAAATTCGAATTTGCGGTGTGTGACCCGGAATTTTACGGTATGGTGTTCATAAAAATAATATGAAGACGTTCCTACGTTGGCTGTGCGAAAAGTCACACCTAACGCCCTTGAGGACGAAGGTTCGATTCCCTCCCAGGCACTTAGTCATAAATTCGAAATTGCGGTGTGTAACCCAGAATGTTACGGTATGTTGTTCATAAAAATAGTATGGAGACGTTCCTAACAATGGCTGTGCGAAAAGTCACACCTAACGCCCTTGGGGACGAGGGTTCGATTCTCGTGCCAGGCATTAATCATAAATTAGAATTTGCGGTGTGTAACCCAGAAAGTTACGGTATGTTGTTCATAAAAAATAGTATGGAGACGTTCCTAACAATGGCTGTGCGAAAAGTCACATCTAACGCACTTGGACGGGGCCCCAGCTGAGTCCGGCATTGTTTCCACTTACTTGTGCCGGGCTCCTCTCTGTCTTCTTTCCTGTCGACCTCACTTGGTCAACTCTTGTTCTCTTCCGACCCCGACGGTATTAGGGTATCCGAGGCCTAGGGAGTCTCTTCCTTTCCCGCCTTAATTGGCCCTTGTCTCATCTTTTCTGATTCCCTCCTTCTGCGAGGGGTCAGCCTTCTTTTTCTTTTCCTGTTATCTCCTGCCTTCTGCTCAAGGCCCTCAAGGAGGCCGGGTGTATGTAGCCCCACCACTTTTGGTGCTCCCTAGATAATGCTACACCCTCAGGGGCTCACGGTTGGTGAGTTCGGGAGTTGGCGACCCCGAGGGATTCCTGAGCTGAGTCCGTTTTCCCCTTTTCTCCCCTACCTTCGGGGCGGACCCTCTCCTCTTTCACTTTCCTATCTGCCTTCCATGGCTCTCCTTCCTTCCAAGTCCCTCAATCCGCATTCTTCGAGGGTTGAGGGCATTTCTTTTCCTCCTGTCCTTTATTTGCCTTATTCTCCTTTCGTTTTCCATTTCTTCTTCTAGTATGTAAGTTGGTAGTTAGTTTTATTTTTAAGTTTGCATTTCATTTTCATCTTCACGATCACCCAAACCATCAGGGGCCGATAGCCTAGATGTTAGGCCCCTTAAAACAACAATTATCATCATCATCATAACGCACTTGGGGACGAGGGTTCGATTCCCGTGCCAGGCACTAATCATAAATTCGAATTTGCGGTGTGTAACAAGGAATGTTACGGTATGGTGTTCATAAAAATAGTATGGAGACTTTCATTACATTGGCTGTGCAAAAAGGGACACCTTACGCCCTTGGGAACGAGGGTTCGATTCCCGAGCCAGGCACAAAGTCATAAATTCGAATTTGTGGTGTGTAACCCAGAATGTTACGGCATGGTGCTCATAAAAATAGTATGAAGACGTTCATTAAATTGGCTGTGCAGAAAGTCATTCCTAACGCCCTTGGGGTCGAGAGTTCGATTCACGGCCAGGCACAAAATCATAAATTCGAATTTGCGGTGTGTAACCCAGAATGTTACGGTATGGAGTTCATAAAAATAGTATGGAGACCTTCCTTACGTTGGCAGTGTGAAAAGTTACTCTTAAGGTGCGTATACACTTGCGCGCCGCGCAGCTCGCGCGCACCAAGTTCGCTAGATTAGTACGGGGTTTCGAAGCTGCGCGCGCGCGGCGCACGACGATCCATCTCCTGTCGGTTTTTTCCACGCGCACTTTGAGTGTTCGCAGTTCAGATTTGGACGGGATTGTGAGAAGTTCGTTGTTTTTCGCGAGCATCTGATTGCAATATTTGAGCGTTTTGAGTGGTGATAATGGTGTGGTCACACGAATCTGTGATAAAACTGATCGATGTTTATCGCAAAAAGCCTCTTCTGTGGAATCCTCAACATAAGGATCATTTTAAGAAACCATTCGACTAAAAGCAGGTGCCTGGAGGGAAATAGGAGCTCAGATGGATCTATCTGCGGACCAATGCAAGAAGAAGGTGATATCTCTGCTGTCTTCCTACCGGCGTGAGGAAAGTAAAATATATCGCAGGGCGGAAATATGTATCTTCTTTGGAAATGTGGGGTCCAATCTTCTGCAGCAGATTTTCAAAGTCAGAAGGTTACAATCGAGTAAAATTCTTATACTGGCTGATTTTTTCTTGTGACTTCAAGTCCATCATTAGCTCCGCACCATTCCTTTTTTTAAACATGTCAGTGTGCCACCAACGTCGTCGTCGTTTCTTTTTCTTTTTGCACAAACGTGCCATTAAAACAGCCGCACCACTCATCACCGCAATCGCGAGGTTTCCCTCGTGCGACGGAGACATGATTATATTTACCACACTCCAAACTGACTAGTGAATGTTCGTGGGTTTCCTATGGATCGCGAGAGGTTCGTTTAAATAATAATTCTGGTCGAGCAACACACGCGCGGCGCAAGCACCGCGCGCAGTGTGCGGCGCGCAAGTGTATACCCACCTTTAACGCCCTTGGGGACGAGGGTTCGATTCTCTGTCCAGGCACTAAGTCATAAATTCGAATTTGCGGCGTGTAACCCAGAATGTTACGGTATGGTGTTCTTAAAAATAGTATGGAGACGTTCCTTACGTTGGCTGTGCGAAAAGTCATACCTAACGCCCTTGGGGACGAGGGTTCGATTCTCATTCCAGGCACTAAGTCATAAATTCGAATTTGCGATGTGTAACCCGGAAAGTTACGGTATTGTGTTCATAAAATAGTATGGCGACCTTCCTTACGTTGGCAGTGTGAAAAGTTACTCTTAACGCCCTTGGGGACGAGGGTTCGATTCTCTGTCCAGGCACTAAGTCATACATTCGAATTTGCGGTGTGTAACCCGGAAAGTTACGGTATGGTGTTCATAAAATACACACATCAAAAAAAGTTTTGCATCACCTCGGTTCCCAGATCTCCGGCATATAGACGTTGACTGTGTATATTGTATCCAAGATACAGTCCCTTTGACTGTTCATAGATGTCACTAAAACTGCTCAAAGATGTAAACAACCATGCATGAGCAGGGCCTATTAGACGGAGAGGGTACGACAGCCGATCAGTTCCAGTCATTCCACCAGGACGAAGGTACGCTGCTCATGTTGTCTGTAGTTCTACCATGCCTAGAAGGTCAATACCGCAGTTCGATCGCGTCCGCATTGTTACTTTGTGTCAAGAAGGGCTCTCAACAAGGGAAGTTTCCAGGCGTCTCAGAGTGAACCAAAGCGATGTTGTTCGGACATGGAGGAGGTACAGAGATACAGGAACTGTCGATGACAGGCCTCGCTCAGGCCGCCCAAGGGCTACTACTGTAGTGGATGACCGCTACTTACGGATTGCCGCTCGGAGGAACCCTGACAGCAATGCCACCATGTTGAATAATGCGTTTCGTTCAGCCACAGGATGTCGTGTTTCAACTCAAACTGTGCGCAATAGGCTGCATGATGCGCAACTTCACTCCCGACGTCCATGGCGAGGTCCAGCTTTGCAACCCCGACACCATGCAGCGCGGTACAGATGGGCCCAACAACATGCTGAATGGACCCCACGGAATTGGCATCACGTTCTCTTCACCGATGAGTGTCGCATATGCCTTCAACCAGACAATCGTCGGAGACGTGTTTGGAGGCACCCTGGTCAGGCTGAACGTCTTAGACACACTGTCCAGCGAGTGCAGCAAGGTGGTGGTTCCCTGATGTTTTGGGGTGGCATTATGTGGGGCCGACGTACGCCACTGGTGGTCATGGAAGGCTCCGAAACGGCTTTACGATACCTGAATGACATCCTCCGACCCATAGTGCAACCATATCGGCAGAATATTGGAGAGGCATTTGTCTTCATGGACGACAATTCTCGACCTCATCGTGCACATCTTGTGAATGCGTTTCTTCAAGATAACGACATCGCTCGACTACAGTGGCCAGCATGTTCGCCAGACATGAACCCTATCGAACATGCCTGGGATATGTTGAAAAGGGCTGTTTATGGACGTCTTGACCCACCAACCACTCTGAGAGATTTACGCCGAATTGTCGTTGAGGAGTGGGACAATTTGGACCAACAGTGTCTTGATGAACTTGTGGATAGTATGCCACGGCGAATACAGGCATGCATCAATGCAAGAGGACGTGCTACTGGGTATTAGAGGTAGTGGTGTGTACTGCAATCTGGACCATAAATGCTGAAAGTCTAGCTGTATGATGGTACAACATGCAATGTGTGGGTCTCATGAGCAATAAAACGAGCTGAAATGTTGTTTGTGTTGATCTCTATTCCCTTTGTATTTAACGGTTCCGGAACTCTTGGAACCGAGGTGATGCAAAACTTTTTTTGATGTGTGTAGTATGGCGACTTTCATTACATTGGCTGTGCAAAAAGGGACACCTTACGCCCTTGGGAACGAGGGTTCGATTCCCGAGCCAGGCACAAAGTCATAAATTCGAATTTGTGGTGTGTAACCCAGAATGTTACGGCATGGTGCTCATAAAAATAGTATGGAGACGTTCATTAAATTGGCTGTGCAGAAAGTCATTCCTAACGCCCTTGGGGTCGAGAGTTCGATTCACGGCCAGGCACAAAATCATAAATTCGAATTTGCGGTGTGTAACCCAGAATGTTACGGTATGGTGTTCATAAAATAGTATGGAGACCTTCCTTACGTTGACAGTGTGAAAAGTCACACCTAACGCCCTTGGGGACGAGGGTTCCATTCCCGGGCCAGCCACTAAGTCATAAATTCGAATTTGCGGTGTGTAACCTAGAATGTTGCGGTATTGTGTTCATAAAAATAGTATTCAGATATTCATTACGTTGGCTGTGCGATAAGTCACACCTAACGCCCTTGGGATCGAGAGTTCGATTCCCGGGTAGGCACTAAGTCATATATTCGAATTTGCGGTGTGTAACCCGAAATGTTACGGTATGGTGATCATAAAAATAGTATTCAGATGTTCATTACGTTGTCTGTGCGATAAGTCACACCTAACGCCCTTGGGGACGAGTGTTCGAATCCCCAGCCAGGCACTAAGTCATAAATTCGAAATTGCGGCGTATAACCCAGAATGTTACGGTATGGTGTTCATAAAAATAGTATGGAGACGTTCCTTACGTTGGCTGTGCGAAAAGTCATACCTAACGCCCTTGGGGACGAGGGTTCGATTCTCTTTCCAGGCACTAAGTCATAAATTCGAATTTTCGACGTGTAACCCGGAAAGTTACGGTATTGTGTTCATAAAATAGTATGGCGACCTTCCTTACGTTGGCAGTGTGAAAAGTCACACCTAACGCCCTTGGGGACGAGGGTTCCATTCCCGAGACAGGCACTAAGTCATAAATTCGAATTTGCGGTGTGTAACCTAGAATGTTGCGGTATTGTGTTCATAAAAATAGTATTCAGATATTCATTGCGTTGGCTGTGCGATCGTTCTATTTTACGTTAGGTCATGTAGGTTTGGAATTTTTAATATATATTTTAATAATTTTATTGCAGTTGGAACTCAAAAAGTGCACGTTTTTAAGAGTGTTTTACACTTATTTTACATCGGTTTGTATTTCTACAGGGAAATAACACATGTTTCACCTGCTAGCCGCTTCATGAACAGCTGTGTGCCCATACACATCAGGGCGCGTCTCGCTTGGAATTTGCGTTGTATGATGTGTTCTTCTTTCTTGCGATTTTCTTTGCCTTCATAGAAATAACAGATGACTGCTGTTTCAGTGAGCCAAGAGAGTGCGTAGATTGTGTTGCTATTGAGTGTAATTCCTTTACTTCCGGTACTTCATTTGTTTGCAGGCGCGAGCCCACCGGCCGCATGCGCGCGGTGGGCTCGCGCCTGCGCATTGGACTGTTCTACGGACTTGTAAAATATTGGTTGCAGCCATCGGCAGTGCGAACCAATATCCGATTTTCCTACCTTTTCAGGGTTTCCAGGGGACAATACCTATTGAAATTGCCATTCATTATGACTAATATACTGGAAATATGTGCTAAATTACGTAATTATATATGTTTCATACTCGTTAAATTTAAACTATGGCAGCCATGTTGCTCACTCCAGCTGAGCAACACATGACGAGACATTGATGTTTCGGCAGTGTGCCCAACATGTAAGATATAAAATACACCACCACTAGGCAAAACCCATTCGTCTGCAGCTGGAAACAGGAATCTGGGCACATTAGGCTGCAACCATTGAACTGGACATGTTAGACTGTAACCATTGTCAAAAACCATTAGATTAGACTAAACGAAGGTTAGAATGGTCGCGGGATGCTTGCGGGGCACGGTCAAAAAAAAAGAACATTGTTCTGGACGAAAGACCACCTATACAATTAGTACCGTATTCATGAGGCTGGCAACACGGTTGTAACGCTGATTATGGCAGACACAGCTGGAATTTTTACTATATAAGTCATGTTATAATTAGGGATGGCGGGTGGGTTATAGATAGTGATGTGCTTGAGCTCGGCTCGAGCTGCTCGAACAGATGACGTCGGAGTTCTAACTTTTGTGCGCGCCGTGACCTATCGGCATGCTCTTATGAGCCCAGAAACCTCAAGAAGGTTGTGTTCGAGCATTGTGCTAGGTGGTACCGGCTCGTCCTGTGTTTGCTATGCACTGCTGTATAGTTTGTGCATATAACCCCTTCAAACTGTATCTGTAATGTGGAGACAGCCACAATCTGTGTTTGTGCGATGATTCGATGCACATGTCTCCCCAGAATATACAAACTGCGTACTGAACATCGTTGGAGTTTACAGAATAAAGTTGACGGGTCACAACGCGTTCTTCGTACAATGATGCGGCAAGAGTATGTGTATAGGTTATAAGTGATTAATTTCTTCCGTTGCAGGAACATATGTTAGCTACTATCCTCGACGTATTACATCCTTCCCAGAAGCCAAAGGTGTATCAGAGATGGGGGGTGGAGAATAATCTTATTAAAATTATTATTAGCCTAGGTACAATTTAATTTACTGTACGTCGCACCGACAGAGATCGGTCGTATGGTGACAATGGGGTAGAAGATGGCTAGATGCGGATGGATGAGGCTGTGGGCTGTATTAAGGTACAGCCCTAGCATGTGCAAATGGGAAACCACGGAAAACCATCTGCAGAAGTGCCCACAGTTGGATTCGAACCACTAACAGTCTAATACGTTCACACATACCGTACGCGAGCGAAAGGTAGCAGAAAATATCGTCCGGGCCGTCAGTGCACCGCCTACTTTATGAGTGGGGTCGCCTAACAGTTCAAACAGGTTCGATTCCGTATCGAGCTACGTTGCGTAACGTGCCTGTGCGAGCCCGCTCGAACTTGAGTATCATTCGCTCCTGCTGGAACAGAAGACGTCAGTTTGAACAAGTTCGAGCTTTGCACGACCTTTTGAGTGCACTGCTACCTATCGGCGTGTTCTTATCAGGCCAGAATCCTCAAGAAGGCTGTGTTCGAGCATTGTGCTAGGCAGAACCGGCTCGTCCTGTGTTTGCTGTGCACTGCTGTATAGTTTGTGCATATAACCCCTTCAAACTGTATCTGTAATGTGGAGACAGCCACAATCTGTGTTTGTGCTATGATTCGATGCACATGTCTCCCCAGAATATACAAACTGCCTACAGAACATAATTGGAGTGTACAGAACAAAGGCGACGGGTCACTACACGTTCATCGTACAATGGTGCGGCAACAGTATGTGAATATGCGAAACCAAAGACGTATCAGTGACGGGGGCGGGAATAATCTATATTAATATTGTTACTATTATGTACCATTTGGTTTACGTCGCACAGACAAAGATAGGTCGTATGGTGACAATGGGACAGAAGAGGGCTAGGCACGAAAGGATGTGGCCGCCTTTAAGGTACAGCCCCAGCATGTGCCTGGTGTGCACGGAAAACCCTCTGCAGGGCTGCCGACAGTGGGATTCGAACCTCTAATAGACTTAATATGTTCACACATAACGTTCGCGAGAGAAAGGTTGCAGAAAACAATGTCTAGGCCGCCAGTGCTCCACATACTTTATGTGTGAGGTCGGCTAACAGTTCAAGCAGGTTCGATACTGTATCGAGCTACGTTGCATATCGATTCGGCACGAGCCCTCTCGAACTTGAGTATCATTCGCCTGTCGCTGGTTATAGACAGCCGGGGAGTGAACTAGATCATTCCCAGATCAGTTTTGAATCATTAGAAGAGGAATTTATTGCAAATTTCAGAAGTTAAAACCTTTGTCAAAACCCATTGCATTGCCCAAAATGAAGGTAAGAATGGTCGGGTTGGCGGGCCACTGTTGACGACACATTAGACTGTAATCATTGTCAAAACCACTGTTTCTTTCATTTGAACCCTCACAAAACTCTACCTATACTGCCTATTCAATTCAGCTGCTGTGGTGTCCCTGTCCTCTCCGCCGAAGTAAACCAACTGACGAGGCCTCCCGGGCGCGCGCTCCCTTTATAGACTAGGGGAGTCGTGCGTGTACTCTGTCGAGCACTGCCCGGGAGGGCCCGTCAGCCGGATTCTCAGCGGAGGTGACAGTTCGCCACGCGAGGCTGATGCCCCGCTCTGCTGCTTGCTTTATTAGGAGAACATACAAAGGCAAGGTGTACATTTGACGATACAACAGCGGGCCTCTGCCCGAAATGAGGGTGTACCTCGCTACAGAACTATCAGTATACACAACAAGTTTATTAAATTCAATATTCACAAAGTCTTGCATTACCCAGTATGCTGCCAGGATTGCGGCTACCAACTCCGCCTCGTTGATAGTCGCCGGTGTTCGGAACGCCTGTGCCCAGGCATGGTAAGGATTGTTCAAGACGGCCGCCACGGAGTAAGGCGTGGCATCCGCATACACTTCCAGCTTCATATCTCGCCGACTCGTGTCTCGGGGGGTCGCCAGAAAGTCATTGGTGAGGAGTTTCCTTGGCCAGTGGGGTTCGTGAGATAATATATGGCGAGGCACGTACATGGGCCAACCCATAACCCAACAGACCCAGCTGACGTATCCTGCTGCCTGCTGGGCCTGATGGTCCGTATAGTGCGGAATGTCTCGAAGAATTTGTCGAATACGCTCTTGGGTGGTTTGGTGAAGAAGGATGCACTGGGCTGATAGATTTATCACAACACCTAGATAGTGTAAGATGGTCGAAGGCACTAGTACACACTTTTGTCGGTTCAGGGTTACCCCCACAATCTGTTCCAAGAATGTCACAAGTTCCTGCACCTCGATGTTTTGGCCATGGACAAGCCAATCATCCAGATATGCAATCATTTGGAGGTGAGGGAACTGTTGGTGGACCAGTTCCCCCACCGCCGTGGCCCACCTTTGCATAATACTTGGTCCTAGAGCGTGGCCCATAGGCACACGCTCCCAGCAATAATATTGTTTATTATAGTATATGCCGTAATTAAGCGTGTCTCTAGCTCTGAGAGGTATCTGGTAAAAACCACTTTTGAGATAAATCATTTACTGATGTTGACAGCGCTGTTGGATGTGTTGGCAACTGCAGACAATGGTATCATAAAGACTGCGCTGGTCTATCAGCAACAGAATTCAATGCATTGAAGCTGAAGAGAAGTAGTCTCTTTTGGATGTGTAGTAAATGCAGACATCTATTAGTTAATTTTGGAATTGCTACATCCGCAGGCCAAGACGATAAATTGAAGAACTTCATAGATGGAAACAAACAAACTTGCACAGAAATTAAAGATGATGTGAAATATATAAAAGACTCTATGGAAGGCATGACGTCCCAACTACTAAGAAAAATGACTCTTTTGGAGACCCAAGTTCAACCACGAGTTCAACAAACGGATATACAACTAGTCCGAAATGAACAACCTAAAAAAGCACTAATAAGACCTTCTGCTAATAATGCATTCGATACTCAGAATGCCAAGAGTAGATCAAACACATTTTATAACAAAGATAATGATCTGATGACCCAAACAAATCCGAAATACATGGAATCATTTCCTGAAATCAACGACTGGAGGTTGGTAAAATCCACCGCAAAAATGCATAGGCCTTTAAAAAGCATGACTAAAGAGCATTCACAGTTGAGACTGCAAAATAGATTTAGCTTGCTAGAGGATGAGAGGGAGGAAGTATTATCTGCAACACAGGATATGAGCGAACCTCATAATCATGTTCCAAAACATCAGCAAACAGATATGTACCAAACCTCACCTATGCCGAAGAAATCGAAGTTAATTATCCTAAGTGACAGCCACGGCAAGGGTCTTGCTCCGAAGCTTAATATAAACACTGACAGCAACAAATGTCAAGTTCTGGGCATCACACGACCTGGTGCAAAGTTAGATAGTGTTTTGGAAGGAAGCATAAACGTTACATATAATTTATCCCGTGAGGACTGTCTTGTTATATGGGTTGGAGCCAACAACGTGTACGAGAATGAGGCAAATGACGTAGTTCAAACTCTACGAAATGTACTGCCAACCCTATTAGGAACAAACGTTGCTGTGATTGGCCTTCCACACAGGTATGACTTAATACCAACGTCATGTGTAAACACTGAAATTAGGAAGACTAACAAAAAACTTAAAATATTGACGAAATACCACCCTAACTGTACATTTCTTGATATTAAATTGCCTAGGAATTGTTACACTAGGCATGGGCTCCATTTAAACTCTAGGGGGAAATCTGAGTTAAGTAGCATATTAGCTGATTGGATGCACTCTATCTTACATTCCAAGGGAACAGCCATCCCTCTCCAGTTTAAACCAAGTTTGGACAGTAATGAGAAGGTAGAAAAATGTATTAACCTGGAAAGTGATCTCACCTACCAACGTGAATCAGGAAGTCAAGTAATGATCTCTGATGCAATCAAGGACATTGACATATCAACAAATGCACAACCAGGTTGTAGCTCGGTTCGCATGTCCTGCAGAAAGAAAAAGACAGCCACCCGAAATGAAGATTTTTTATGGTTTTGCCCACTCACCAAATAAACAAGACAACACAAAGGAATAGTTCTTCATCTAAAGATATTAATATCAGTGGTTATTATCAGAATGTAAATGGACTAAGGTCAAAATTAACTGTTCTTTCTCAATCAATTAATATGGCGAATTACGATTTCATAATCCTTACTGAATCTAACCTTTGTGAAACCATAGGTAACGGTGAGTTAGCTCTAGATCAATATGATGTTTATCGTTGTGATCGTTCCATAGATGCTAGTGAATTAGAATCAGGAGGTGGTGTCTTAATTGCAATCAGGAAAACTCACAAATCTAAACTAATATCCCTAAAAATTAAATCTGTTGAACAAGTCTTTGTTGAAGTCCAAATTCATGACCAAACATTCATTCTAGGCTCTGTATATCTATCACCAAGCTTAGAATTGCAAAAGTACATAGAGCATACCATTACAGTTGAAGACATATTGGAATCTCAAAATGAAAATTGCCATTTTCTGTTAATGGGCGATTACAATCTCCCGAATATAACATGGTTTCAATCAAATGAAGACTGTATGGGGTTCCTCCCATGTGGAATTAATACTGACAAATCAGAACAAATTATTGACTCCTTTTGCTATCTAAACTTATATCAGTTTAATAACATTCCAAATATTCTTAACCGTAATCTAGATTTAATATTCTCCAATTTTTCCTTAACTGTTAACCCTAGCATAGATGTTCTAATTCCTGAGGATAAGTACCACCCTCCTCTAGATATTGATTTTAAGTTGGCGGTTGATCATCAACCTCTTTCAAGTAATTATAGTTATCACAATTTTGATAAAGGTAATTATATCGGTCTCAATAATTACTTAGCTACAATAGACTGGAGCTCTGCATTGAAGGAACAAGATATAAATTCTGCTGTAAGCATTTTTTACTCTATTCTATATGAAGGCATTGATAGATTTATTCCTCTTGCTTATTATAAGGACCCATGTTTCCCACAGTGGTTTAACAGTGAACTAAGAGCCATTGTCTTACAGAAGAAAGCGACCCATGCCTTATACAAAAAGTCGGGCAGCACTCATGATTATTATGCTTTCTCGGAGCTTAGAGCCAAATGTAAACACTTGTCTAAACTATGTTATACTGAATATTTAAACAAAATTAGATCTAATCTATACAGCGACCCAAAAAGCTTTTGGGCTTTTATCAAGACAAAAAAGAATGATAAAGGTATTCCTGGTACAGTTTATCTTGACAATGTGAATGAAAGTGATGGACCAGGTATTGTCAATCTTTTTGCTAAACAATTCTCCTCAGTCTATAAGGCACCAATCGTTAACACCCAAAAATTTGAAACTCCTTACTCTATTAACGTCTCCACCTGCCAGGTTGAAAAGAGTGATATTTATAACAAATTAGAGAAACTCTCAAATAACAAATCATTTGGTCCTGATGGTCTCCCACCAATTCTATTAAAATCTTGTCGATTCATTATAACAGAACCATTATTCATCTTATTTAACCTCTCTCTTGGAACTGGTAAATTTCCTGATAGATGGAAGAGTAGCTATGTAACTCCTGTCTTGAAATGTGGTGACAAATCCAATGTTAAAAATTATAGAGCTGTTTGTAAATTGTCCTTTATACCCAAATTATTTGAATCTATAATTACTGACAAAATTACACCCCAATTTTCCTCCTACATAATTGAACAACAGCATGGCTTTATGCCAGGTCGTTCAACATGTACAAATCTCCTAGTTTATTTGGAGTACTTACTGAAAGCAGTAGAAGAGCACAATCAAGTGGACTGCATCTACACTGATCTAGCCAAAGCCTTCGACTCTCTCGACCATAAAATTCTTCTTTCAAAATTACAATCTTATGGTATACAAAGCCCTCTATTATCATGGCTGTCCTCATATTTAGAAGGCAGAACTCAGATTGTCAAAATACTTAATTTCTTATCTCAACCAATAGTTGTCTCTTCTGGTGTTCCGCAAGGTGCCCATCTTTCTCCTTTGTTATTTCTAATCTTTATTAATGATATCAATACAGTTTTCAAACATGCCAAAATCCTCCTGTTAGCCGATGATACAAAGTTCTTTATGAAAGTTCAATCTCTACAGGACTGTATACTTCTTCAGGAAGAACTTTGGCGTCTAGAGGAGTATTGTTCTTTAAATGGGTTACTGCTCAATGAAACTAAATGTAAACTAGTCAGATTCTCAAAGAAGAAACAGAATATTGAATTCTCTTATCACTTTCTATCGTCTACTCCACTTCATGCTGTTAGAAGTATTTGTGACCTGGGAGTAAAATTCTCAGACACGCTTAATTTTAATGAGCATATGGTAAATATTAAAAAAAAGGCCTTGCAGAGATTAGGTTGCATAACTCGTTATTCCAAGGAATTTTGTGACTCTAATATATATTTCCTACTGTACTTGACCCTTGTCAGACCCTTAATTGAATATTGTACACCGATTTGGAGCCCTTTCAATAAAACACAAATTGAGAGTTTAGAGAAAGTACAACACAAATTCCTACGAATTTATGCATATCGTTTCCTACACCCAATAACGAATCATAACTACACTGAAGTAATGATGCAATTGAAGCTGCCAACTCTTAAATCCCGTCGTGAAAATTTTTATATTCTTAATATGTACAAAATTTTAAACTCTCGCATAAACTGCCCAGAATTACTAAATGAAATCAATATATATGTGCCACCCCGTTCGATGCGCAAGCATCATGTCTTTGAAACAAACTGGCACCCAACTAATTATGGTCTAAATAGTCCCATTGACAGAATGATGCGAATCTCTAATGGGGTCAACATAGACCTGTTCAATACCGATGAAAGACCCCTGAGAAAATATCTGTTTTCCTATTCATTAGACAATCTGTATGAATATAGTTGATTGTAATAGTAGGGTACCTTACTTTGTATTACTCTTAATGTCTTTTATGTTGTATAAAAGAAAATGGTCGAAGCCGTCAATAAATATGTATGTATGTATGTATGTATGTATGTATGTAGTACCGTATGGGTACACAAAAACCTAACCTTCGTCCAGACAGTCTTCTAACCAAGCAGCGGCCAAGGGTCTCTTTCGTCAAGGCAGTCGTCGAACCAAGTACGGTAGCGATGTATGGCTTGCTCTGGTCCAACTTTTACATCAGTGATTTTCGTCCAGGCAGTCATCTAATCTCGCTACGAGTGAGTACGCTGAAGCGCATTATAGGAGTCTGTCAAGAGCTATGGGACCTTGTTGGTGTTCTGAAATTTTGCATCTGTGACACTTATTATAGTATGGGCTTTATACATAGTTCGGTCATGCATAGGCACTGCAAAAGAGGAGCCAAAATTACTGCTTGCAGTACAGGAAAGGGATCGGGTGGATATGCCCCAGGTTAGGTTTGTGGCTGTATGTAAAGTCTTATTCGACGTTCACTGCTTTTGAACTTAGCAGCAAAACCAGCACCAAACGATAATGTTGGCACTGCTGAAATAACGCAATAACACCCTCGTAGTCTTTTTCCGTAATCAGTTGGCGATTCTCTTATATTCTGCTCTCGCAACATAAATATCTCAGCTCTCCACACCAAAAACATAAGTTTGTTTTGTGTTTGTATCTTCTCATCCTATCTGAGAGAGAGTGTAACTTCCTAGCGCATGCACATTGTAAAAGCTACAGACTTGGGTCTAAATCCTGCCATTAGCACTGCGAAGGTACCGTATGCGTGGGGTTGGCTATATTGCATTTGTCCCATAATTCAGTCACAACTGGAATTTTACTATATAAGTTTTGATCAAAAAAGGGGATGAAGGATGGGTTATAGTCAGTGGAGGAGAAAACATCTATTACCACAGAATCTCCACTATTATTATTTATTACAAAAGTTTATGGTGTTTGAAGCCATTTATCAGTGTTGCATTAGTAAATGAAAGTTTGGTGCTTTTTAATCAACAAAAGCACTGGACCTAACCTCAAACTCTACTCAAACACTAGGAAACTCTCAATATCAAAAATATTCTTTTTTTGAAAATTACGTATTTTTTAAAAGAGTTTTTGCCCTAGTCCTCGGCACTATGCCTTTGGATTATTCCTATATTTGTCACCCGTTTGCACCAATAGCCGTCACATTGTTAGTTTTCCTTGTCTGCTGTTTATAATGCATTACCATCAATTGTTGCGGAAGACCCCGATTTATCGACTTGGAGGCTAACGTTTTTGAAAAACAATACAGAATTGGGAAAAATTTCCATTTTTTGGTCTGTATTGACAATTGTAATTTGTGTTTAACAAAAAAACTCAAAACAGTACCAGTAATAGTTTTTTTAATAAAAAAAATGAAATATTAAAAAAAAGACATCGGGAAGCGGGAAGAAAATATCGTAATTCTGCTCTAAACACATTTATTATAAGTTATTTTTGTATTAATTTAAAGTGCAATATTAATGATAATTGAAATTCGAACAATATAACCACAAGAACGTGTATTGATGTAGGCTTCCCCGGTCGGTGTTCAAGCGAGAATGGTCATTTTCCTGGCTGTTATGCATAGCCACATAAAACGTGAGACCAGACCCTGGTGTAACATAACGTCTGCGTTGAACAATCTCCGAGGGTCTGACAAGATAGATTGTAAGCCGTTTTCCACCAAATAACAGTAGGTTTTAATTTGATGTTCTGTAATATTGCAGCATGGTTTACTGTCAAATTTTGAGAGATTCGTAAAGACAGGCTTGGATTTCTTTTTAGGAAAGATGCACACCTTTTCCTCCCTGGCTGCCCATCTTTGAAAGGAGAGAACCTCTTCAATTCTTTTGTGAAGCGCTGGACGCTATTTTGCAAATTGTCCTTTGTTACCGGGAACCCCGCTTTTCCTAGTGAGATAATCCATTGAATTAACACCCTTTGTTAATAAGGAACTTGGCCCCATCTTCCTCTCTCTGGTTTTTCTTTTAATTTTGTCCGAAAGGGCGTTTTCTCGGAACACCATTCCTCTCCGCGGCCGTTGTGATACTCCTCAATGACCTTAGTAGCAGCTTCCATTTCCTGAATATCGTAGGCTAATTGAGAAATGTGCGTTTCGAGATATTACTTGAAAGCAAATATTTAGTCTTAGAATATATTTTTCATCTCAACTTGAAAAGAATCCCTTTTAGCTCACCTAAAAACCCTAGGCCTAAACCTACTGATGATGATACAGGCCGGACGTTTGTTTTAGACGATTGCCCTTGACCTTGAATCCTGTGGGTGAGCCTACACACACTCACTCTCTCACCCTATCGCTTCACACTTGTCACCACTGATCTGATGTAAAGGAATTCCAGACTTGAGCAGACAGTACAGTCCACTTCAAAGTATTGTGTGATGAGGAAGTACACGTTACGTAGTTACGAACAGAACGTCATTATATTTGCCAATGACTGTACTTCATGAGTAGTGTGAAACAGATTTGTCAATCATCGGACCGCTTGGGGCAGCTGATAACATCACAGGTACTGTAGTAACTCGCATCCAGGCTTCCATTAAGATTTTTCATTCGTCTAAAACAAACGTCTGGCCTGTAATAATAATGTTGTTTTACGTCCCCAACTACTGCGGCTTTTAGAGACCCCGGGGTACCGGAATTTTGCCCCGAAGGGTGATCTATAACGTGCCGGTAAATCTTCTGACACGGCTCCCTCGCATTTGTGCACCCTCAAATTCCAGATGACAGCACCAGGATTCGATCCTGCAACAGCAGCGAGAACGTTACCTCTGAGCCACCACACCAGCGTAGACCTACGGCCGTCACAGAGACAGATCTACATAATATCAGCACACTGTAAATGTTTATTGGTTCTAAAACGTTAACGCAAACTTTAACAATATCGTGCACTAGTGTTAGTCACGCATGTGCTCTAAAGATCGTCAGCTATGACGACTATTGGACACGATGATCAAACGACGATTTAATTAATGCCGGACACTTCAGAACTACATTATAACTATATTGCCGCTGTTAGTTAGATCTTACAAGGAGATATGAAATGAAATGAAAATCCACAGCCTGCTTCCAGTCTCCGACCGGGTCAGGAATGGAATGAATGAAGCCATCTAGCGGCGAGGATATGAACTGTGCCGGCTGCCGAGGCCTGACGCACTCCTCTGGGGGCAATGATTAGATGAATGACAGATGAAATGAAATGATAGTGGAGAGTGTTGCTGGAATGAAATTTTGACAGGGAAAACCGGAGTACCCGGAGAAAAACCTGTCTGCCTCCATTTTGTCCAGCACAGATCTCACATGGAGTGACCGGGATTTGAACCACGGACCCAGCGGTGAGAGGCCGGCGTGCTGCCGCCTAAGCCACGGAGGCTTAAGGAGATATGACAATGTGCCAATTTTCGTCACAAATGACGGGCTTTGGTAAAGTGCGTGTTTTTAAATCCAGTGTACGTCACCAGCATTTCTAACCAAACTAGGAACGTGAGCACGAAATAGCAAATCGCATTATGTTACAGAAACAATTACCCACTATATCACACACTTGTAACATTTTAAAATGTCGGAATGTAACACGTACGCACATAATTAACTGGCGTGCCTGGTTAGCACATGCAAGAAGCAATATGCCGCGTCAAGACAGCTCAACTCACACAAGATGTTTGACGCTGGGAATCGCCTATTACATCGCACGCATGATTTCGCAAAGTTGTTATGACGAATCTCATAAGACTTCGTGGGTTGAGAAAGACCCGTTGACATGCTTATTTTTTGTACTTATATACGAGAGTGACGACGACTGGCTCAGTGACGAAAACCGGTACAGTTACCTTACATGAGATTAATAAATTTCGTTTATTACAAAAGGGAACTGGCTGCGTGGCTCAGGGGTAACGTTCTCGCTTGCTGGGCCCTAGGTTGCAATTCATATCCTGGCACAGTCAGTTGGCATTTGAGGGTGCGCAAACGCGAGGGAGCCATGTCAGTAGATTTACTGGCATGTTAAAGATACCCTTCGGGGCAAAATTCCGGCATCCCTGCGTTTCTGAAAGCCAGGGTAGTTGAAAGGCACGTAAATTATTAACATTATTATTGTTTTATTACAAAGGGTATTTTGGCTAATTTAAGTAGTTTTGTAGCTCGTTCATCACTCCTGAACTGTTACCTTTAACCATAACAAAGGCTAACTGTTTTTAGGAAACACACTTCAATCAGGAAGGTAAGAACATTTTAACTCTGCAGTAATAAACTGACTGTATAACAGGTTGCCATGTTGGATAAGGCTTGAGTCAGGCAATACTGCCAACTTTACCACACTGCCCTGTGGCCGGGTTAGACGAAAATTGCTCTTTGTACTAAAGTTGGGTGGGGTAAAACCATTGGTCGCTACTAGGTTAGACGACTGTATGGACGAAATTTACTGATTGCACAGGGCGGGGCAGAAGATGTGCATGGGTTGCACTGCATCGTATTGCGTCATTTTCATACCTTTCTAGGGAACGGTTACGATTGAAATTACGGTCCATTATCACTAGTGCAATGGAAATATATGTTAAATTACGTCAATATGGATGTTTACCTCTTGCTGATTAAACAACTACTGCCATGTTCATCAAGCGCGTGAGCTATTTAGTAATTCTTGGTCTAGAGCAGGGTTCTGAAGCCTTAGAAGTGTGCGGACCACTCAGCCTGAAATTGAATCATGTACGGACCACCCCTTCACCCAATACACCTTATCAGTTGTAACTCTTCTCAATAACACTTATTTTAAAGATATTTCAATTCAAAACCTGATAGTCATCTCCGCAAGTACATTCGGACGATTCTCGCTCAACGGACATCGTTTTCGAAATCCCCATTTATTGGCCACTTTTTTTTATACGTGCTGGTGGACCCTTTTCTCCCGCAGACCACCGGTTCAGATCCACTGGTCTAGAGAGACTATTTCCACTCTTCTTCTTCCTCGCCTTTTCCCGTTACGCGGGGTCGGCTTTCTTAATCCTGAGGCGCCAGTCATTTCGTTGTAAAGCATCAGCAGCAGATAAGCCCAATATCGTGTCCCTATGGACATTCGTCATCCATGTTGTTTGAGGTCTGCCGCTCCCTCTCTTTTGTGTAGCCATGGAAAGGCACTTCTTCGCTACATGATTTTCCGGTCTTCGCATAACATGTCCATACCACCTTAGCCTGGACTCTAAAAGTTTCTCAGTTAGAGGTGCTACTTTGAAACTGCCCCGCACATGTTCATTACGGATTTTATCTTTGAGAGTAACTCCACCTGCCCAACGTAACAAACGCATTTCAGTGGTATGTAGCTTTTGCTCATGTGCCTCGGTAGTAGCCCATGTTTGGTCTTACGGCAGTTTTATAAACTTTACCCTTCGTTCTTGTGTGTTTCTTTATGATTCTTCATTTTAGAGATGGCTTTTCTAACTTCCGCTTCTGTGATTTCATTAATAGCTCCTTGCGTCGTAGGCAGTTCCACTTCTTGTCGCCTGGGACAAAGACAAAGGGGAGCATATGTGACTAACACAGGGCCACCACCTAATAATTATTGGTCTAGGCAAATGTAACTTTTACAAAAACAATTAGTAACGTATGCATGGGGTTGGCGTTACTGCACTTGTGCATAATTCACGTTGATAAGGGCCAGCACAGCTGGAATCTTACTCTATTTCATGATATATAAGGGAAATCTAATTTGAATCAGTAGTTCAGTAAATTTTTTCAAGGGTTCTCTTCTCCTCAACTGTTACCAGCTACTCTTGAGATCATAGAAGTTGACTCATGTTTCAAGGATGCCATGTGATTCTATGCGTCAGGGACAAACTACTTGCCTTTCAATATACTCTACCGTTTGTGCCCACCGTTGTTACTTTTTTTACTATTGCACTGTGTGTTGAAGTCTTGTTATGTGCATCAGAACTTTCTGTTATGTTTTTCTCTCTGATTTTATATGATTAAGGCCCAAATACCATTATATCAGGTATTTTGTAAAAGATGACACATCAAACAAGCAAGGAAATTGCAACTATTATTAGGTTGTGTGTTGTACAGAGTGTGGGTCTACAAACCACATAGGTGGACGCTAAAAGTTACAACGTACAAAACATGTGGGACACAACCTGTGACATCCAGCTCTAACTTCCTTAGCCCTGCCTCCGAGCAATTATGTTGGACATGCTAGTGCATAAAAAAACAAAACTGCCTCCACATAAGCTCAGAGGTAGAGTAACGGAAGCCAAATCTGGAAGTTGTTAGTTTGTGATGTGCTTTCTACCCTCCATCTATATGGTTTGTACACTCTTTATAAAATCAACGACCTAATAGACATGGTCCTCTATGGTCATTTACAGTGTATTTTCTTACATGTTTAGTGCCTTATAAGTTACATTCCACGTGTATTATATTAATAGCTTAATGTTTGTATTCTTACAGATCTGTCCACTAGATCCAGTTGAAGAGCAAGTTGCATGGAACAGACCTGGGCGAGAATGCAGTTTCAGTTGTGTGGTTCTTTTTATAATATGCAGTAATTGTATTTCTTGTACTACATTGTGTAATGCAAAATAAATATTACTTTTTCAATTATCAAACTCCTGGGGTTTAAATTTGATTGTTTCTCCTTCCTTCTCATAATCCATTTGCAAGAGGGTCATGGGATTCAAACAAGAATTCGGAACCTATGCAGGAATGATACGAGTTAGGTCATTCCATAGACTGATTTGGCGGTTATGTAGGATAGGACAATATGCACTGGAATTTGAAGGTTGTCTGTTTGGAAACCTGACTTAATTGATTTTATAGCATTTAGCAGTTAATAGATTGTTGTTTTATTTGACCTAACATAAATTCAAAAGGAACTAATAATATCAATATCTATCTTCATATATGCACAGTTCACGCCACAATTTTTGGCCGGTGAGTCCTGACTGCACAGTCATACAGAGGACAGATGTCGAGCCCCGGGCATTTGCAATTGATGCACGAGTTTCTTTCCACGCAACTGAAAACTTGCGTATCAATTTCACATGCGTGAGGCCCGCAGACTGCAATCAGGACTCGCCAGCCAAAAACCGTGGCGTGAACTGTATATTTGCTGCCAGAGTTACATAATGAATGACATATTTCAACTTATTAAATATAATGTTGACTGCCAGTAAAACATTTAATCAAAGATAATTATATTAGGTAATGTTAATTGATCCACAAATGATCTAGCTCTGCAGAATATTTATAAAAATATGTGATATCTTGGGGATTTAGTTTGCAGTATGTTTCTTTTTTTTTTGTCTGTTTTAAGGAAAAATATTTGTGATTTGTTTTTGTGAAGAGCTGAGCCAGTGCAGGGTGGCCACTTTCTGGAAAACTCAGAATTTTATTTGAGCATCCTGACTGCCAGAATTTGATTCTTAACCTCGGAGGTGAGAGCTTAACCAGCAGAGACCTATAGGTATGGTACCCTAAATACATATACCGGTATAAGATATTCCCCTCAACTAACGGACTAACCAGAACTTGAGTGGGCTACATGTGACTGGGATTGAATTATTTGTGTCTAATATGTATTGTGTAATCTGCCTTGCCAATACATAGGCCTACCTATTACAATTAGTCAATACGGATAAAACTTTTGCCAATTTAGCATATAGGCCTACGCTGTGTCTTGTAATCATCAAATGGCGTACGACACTGAATGCCGTGGAATTTTTCCACCCTTCAAAAATCCGATTTTCTCGGCCGGAAATCGAATTCGGTAGCATGAGGCGGACCCTCTACCTCTGAGCCCCGAGAAAAATAATCTCTTCTCTACTTTTAAAATAAAACAAAGTCCCCGATTCTTGGATGTTCCGGGTAATCTCGAGAACCACTGGATGGATTTTGATGCGGTTTTCACCATTCAGTAAGGATATATCGAGGATGATATCTGTAGAAAATAATGTATTCATGATCAAAGGAAGCCAAGCAGTAACGATTTCAGTGAAAAAGACGAAAAAATAACCTGGCGTCTGTGCGCTTCTTAAGCTTACGCTGGGCAAACCATTAAAAATATCTATTAGTATGAGTGTAAGAATTGTTCAGCATGAAATGTTGTACAAAAAAGGCCGCGACAGCATATTTCTATCTTCAATACAACGCCCACTATAAGTGATTTTACGGTTTCATTTCTTCCAACAATCTCCATTCAATTACTAGCTTCGAGACAGTTAACGTGGCTGGCGAGCTGGCCTATCACCTCAGACACTGTCAAGCCGTGTCGAGTCAAGACTTCAGAGAAGGGTGGATGTGTTTTGAGTTTCTCTGGAAGTGCAACTCGGCGTTTCTCTACTTCGCCTGTGAACTTTTCGTTCCCCAGAATACACAGTCAAGTTTAGATTGGACGGAAGGGGGATTTGTGATTCATGCACCTACCCATTCTTAAATTATGTCACACAAGTATTCGATGCACTTGCTATCTCCACGATAATATAATTAATAGTCCAGTCAGTGATTTTAAAACCCATCATGCCGAGACGGAAAAAGGATATAGGTCGTAGTTCATTGAAATCGAAAAAATACGCTTATAACGTAACGATGAAACTGAGCAACAAATAATTTCTCGATTGTCACGAGAGAGAGAGAGAAAGAATTCACAAAGACAAAGGGAGTCATCCCGAAAGTTCCTATGACACAGGGAAGACATGTTCATCGTTTGTGGTCCGATAAAGAGAATTCTGCTATGAATTATGATTCGTCCATAAATTATATAAATGATGCTTCAGTTTCCAAGCGAAACCGGACCCGGGTTGCTAGTTTGAAATAAAACCAAGTCCCCGATTCCTGGATGTTCCGGGTAATCTCGAGAACCACTGGATGGATTTCGATGCGGTTTTCACCATTCTGTAAAGGATTTCTCGAGGAAGGTTTTTGTAGAAAAACATTCATTCATTACCAAAGGAAGCCGAGTAACGATTTCAGTGATTCAAGTCGAAGAAAAGACCTGTCGTCCGCGCGCCTTTTAAGCTTACATTGGGTAAACCGCTAAAAATATCTGTATACTATGATTGTAAGAATTGTTCAGCAAGAAAAGTTTTACAAAAAAAAAGTGCTGGACAGCATATCTCTATCTTCAATACATCGCCCACTAACTAACCAAAACTAACCCTGTGGCACTACAGCCCATGAAGGGCATAGGCCTACCAAGCGGCCGCTGCCCTGCCATTGGTCTGCAGATACTGGGGTGACACGTAGTCAGCGCATCGGGTCCCCTCGACCGTAATCATGGTTTTCGTGACCGGGGCGCCGGCTCACTCTCAGACAGCTACTCAATTGTCCTCTCGAGGCTGAATGCACCCCGTTCCTGCCCTCACGTCAGTTTCTAAAATCCCTGACGGAGCCGGGAATCGAACCCGGGGCCTCCGGGAGAGAGGCAGGCGCGCTACCCCTACACCACGGGGCCGACACATCACCCACTATAAGTGTCTTTATCACCTCAGTGTTGCAGCTTTCGTTCCGCAGAATACAGTCAAGTTTGGATTGAACGGAAGGAGGATGTGTTTCATGAACCTCGCATTCTTAAATTATGTCTGACAAGAAATCGTAGCACATGCTATCTAATGATAATATAATTAATTAATAATGCCGAGACGGAAAAGAGATATAGCCTAGGTCGTAGGCTATTTCATTGAAATCGAAGAAAAAAAAACGCCTTTTAAGCTTACGCTGGGTAAAGCGTTAAAGATACCGGGCGAAGTCGGGGTGGATTGCTAGTAATAATATATTAAAAGTCGCTAATCCTCCCTGCTCGACTCACCCACGGAGCCCTGACGCATCTCAAATGCGAAGTGGGGCTTTGTCTTTTCAGTGACCCCCTTCAGTGTAATCTAAATATAGTGTAAGGCACTGATAAACAGATATGAAATCACTCTGCGATGTATCCTTCCTCTACCGTCACAAGGACGGTGCCTGGTAGCTAAACATACTTAGTCAGCAGATACAACTGGGGATGGTGACAGGTGACCACTAACTTGGGTCTAATTAAAGAAGGAATTTTGGAAGGAAATCGTCTGTAAATTTGTTGAAAGGACTCGTCCCGGCGTTTGCCTGGGGGTGAAAATGGGAAACCACGAAACCATTTTCAGGGCGGTCGTGTTGGAATTCAATGCCACGCTTTAGCGCTCTCGGCCAGCGTAGTCGGTCAATAATAATATTAGCAATAACAACACAATTTTGGGATTGGATAAGAATTGACACTCATACAGGGAAGGCGGCCGAAAACCTTGTATTGAATTTACAGGTAGTGCAGCATTTGGATATTATACACATCAAAAAAGTTTTGCATAGGCTATACTTACCACATCCAACAGCGGTGGTACAAGACTTCCTCCAGGAGTCCACGATTGCACGAATGGAATGGCCTGCGATGTCGCCGGACATGAACTGTATCGAACAGGTCTGGGATATGCTGAAGCGTGCTATTGCTCAGCGTCCACGCCTTCCCATAACCCACCAAGAGAGCATCGAGGCCGACGTCAAAGAGTGGGATCGCCTGCTTCAAGAGGACCTGGACAACTTGATCTGTGGTATCGGTATGCCACGGCGAGTAAGAGCTCTGCTGGACGCCCGTGGTGGCCATGTTCCTTATTGAAACGTCACAGGATGGCAAGATTACAACAGATATCAGTAGCTTACCTGTTTAACGGGCAGGCCAAATGTCTTCCAGTGAGTAATTTTCTTTTCACACATGAATAAAGTCTGCAGGATTTGTCAGAATGCCGTCTCTTTTGTGATAACCTCGCCCACAATCCCACATACGCTCTGCATCATGGCAAACAAGTGTTATGTAAAACTCTTTTGATGTGTAGGCCTATATTTAGCAGGGCTGTCGAGAGCGAACATGGGCCCTAGGACAAGGAAGTGCGGGCCTGTCTATCTTTGTTCCTTTCTTGACATGCTTTAAGTAGGCCTATCAAGTTAGCATTCCCATTTTCAAGCTCCCCCTCCCCCACAAAAAATATATCTGTGGAGTTTTATTTAGGCCTACAGTACTTTGTAGTTGTTGATAATCAGGCTGCAGTGAGAGTTGATGGTTGGTTTAAGGTTGTTACAGGAGTGAGGTGAGGCTGTAATATTTCACCATTAATGTTTATTTTATATTGGACCATTTGCTGAAGGCATGTATGGGTGGAATTCAATTAGGTGGAAACCAGGTAAGCAGTCTGGCCTATGCTGATGGCCTGGTTGTAATGACAGACTCCGTCGAAAGCTTACAGGCCAACGTGTTAGAACTTACAACAGAATTGTAGGGAATGTGGTATGAAAATCAGCATTTCAAAGAAAAAGGAAGCTTGTAGTTTAACATGACCGTTAATCTCGCGATATGTGCCACGGGACCTCCTTTTCACGTGTAATCCGAACCACAGGACATGGCATTTAATTTCGAAAATCCCACATGCATTCTAAAGATGAAGGTTATGTCGCTAGGGAAGAAACGCAAGAAAATAAAATGCCAGGTAGGAGGTTCTAATTTGGAGCAGGTGGATCATTTTAAGTACTGTACTTAAGCTGTAGTCGCCTCCGTAGCGTAGCGGTCAGCATGATTAGCTGCCGCCCTGGAGGTCCTGGGTTCGATTCCCGGCTCTGCCACGAAATTTGAAAAGTGGTATGAGGACTGGAACGGGGTCTACTCAGCCTCGGGTGGCCCAAATGAGTAGAGGGGGTTCGATTCCCCCTCAGCCATCCTCGAAGGGTTTTCCGTGGTTTCCCACTTCGTCTTCGGACAAATGTCGGGATGGTACCTACCGTAAGGCCATGGCCGCCTCCTTCCCACTTCCTTGCCAAACCCTCCCACTCTTTCCATCCCTTCATCAGGCCCCTGTTCGCTTTGCAAGCGAGGCCGCCTGGGCGTCGTGCTGGTCACATACCCCAGTTGTATCCCCCACCCATAGTGTCAAGCTCCAGGTATAGGTGGGATCCCTCGCTTAGTCCGTGGGAAAAGCCGATCCTGGAGGATAAAATGATAGCGAAGCGAAAAAAACTTAAGCTGTGCATTCTCTCAGAATAACAGAGTCAGGTGTAGAAAAGCTAATGAAGTGAGCTTTCAGTTACGACGAAACTCTCCCTACATCGCTCAGAAATTGAGTTCGACCTTGCGTTATGGAAGTGAGAGTTCGGTAGACACAGGATTACATAGGCTAAGCTAGAGGTAATGGATGAGGGTAGCACGAATGATTGTTGGGACACATGGATTTGAGCAATGGCTGGAGGGTACTCGAACAGTGCTCACAGTGCATTTCTGAGAATTCGAGCTGTCAGCTCCTATTCATAAGACATTGCCCCACTTTGTGGGGTTGGGGAGTTCTGTCGACCGACTAATGCACGCAGTGTTTGCCACACTATTGTCAGCGTGCCAATTTGAGAAATATTTTTGTTCAGGCTAGTAGGCCTACAGTCGATATACAGTACCTTACCTGGAAGTAATGATTAAGCCTCCGTGGCTTAGATGGCAGAACGCCGGCCTCTCACCGCTGGGTCCGTGGTTCAAATCCCGGTCACTCCATGTGAGATTTGTGCTGGACAAACGGAGGCAGACAGGTTTTTCTCCGGGTACTGCGGTTATCACTGTCAACAATTCCATTCCAGCAACACTTTCCACTATCATTTCATTTCATCTTTCATTCATTTAATCATTGCCCCAGGGGAATGCGACAGGCTTCGGCAACCGGCACAGTTCATAATACCCTCGCCACTAGATTGGGGCTTCATTCATTCCATTCCCTGACCTGGTCGGTCGACTGAAAGCAAGCTGTAGATTTTCATTTTTCACCAGGAAGCAATGGTATAGCTGACCAGCACAGTTATAACGTGGGCACTGTAATGAAGGCTAAGTTATAAGGTGCGTTCAAAAAGTAACGAGCCGGAGGCTGGAATGCGCAAACCGGTGACGACATCGGCTAATCGTGGCGTTTGTAACGAGGTGTGGTTCCGGCCAGAGCGTGGAGGGTCACAGCCCGTCGCTAGAGGGCACGCGTGCACGTCACGTGACGATACAAAGCGAGCAGCAGCATACATCAATCGTCCAACGCTGCCATTGCAAACAGTGACATGGAGGCGTCAAACGAAGAGCAAGGAGGTGTTGTTCGGTTTCTGACAGCGGAAGGAGTAGGGGGAACGGACATTAATCGCCGAATATCACAAGTGTACGGTGAACACTGCATGTTCCTTACAAGGGTCAAGGCGTGGCACAAGCGCTTCAGGGAAAGACGGGTGTCGTTAGCCGATGATGCCCGGTCTGGGGCACCCCCCTACATTACCGATGACAACGTCCAGCTGGTTGATGCACTAATTACCCAGGACCGCCGAGTGACAGTGAATGCCATAGCCGCCGTGGTCGGATTGAGCGTCGGAAGTGTGCACACCATCATGAAGGAACGACTGCACTTGCGCAAAGTGTGTGCCCAATGGGTGCCCCACAGTCTTCAACCACACCAGGAAGCATGTCGAATGGCCCACTGTCTTGGTCATCTGCAGCGCTATGCGAGGGAAGGGAATGGGTTCCTGGCACGAGTGGTGGCTGAAGATGAGTCATGGTGTCATCACTTCGAACCAGAATTGAAACGACAAAGCCTCCAGTGGAAGCATCCAGGGTCACCACCACCCAAAAAAGGCAAGGCCATCCACACGAGTGCAGGAAAGGTAATGCTGACGTTCTTCTTTGGCCAAGGTGGCCCCATTCTGATACACTTCATGCCGCACGGGACAACAGTGAATGCCCAGCGTTACTCGCAAACCTTGACCACCCTTCGCCAAGCGATCAAAACAAAACGACCAGGCAATCTCACCCGTGGGGTCATTCTGCTCCACGACAATGCACGACCTCATACGGCCAACACCGTCGCGGCACTCCTGCAGAAATTCAAATGGGAGGTTTCCGGCCACCCGCCATACAGTCCAGACCTCTCTCCCTGTGATTACGCCATGTTTGGTCCCCTGAAAAGGGCTCTGCGGGGCCAACGATTCACCTCGGACGCCGACGTCCAGCTGTACGTGCTGAACTGGTTCACATCGCAGCCCAGGGAATTTTATGAGATAGCCATTCACCGCCTCGTGTCACAGTAGGACAAGTGCCTCAACAGCCAGGGCCAATACTTCTAACATACAGGTACTGGTTTCAGTAACTATGCCTCCAGCTCGTTACTTTTTGAACGCACCTTATAGTTATTAATACGCTAGATGAAGCTGTTTGTATGAGTTGACTCACATGGTGAGGTAATGTGAAGAGAATGGGAGAGGAGATATTACATTGAGTTCGGCTGTAGAGGGTAAGAGAAGGAGAAGTAGACCTAGGAGGCGAAGTTTAGATTCCGTTTTGAACGATTTCAAAGTGAGAGACGTAGAAGCAGAGGCGAGCGTAGTGTTAACTGCTAATAGAGAATCATGGTGGCGACTTGTTCCAAAATAGAGACTTACAGACTAGATTGGGCGCTAAAGGTCACAGTAAGTTATATATATTTTTTTCTTTTGTACGTTTTAATTATGTACAATATGTATTTTAAATGTAATTTTCGTTGCTCCTGACCGAAAAAGTTATTCTCATCATAAGAACAAATCGAAGGCCTTTCACAATCGTATGAATTATGCGATGGTTATTTAGACGTTCTGAGCTCTATAAAGACTGCTGCTTTTCTGGTTGCGAAGATAGGCTATTATCATAATGTTTATTTACTAAATACATTTTATGTTCTTCTTGTAAAATTTTGAGCACCTCATGGCACAGTGGCTAGCATTGTTGGCTGTCCCCTCCGAGGTACCGGGTTCGATCCCCGGTTCTGCCAAGAATTTAAAAGTCTTGGTATGGTCTGGTGCGGGGTCTCGTGATGCAAAATGGAAACCTGCCGGATGCTATGGCAGAAGGAGGAGTGGAAAGGAACTGGCCACCCTACCACACGCAAACTCCGGCTCGGGATGCCTGGTTAGTGATCCCTTGACTTAGTCAAGGGCTCTAATTCAGGTCGCCTACGTCCCTGGAGGGGATATGGCACTCTTTTTTCTTTTTATTGTAATATTTTGCAGTCCGTTCACAAGATTCGGATACATATAATATATCCCTATAAGAAAATTTCATATTTCTTTGGATATCCAATTTTTTTAAACTCCCAGTGAGTTCTTCTCGTCAGGCCAAAAACACCTAGCCTACATCCTATTGAAGTCCATTGTCTGTGGCATTACGTTTTGCCATGGGACTGAAAGCATAGCGAAATGCTCGAAGTTCTTTTATACTGTATTGTTGTTGTTTCGTTTGGCAGGCTGAGTGGCGCAGCAGTAACGTTCTCGCCTGCTGGTCGAGAACGATCGATTCCTGGTGCAGTCTGTTGGTATTTGCCGGTGCGCAAATGTGAGGGAGCCGTGTCAGTATTTACTGGCAGGTTCAAGATCTCATACGCGGTGAAATTTGGCACCCCGTCCTCTCTAAAAGCCTCAGTTGCTAAAGGGACGTAAAACCAATAGCATTATATTATGTTGTTTCGTTTAGGAGTTTGGATATCGTGGCCATTTATCCCTTGATATTTGGATGTGTGTAGAATTAGCTTGAAAGCCTGTGTTACTGAGATGTCTGTAGTATTCCATGTACTTGTAGCTGAGACTAGTATTGGGAAGGAGATGACCGTGGCCATACCGGCATTTGCCTGGAGTGGAAATGGGGAACTTATTAAAATCTCCTCCAGGAAGGCGGAAGAGTGAACTAAACCTACCGTACCTTTTTTGAGTGTTGTCTCACAAGGCTGAGTGAACATTGTTCCAATCTTCAGACTAACTTTCTTGACAGATCAGAGAATCGAATCCTGGATGTTAGAACCTGAGTCTCAACATGAACCCTGAGAAGGATCATTATTTTTCAACAGGATGGACAGAATCAGGACCCCTGAAGCAGTCGTCAACTACTGTCCCTATGGGGAGAGATCTCTAGGTCGCCCCATGAAACTGCATATCTTTTGTATAGACCGTAACAGTTCTTCTAGGACTAGGCTATTACATGAAAGGATGATGATTATTTATTTAACAGACGGATCCGAAAGAGCGTTGTTGTTGTTGATTCATTTAGGGTCTTTGCGACATCGTGGTCATGTAGCCCCAAGTACTTGGGTGTGTGTTGAATTTGTCTGATAACCTGTGTTATTGTGATGGCTGTATTAGTGTGTGTAGTTTTAATTCAGATGAGGATTGGGAAGGAGACGGCCGTGGCCTTAATTTAGGAACGATCCCGGCATTCGCCTGGAGTAGAAGTGGGAAACCACGGAAAACCACTTCCAGGATGGCTGAGGTAGGAATCGAGGACTCACGAGGCAGGGTGTATGTACCCCGTCCAGCCATCAGAATTAAATTTCTTGGCAGAGCCGGAAATCGAACCCGGGCCTCCGCGGTGACAGCCTTGCTAGCCACTAGGCTACGAAGCGGACGAAGCAGAAGGAGTTCTACGACTGATCTCAAAGTTTCTTTTTATAATTATTTATAATTTTCGGGGTAGCAAGGATACATGTTATTAGCCTAAAAATGTAAAAGTAGGTTCATGATATCAGTCCAGGACATGCTGTAAATAAAAGGTAATAAGGTAATATCAACTTTGCGGTCATCATCGAGTAACTTCATACCTCCAAAACAATTCATCGTAACTGGTATCTACTGACTGTGAAAAGGAAAGAAGTTTGTAGTTAAACGTGACCGTTAATATCGAGATCATGAGCCACGGGACCTCCTTTTTACGTGGAATCCGAAACACAGGACATGGCATTTCACTTCGAAAATCTCACATGCATTGACCGGGAATCGAACCCGGACCGCCTTGGTGAGAGGCATACAGGTAGACCGCTGAGCCACCACGCCCCCCTTACTGATTGTGAACATGTTCAAGATAATAATGTTATTGGTTTTACGTCCCTTTTAACTACTGCGGCTTTTCGAGACGCCGGAATTTTGCCCCGAAGGGGATCTTAAACGTTCCAGTAAATTAACTGACACGGCTCCCTCGCATTTGCGCACCCTCAAATGCCAGCTGACGGCGCCAGGATTCGATCCTGCAACCTTGGGCACAGCAAACAAGAACGTTACCGCTGAGCCACACAGCCAGCCGAACATTTTGATGAGAATGCCACTTTTACCAGGGTGATTCGAATTCAACCAAAAACCAACTCTGGCAATAAACAAAGCGGCATATCCATTTAATTTCATAGTGCTGACATAATTTGCCTCACAGCAAGGTACATAACGCTTCCTAGGCGTCTTGAAATATTGTAATGAAGTATTAGTGAAGAGTTTTATTGTTAAAATCATTGATTCTACATACTACATAACACAAAAAACAACAAAGTCACTTCTTCAACTTTCAGCACTTCGCCCCGTAGTGGCTAGCACTCTTGGCTGTCATCGCGGAATCCTGGGTTCGATTCCCGGCTCTGTCAAGAAATTTAATTCTGAGGGCTGGAACGAGGTACACTGAGAAGAGGTGGGTTGGATTCCCACGTCAGCTATCCTGGAAGTGGTTTTCTACTGGTTCATAAATTAAGGCCACGGCCAATCCTCATTGATTTACTAATACAGCCATCACAATAACACTGGTTATCAGACAAATTCTACACACACGCAAGTAGCCTATATGGGGCTGCATGTCCACGATGTCGCAAAGCCCTAAATGGAACAACAACTTTCAGCAGGTCTGATCTACTACGAGGAATTTCACCGGTGTTGGAAGAGTAAGAAATAGACTGATTTAAAGTTATGTCCTATTACTGTTTTCATCAACAAAAGCTAGCACGTGAGCTTAGCGTGTTTTTCACATCTTACGGCCTCCCCACAGTGTTGCCAATTCTACCAACAGCACGGCTTCTACATCTGTCAATCGGCGGATCAGGGCGAGTGTGAGGTAAGAGGGAAGGCATGTACACTCCGCATCAAGCGCTGTTGACACTAAGAGATTGTGTGTTGTTCTGCTGCTAATAATACCAATTCTACTGTAGTTACATACTACTTTTCCGTTAAGGGTATGAATCCCTTGAAACTATTCCCATATCACAAATTTGAAATACCCAACTGACCAATCGCAATGCTCGTGCCACAATGATCTATTGACATACAGTGGACACTGTACTGCTCGGGTCTAAGCTCTGTGAACTTGCGGGGTGAAGGGCAGAGGCAGAGGAGAGTCAGGCGAGAATTGAGAAGCCTGTCAACAGGCCGCCATGTTACCTGATATTCCCGTCTATTCCAATATTGCTAACATAGGGTCTTTGCTGAAACCAGTGTAGCGTTGCGAATGAGTGAGTAAGTCACCGAACAATGTATTTGGATATGTTACTAAGCACGGTCCGGGAAACCTAATCACTCGACACCATCACTTCTCATAGTGCGCGATCCACATTCCTCTCAACTTGGACCCGAGCAGTACCGATATCTCTAGGAACACAGATTGCATCACATAGCTGACAGCTTGTAGTTCATCCATCTACCGCCGGCAAGGATTCGTCAGACAGGTATTTTCATAATTGAGGAGTTCAGATGCAAAAGGGACATTATCCACTTTTTGTGAAATTAGAGTTATTGATATTGCTATCTTGTGGAATTAAATATTCATCTTTTAGTAGTAGCATTTTAAGTCAAAAAGGACATTATCCTGGTTAAGTTACACATTGAATATTGCGTCTTTCTGCATAAGGGACATTATCCACCAATAAGAGACATGAATACGGAGTCACATGATGCTCCTCTTCTAAATATTTGAAAGTTTCTGTTAGATTCAGTTTTCAAATGCAAATTTTGTAATTGTTATAATAAAACTTATCTTTGAAATGCATATTATCCAATCCATCATTTCCAATCAAAAGGTACATTATCCATTTTATAATACTTTTTTTTGTTAACTTCTTATGATTTTTGTGACTGGAAATTGCAGACTTAAACTTTATTAAGAACAAAGTTCCAAATGGTTCCGCCTCGTCAATACTGTTTATTAAAATTTCGTGATACAATCACCTGTCTTTTAACACATGGTACATGTTTCGACGTCTAACACTTACTGACGTCTTCATCAGCCTATTTCATTTGGGCAGCACTTAAAACATTCCCTTTATATACTGGATGTAGTTAAAAATTGTACATGAAAACACACATAGATGACTAAAAGTATACACTGTAACACATTAAAAAGTTGTTAAAACATTTTCTTAAGTTAAAAGCTCAATAAAATCCTCAGCCGGGATTGGCAGTCTTTCTTGGTTTATTTCTAATGTTAGCTTCAAAAGCCCAAGCAAGGGGTGACCATTCCCAACTGGAAAGAAATGAAACTATGTATGAGAGAATGAAGTGGTAGATAAAATAAAACTTTAAAAACCCTAAATGTTATGTAAAGACTTACGATGTAATGCGGCAATGAGCTAACAGAGCCGTGCTGAGTCGGACGGACATCAAATGATAATGAGTTAGTGAACAGAAATCAATAATCGCATAACTATATGAGTAATTTTACGTTATTTTCTGTTACTGTAATTTTTAGAAAAAGTGGATAATGTCCTTTTTGCCTCATTCCCAATCAAAAGGGACATTATCCATTTTATAATACACTTTTGTTAACTTCTAATGACTTCTGTAACTGAAAATTGCTGGCTTAACCTTTGTCATCAAATGTTAATGAGTTAGTGAACAGAAATCAAGAATTGCACAACTATATGAATGACTATACGTTTTTCCCTCTTCCTGTAATTTTTTAAAAAAGTGGATAATGTCCCTTTTGCATCTGAACGCCTCAATTTATTTTAAGAAAGCTACAAGACTGCCGGTTAAATTCTCACCTCCGAGGTTAAAGAATCAAATTCTGGAAGTCAGGATGCTCAAATAAAAGAGACCGTAGTAGTATATTTAAGTTA
The DNA here is from genome assembly GCA_946902985.2 of Meconema thalassinum. Taxonomy (NCBI): domain Eukaryota; kingdom Metazoa; phylum Arthropoda; class Insecta; order Orthoptera; family Tettigoniidae; genus Meconema; species Meconema thalassinum. The sequence goes on from OX336388.2 coordinate 38,502,788, forward strand.
TTGCCACGATAAAAGAACTTTCAATTTTACGTCATGTTAAAAAAATAAGGTAGGTTGTAGATTTTCGTGACCTTTAATCTCGCGCTCATAAGCCACGGGACCTCTATTTTACGTGGAATCCGAACTACAGGACAGGATATTTCACTTCGAAAATCTCACATGCATTGACCGGGAATCGAACCAGTTCCGCCTTGGTGAGAGGCACCATCACGCCCCACAGGAATGTTAAACCCCCATATCATTATCGACCACGCTAGATATGCGCAAGCCCACAGGGTCATACTACCTCTAATTTAAGTGTACATACAGTATTGATATTATTAACGGTTTGCCCAATGTAAGCTTAAAAAGCGCACGGACGAGAGTTTATTTTTCACTGAAATCGTTACTGCTAGGCTTCCTTTGATCATAAATAAGTAATTTTCTACAGAAACCTTCCTCCAGATATCCTTTACTGAATGGTGAAAACCGCATCAAAATCCATCCAGTGGTTTTGGAGATTACAAGACACATCAACAAGATGTTCAGTAAAGAACATATAGCCTACTTTCTCCTAAATGCATGGGTACTGTTATAATGCTTTGTCCTTTTCAAGGAGTATAACTAGATGTTGGTTGTAGTACCTTGTTGAAATACAACGTGCTATAGGGCCTACGGAATATGAGGTGCCCGTTGCTAGTGCTACCTCTGAAAAAAAAAAAAATCGTTTTCACCGTGTTTGAATTGATATGGGGAATCGATTTGCACACATGCATGGCCACTATCTGCAAACTATTGGACTGATGGCCTTGTAGTTCAGTCAAAATATGCTTCCCACAAAAAGGTATGTTGTTGCAAATTTTTGTAGAGATCAAATGATTAGGTTGGTCGTAATTCGATTTAAGCTTTTAACATTTGGGTGACCGACATTCCGTCAAGATGGCGGTGATATGAAACATGACACTGAGGTGCCCTTTGCTAGTTCTACCTCTGTACCAAATTTCGTTCAATTCGGTTTCACCGTGTTTGAAGAAATAGGGGGAATCGATTTGCACACGTACATGGCCGCGATCCGCAAATTATTGGGCTGATGACCTTGTAGTTTGGTCAAAAGATTCTTTATACATAAAGGTATAATGTTGCAAAAGTTGGTAGAGATCAGATGATTAGGTTGGCCGTAATTTGATTTAAGCTTTTAACATTTGGGTGGCCGCCGTTACGGTTTCGTCAAGATGGGGTGATATAAAACATGACACCGGAGTGCCCTTTGCTATTGCTACCTCTGCACCAAATTTCGTTCAATTCGGTTTCACCATGTTTGAAATGATAGGTTGAGTCGATTTGCACACACACACACATGGCCGCCATCTGCAAACTATTGGGCTGATGACCTTGTAGTTTAGTCAAAAGACGCTCGCCATATGAGTATATAATTTTGCCAAATTTGGTAGAGATCGGATGATTAGGTTAGTCATAATCTGATTTAAGCTTTGAACATTTGGCTGGCCGCCATTACGTTTCCGTTAAGATGGCGGCGATGTAAAACATGACACTGAGGTGCTCTTTGCTAGTGCTAGCTCTGTACCAAATTTCGTTCAATTCGGTTTCACCGTGTTTGAATTGATAGGGGAAATCGATTTGCACACACACATGGCCTCCATCTGCAAACTATTGCGCTGATGATCTTGTAGTTTGGTCAACAGATTCTTCATATGTAAAGGTATACTGTTGCAAAATTTGGTAAGGATCAGATGATAGGTTGGTCGTTATTTGATTTAAGCTTTTAACATTTGGGAGGCCGCCATTACGTTTTCGTCAAGATGGCGGTAATATAAAACATGACACTGAGGTGCCCTTTGCTAGTGCTACCTCTGTTCCAAATTTTGTTCAATTCGGTTTCATCGTGTTTGAAGAGATAGGGGGGGGGGATCAATTTGCACACATACATGGCCGCCATCCGCAAAGTATTGGCCTGATGACCTTGTAGTTTGGTCAAAAGATTCTTCATACACAAAGGTACAATGTTGCAAAATTTGGTAGAGATCAGATGATTAGGTTGGTCGTTATTTGATTTAAGCTTTTAACATTTGGGTGGCCGCCATTACGTTTTCGTCAAGATGGCGGCAATATAAAACATGACACTGAGGTGTCCTTTGCTAGTGCTACCTCTGTACCAAATTTAGTCCAATTCGGTTTCACCGTGTTCGAATTGATAGGGGGACAGACATTCCGAGTACACACACACAATTTTTGGCCCTGTGTAGATCTCATAAGTCTAATTTCATTTTTTTGCAAAAATAGAAAGTAGGCGAAAAAATGGGGGACTTTGTTTTTTACTAAGTAGATTTTATCTCTTAGGAAGGGCAGATAACGTCGCTGTTCTGCCCCTTTATATAACCATTATCAAATTACAGTATAATTTGGGTTTTGTGAGGGGTTAACGAAAATAAAACACACATGAGGTTAATTGCCGGTGAGGGATTGAAGAAACAAGGCTAGAGAAAACCATAATCAGGATGGCTGCTGTCAGCGCCGTGATTCGAAATGCAGTCACGAATTTCTGGGATGGTACCCAAATTAAGGCCACAGCAGGCTCCTATCAAATTCCTAGCCTGAATTAAAAATTCACGCTCTAGAACAGCCATCATACAGGTTATCAGAAACACCCCAAGTCTCTACAATGAATCAACAACTCAAGAAATATATCTAAAGGAGGTAAGGATATATTTCGCACCAATCGATTGTCATCACTATGGTAGATCAGTACAAGAATAAAACTCCAGAGCGTACATGATTACCTTCATAAAACTTTATTATTGCCATCATGTTTGCATTCCCATTCAAGGTTGTTACAAGACCAAGATTTGCATTTTCCCTGACTTAAGATCCCATTCCCCTGACCACCAATACTTTATTCTGATCACCGTATGAACATATTTTAAAAATAAAAGCTGTCTAATTGATCAAACGATTGTTACTGATTTACATCTTCCAAATCCCACGACATACGCTGATTATTTTCTTATTTTTTAAAATACACATCCATGCTAACCTTTCTTCGTTTTTTTTTCCAGCTACTGTATTACACGAGATTTGTAAGCTATTTCATACAAAAAAGAGTTTCTTTTTAGAGATTGTAAAGAAAAGGCTTAAAGAAAGAATTTTAAGAATTGGCCCGTTTCAGATTCCGTGAGCACTTCAGAAGGCATGGAAAAATACTGGCTTCATCTGACTATTTTAATAAATTAATCGGTTTAAAAAAATTAACATGGACAATTAACAAAAAAGAAATAAATAAAACAATGGACAAGGAACTTCCTTTGTCATTAGACTCAGTTCACAATGAAACTTCTTACATTCAAAAAGTTATTGCAATTGGTATAACTAATGACATAAAAACTATGACCTAATAGTCAAATAATATTCATCATCATTTCCCCTTATCCAACTCCTGCCGGGTTGGGGTATTTATGGCACTTCTCCACTTTCCTCTTTCCTTCCACGATCTTGTCCCAGTCCAGATTTCTTTTTCTTACGCTGTTCCTCACTGAATCAATCTACCTTGTTCTAGGTCTTCCTCTTGCTCTCTTACCCTTGCACTTCACCTCCAGCATCTGTCTTGGTATTCTATTTTCTTCCATCCTCTTTACATGTCCAAACCACCTTAGTTTATTCTTCTCAATTCTCTCATTTAGTTTTCCCATTCCAACTTCCTTCCTCACTCTGTCTTTCCTATCATACTTCTTAGGAATTTCATTTCACTGGCTTGGATTCTACTCTCTTGCCTGCTTGTCAGGGTCCAAGTCTCAGCTGCATAAGTTAATATGGGAACATAGTACACTTTATACATTACCTCCTTGCTTTTCCTTGGTACTTCCTTATCCCAAACAAGTTTTCTTACACTTTGATAGAATGCATTGCTCTGCTGTACCCTCCTGCCAATCTCCATGTCCAACCTACCCGTTTGCATCAATTCACTTCCTAGGTATTTGAACGTGTCCACAATTTCCAAACTCTGACTTCCAATTTTTACAGTGCCCTTTCCTTGTCTTTCCCCTCTTGTCATCACCATGGTCTTGCTTTTCTATATACTGATTTTCAGGCCGTACTTCTGAATATTTCCGTTCAGTGCATCTAGTTGTTTTTCCACTATTATAGGTAAATAACGTACATGTCACTGATTCTTTCAAAATTATTGCTAAGGTAACAAAGAAATTAAAATTTAAAAAGGTCCCTGACTTGGCAGAAAATTTCCCAGACTTCCCTGACCAGATTTTTTCCCCCTGACTTTTTCCTGACCTGTAACAGTCCTGCCATTGCAGTGCGATGTGCTGACATCTGGCAAATACGAGGCACGTCCAGAAAGTAAGCTCCGTTTGGTAATAAAATTAAATTGTGTACAGATACAGGAAAAATATTTATTGCACAACATTCTACACCTCTTCAACTACTTTTCCACATAACTGCCAAACTTTTGCAGGCATTTGTCATAGCGTGGCACAAGTTTTTGGATACCTTCTTCATAGAAGTTTGCCGCCGACCCGTAAACGGGAGTGAAGACGCCCCTGTAGGATATCCCACCATTCGGCCACCACTGTTAGGCAAATTGTGTATGTGGTCAGGAGAACTCCTAAACATACGCAGTTCTCCTGGTAAGCACACAATTTGCCTAACAGTAGTAGCCGAACGGTAGGATATCTTACAGGGGAGTCTTCACTCTCGTTTACGGGTCGGCGGCAAACTCCTATGAAGAAGGTATCCAAAAACTTGTGCCACGCTATGACAAATACCTGCAAAGTTTGGCAGTTATGTGGAAAAGTAGTTGAAGAGGTGTAGAATGTTGTGCAATAAATATTTTTCCTGTATCTGTACACAATTTAATTTTATTACCAAACGGAGCTTACTTTCTGGACGTGCTTCGTATATTGTGACATACGATTATTTTCAAAGTTTTAAAGGGCTGTTTGTGGAAAACCAGGATGATAAATTCTCCAAAAAGAAAATCTGCCCTTTCCATTACCTAAAAATTGTAAGTGTCCAGGAATAAATAGGTCTTATGGTAACCCTTTAACATTTAAATGAAAACTGAAATCAATTTCAATATGGTCTCGTATACACTGTATTGGCTGCTTACATGACAAAGAAAGTAGTATAAATTATATCGATGGGAACTTGTCATGGTGGTCAACCTGCAGTTATGTTGGCTACCTAATATTGAAAAGCCAATACAAAATTTGAACTGCAGAGTGCACATTATCGCTTCTGCTGAAGGCTTGGTGACTTTACACATTAGTTGGTAGCACTGCTAAAATTGAAAATTGGACCACCTCAGGGTGACCGCTGGTTACCTAAAATTATTTTCCAGTGTTAAATTTAACCTTTTATCAACACATATACTTTTATAAGTATACTATTTATGTTTATTTTCAAAAAATAAAACGAAATGTATGTACGGTAAATACTTTTATTCATTATAGAACGTAAAATACATAACACATAGTCTCTTACGACAATGTATATCTTTCACAAATTAAATACCTTACATGTTTCGAAATAATCACAATTATTTAGGTATAATATTTAATCACAGATATTTAGGCGACTTTGAATAGTTTGAAGTTATTTCTTCAAAGTTTTTATTTTCATTTCCAGCTCATGTTGCTTTGTGAACAAGTCTTCCTTTTCTTTATTTAATGCCATTAACACTTTATCCTCTCTTCTTCTTCTTCTCTCTCTCGTACTGACTCAACTGCTCTATTTCCGTTTCTCGTAGTTTTTGTTCTTCGATAGCGATTTTTTCCTTAGCCCTAGCCCCACAAGCGTTACGAACCATTCCATCATCTATGTTTATGGCATCTTATCCACCTGAATTCCATCCCATGCTCTTCTCATCGCTGAGAGTTTGGTCGTAAATGTTTTCCACTGGAAAAAATGGAAAAATAATAAACCTCCACAAAGGTGTTACCATGAGAAAATATGAGGATGATTTCTATGATCTGCCACACATCTTAATATTCTTCCAAGCCCTTGAACTGTTTAGTATAAAAATGAACCGGGCAAGATTTACTCCTATCAAACTGTTCAAGCTCAGTCTTGTTGACACGGTATATAAAACAACGAAACTGAAGTATGGTTCGAACTGACAAAAGCGCAGTCACATGGTTGGTGATCCATGCTTTGTGAAATTTTCTGTCATGTGGCTAGTGATTGCTCTCTTGCCCACGTTGCTCAAAGGAATCCTTTTTTTGCACAGGTTACAAAAAGAATGTTTTGCGTTCTTGGGAACAACTTCTAACCAAGGCTGAAAATCTGGGTACTTTGACGGTTGCAGCTATTCTGGATTAAATTTCTATAATCCCTCCATGATCTTCAAAAAATACTAAATACAAAAGTGTAAATTGTTGAGTGATTTTAGGGTACATAAACCAATTTGTTTTATTACTCAGTATATCCAAAGAAATTCCATTTACCTGTATGTCTCTTCGCTCATCGCTTATTCAAAAAAAAACACTTTGGCAGTCTGCAAATGATTTACATACACAAGTCAACAGTACAGGAAGGATGCCTGGGACATAAGTAAACTCAATTCAGATTTTGCGCCATCTGTTCAGTGAATCACGTTACACTCAACTATACCTTATTCTATATAAATTGAGAGTCAAATGACAACACGCCAGGGCCTCGGAGAAGAGCTCATACCTCTTACCGACTGTTCACTTTTCAGTGAAATTTACAAAGTTCACTTATTTTTATTATAACATAACCTCTCACCTGTCATGTCATTCCATTTTTCTTCAATCTGTTCTTGCTAGCACGTGTTCCATAGCACTGTAATGATTTCCGGAACTAATGTTGGTCACGAGGTTCATTTTCAGTTGGCCCCTTGCTCTGATTGGCCTCAGCAGTTTTCGAGAATCTTCCATGCTCTCGGATTGGCCGACGCCACCTGTCCGCGTCACGCATTCCGCGTGATCTCCGGTATATAGCCTGCCCTGGCCTACATCAACGGTCTGTCTCGTCTGTCTCCAGCAAGTCACAAGGCCAATCACTCGTCGTCAGCTGTCTTCACGCTGTTTGCACAACGCTTGAATGTGCCTCAACGATGTGTGCTAATACATCGCAAAATGCTTCTAGTCAAACCAGCAGTGCATTCTAAAATCTACGAAATCTATTTAAGTTAACATCGATACTTGGCCTACGTCAGTTTGTCGTGAGCAAGAAAACGATAAACAAATTTTCTTCTGTGCTGGGCACGAAGTCTTCAACATTTCCAAGACGGAAAAAAGTGATCAAAACCTAGTTCTACAAAGTCTATATAAGTTTACATCAATGATTGGCCTACGTCAGTTTTGTGCTGGGCACGAAGTCTTCAACATTTCCAAGACGGAAAAAAGTGATCTACACGCTCTTCCTCTATTTATATTATGTGGAAATTCCTCTACACCAACGCCAAAAAGCTAAGTGTTTATTATAACCTCAAAAATTTCTAAATCTTAAAAATGTATCTTTCTTTTTAGGGTTATGTTACCCGACTTAAACAACTTGTCAAACTATGCCAAACTCAACTTATTTCTTTCTATTAAGTGGTTTAAGCATGTATTATGCCTTTAAATTGTAGGCTATGAGAAAACGGCTGTTCTCTCTCTTTCGCATGTTAACTTTCCTTCAAACCAAATCATTCTTTTCTCTATTTTTGTACAAACTATTGGGCTTAACACCAGTTCACCTATCTGACGTAGTGAATGGCTTGTTCTTCATTTAATCTATCAAAGTGTTCTTGGGAATGCTCCCATTTCAATTGTAAACAACCTCGCCTTGTAACTATCAGGCAACTAGTGGGATGCTATCCCTACTGGCATGTAAATATTGATTTTTCTGTAAATAAACTAGCTTACTCTCTGTGTGCAGTCCTAGGCTAAATTTTAAGCCTTCATTTGAGCATTATAGTTACTCACTATTTTACCCTGCATAGTTCTACTTCAGACTAACTGGCCACAAAGTGGTTACTTATTCTCAGGGTTCTTGGCATTTCAAACTTATGAAATCTTGTTCGCTTGTTGTTGGCCTGTCAAAGGTCACATTTCCCTTACATATTTATATATTTATTGTTAATCCTTTTCAAACTTATGAAATCTTGTTCGCTTGTTGTTGGCCTGTCAAAGGTCACATTTCCCTTACATATTTATATATTTATTGTTAATCCTTTTCAAACTTATGAAATCTTGTTCGCTTGTTGTTGGCCTGTCAAAGGTCACATTTCCATTACATGTTTATATATTTATTTATTGTTAATCTTTTTAAAGTTGGTTTTTGAATAAAATACCTCTGTTATTGGCAAACTGTTTCCATTCCTATTTACTCATCAATGTTCAATCTGTTCCTACTTAGTCAAGTTCATTTTCTTATTAGACTAGAAGCTTCACTTCTAGTCCTTCCCGAAAAAGGAGGTCTCGCATTGACAGATCCTATCCATGTTGGTGCCGAAACCCGGGACCTTTAAATAACCTTCATAATTGTTTATTGTATGAAACAGGTTGCCAAGCCATTCGATAAGCTATTGCAGCTTTTCACTTCTGTCACTAATGCTAATTGTGTTTTTCAGCTATCGCTATGAAAGCTGTGTTGGGGTGAACGGAGATGTCCCTTGTTACCACCTCTACCAGTACCACTACTACTACTACTACTACTACAGACGCTCGGCAGTCTAGCAGATCGGTGAGTGAAAGTACTCAAAGTTCCGCCATGTCTCTGCCTAAAGAGCTTGTAGCCAAAAGAACCGCCTGTAAAAACAAACTTACTCGTTTTCAGCAGTTTTTAGGTTCCAAATCTTTTGATGATCACAATTATGACGTTCTAGTTCAACGTTTTAATGTTTATCAGCAACATTTTCAAGAGTATGATGTGTTGCAAACCGAAATTGAAACAATCGAGCCTGATCAAGAACAGGATCGTAGTTCTGTTGAAGAACTGTATTACAATATGTATGGCGAAGCTAAGGATTTAATTAAGCAATTAGCAACCCATCAAAACACCGAAGTAAGCAAACCGTTTCTTCCTAAAATCCAACTTCCTACCTTTTCCGGGGAGGAAAAACAGTGGGATTCCTTTTTTGAACTTTTTTCTTCTCTAATACATGATAATAGATCATTCCCTGAGATTCAAAAATTTTATTATTTAAAGTCTGTTCTTCAGGGTCCTCCTTTAAAGTTAATTGAAGCTTTACCTCTCACAACCGAAAATTACTCGGTAGCTATTGACCTCATCCAACAGCGATATGTCAATGCCAAACTTAGAATTCAACGCCATATGAACGCCTTGTTTAATTTACCAGCCTCACGCCCTGATAATTTATCATCCCTTAGAAGTCTGGGAGACACCGTTGAACTTCATGTAAGAGCCCTAGAACATCTTAAACAACCTGTTGAACATTGGGATCTTTTTCTTATACATCTCACTACCTCCAAATTTGACCTTAATACGCGTAAAGCATGGGAATCCGATTTAGTGGACAAACCTGAACCCACATTTAAAGTGTTGATCTCTTTCATAAAGAAACGTTGTCAATTTCTTTCTGCTTTAATCAATAAAGCTGAAGGTTCCACTGATGTCAGTAAAAGTAAACCCACCAAGCATTTCTCGGAAAAGTCTTCACATTCTCATGTTTTCTCTATACAAGGTAATAAAACCTCATGCATTCTTTGCAATAATTTGCACCCTTTATATTTCTGCAATACCTTCAAAGGCCTTTCAGTTGACGATCGTAGAAAAGCTGTGTCGCAAACCAAATCTTGTTTCAACTGCCTCTCTTCAAAGCATATCTTAGCGGACTGCCCTTCAAAAGGAGTTTGCATGCATTGCAAGCTAAGACATCATTCTACCTTGCACCGCTTCGAAAAGCCACGGTCTATTCCTGGAACAGTTTCAAATCCTAATGCCCAACCTGCGCTGAGCCTCACTAGTGATGCTTCTCCACCAAGCTCTTCTGTTTCTACTGTAAATACCGTTGCCCAATCCTACAATCAAACAACCCCCTCATGGCGTAGTGCTCAAGTTTTGTTATCTACGATCCAGGTCCAAGTTAAAGATTATTCCGGCAATTGGCACTTAGCACGAGCCTTGCTCGACAATGCGGCAACTCATGACTTCATAACCTCATCATTAGTTGAAAGGTTAGGTCTCAAACCACTCTCCACCAATATTGAAATATCTGGTATCAACAACAGCAAGTCTACTTCCTTAAATTATGTCAAGCTGCAGGTGAAAGATTCAGTCCAATATGGCACTAACTTTCATCTAAACTGTCTGTCCATTCCGAGTATTGGCAGTCCTACTCCCAGTCGCTCTTTTTCCATTGACGAATGGAAATTTCCCTCTGATCTAAAACTGGCTGACCCTCAATTCTATAAAAGCTCTCACGTTGACATTCTTTTTGGCGCTAACACATTTTGGCAAAATCTTCTTCCGTCAAGGGTTAATATTTCATCTGGTATCTACGCCCACCATACTAAATTTGGCTGGCTTATCACAGGTTATATTCCTCTTCAAACTGTTCAAGGTTCCTCTCAATGCCATTTCACTAATGCAGATCTTCATCAGCGTCTGGAAAAATTTTGGCAAATCGAGTCCATTGAATCTGCTCCTTCTCTTTCATCAGAAGATGAATTTTGTGAACAACATTTTTTAGAAACCACTGTTCGTAACCCAGATGGCAGATTTATTGTCACAATGCCACGCATTTCTTCCCCTCCTCCTTTATGTGATTCCTATCCGAAAGCTCTTAAAGCTTTATTTGCAGTTGAGAATCAACTCAAGCAAGATCCTTCCACTCGCAGACAATACCTTGAATTCATGGAGGATTATGAAGCTTCTAACCATATGGAGACTGTTAAAGATTTCGACCCTTCTGTAGATTCAGTGTATTTAAATCACCATCCCGTCTGGAAGAATCCCTCCACCAAAGAAAAGATAAGAGTTGTTTTTAATGGTTCTGCCCCTGATGCCAATGGCATTTCCTTAAATGACACTCTCCTATCTGGACCTGCCATTCAGTCTGATCTCCCGTCTATTCTTTTAAATTTCCGTCTATTTCCAATTGGAATCGTAGCCGACATACAACAAATGTATAGACAAATTCTGATTAATTCCGAACAACAAAATCTTCAACGAATTCTCTGGCGTGATGCTCCTACCAAAACCATCAAGATCTTTAAATTAAAAACCGTAACGTATGGGCTCAAACCATCGGCTTTTCTTGCCATTCGTACTTTGAAACATCTTGCCGACCAAGATGGTCACTTGTTTAATTCTGAAACTCCTATTTTGTTGAAAAATTCCTTCTACGTTGATGACTTTCTTTTTTCTTTCAAGAATGTATCTGAGGCTATCGAACTCTCTCAAAGTTTAAAAACTTTACTTAGCAGAGGAGGATTCTTACTTCATCGTTGGAACTCAAACTCTGAGGAACTTCTATCCAATCTCTTGCCACATTGTCCTGTTGATACTCCAGTAGAGCTTTGTAAATTGGAGGATGCTACTTAAGTTTTGGGAATACACTGGTATCCTAAAGCTGACTCATTCTTTTACGAAGTAAATTTGTCTTCCTCACCTCCACAAACCAAAAGACAAGTGCTATCAGAAATAGCTAAGATATATGACCCGCTTCAGTTCATTGCACCCGTAATTGTTCTAGCTAAAATCTTTATGCAAGAGCTATGGTCATTGAACTCGGATTGGGATGATCCCATTCCTCCTTCGCTTTTACAAAAGTGGCTTACCTTTCGGCACAGTCTTTCTGATCTCTCATTAATAGACATTCCTAGAGTGCTAGTTCCGTTCTCTTGCTCTCTTGTCTTGGATTTGCACCTTTTCGCTGACAGTTCGACCAAAGCATACGGATGTTGTGCTTACATTGTAAGCCGCTCCCCCTTTTTCTCCAATTTGATATGTGCTAAATCTAAGGTTGCGCCTTTGAAACCAGTTTCATTACCTCGTCTTGAACTCTGTGCCGCACTACTTGCTGCCGAATTAGCTAACAAACTCAAACAAACACTCAACTGTAAGTTCTCGCACACATATTTTTGGACAGATTCCTCTATTGCTTTGGCATGGATTTCTAAACCTTCTTCTAATTGGCAAACTTTTGTAGCTAACAGAGTTGAGAAAATTCAAACTGTTTCTAAACCAGAACAATGGAACCATGTTTCTAGCAAAGACAACCCCGCCGACCTCATTTCTCGTGGTTGTTCACCTAAGTCACTATCTCAATCCTGTTTGTACTGGCACGGCCCTTCATGGCTTTCTGAAAGAATTCAAAACCGACCTTCCAACTCTAATTTCCCGTTAGAGGATATTCCTGAAATCAGCAAAAAAGCTTCTGCCTTTGTAACTGCCAACACTCCTTCCTTGTTGGAACGTTACTCTTCTTTTCAAAAACTAGTGCGCGTCACTGCTTATGTGCTCAGATGGAAATTTTTAGTACTAGATCAACCTCTATTCCCTCAGCCTTTTCTTTCGGCTGTTGAACTGCAAATTGCCACCATCAAAGTTCTTTGGCTCACCCAGAGAGAGGCATTCTCAGTCGAAATAAACATATTGGCTAAAGGTAAAACTCTCAAGAAACACAGCAGGCTTTTTGCCTTATGCCCTTTTCTCGATGGCGATGGTTTGTTAAGAGTGGGCGGCAGACTTTCTCTTTCTGACTTCTCTGATGAAAAAAAGCACCCTATTACCCTTCCGTCTAAACATCATGTTACTCGGATAATCATTCGTCAGTTTCATTATCAAAACTTGCATGTTGGTTCTAGAACCCTTCTATGCTTGATACGGGAAAAATACTGGCCTATTAATGGTTTACACGAAGTCACTTCTGTTATACATAAATGTATTACTTGTTTCAAAGCTAAGCCTAAACCTAATCAGCAACTCATGGCTGACCTTCCCCCATTTCGTTCAGCTCCCTGCAGGCCTTTTTCCTTCACCGGCATTGATTACGCCGGTCCGTTTGTGTATCAACAAAATCACCCCAGTGCTAAAAGGAAAATCCTTGGAAAACTATACGTTTCTCTATTTGTCTGTATGGTCACCGGCTCTATTCATCTTGAGCTCGTAACTAGTGCCTCCACCTCATACTTTCTTTCCGCTTTCTCTAGATTCATTTCACGAAGAGGCATTCCTTCCGCAGTCTTCTCTGATAATGCCAAAACCTTTGTTGGAGCTTCGCAGCAATGGTATAAGGCCCTTTGTTCCCCTCGTGCGAAAGAACAAATCTCCAATTACTCGCACTTAAACCAATTCAAATGGCATTTCATCCCTCCTTATGCTCCCCATCATGGCGGACGATGGGAATCTTGTGTGAAACTCACAAAAAATCATTTAAAGAAAACTCTAGGCTCTAGTATTGTAACTTACGAAGAATTCAATTCTTTAATTATACTCATTGAGGGAATTGTCAACTCACGACCTCTTTCTCCTCTTTCCAACGATCCTTGTGATTTCCTTCCTTTAACTCCAGGTCATTTTCTGGTGGGCAGTTCCTTAGCTGCGTCTCCTCCGTTGCTTGATCGTAAACTTGATCTGTCTTTGCCTATCTTGTGGAGAAAGATAGAATCCCTTAAAGCTCAATTTTGGAAGAGGTGGAGACTTGAGTATTTTCACTCGCTCCAAAGGAGGAACAAGTGGCAGCTCTCTCAGCCTAACCTTCAGGAGGGTGATTTGGTTCTTCTCAAAGACCCAAGTCCTCCTCTTGTATGGAAAACTGGTCGTGTTATAAAATGCTATCATGGCAGAGATGCTAGAGTTCGAGTGGTCAAACTTAAAACTTCATCAGGACACTGTGTTCGTCCTATTTCAGTCATTTGCCCTCTGCCACTCTAGCTCTTCTCTCTCATGTTATTTTTGTTTAGTTTTTTTTCTCTGTTGCCCCTCTGGCAGTATGTTCACTTTTCAGTGAAATTTACAAAGTTCACTTATTTTTATTATAACATAACCTCTCACCTGTCATGTCATTCCATTTTTCTTCAATCTGTTCTTGCTAGCACGTGTTCCATAGCACTGTAATGATTTCCGGAACTAATGTTGGTCACGAGGTTCATTTTCAGTTGGCCCCTTGCTCTGATTGGCCTCAGCAGTTTTCGAGAATCTTCCATGCTCTCGGATTGGCCGACGCCACCTGTCCGCGTCACGCATTCCGCGTGATCTCCGGTATATAGCCTGCCCTGGCCCAAGGCTAGTAAACTACAGAGGTTGCCTCAATAAGGAGCTCTTAGGCGAGGGGCTCGCGGAGGGAAGGGAAAGGACGTGACGTCACACGTTTCCTCGTAGCGCGCGAGGCGCGAGATATGCAAGGAAAGTCAGCTTTCCCACACATTATATTCTATGGATTGCAGTGGTTTAAACACGTGTTTTAAGCCCTTTTGTTTATAATCATGCCAGGTCAAAGATATGCCGTGGCAGTTTGTCACAGTTATTATAAAGTTGTCGTTTTTCACGATGCCTAAAGTCGCATGCATTCGCAATCAGTGGATTGCTGCATGTAAGCGAAAATATCATTGCAACCCTCAAACAAGTAGGATAATTATGTTCCCTCCACTTTAAGAGTGAAGACTTCGAATTAGACTACAGGGCCGAATTGCTTAATATAAAGCTAAGATTCCCAAGGAATCTAAAACCAAATGGTAAGTGAGCCTAGCTGGCCTACTCTTTAAGTTTCGATGACCAGCTAGGATGATTTTAATGCTGTTAATATTTTTGTCATATTTCGTACATGTTATCAGGGGCGTATATACAATTTTTTTCGAGGGGGGAGGGGCTGACTATCGTGGAAAATTGTGAGTACTTAATGAATTTTCTATTATAGCCTATGTAGTATGAATGGAAAATATCTAAATGGGCTACTTGTCAATTTATAAAGCAGAAACGTAAACACTCATTTCTTTTACAAATTGATAATTATTTCTTAAAAGTAGACTACTGTGAAATACATTGTATGTTGTACCAAGTTGGCTTTTCTGGGAGGGGGGATCTGGAGCGCCCTAAGCGCCCCCCCCCCCTCCCCCTTATATACGCCTAGACTAGATGGAAAATTTCATGAGTAATTCTCTTTGCATTGGTAAAAATTCTTTGCAAATATTCCAGAAAGCAGTCATCATTTCAATAAAATCCCTTCAACTTCTGTACCAAGATATGGCCCGTAGGCATAATACAAAGTACCCCATTATCACACATAGGCTAAATCAAGTTGTACTGGAAACCCTCTTTTCACAATTGCGAACCCGTGGTGGCTTACACGATCATCCTTCTTCCCTTAACTGCATTTACAGACTGAGGATGATTATTTTAGGAAAAAATCCAGAAGTAATTCAAAAGCAATCAAACGCTGCTGATCCAGATTCAGATGAATATGCAGTTGCTAAAGAACTAAACAAAGCTGGCATAGTGTCTGAATCAAGTAACATGCTTCCAGAACGAACCTTAGGGAGCAATGTGCAACCCGAGTCCTTCATTGTCAATATCATGGAACAAAGTGAGGAAGATGGCAAGGCTTATGTTGCAGGTTATGTAGCCCACAAGTTCCAAGATAAATTTCCACAACTTGGGAACTTAACCTATGGAATGCAAACTCAACACGATTATGCATTACCAACCTGGATTAAACACTTGTCATACGGTGGTATGACCGATCCCTCATAAACTTGGCTAAACCAGTTCCGGCACATTTCAGCAAAATTCGTCACATTTCACGGAAAATACGGATTTCAATGAGGCAAGAACGTTCTAAGAAGAACGAAAGATTTTGTGTAGAGAGAAGTTCCTGACGTACCGTCTGGTGGGGTTGAGACAGCTGTGATAACAATTTTCTTCATCAGAATGAAACATTCCAATTCTATCTTGCATAAGAAGTGGTTATTGGAAGTCACTAACACCCACGATACTGCTACCGAGTCTAGGCGAATTTCTAAGAAATTCAAGAAGATCACAACAAAAAAATGTACGTAGGCTGCATTCAGTTATTTTATCACCCATTTACCAATAATTTCATGAGAATAAACTGTTCTTTGCGTACTCAACAGCTGATGTTGACAGTTTCGTTACGTTCCCCACATGGCACGTTTGGTATCTTGTGACGTCATCCGCCTTGTGAGCGCTGATTGGTGAGTGAAAATTGAGGCAACCTCTGTAGTTTATAAGCCTTGGCCCTGGCCTACATCAACGGTCTGTCTCGTCTGTCTCCAGCAAGTCACAAGGCCAATCACTCGTCGTCAGCTGTCTTCACGCTGTTTGCACAACGCTTGAATGTGCCTCAACGCTGTGTGCTAATACATCGCAAAATGCTTCTAGTCAAACCAGCAGTGCATTCTAAAATCTACGAAATCTATTTAAGTTAACATCGATACTTGGCCTACGTCAGTTTGTCGTGAGCAAGAAAACGATAAACAAATTTTCTTCTGTGCTGGGCACGAAGTCTTCAACATTTCCAAGACGGAAAAAAGTGATCAAAACCTAGTTCTACAAAGTCTATATAAGTTTACATCAATGATTGGCCTACGTCAGTTTTGTGCTGGGCACGAAGTCTTCAACATTTCCAAGACGGAAAAAAGTGATCTACACGCTCTTCCTCTATTTATATTATGTGGAAATTCCTCTACACCAACGCCAAAAAGCTAAGTGTTTATTATAACCTCAAAAATTTCTAAATCTTAAAAATGTATCTTTCTTTTTAGGGTTATGTTACCCGACTTAAACAACTTGTCAAACTATGCCAAACTCAACTTATTTCTTTCTATTAAGTGGTTTAAGCATGTATTATGCCTTTAAATTGTAGGCTATGAGAAAACGGCTGTTCTCTCTCTTTCGCATGTTAACTTTCCTTCAAACCAAATCATTCTTTTCTCTATTTTTGTACAAACTATTGGGCTTAACACCAGTTCACCTATCTGACGTAGTGAATGGCTTGTTCTTCATTTAATCTATCAAAGTGTTCTTGGGAATGCTCCCATTTCAATTGTAAACAACCTCGCCTTGTAACTATCAGGCAACTAGTGGGATGCTATCCCTACTGGCATGTAAATATTGATTTTTCTGTAAATAAACTAGCTTACTCTCTGTGTGCAGTCCTAGGCTAAATTTTAAGCCTTCATTTGAGCATTATAGTTACTCACTATTTTACCCTGCATAGTTCTACTTCAGACTAACTGGCCACAAAGTGGTTACTTATTCTCAGGGTTCTTGGCATTTCAAACTTATGAAATCTTGTTCGCTTGTTGTTGGCCTGTCAAAGGTCACATTTCCCTTACATATTTATATATTTATTGTTAATCCTTTTCAAACTTATGAAATCTTGTTCGCTTGTTGTTGGCCTGTCAAAGGTCACATTTCCCTTACATATTTATATATTTATTGTTAATCCTTTTCCAACTTATGAAATCTTGTTCGCTTGTTGTTGGCCTGTCAAAGGTCACATTTCCATTACATGTTTATATATTTATTTATTGTTAATCTTTTTAAAGTTGGTTTTTGAATAAAATACCTCTGTTATTGGCAAACTGTTTCCATTCCTATTTACTCATCAATGTTCAATCTGTTCCTACTTAGTCAAGTTCATTTTCTTATTAGACTAGAAGCTTCACTTCTAGTCCTTCCCGAAAAAGGAGGTCTCGCATTGACAGATCCTATCCACCGACGTGAAGTTAAAGCCAGCTTACAATTATACAGTGTCTGTAATATTTGAATCGAAGGTAGTGCACTCGTATAGGGAAGAGCTCTTCTTCGCGGCTCTGGCGTGTTGTTATTACACTCAACTTATGCGGAAGAAGGTATAAATACCCGAGCCATATTTCTTTCTCGCAAAGCTAATTTTTCTGACTTGGGATATCCTGAAAGGCGAACAATCCGAAAAGAAGAAATGGCAGAACAGTCAAATTACGGTATTTAATTTTTAATCTTAACGGTAATTAATCTTGTATGCAAGATTGATCAATACTGCGAACGATGCATTATTATTATGCTCAATCCTACGTCAAGACATTTATTTTTCATCCTGCCAAATTTTTCTCCTGTTTATTCTATGCAATTTAAATTCCCTGAGTTTTCCAGAAAGCGGCCACCCTGCACTTGCTCAGCTCTTCACAAAAACAAATCACACAAATATTTTTCCTTAAAACAGACAAAAAAAAAAGAAACATACTGCAAACTAAATCCCCAAGATATCACATATTTTTATAAATATTCTGCAGAGCTAGATCATTTGTGGATCAATTAACATTACCTAATATAATTATCTTTGATTAAATGTTTTACAGGCAGTCAACATTATATTTAATAAGTTGAAATATGTCGTTCATTATGTAACTCTGGCAGCAAATATACAGTTCACGCCACGGTTTTTGGCTGGCGAGTCCTGATTGCAGTCTGCGGGCCTCACGCATGTGAAATTGATACGAGAGTTCCCAGTTGCGTGGAAGGAAACTCATGCATCAATTGCAAATGCCCGAGGCTCGCCATCTGTCCTCTGTATGACTGGGCAATCAGGACTCACCGGCCAAAAATCGTGGCGTGAACTGTGCATATATGTAGATAGATATTGATATTATTAGTTCCTTTTGAATTTATGTTAGGTCAAATAAAACAACAATCTATTAACTGCTAAATGCTATAAAATCAATTGAGTCAGGTTTCCAAACAGACAACCTTCAAATTCCAGTGCATATTGTCCTATCCTACATAACCTCCAAATCAGTCAATGGAATGACCTAACTCGTATCATTCCTGCATAGGTTCCGAATTCTTGTTTGAATACCATGACCCTCTTGCAAATGGATTATGAGAAGGAAGGAGAAACAATCAAATTTAAACCCCAGGAGTTTGATAATTGAAAAAGTAATATTTATTTTGCATTACACAATGTAGTACAAGAAATACAATTACTGCATATTATAAAAAGAACCACACAACTGAAACTGCATTCTCGCCCAGGTCTGTTCCATGCAACTTGCTCTTCAACTGGATCTAGTGGACAGATCTGTAAGAATACAAACATGAAGCTATTAATATAATACATGTGGAATGTAATTTATAAGGCACTAAACATGTAAGAAAATACACTGTAAATGACTATAGAGGACCATGGCTATTAGGTCGTTGATTTTACAAAGAGTGTACAAACCATATAGATGGAGGGTAGAAAGCACAACACAAACTCACAACTTCCAGATTTGGCTTCCGTTACTCTACCTCTGAGCTTATGTGGAGACAGTTTTGTTTTTTTATGCATTAGCATGTCCAACATAATTGCTCGCAGGCAGGGCTAAGGAAGTTAGAGCTGGATGTCACAGGTTGTGTCCCACATGTTTTGTACGTTGTAACTTTTAGCGTCCGCCTATGTGGTTTGTAGACCCACACTCTGTACAACACACAACCTAATAATAGTTGAAATTTCCTTGCTTGTTTGATGTGTCATCTTTTACAAAATACCTGATATAATGGTATTTGGGCCTTAATCATATAAAATCAGAGAGAAAAACATAACAGAAAGTTCTGATGCACATAACAAGACTTCAACACACAGTGCAATAGTAAAAAAAAGTAATAACGGTGGGCACAGAAGGTAGAGTATATTGAAAGGCAAGTCGTTTGTCCCTGACGCATAGAATTACATGGCACCCTTGAAGCATGAGTCAACTTCTATGATCTCAAGAGTAGCTGGTAACAGTTGAGGAGAAGAGAATCCTTGAAAAAATTTACTAAACTACTGATTCAAATTAGATTTCCCTTATATATCATGAAATAGAGTAAGATTCCAGCTGTGCTGGCCCTTATCAATGTGAATTATGCACAAGTGCAGTAACGCCAACCCCACGCATACGTTACTAATTGTTTTTGTAAAAGTTAAATTTGCCTAGACCAATAATTATTAGGTGGTGGCCCTGTGTTAGTCACATATGCTCCCCTTTGTCTTTGTCCCAGGCGACAAGAAGTGGAACTACCTACGACGCAAGGAGCTATTAATGAAATCACAGAAGCGGAAGTTAGAAAAGCCATCTCTAAAATGAAGAATCATGAAGCAACACACAAGAACGAAGGGTAAAGTTTATAAAACAGCCGTAAGACCAAACATGGGCTACTACCAAGGCACATCAGCAAAAGCTACATACCACTGAAATGCATATGTCACGTTGGGCAGGTGGAGTTACTCTCAAAGATAAAATCCGTAATGAACATGTTTCAAAGTAGCGCCTATAACTGAGAAACTTTTAGAGTCCAGGCTAAGGTGGTATGGTCATGTTATACGAAGACCGGAAAATCATGTAGCGAAGAAGTGCCTTTCCATGGCTACACAAAAGAGAGGGAGCGGCAGACCTCAAACAACATGGATGACGAATGTCCATACGGACACGAGAGTATTGGGCCTATCTGCTGCTGATGCTTTACAACGAAATGACTGGCGCCTCAGGATTGAGAAAGTCGACCCCGCGTAACGGGAAAAGGCGAGGAAGAAGAAGAATGGAAATAAGTCTCTCTAGACCAGTGGATCTGAACCGGTGGTCCGCGGGAGAAAAGGGTCCACCAGCACGTATAAAAAAAGTGGCCAATAAATGGAGATTTCGAAAACGATGTCCGTTGAACGAGAATCGTCCGAATGTATTTGCGGCGATGACTATCAGGTTTTGAATTGAAATATCTTTAAAATAAGTGTTATTGTGAAGAGTTACAACTGATAAGGTGTATTGAGTGAAGGGGTGGTCCGTACATGATTCAATTTCAGGCTGAGTGGTCCGCACACTTCTAAGGGTTCAGAACCACTGCTCTAGACCAAGAATTACTAAATAGCTCACGCGCTTGATGAACATGGCAGTAGTCGTTTAATCAGCAAGAGGTAAACATCCATATTGACGTAATTTAACATATTTTTCCATTGCACTAGTGATAATGGACCGTCATTTCAATCGTAACCGTTCCCTAGAAAGGTATGAAAATGACGCAATACGAGGCAGTGCAACCCATGCGCATCTTCTGCCCCGCCCTGTGCAATCAGTAAATTTCGTCCATAAAGTCGTCTAACCTAGTAGCGACCAATAGTTTTACTCCACCCAACTTTAGTACAAAGAGGAATTTTCGTCTAACCCGGCAACAGGGCAGTGTGGTAAAGTTGGCAGTATTGCCTGACTCAAGCCTTATCCAACATGGCAACCTGTTATACAGTCAGTTTATTACTGCAGAGTTAAAATGTTCATACCTTCCTGATTGAAGTGTGAATGCGGCGTTTCCTAAAAACAGTTAGCCTTTGTTATGGTTAAAGGTAACAGTTCAGGAGTGGTGAACGAGCTACAAAACTACTTAAATTAGCCAAAATACCCTTTGTAATAAAACAATAATAATGTTAATGATTTACGTGCCTTTCAACTACCCTGGCTTTCAGAAACGCAGGGATGCCGGAATTTTGCCCCGAAGGGTATCTTTAACGTGCCAGTAAATCTACTGACATGGCTCCCTCGTGTTTGTGCACCCTCAAATGCCAACTGACTGTGCCAGGATACGAATTGCAACCTAGGACCCAGCAAGCGAGAACGTTACCCCTGAGCCACGCTGCCAGATCCTTTTTGTAATAAACAAAATTTATTAATATCATGTAAGGTAACTGTACCGGTTTTCGTCACTGAGCCAGTCGTCGTCACTCTCGTATATAAGTACAAATAATAAGCATGTCAATGGGTCTTTCTCAACGCACGAAGTCTTACGAGATTTGTCATACCTTCGTTGCCGATAAGGAACTTTGGGAAATCATGCGTGCGATGTAATAGGCGATTCCCAGCGTCAAACATCTTGTGTGAGTTGAGCTGTCTTGACGCGGCATATTGCTTCTCGCATGTGCTAACCAGGCATGCCAGTTAATTATGTGCGTACGTGTTACATTCAGACATTTTAAAATGTTACAAGTGTGTGATATAGTGGGTAATTGTTTCTGTAACATAATGCGATTTGCTATTTCGTGCTCACGTTCCTAGTTTGGTTAAAAATTCTGGTGACATACACTGAATTTAAAAACACGTACTTTACCAAAGCCCGTCATTTGTGACGAAAATTGGCACATTGTCATATCTCCTTGTAAGATCTAACTAACAGCGGCAATATACTTATAATGTAGTTCTGAAGTGTCCGGCATTAACTAAATTGTCGTTTGATCATCGTGTCCAATAGTCGTCATAGCTGACGATCTTTAGAGCACATGCGTGACTAACACTAGTGCACGATATTGTTAAAGTTTGCGTTAACGTTTTAGAACCAATAAACATTTACAGTGTGCTGATATTATGTA
The DNA here is from genome assembly GCA_946902985.2 of Meconema thalassinum. NCBI lineage: Eukaryota > Metazoa > Arthropoda > Insecta > Orthoptera > Tettigoniidae > Meconema > Meconema thalassinum. The sequence goes on from OX336388.2 coordinate 38,525,076, forward strand.
GATCTGTCTCTGTGACGGCCGTAGGCCTACGCTGGTGTGGTGGTTCAGAGGTAACGTTCTCGCCTGTTGTTGCAGGATCGAATCCTGGTGCTGTCATCTGGAATTTGAGGGTGCACAAATGTGAGGGAGCCGTGTCAGAAGATTTTATGGCACGTTATAGATCACCTTTCGGGGCAAAATTCCGGTACCCCGGGGTCTCTAAAAGCCGCAGTAGTTGGGGGCGTATAACAACATTATTATTATTATCATCATCAGTAGGTCTAGGGTTTTTAGGTGAGCTAAAAGGGATTCTTTTCAAGTTGAGATGAAAAATATATTCTAAGACTAAATAAATGCTTTCAAGTAATATCTCGAAACGCACATTTCTCAATTAGCCTACGATATTCAGCAAATGGAAGCTGCTACTAAGGTCATTGAGGAGGACGGCATGAGTATCACAACGGCCGCGGAGAGGAATGGTGTTCCGAGGAAAACGCCCTTTCGGCCAAAATTAAAAGAAAAACCAGAGAGAGGAAGATGGGGCCAAGTTCCTTATTAACAAAGGGTGTTAATTCAATGGGTTATCTCACTAGGAAAAGCGGGGTTCCCGGTAACAAAGGACAATTTGCAAAACAGCGGCCAGCGCTTCACAAAAGAATTGAAGAGGTTCTCTCCTCTCAAAGATGGGCGACCAGGGAGGAAAAGGTGTGCATCTTTCCTAAAAAGAAATCCAAGCCTGTCTTTACGAATCTCTCAAAATTTGACAGTAAACCATGCTGCAATATTACAGAACATCAAATTAAAACCTACTGTTATTTGGTGGAAAACGGCTTACAATCTATCTTGTCAGACCCTCGGAGATTGTTCAACGCAGACGTTATGTTACACCAGGGTCTGGTCTCACGTTTTATGTGACTATGCATAACAGCCAGGAAAATGACCATTCTCGCTTGAACACCGAGCAGGGAAGCCTACATCAATACACGTTCTTGTGGTTATACTGTTCGAATTTCAATTATCATTAATATTGCACTTTAAATTAATACAAAAATAACTTATAATAAATGTGTTTAGAGCTGAATTACGATATTTTCATGCCCGTATGTCTTCTACCCACCATTCCCGCTTCCCGATGCCATCTTTTTTTTAAATATTTCTTTTTTTATTAAAAAAACTATTACTGGTACTGTTTTTTCATAAACGTTAGCCGCCAAGTCGATAAATCGGGGTCTTCCGCAACAATTGATGGTAATGCATTATAAACAGCAGACAAGGAAAACTAACAATATGACGGCTATTGGTGCAAACGGGTGACAAATAAAGGAACAATTCAAAGGCATAGTGCCGAGGACTAGGGCAAAAACTTTTTTAAAAAATACTTAATTTTCAAAAACAGAATATTTTCGAATTTGAGAGTTTCCTAGTGTTTGAGTAGAGTTTGAGGTTAGGTACAGTGCTTTTGTTTAAATTTACCAAAATGTATAAGGTGTACATATTTTCTTGACTAAATCTGTCTTAACATGACGACCATTGGTGCATTTACCTTAATTCTTTCTCAGTATTAGGGAATAACACATCTCATTTGGGTACAATCGTGTTCACCCACTGTAAAGCACCAAACTTTCATTTACTAATGCAACACTGAAAAATGGCTTCAAACACCATAATCTTTTGTAATAAATAATAATAGTGGAAATGCTGTGGTAATAGATGTTTTCTCCTCCACTGACTATAACCCATCCTCCATCCCCTTTTTTGATCAAAACTTATATAGTAAAATTCCAGTTGTGGTTGAATTATGGGTCAAATGCAATATAGCCAACCCCACGCATACGGTACTTTCGCAGTGCTAATGGCAGGATTTAGACCCAAGTCTGTAGCTTTTACAATGTGCATGCGCTAGGAAGTTACACTCTCTCTCAGATAGGATGAGAAGATACAAACACAAAACAAACCTATTTTTTTTTGGTGTGGAGAGCTGAGATATTTATGTTGCGAGAGCAGAATATAAGAGAGTCGCCAACTGATTACGGAAAAAGACTACGAGGGTGTTATTGCGTTATTTCAGCAGTGCCAACATTATCGTTTGGTGCCAGTTTTGCTGCTAAGTTCGAAAGCAGTGAACATCGAATAAGGCTTTACATACAGCCACAAACCTAACCTGGGCATATGCACCCGATCCCTTTCCTGTACTACAAGCAGTAATTTTGGCTCTTCTTTTGCAGTGCCTATGCATGACCGAACTATGTATAAAGCCCATACTATAGTATGTGTCACAGATGCAAAATTTCAGAACACCAACAAGGTCTCATAGCTCTTGACAGACTCCTATAATGCGCTTCAGCGTACTCACTCGTAGCGAGATTAGATGACTGCCTAGACGAAAATTACTGATGTAAAAATTGGACCAGAACAAGCCATACATCGCTACCGTACTTGGTTCGACGACTGCCTTGACGAAAGAGACCCTTGGCCGCTACTTGGTTAGAAGACTGTCTGGACGAAGGTTAGGTTTTTGTGTACCCATACGGTACTAATTGAATAGGCAGTATAGGTAGCGTTCTGTGAGGGGTTCAAATGAAAGAAACAGTGGTTTTGACAATGATTACAGTCTAATGTGTCGTCAACAGTGGCCCGCCAACCCGACCATCCTTACCTTCATTTTGGGCAATGCAATGAGTTTTGACAAAGGTTTTAACTTCTGAAATTTGCAATAAATACCTCTTCCAATGATTCAAAATTGATCTGGGAATGATCTAGTTCACTCCCCGGCTGACAATAACCAGCGACAGGCGAATGATACTCAAGTTCGAGAGGGCTCGTGCCGAATCGATATGCAACGTAGCTCGATACAGTATCGAACCTGTTCGAACTGTTAGCCGACCTCACACATAAAGTATGGGGAGCACTGACGGCCTAGACATTGTTTTCTGCAAAGTTTCCCTCGCGAACGTTGTGTGTGAACGTATTAAGACTATTAGAGGTTCTAATTCCACTGTCGGCAGCCCTGCAGATGGTTTTCCGTGCACACCAGGCACATGCTGGGGCTGTACCTTAAAGGCGGCCGCATCCTTCCGTGCCTAGCCCTCTTCTGTCCCATTGTCACCATACGACCTATCTTTGTCTGTGCGACGTAAACCAAATCGTACATAATAATAACAATATTAATATAGATTATTCCTGCCCCCGTCACTGATACGTCTTTGGTTTCGCATATTCACATACTGTTGCCGCACCATTGTACGATGAACGTGTAGTGACCCGTTGCCTTTGTTCTGTACACTCCAATGATGTTCTGTAGGCAGTTTGTATATTCTGGGGAGACATGTGCATCGAATCATAGCACAAATACAGATTGTGGCTGTCTCCACATTACAGATACAGTTTGAAGGGGTTATATGCACAAACTATACAGCAGTTCACAGCAAACGCAGGACGAGCCGGTTCCGCCTAGCACAATGCTCAAACACAGCCTTCTTGAGGATTCTGGCCTGATAAGAACACGCCGATAGGTCGCAGTGCACTCAAAAGGTCGTGCAAAGCTCGATCTTGTTCAAACTGACGTCTTCTGTTCCAGCAGAAGCGAATGATACTCAAGTTCGAGCAGGCTCGCACTGGCACGTTACACAACGTAGCTCGATACGGAATCGAACCTGTTTGAACTGTTAGGCGACCCCACTCATAAAGTAGGGGGTGCACTGACGGCCCGGACGATATTTTCTGCTACCTTTCGCTCGCGTACGGTATGTGTGAACGTATTAGACTGTTAGTGGTTCGAATCCAACTGGGCAGTCCTGCAGATGGTTGTCCGTGGTTTACCATTTGCACACTATGCACATGCTAGGGCTGTACCTTAATACAGGCCACGGCCACATCCTTCCGCATCTAGCCATCTTCTGCCCCATTGTCACCATACGATCGATACAGTAAATCAAATTGTACCTAGGCTAATAATAATTTTAATAAGATTATTCCCCACCCCCCATCTCTGATACACCTTTGGCTTCTGGGAAGGATGTAATACGTCGAGGATAGTAGCAAACATATGTTCCTGCAACGGAAGAAATTAATCACTTATAGCCTATACACATACTCTTACCGCATCATTGTACGAAGAACGTGTTGTGACCCGTCAACTTTATTCTGTGAACTCCAACGATGTTCAGTACGCAGTTTGTATATTCTGGGGAGACATGTGCATCGAATCATCGCACAAACACAGATTGTGGCTGTCTCCACATTACAGATACAGTTTGAAGGGGTTAAATGCACAAACTATACAGCAGTGCATAGCAAACACAGCACGAGCCGGTACCGCCTAGCACAGTGCTCGAACACAGCCTTCTTGAGGTTTCTGGGCTCGTAAGAGCATGCCGATAGGTCACGGCGCGCACAAAAGTTAGAACTCTGACGTCATCTGTTCTAGCAGCTCGAGCCGAGCTCAAGCACATCACTATCTATAACCCACCCGCCATCCCTAATTATAACATGACTTATATAGTAAAAATTCCAGCTGTGTCTGCCATAATCAGCATTACAACCGTATTGCCAGCCCCATGAATACGGTACTAATTGTACAGGTGGTCTATCGTCCAGATCAATGTTCTTTTTTTTCAACCGTGCCCCGCAAGCTTCCCGCGACCATTCTAACCTTCGTTTAGTCTAATCTAATGGTTTTTGACAATGGTTACAGTCTAACATGTCCAGTTCAATGGTTGCAGCCTAATGTGCCCAGATTCTTGTTTCCAGCCGCAGACGAATGGGTTTTGCCTAGTGGTGGTGTATTTTATATCATTAAAACTACAGAACAGGAGACCAAGCCGTCGTAACTTTCAACAAGGTATATTACTGAAAATATAGTATTTATGATTGACAAACCTTTCTCGGAGATGTTGGGAGTCATTTTACTTTCTCAATTGCCACTGCTGCACCGGAATAATCCCTTTTAATTGATTATTTACGAAAATAATGCTTTTAGCATCGTCTTCATTTCACTATGGACGCCATCTTGGACACTACGTCATACGTCATGTGACACCCGAAAAACGAACATCTGAGTACGTTACCAACATGTCCAATACAAAATTCACCATATGACACGTAAAGTTTGAAATTGTTACAAATTTCCACTAAGTTAAGCACTGTCTTTTGGAAAATTACTGCTAGTACCAGAAGCAAGGGGGTCTGGGGCGTAAGCCCCAGGTTAGGTTTGTTTTTGTATGTAAAACATTAATAAGATAGAATTTATATCCGCTACTAGGTTAGGTACTGCCTGGTCGAAAATTACTGCTAGTACCACAAGCAAGGGGGTCTGGGGCGTAAGCCCCAGGTTAGGCCTGTTTTTGTATGTAAAGCATTATAAATACATAAATAAACACTGACAATTGGCGCAATTTTTCATTACATTACTTTATCAACGCTCTTTTGTTTACTCGTTCTATACCCGATGTGAGATAGTACCAAATGCGTGGGGTTGGCATTCCTGACTTAGAAAGCAAGATGGCTACAAAAGACTTCATTTCTGCTATATAAGTCGTGTATCTATTTGGGATGGCTGGGTGGGTTTATGGCAGCGGACGAGTCAACATCTATTATTTTAACATCTCAGGATGCCATTACTAAAGGTACTTCGGCAAATTTCATTACCTAAATTTTTTTATACCTTTGGTCTCGTGTTCTGTAGTGCTACCGTCTCAATAATGGGGAACATAGGCCTATTGTGTTGACAGACTGAAAATTCGCAATATCAATACTGCCAACCGGACACTAACAATTTGGGCATGATGCTGCAGTGATCAAGGCAATTTCCGGGCAACGCCTATTCTCAAATGTTATATTGTATCTTAACAAGTAAAACACTTTACTGGTGAATTTTGCATATGCCCATTTTCAGTACGGTACCTCGGCTTAATAACATACGCTGTATACACAAGGAATGAGGCAGAAATTAAGGTTTGATAAAACGAATATAAAAAAAAATCCCTTTGGAAAAGTGAATAAAATAACGGCAAATTGTATTCATAAATAAAACTTACAGGCTGTTTCGTATAAATCTTCTCCTCGGAAACTCTAGTTAGTTGGTTATTGGGGTTTCAATGGACTGAACTATGATGTCATCTGCCCCCTAAACTCTTACCTCGGCTCTTCTGCGTACGTCTGAAAAGAAAGGAAATATTGTAAACACTCCCTAATGAATAAAATAAGCGTTCAGAACATGTTGAAAGGCATAACTTTTACTTACTTTTGATTATAAATAATAATCAACTCCAGGCTTAATTTCCTTCCGCAATGGCGGTCCGACCCACAAAGATGCCGCGGCATTTCAACAAATCTTTGACTCGAACGGTCACGTGATGTTTGTCACGTACAGGCAGAGTGTGTTTCTATCTCCCAAAATTTTAATAATGGCACCCCGTGGCGTTAACGAACAGCTGATTCCTCACTTCAAGTTAAAACGCAATGAGAGTGAAACGCGAATTATGATCCGCATCATCCTGGCTTGTTATTGGCTGGCAATTATTACCAGCCATTGGCTGCCCGCGGGTTTGTTTACAATTATCACCAACATTCTTTGCATGGTGGCGAGAGGAATAGATTTCTACTACATCAATTAAATTGCTAGAAATCTATTCCAGTTCATGACAGTATGAAGTGCAAATCACTTATTGATGAGGAATTGTATGTGCGTTTATATTTAAATTGAAGCGTGACACTGTTCATCAAAATTTGTGAAAATAAAAGTACAAATCAACACTCTTGCCAATCAACTGAAAGTTTCTACTACTTTGGATGTAATGGATGTAAATCAATTGGCTGTCGTTTCCACCAGTTTTAGTCATCAGTTCGAAATACATTCAGTACAATAACCTTTTGTGCACTATAAAACTACATTATAGACCATTGCATATTGATGTTGCTGTCTGCTTATATTTACCAATTTCATGACATGTAATTTGTAGGTTATGCCTAATAAGGCATATAATTTAAGTGGCCGTTTGTAATGTGAATTCCTTACTGTATTTATGTACAAATATTATGGTTTAACTAATGAAGCAAGGATTAAAAGTGCAGTTTGCACTGCCACCCTTTTTTTGTTTAAATATTGATATGTAGTTTCTCAGTCTGGTAACTTCTTGGATTTGCTTGAGATAGATTTATAGTAATATAATACCTTATTAACCTGCAGGCTGAGTTTTTTTTAAACATGCCCAGGTGCATACAGTAGCACAAGACCTACTGCAGGCTATGTCGATCCTAAATGTAGGCCTATTATAGTGCTCATGTCAAAGGTCCTAAAGTTTTAACTATTGAGACTTGATTTGCATCGAAGATAATTTCAGCCGAGTCTGGCAAGGCTTCATAAACTTGGGCGTGACTTCACATTTTCATTTTTCCTAAACAGCTTTTGATACCAACCACTTAAATCACAGTATTTCAAGATTTGCTCTCATTAAACATCGCCAACACTTTTTTTTTGCCCTGGTGGTGGGCTGTGTTGGAGTCTACAGAAAATAAAGTTGAGAAATAAAAATACATCTTAGGTTTCCATGACACAGTTGCATTTTATCCTACTATATCTCCACTCAATATACCAATCCTACCAATGTTTCCTAATTCCTCATGCTGCATAAATAAACATGACAGATTACAGCATTAGCAATGATGACAGTAATTTATGAATTTTTAAAATGTTTTTAAAAGATGCATAGAAAAAGGCTTGATAAATCCTGTATCATCAAACCATTTAAACATTCCCACAGAGCTCTAATCAGAAGCTCATTTTATGTGCAACAGGTATGTAAAATAAACCTCCCTCCCAATAACTTGTAGGCCTAACCTGAACATAATCCATGTTAAGAGCTGGTTTTTGGTTCACAGGAAAACCTACCATTTAAAATCTTGCACATACCGGTAGGCTACTAATCATATTAAGGTGCAATTAACTAGGGTAATTTTAAAAATCATGGCTATCAACTACTGATTTAAATATTCCAGACATCTTTCTTAACTCCACTTTTACTGACAGCATGTAAGTCCTTACTACAGTCTTTCAAGCCATTGACCAGTTGTTTTTTTCATGAGGAACCATTTTAGTCATTCTTCTCTATGTGAAATACAGTTGATGACAACTGCCTGGAAGACTCGGGTGTTTTTTCTTGTGTCGCTTCTCTGGTTGCCTACGACACTTCCTAATTATTAACAGAATGATTCATTGAATTGTTGTATCTAGTTGACCAACTGGTAATATATTATGGTTTGCTTTAATATTCCTATGATACACTTTTAGATCTCATATATTAATGAAATATACAACAACATAGGCTGAAATGTTGAACCAATCTCCCATTCCCTAACACTCCCAACTAATGGGACATAAGCTACCTAGTGGTTGCTTCCATCTACATGTACTGTAGTAGGTCTAGTAGTACCATAGGTATTGTGACTGTTTCTCCAACTCCGTCAAGGAAACTAATTCTGAACTAAGATCTGGAATGGGGTACACTGTCCCTCGAGGGCAATCAAGGACAACTTGAATCATTCAAGTGATTTTTCTATTTCATTTTACCAACTAACCAGGTGCCTGGAAATGCTAGTGAAGGAGGCAGCTAAGTAGGCTAGCCTACTGGTATTCACCATTCAGAGAACATTCTCAGCGACTTGTCTATGCATAGGCCTATGACACAATTTTCAGAAATTGATACAGTAGTCACAGAACACTAATGGTGCCCAGTACTCGCAGCTTAGAATAGGACGGAGTGGATTCCAGCCACAGATTAACTTATGATCTGTCAACGGGTTTTCAAACAAATTGAGCACACACCCAAGTACAGGGGTCTTGACCATGATGTTCCAAGCCTCTAAATGAAACACTCCTCTTTAAGACTTTCTGGTCTTGCATCCATGGTCGATCAACATTCTCCTGATCTGTGTTCTCAAGTTTCTGATGGTTATGGACATTATTTTTATCCTGATTACTTCATATTTTAAGGGGTTGGGGTACATGCCCTATTCTTAATTAGTTTAGCATAAGATCATTGAATCCCCTTAAGAAAAATAGGGAACATCCATGTGTTATTTGACCATAGGAAAGGGAGAATTTAAAAAACTGAACCTCTAGGGACATTGATGCAGATGACTCCGAGTAAGTAGGCTAGATCAAAATGAACATTTTTCAGTGTTGCCTTAATAAAGGTTGATAACTTTCTACCGTTCAACATGAATAGGCCTATATTGGATGGGAAATATTTTTATTATTTGCAGAGATTACAAGGATGACTTGTTGATGTATCGTTATTTTGTTAAGTGAACATAAGTTCCAAGTCCATATCGTGTTGCAACCCATATTTCAGTGCTGCCTTAGTAAACGAAATATTCAATGTCTTTCAGTCGGTCAACACGGTTGCACTTAATGGTAATGAGAATGAGCATTATTCCAAAAACCAGAAAAAAAAACTGTAGGCTACATGCAGACCTAACATGTCAAATCAATCATGCCTACAAGACAACAAAAATGCTCTATGAAAAACTATTAAAACCCCACAATGGTAGTCAAAAATAATCTCAAACCACCGCCACTATTTCGCGAAGGTGCAGAAAAATCTTACTATAGTACAGCTATTCGTAATAGTTGCTACTGTTGTGATCCGCCCCCGAAATATAACTATTTATCTTAATGTCTACAAGATAACGAGATTGCCAAAAAACCACAAATCTATAGAAGGCAACACTAAAAATGGCTTATCTAATCCACAAGTCACCCACCCTTCACCAACATTATTAATATTTGTAATTTAAGTAACTTAGGTTATGTTAAATTGAGGTTAATGGCGGATTTGATTGCGGCTGTGTGGCGGGAAGGACCCAATAAGTGCTCAGCCAATCAGGGACGTTTTGATTGGCGACCATGCTCGGAAAAATTTTAGATCGTTTTGATTCTCAGGGCTTCGTTAAGCCCCCACCCTAGGCCGTCATCGTGTCCAAAATGGCGGCTTAACGAACACGACGGGGTGCCAACAGATTAACCATCTGGAAATCTTTTGATCAAAGAGTACAGAATAAACTGCACAATTACCAAGCAATTACCATTGCAGCCATCTTGTCATAGATGTTATAAGGCAGACATATATTTCTCAGTGAAAAATGTCAAAGAGTAAAGAACAAAAACACACCATGGCAAATGCAAATCCCAAAGAGATTAGCTCATCAACATATAACACGAATGACATGTGCGACATTTGTAATAATCAAGTCAAGGACACTGATAATGCCTTAGAATGCGAGTCCTGCAACATATGGCAGCACCAGGAATGTTTAAGTATGTCCAAAGGGGATTACGACGCAATTAAAAAGAAAAAATGCATGCTAACATGGCTCTGCACTGTATGCAAACCGCAAATAGTGACACAAAGAAGACACCAAGACACAAAACTAAAAGAACTAGATCAAAAAATGAATATGATATTAGATCTCATCAAGGATTCCATACCAACAATAATACAGAAGAAGGTAGAGGAGACAATATTGTGGATGAACACCTGTAAGCAACCTGCTAAACAACATCAACAACCAACAGAAACACTACATGAGACGGATATATTTATTACCTCGGAGGACGAATCATACAATTATGATAAACAATGCTCACCTCTCGTCAACAACAAAGCCCTAGAAATAGTACCGAAATGTAACCCTAGAAATGGGGAAGAATACATAGGAGACGGTACGCATAGCACAGCAGCGTGGAGGACATCGCCCCGAAAGAAAGCGGCCACTCATTGGAACTCAAGGACAGAAATGCTTCTCGGAACAAAGGAAGGCGAAGATCTTCAAGCAGGAGAAAGCACCACACCATGGAGGACAATACCCCACCGGAGAGAAGGCTCTCGGCGCAACCCCAGATCAACTGTGGTTATCGGGACAAAGGAGGATGAAGGATTACAAGCAGGAGAAAGAACGGCCTGGCTCTACATAGGGAAGCTGAAAGAGAACACAACAGGTGGCAAAGTGATTTCATTTCTACGCAAAAATGGAATAAAGGGGGATATAGCATGTGAAGACCTGAACACTACAGGCACAAACAAGGCCTTCAAAGTTGGAATATCATTTCAATACCTTGGAATGACTGAAAACCCTGACTTTTGGCCAATTAATGTACTAGTCAGACGATTTCGCCTCTCCCGAGCTTTCACACAAAGACGGGCTGCAGGATCCCTGGAATAAGGACTCAAGATTTTTATTGCCCACTTCACGCAACAAAAAGCAAATATCAGTTTCAAAAAATTCAGGAAAGGAAAATCTGGTGAAGATACTGTTATGGAACATAGAAGGATTGAAAAACGCTGTCAACATGATACCAGAGGATACTTTCAACGCCTATGACTTAGTTACACTTACGGAAACGTTCTTGACCACACAATGGAGCACAGAACAATTTTATTCAATTCATTCATATGCAACACAAGGAGAAAGGGGAAGGCCCAAAGGTGGCATAACTATGTTAATAAAACCTACCTTGGCCCCCTTCGAGATTCAGCTTAGCTCGCCAAATATTCTATTAGTGAAAACAAAATTATGTGTAATAATGTGTGTGTACTTCCAACCAGACTATAAGGCAGATGATATAATGGAAGAAGTTGCAAATGCTCTCAGCCTGACAAACAGAAACGACAAGCTAATCTTACTAGGAGACATGAACTGCAGGATCGATGCTCCCTCTCAGAAGACGAGCACTGTGATCAGTTATTTAGAAAAGGAGGGCCTAACGTTGATCAACGACAAAAAGGAAAAAACCTACTTTGGACCTAATGGTTCCAGTACTATTGACCTTGTGTTCGCAAACAGCGGCAAGACACATCAAGAGATCAGACAAGACCTGCCGGTACGAAAACACTTACCAGTCAGCACCCTAATTACAATGAAAGGATCTTTCGCAGAAGAGAAGCCAACCAAGCTGTCAACAAGGATAACCAGAGAAATCGATATAAGCAAACTCAACATGGATGCGACACCCATAGCGCTACGAGAGATCAAGGAAGGCAACATAGACGAAGCTTTGAGTATAATTGAAGAACAGCTGGCACATGCAATAGTAACGCAAAAATGGAGGCAACGGAGGGCAAAACCTTGGTTCACCCGAGAGTGCTATCAAGCAAGAAAAACAGCGCTAATCGCACTACATAGAGCAAAAACAACATTAACTCAGAAAGACCTGGAGACATATAGCACAGCCAGAAAACACTACAAACAAACTATAGATCAAAGCAAAAAGAACCATCTTGTAAGAGAAGAGAAGAAACTCATTGAAGAAGCTGAACAGCAATGGTTCAAAGCCTCAGCGCCAAAACAACCCTATTTCCCGAGAGACATTCCACTTAGCACATGGGAGAAACACTTCAGGACGGTCCTACAAGACAGAGAAACACGTCCACCTAACACAAACCAAGACGAAGAAATTGAGTTAACGAATCCATTCTCACTGGAAGAAGTTCGGAAGCAAATCGCAGAAACAAAAGATAAAAAAGCTTGCGGTCCAGATGGTATCTTCTTCGAACACCTGAAGGAAACTGCACATGCTCTTGCAACAACATGGACTGAGCTTTTTAATGCGTGTCTAAGACAAGGAAACATCCCAAACAGATGGAGGCTTTCTACACTAAAGGTTTTGTATAAAGGGAAAGGTGACTCGAGGGACCCGAACTCATACCGGGGGATAGCTTTAGAGTGTGCACCACTGAAAATTCTGACAGGAATATTAACTGACAGACTTAGCAAACTGACATCTCACGCAATCCCTGAGCAGCAATTTGGGTTCATTAAAGGGAAATCCACAATTCAGGCAGTAAAATGTCTTCAGGAGGATATTGAGGCGGCACTCAGGCTTCCAGGAGGGATGCTCCATGCAGTTTTTATAGATTATACAAAAGCTTTCGACTTGTTGAACAGGCAACTATTAATCAGGAAAATAGAAGACATCGCCGGAAGAAATCAAGTGACACGTCTAATAAAAAATATCTTGTCGAACAATCAAGTAGAAATAGACAACAGAGTGTCTAAGTCAAACCCGATGACCCAGACCAACGGAGTACTGCAGGGAGACCCCATGAGTCCACTGCTTTTCATCATAGCCACTGCGGAACTACCTGGAGAAATTGCAGTTGAAAACGTTAAAATATACGCTTACGCAGATGACATGGTCCTCACTTCTCGAAACTTAGATTGCATTCAATCTGCTTTTGATAAACTCTCAACATGGGCCGAAAACAATGAATTAACACTAAACGGTACTAAAACTGTGAAAATGACATTCAGAAAAGGAGGTAGACTTTCAACAAATGACTTCATTATGTATAAGAATGTCCCGCTACAGAATGTATCACACTTCAAATACTTGGGAATCACTTTTCAGACAAGAGGTGATGTCTATAGCCAACACGTCAAGGAAAGAGTCGCCGCGGCAAAGATTGCTGTTCACACTATAAGGAATCTGAGACAGCTATCTTTAGCCACAGCCATCACCCTGTTTCGCCTTAAAATTACACCAATAATAACTTATGGTCTAGAGACAATTTGGCTACAACTGACGAAGAGAAATTTGGAAGAAATAGAAAGAGTCAAAGCCACTTTCCTGAAAAGAACATTGTGCCTGTCGAAATTCACACGGTCTCGCCTCACCTACGTGCTAGCAAGAGAGCAATTTTTCATCGAAGATCTTCGCCTTAACCTATTACTACCATCAACCGTCGCCTACACAGAACTTTTACAAGAACTCAATGCAAAACAGCAAGACATATGGCCAACGTTCTTTTCAACAGATGCCATGATTTACAGAGAATGGACTCAAGTTGGATATGAACTACGGCATGTAGTGACGCGATACGCCGTGCATGGTTTCCACCACCGGATATGCCAGACTGAAAATTTCCACGACCCGGACGATAACTGCAGGTGTAAACTGTGTGGGTCAACCTGTGACCGTTATCACCTGCTTTTGTGCACCAAACGGAAAGTCTCGTTGACAGATTTCTGCAATGACTGAATGTGTGGTTTTTATTTAGGTTATTGTATGCACGGTCATGTATATATTCCTTTTGGCAGTTAGCTGCACTTATTAAATTATTTTTATTATTAAAATTATGGGAGATAGAAACACAGCCGCGGAAAGGAAGAGTAAAATACACATGGAAGGGGTATATTAGGTGGCCAATCACAAATCAAGGCAATGAGTTTCTTCTGACCAATCAGGTGAAGTATCATTACTGTCGGCAGACGTATGTCTTATGGACTAATCATAACGTTATGGACTAATGTAAAATGTAATCTATAGTTAACAGTGTGATACATCTCAATGTATATCTTATATATGGCCATTTGGCTGCAATAAAGTTATTATAATAATGTAGAATAGAGTGATAGCATTCTAGTTACCTTGGAATAGAGCAGAGTTTGCAACAGTGCTGTAATATCCATATTCTTTGGTAATATCAGCTGTCGTGATTCTTCACACGCTGTCAATGCGCTAAATGCCTGTTTTATGGCATGGTTGTTATACCGTATTTGTGTCGACGATTTTATAAAAAATCTTATTTACTTGTATAATGCGTGTGAAATCCTGGTGGAATACCTTCCTTGACATTCTGTATTTTCCATTTACATGGCAAGATTTTCTTTTTGTGTGGTTAACGATAATCCAGTTGTGGTTTGCCTTCTGGCCTACAGTGTTTAGATACATTTACAAGTCAGATGCACGTTTCTCCATGTCTGACGTGCTTTCCTCTTATAGATCAGAAACGTGATTAACATTTTCATATCTGAACAAATACATTTCTCTCGCAAGACTGGGTTAAATATGCTATTACTGTAAGCATATTGCAAAATGTATGTATGAACAGTAATCATTATAACTGCGTGATAGCAAAACCTGGCTTTTACACTTACAGTTGGTTTATATGATTTTCATACTTTGTTTCATAATATTCTGAATGAGCAGAAAGCCTGGATGCAAATAAAGACAGCAGTGGCCTATAACTGTTTATTATAAAATGTTGTTAACCTTGACGAATCTCTTAACATATAATAAAAGTATGTAGCCTATATCAAGGAATGATTTATTGTTAAAATTGGTGTAATTTGTAGAATGTCTGTTGGAAAGCTGTGGTCTAGAACCTGAGTCATTAGCAATAAGCAGCAACTATCACCATCTGTATTACCTACATCGATCAAGATGCCAGCTAAACCGCAGTTAACGGAGGGAGAATTTGCCATGATTATAAGTGAAATATGTTTTTTTAGAAGAGAGAGAGAAAGTAATAATGATAAGAGGGTTTAGCAAAAAGTATCCAAGTGTATTGGAAGGTCGATAGCCACGGTGTAGAGATGTGCCGCTGCAATGAAAGATATTCCTCTTCCTCCCAGAATCCAAAAGTATGAAAGTATGACGAAAGCAGAGCTAATTGTTCACGCCAAACCTCACTTCACGGCACCTAAAAAGAAGCTGGAACAGATAATTAAGAATGTTCGTCCTGACGTCGAACTCGTCTGGCTGCCAGTTGCTCATTGTGAGCTCAACCCCATAGAGCTGGTTTGGTCCTACGTGAAAAATAAAATAGCTAAAGTAAATATGAGTAACCAGGCGGAGAGAGGAAGATCAATGGAGGTGATGCGAGATCTCGGTAAAGAAGCCTTGAGGTCCGTAACACTGGAGCTATGGAAAAAATGCATCGAACACACCAAAAAATAGAGAAACATTACTGGGAAAAGGATAGGCTAACAGAAGACGTCCCTGTTGGTGAGCCACTTGTTGGCCTATAAACTTAAATGACAGATCATCTGATTCATCGGGCAGTGATTTTTCAGACTGTTAATAAGGGAGCAGTTTTATAATCTTATAATCACAAAGTGTAAATTACTTCAAACAATTAATCTTATAATAATAGCTTTTCAGCTGACACACCATTTTTAAACCTGCCAATGGAGGTCCAAAGCCCTCATTAAAAAAGGTGTTGGGAAATGTTTCACTTCTTGCGGAAATGAAATAAGGCACGTTTCTCTAACTTGTAAGTAAAATTAGCAGAGGATATTAGCGCTGTACATAAGGGACGCATATTTCAGGATATAAAGAAGAATTAAATAGATAAGTTAAATAGACGTGAATGATAGTGTTTTTTTTTCTTAGTCGTATTACCCTCCAGGGTTGGCTATTCCCTCGGACTCAGCGATGGATCCCGCATTTACCACCTCCATTTTGAAACTTCGGGTTCGGGGATTCAACTGGGGTGTGTGACCAGCACTTCACCCAGGCGGCCTCACCTGCAAAGCGAACAGGGACCTTATGAGGGATGGAAAGATTGGGAGGGATAGGCAAGGAAGAGGGAATGAGGCGGCCGTGGCTTTACGTTAGGTATAATCCCGGCATTTGCCTGGAGACGAAGTGGGAAACCACGAAAACCACTTTGAGGATGGGTGAGGTGGGAATCGAACCCACCTCTACTCTTTTGGACCACCCGAGGCTGAGTAAACCCCGTTCCAATCCTCATACCACTTTTCAAATTTCGTGGCAAGAGCCGGGAATCGAACCACGAACCTCCGGGGTGGCAGCTAAGCACGCTGACCACTACACCACTGAGGCGAATATATATTATGATATTTGTATTATAATTCGTCAATTTCACTTATGGTTTTTAATTTAATTTAATTAATGTCATTTTCAAGTCCTCGTACTGCAGCTTTTTCACCAAGATTTTACTCGTATAAAATAACTGGAAACTGGAAAAAGCTGAAGAAGACAGAAACAAGAACAATGTAAGGGAACCTGTGTTTTCATTTTTGTGTTAATGACAGATTAAGTTAGAACCAAGCTGAAATTACTGTTCATGATAATGCAGATGATTATGCCATACTATGAGCTGCGTCTCCTGGTGACCCGTTTAGCAGTACACGGTTTCCATCACCGCCTTTGCTTGACTAAATCGTATCACACACCGTGCTCAGAATGCGTGTGTAAGCGATGCAACAATTTCTGTGAGTGATATCATGTGCTGAAGTGTCCAGACAGGAGAGAGACTCTAACACAGTTCTGCTTGGATGAATAATAGGCTAGTTACCATCCACATTGCACGCAATTTTAAATTTTATTAATGTATTTAGGTATTAAGTAAGTATTTATGTTCTTTGGCCATTGGCTGCAATAAATGTTTCTTCTTCTGCGCGAATGGGTCTCCTAGGACCACGCGGAATCAACACTTCTTGGCCTTGATGTTTGCCCAATAACTCTTCATGCGCAACGATTGAGCTAGTCTTCGTTGCTGCGACCAGACGTGTCTGGTAGGTCTTCTCTCTTCTGCCTCAAAACCCCGTGTATGAGTAATTTTCCTAATTTGCTCTCGATCCTTGAGATTGGGAAAACCTAATTCAGCCAAGTCCTTTTCCGCCTGTTTGTACCAATTGGACCTTGTTGCCTTTTTCTGCAGAAACTTATAGATTTTATTTGTTAACCTAGTTGGGTCCATTCTGTCCAAATGTCCCATGAGGTAAATCGGAGTGCCTCAAAACCCCGTAAAGACAATAAATGTTTATTATTATTAAGCCATACTAATCAACATCGCCTTGGCAGACATCGGAATGATCATTCACGGGACCTCCGTGGCAATATATTTATACGCGGACGACATGGTTATAGGGTCGAACAACAGGGAAGAACTACAGAATGTAATGGCTAAACTCGAAGATTAAGCCATTAAAAACAGCTTGGAAATTAACAAAAACAAGACAGTCCAGATGGTATATAGAAAAGGGGGAAGAATCGCAAACAAGGACAGATTACAGTGAGAAATGGAGGACCTGGAGGTCGTGAGCTCATTTAAGTATCTGGATATCACACTTCAGCTAATTCTTTCAAATGCCACGTAAGAGAGAACCGCAGCAGCCATAAGAAGCATTTATGATATCTCGGATCCCACGAGACTATCTTTAAGCATGGCTATGAGCCAGAATGCAGCTTCCATCTACCAAACAAGAACAAGAGCTTTTACAAGTTAGACGGAGGAGGAGAGAGGACATCGACCTGGAGTTTTACTCGACTGATGCCATGCTCAATCGTAGCTGGTCTGGACCAAATAATGACATGAGGAGCGCTCTAACTAGGTTGGCAATACATGGTTTTCACCACAAGCTATGTACTAGACAGGGCTATCATGAACCGTCTGAGCAGTGCGTTTGTAAGTTGCAGAGCAACAATTAACACCAGTTATCGGATAGATTCTACACACACCCAAAGTACACAGGGCTACATGACCGCGTTGCCGCAGCTCCTAAACTGAGGAACCAACCAACCTAAAAGAATCAACAACAGGTATACCCCTTGAAACCCTTGGAACATCTCCTGAAGTGTCACTTTTCCCATGTAGAGTGTCTGGGAGTTGGAACAGATTGGATATGAACTATATTCTGACATAGTTGACTTGGATGCGCTGCAAGGACATACGATAGATATCATACATCCACATTTATTATGTTAGTTATTCTTGTAAGAGGGCAGAACAACAAGGTCATCTGCTTCTCACATTTATTGTGCAGGATGAATCAATTAAATAAAAAATAAAAGACACCTTATATATCTTCTGGACTGTTATTGTCCTTGTCTGTATCGTGTGTTTTTCCTTTTTATCTCTCACTCTGTCCAAATCTGACTGCCTCCCCCCAGGGGCTCACATCTAGTGGGACGTGGGTTGGCGACCATGGGACCCCAGCTGAGTCCGGCATTGCTTCCAC
Organism: Meconema thalassinum; assembly: GCA_946902985.2. Taxonomy (NCBI): domain Eukaryota; kingdom Metazoa; phylum Arthropoda; class Insecta; order Orthoptera; family Tettigoniidae; genus Meconema; species Meconema thalassinum. Next base: position 38,543,820 of record OX336388.2, read on the forward strand.
TTACTTGTGCCGGGCTCCTCTCCGTCGTCTTTCCTGGCGATCTCTCTTGGTCAACTCTTGTTCTCTTCCGACCTCGACAGTATTAGGGTATCCGAGGCCTAGGGTGTCTTTCACTTTCCTGCCTTAATTGGCCCTTGTCTCATCTTTTCTGATCCCTCATTCTTCGAAGGATCAGCCTTCTTTTTCTTTTCATTGTATCTTCTGCCTTCTGCACAAGGCCCTCAAGGAGGCAGGGTGTATGTAGCCCCACCACTTCTGGTGCACCCTGGATATTGCTACACCCTCAGGGGCTCACGGCTGGTGAGTATGGGAGTTGGCGACCCCGAGGGATTCCTGAGCTGGGCCCGTTTTGTCCCCTTTTTCCTCTGACCTTGGGGCGGGCCCTCTCCTCTTTCCCCCTTTTGTATCTGCCTTTCATGGCTCTCCTTCCTTCCAAGTCCCTCAATCCTCATTCTTCGAGGGTTGGGGGCATTTCTTTTCTTCCTGTCCTTTATTTGTTTACCATTTCTTGTTCTAGTACAGTGGTTCTGAACCCGTAGAAGTCTGCGGACCACTCAGCCTAAAATTGAATCATGTACGGACCCCCCCCCCTCTCCCAATACACCGTATCAGTTGTAACCCTTCCTCAGTAACACTTATTTTAAAGATATTTCAATTCAAAACCTGATAATCGCCGCCAATACATTTGGACGATTCTCGTTCAACGCACATCGTTTTCGAAATCCCCATTTATTGGCCACTTTTTTTATACGTGCTGGTGGACACTTTTCTCCCTGACCACTCCCGAGGCACTTGCGGACCACCGGTTAAGAACCACTGTTCTAGTATGTAAGTTTGTAGTTAGTATTAGTTGTTGTTGTTGGAGTCTTCAGTCTTTTGACTGGTTTGATGCAGCTCTCCAGACCTCCCTGTCCTGAGCTAATCGTTTCATCTCTACATAGCTACCGCACCTTACGTCCGAGGCAATCTGTTTAACATATTCTAACCTTGGTCTACCCCTACAGTTCTTGTCCTCGACCCTTCCTTCCATAACTAAGCTTGCTATTGCTGGGTGTCTTAGTATGTGTCCTACCAACCTATCTCTTCTCTTCATTAGCAGTCACTAGAAACATTTCTCCTCTCCCACTCGTCTTAATACCTCTTCGTTTGTAACCCTATCTACCCATCTGATCTTCATCATTCTCCTGTAACACCACATTTCAAATGCTTCATTCTCCTCTTTTCTGCTGCTCCAATGGTCAAAGTTTCACTTCCAAAGAGTGCCACGCTCCAGACAAAGGCTTTCAAAAATGACTTCCTGATACCTAAATCTATATTCGATGTCAACAGATTCATTTTCTGTAGTAATGCTTTCCTTGCCTGAGCTAACCTACTTTTTATATCCTCTTTGCTTCTTCCATCACTGGTTATTTTGCTTCCTAAGTAACAGAAGTCTCTACTTCCTTAAGCTTTTCACCTGCTAATTTGATGTCCATAGAGGATTCTGATTTATTTCGGCTGCATTCCAATATTTTTGTTTTACATTTATTAATTTTCATCATGTATTCTTTCCGTAAGACGGAGTCCATACCATTCAAACACTCATTCAAATCCTCAGGCGTGTCGGCCAAGATGACTATGTCATCAGCAAATCTCCGAGTTGAAATTATTTCTCCTTGAATCTTCACTCCCACTTAGATTTTTCTCCAATTTCCTTCATTGCTTGTTCAATGTAAAGATTGAAAAGTATGGGTGATAAGTTGCAGCCTTGCCTTGCACCATTCTGAATACCAGCTTCTCTCTCATGTCCATCAGCTCGAATGACTGCTGTCTGGTTTCTCTATAGATTGTAGATCACCCTCCTATCCCAGTATGTTATTCCAATCGTTTTGCAAAATGTCAAACAATTTAGTCCAATCAACGTTATCAAAAGACTTTTCTAAGTCTACAAATGCCATGAACGTTCTCTTATCTTTCCTTATTCTACCTTAGTTATAGTTTTCATTCTCATCTCATGCTTCACGATCACCGAAACCATTAGGGGCTGATAACCTAGATGTTAGGCCCCTTAAAACAACAATCCTCATCAAATCTGACTGCCATTGTGTTTATCCTTATCTACCGTTTTGTCCATTGAAGAGACTGGTGTGGTACGTAATGTACACCCTGATGAATGGCAACAAAGGGTGCCCATACGAATGTGCTATGTTTTGCCATTTACCACCTCGTGGCACTTTGCTCTCATCCTTGAGCTCAGAGTTCGATTCCTGGCTCTGTCAAGAAATTTAATTCTGGTCTGAGGGTTGGAACGGGGTACTCTCAGTCTCGTGAGGCAAAATTGAGAAGAGGCGAGGGTTTGATTTTTACCTGAGCCATCCTTGAAGTGGTTTCTCCACTTCTACACCAGGTAAATGCTGGGATGGTACAGGGCGCCAGGAAATGTTCTCCGTAGTGCCTACGAGCGTCTGCCAGAGTTAGCATCAGTAGTTGCGTCGGTAGCACGACTGTCGCTTGTATCAAAACAAATAAACAGTAAACTCTGTACTCACCACAGCCATTCATAACAGATGCTGGAAGTGCTGATGGGCGGCTTCGGTGGCGTAGTCGGTAGCATGCTGAGCTTCTATGCCCAAGATAGCGAGTTCAAACTCGGCCGAAGCAGTCGGATTTTTTAAGAGCGTTAAAAATCCCTCAGTATGCCTTCCTTCGGAGGGGAAGTAAAGCCGGCGGTCCCATGTCATAGATTTATGGCATGTTAAAGAACCTTCCACTAATTGCACCTGTGTGAAGCTAAATTGGATAGGTTAAGAATGTAAACAACGCTCTTAGGTTTCTACGTTTGTTGCCAAGAGCCGACTGTGGTGGCGTCTAGTAGCTAAGTTCTGGACTTGGCCTAGTAGTCGTTGACGGTGGCGCTTGGCGGCAAAAGTAGGAACTATTTGAAAAATTCTAAGTTGCAGTATTTAAATTAAAAAACAGATAACACACACTAATACAGTCATCACAATTAACACCGGTTATCAGACAGATTCTACACACACCCAAAGTACACGGGGCTACATGACCGCGTGGTCGCAGCCCCTAAACTTAAGAACCAACCAACCCAAGTGCTGATGACACACATGCTCGCTTATTACAATACACACTGACAGACTGCAGCCCACACGTGTGGGATTCACCCTGTCAAGGACACAATGCTGCCAACTAAACTGCTGATGCTAGCTGTGGCAGTCACTGCAGAGAACATTTCCCGGCGCCCTGTACCTAAATTAAGGCCACAGCCACCTCCTTCCCCAATTCTCGTCTTGGTTACAAATACACACACTGAAACAGCCATAACGAAGTCCACGAGGCTACATGATCACAATGTCACAACAACTGTTTTATCAGCAGTGCCTCAACCACCGAGATAGCAATGTCGTGTCACAGCCGATAACCTTCACAATATTTTGCATACTAAGGTTCTGTCAGTATGTGATAGTGATCAGTAATGGTGTTTTTTCCCCTTCAAAATCTTGTTTTTTATCATTTTAAGGCTGTGATTAATATAGAATTAGTTCACCTCGTGGTGTAGTGACTAGTATTCTTGGATGATACTGCGAAGATCCAGGTTTGTGTCCTGGCTCTGACAAGAAATTTCATTGTGGTCTGAGGGCTAAAATGGAGTTTACTCAGGCTCATGAAGCAAAACCTAAATCATAGGCCCAATTACAAAAACACACACTAGTACTAATTTAGTGAAAAGTGCATTAGAAGGGACAGTCCAAGGGAAAATCCGAAGAGGAAGAAGAAGGCTGATTTCCATCAAGATTGATAAATCGTATGAGCTGCTGAAGACCGGATAAGGTGGAGAGAACGACCATGAGGAAACGAGCCATTAGGCAGATAAACTGATCATGATGATTACAAGCAGGGCCGTATTTCTAAATAGGCTAAGTAGACTGCAGCCTAGAGCAGCAAATTTTCAGGGGCGGCAGTTTGGCAATTCATTCAAAAGCTAAAATGAAGTATTTCAGACGTTAATAATATTTTCCTTACGAATTTAAGAATACATGTTACATAAAAATATGTTTTAGTCCTTCTACAGTTTTTCCTGCCTTAGAAGAGTTAAGAACTAGCTGCAAACTAGTATTTCTGAAATACGATTAAACTCACTTTCATTACTTTGTATTAAGGCAAATATAACAAAAACACTTTCGTATGAGGACATTATTAACGAATTTGCCATTAAGAAATCTCGTAAGAATGCTATGTAAATTTGAACACGAAGATTACGTGGGGTGAGTTGAATTGGAGAAGTTTGTATATATTTTCAACAAATAAACCAGTAATTAACTACATTTTGTATAATTTCATTTCACCGTGTAGGACACAGATCTTCAACTACGCAAAAGAGAGTCATTAGCATTAAACTATAAAAATATGTGTAAAATAGTGATCACTGATCTCCAAGAACAAATTCATTAATTAAGTTCGAAACCCTTTTAATTTTTAACGAATCTTAAAAAAAGTAAGTAAAAAACTAGTAGATAACTAATTTCATTATCACATTTATTATGTAAGCCATTACATTTGTTGTTATATCTAAACTAAATGAGCTTTATGATTAAAAAAGATGAAAACGCCAAAGAACTCTATCCTTTTGTTGTATAAAACAAATGTATTAAGCAAATATGAACTATGGAGGGGGCGGCAAATGGACTTTTTCCTGTAAGCGGCATACTCTTAAATCCGGCCCTGCTTACAAGTTAACAAATAGATTCCACACACCCAACTACACGACTCTGATATTGCAAAGTTTCTAAATCAGTAAATCAGCGACGAGCAGAACGACACCGTATAATTCCAGAGGCAATGGTCAGGCAGAAAAATACGTAGGCATTGTCTGGAAAACTATACAGCTTGCCATAAAATCAAGACAATTGGATATCCGACAGTGGGAAAAAGTTTTAGATGATACCCTCGATTCTATCAGGTCATTACTTTGTACCGCAACAAACAAAACTCCCTATGAGCGTATGTTTAAACACCAACGGAGATCGACTTACGGACAAGCAACCCCTTCATGGTTATTGACTCCAGGACCTAATCATGAAAGAATATTTCATTACTTGTTTTCAAGTACTGTGTATTTCTATTCGGCAAAAGTGAACAAAGTAATTTAATAAAGAATTGATGGCGAACCGTTATACAACACGCCGCATCACACAGTGCAGGGCTTGAAGGTCACTGACCTCCCCTTTACTCTTGGAATAATGAACCCATATTTAGCCTATTTTCATTTTATGAAAAAATAGGCTTATGAGATCACCTTTTGTCCGTGTGTCTGTCTGTGTGTGCATGTATGTGTGTCCCCCTAATAAATTCTAAACGGTTCGAGCGATTTCAATGAAACTCAGTAAGATCATAGCACCATCCTTGCCGACCCCGACCGTGCCCTTCAAATTTTATTGTCTCTCACCAATCCAACATGGCGGCTGTGCGAAATATTTCACCAGCATTGAGTATCTACGAAACTATTACCGATATCACCCTGATGTTTTGTATGGTTATAAAAGGAACCACTATAAGTTCACCTGGTAACTACAAAGCCAACATGGCGTCCAAGCGAAATTGAGACTTTTTCATATAGCCTATATCATTACACAGATGTGCTAACTCTTTCACACCACTATTCCCAAGACTCTTAATCAACTCTGCTCGATTCCACTTGAACTGTTGCTGGTTGCTTTGGTTTTACCAGGCCTTCTCCAATCCTGCCACTCCCCTTTCGTGACAGGGATTTGGACTGTGCTTGCTGATGGTGTTGGTAATGTTGACGTCGTTGGCAACACCTCGACCACAGCTCACCCCTGCCCCCTTCAAAATCACTGACTCCTTGAGGAAATTGGGTAATTTTAAATTAAAATAACTACAGCTATGTGAGCCCTTCATGCTCACAGTAAAGAGAGTTGGCGCAGCCCACGCAACATTTGGGCGATTATCACACCTTGTTTTCTGGCCATGAACACGAAGATCATGGTGTACCAAAATGTTGTCATATCAACATGGCTGTGAAACTTGGACACTTTACCTATATGACTTTAAAAAGCTTGAGTGCATTGTTTCCCTTCTCAACTGGTATCATTACTGCCGAGAGAAAGTCATCCGGCCATTCACCTTTTTCATATAGCCTATATCATTATACAGATGTGCTAACTCTTTCACACCACTATTCCCAAGACTCTTAAACAACTCTGCTCGATTCCACTTGCTTTTCTATTCTTCATCTCCTTTAAAGCCCTTTCTACCTCACCTTCCAAGGATCTTACAAAGTACGTCTAATACTGCTGTTATTTATTTATTTATTTATTTATTTACTGCTGTTAAAAGACTGTTATAGAGTCTCCTAGGAAGACCACAAAGACACCCTCCTCCAACTTATCCACAAAAGTTTGGTTGTTACTGGGGAGAATCTCTTAAATTGATAAGTCCATAGAATAGAAAATTAACACTGATATTAAGTAAATGTTTAAGGGGACATTATACTGACATTTCTAACTTCTATATTTTTCATTGAATTTTTACCAATTTTTTTTCTGAGATAGCCCTTTTCAAGTAAAGTTATGTTACCAAGTTTGAATATTGTACCTATAAAACATTCTGAGTAGGAGTTTTTTAATTGCCATTTTACTACCATCTTTAAAAAAAAGTCCCTTGCATCACAATATTTTTTCCAATTGGTACCAAATTTTGCACAAATCTTCTTAATTCCTATGCTAACATAAGTTACAGTTTGTTTTCTGACAAACACATTAGCATGTAGAATTTTTTAAAAATGTTATGTTGAAATTTTAAAAAAATATGATTGCAAACAGAATTTGGTAGGACAAAAATAATTTTGAATCCTCCTTTCACAGCAAATTGCATACTAATATGTGTGCACCAACTATCTAGCTACTTCTGTGTAAAATTGTACTTGTATCAGGCAAAAGCTGCATGACAAGGGACTTTTTTAATGAAAGAAAACATTAAAATTTTGTTAAGCCATAAAATGCAAAATAAAAATCTATGCAACTTCACACACTTTAGAACTGCCCTGCACTATAGGTTTGCCCTTCAGACTGCTTTATTTTCTCATCCAGTGATATTTTCATCACCTTCTTTTTTCTTATCTCCTTGCTGTCACCTGAGCACCTTTTCCTACTTTGTCTTATGCGCTTTTGGTCTCGCTGGGTACTGATTTTCACAGTAGAGGTTTGTGCTGGCTTCCCTCTGATGGACTGTAGGACCAAAAACATAAATCAAGTATAATTTTGATATATTATCACTCACAAAACTAAGCTATTACTACCAGTAGCACTATAAAAAAAAAAAAGTAATATTATGAAATAAATTTCAGCGCGAGGAGTGAAACCATGGTTATTAGTATTTATTTCACTAATAAAGGATCACGTAGTAGAACAACTGAGCATTGAGATGCAAAATATCACCTCTGCAAGTCGATTCTTCAACAGCATTTGAAATCCCAGAAAGAAAGACTTCAGAAACACATAATTTCCTAGCAGCAACTGGACGGGGCGTGTCGAGTAGAGCATGGAACAATTAAATGCCACCGCAGTGCCATTTAAAAATGGTGCTGAGGACTTCAAATATGGTGGTATATGAAAAATAAAAACATTTTTTGATAGAGAACATATCCGGGTATTTTTTAGTGCTATAAACCCAAATTCGATATTTTCCTCGAAATTCATGACATTTCAGTATAATTGTCCCCTTAAGTGTAGATATAGTGTAAGTAATTTATTTGAATGCATCCTGATATCGTATGTGTAAGAGGATATAAGGAAACCAGAGATATATAAGCAAAGCGAACTGATGTGAGTTTAATAATAATAACGAACTGATGTACATGGATGGCAATAGCGGAACCGCACAAACTAAACATGTGCAACATGGCGCAGGCTTTAGACAAACTGAAGCATAAAAGGGCAGGTGGTAGCACATTACATAAAATAGAACCGCATACTTGATAAATAAGAATAAAACCAATCAAAAATAAAACACTTCCACTCAAGTAGAGGATCATACAATCTTTACACTCTCCAAACCAGCAAACTTAAAGCAACCTTCATGTTTCATTCGACTTAAACTCTTCGTGAGAAAGTCAGCAACTTGATCGTTCGTAGAGATATACTTCAAAACAAAAAAATTACACTCAAAGACTTCACGAACAAAGTGATGTTTGATGTCAATATGTTTGCTTCTACTGTGATACATCGCGTTCTTTGCCAAATTAATTGCATTTTGATTATCACAAAAGATGAACATAGTGGCTAAGTCTTTGAAGCCTAACTCAAGCAGAAATCGACATAAGTACACAGCTTCCTTGGCGCACTCTGACAACGCCATGTACTCGGCCTCCGTGGTGCTAAGGGCCACGGTTCTTCGTTTTCTTGAGTCCCACGATATAGGGCATCCACTGAGCAGGAACACGTACCCCGTGTAGGACCTCCTATCTTGTTGGCAGCTTCCCCAGTCGGCGTCGACGAATCCTTGGATCGGTTCGGTGTCTGCTTCGTAGATCAGCCCGATGTTCGAAGTCCCCTTCAAGTACCGCAGCACTCTCTTGGCAGCTTTCCAATGTTCGACTCCAAAGCAATTGTTGAACTGTCCCAGGTAGCTGACAGCGAACGAAATGTCCGGGCGCATAGTTGTCGACAGGTATGTCATCGCGCCTACCAATTCGCGGTAAGGCAACTTCAACTCGTCAGTACTGGGATTCTCATTTTTGCTCAATTTCGTTCCAGGGTCGAGTGGTGTGACTACAAGGAAGGTGCAGTCGTCATGAACGAAAAAGGAGAAGTCTTGATGCGAGCTGAGAGGAAGAATAACCTATACTATGTCAGTGAGAGTCAAGAACGAGCAAATATGGCTGCATCACCCAAAATAATTGATCTAGAATTGCTACACCGTCGGCTCGGACATGTCAACGTGGGCGACATCTTGGTAGCTGTGAGAAAAGGGAGGGTTTCTGGCTTTGAGCTGAGGTATCCATCGACGACTCTGGACTGCAAAGTCTGCCTTGAGGGGAAGATGTCCAGGACGCAGTTTCCCAAGAAATCCGATCGACGGACGGATCTACTCCATTTGATCCACACGGACGTGTGTGGACCGATGCCGACTCCATCTATGGGAGGTTCAAGGTACCTCTTGGAATTCATCGACGATCACTCTCATTGGTGTAAAGTGAGATTTCTGAAGGCAAAATCAGAGCAGTGGCGTACGCAGAATATGGTGTCTCGACAGTGGTGCCACTTCACATATCTGTGGCGACGCTGCGATTTTTTCGAAGATCAATGAGTCACGATGGGGTGTGGTGAAATTGGCTGATGATTCAACGGCAGAGATCGTGGGAAAAGGCAGTGTTTGCTTATCTACCCGCATTGCGAACGAAGAGATAGATGTCTCTCTCTCAGATGTTTCTCACATTCCAGACCTCAGGACAAACTTGCTGTCGGTGGGAAAGATCACCGACCGTGGCCACGAGGTGATTTTTGACAACTCAGCGCAGTGGAAGCGTGCTGGGCCCATAACCTGTAAGAGGATATAAGGAACCCAGAGATATATAAGCAAAGCGAACTGATGTGAGTTTAATAATAATAACGAACTGATGTACATGGATGGCAATAGCGGAACCGCACAAACTAAATATGTGCGAACATGGCGCGGGTTTTACACAAACTGAAGCATAAAAGGGCAGGTGGTAGCACATTACATAAAATAGAACTGCATACTTGATAAATAAGAATAAAACCAATCAAAGTTACAACAGTAAGTCAAGTTGGTTATTATTTGAAAACTCTTGTGACAATTAAGTCCCCCGAAATAAACTATAATGTGAACCCAAATAAGTAGTAAAACTTATAAGTGAGGAGAAGAAAACAACAGATGATCGGTGCTTGTCCACTAATACTGTGGAAATGAAAAGAAAACGTATTATAAAGCTCATTGTCTTCAAGCAGCTTATATTACTATGGTCGTAATACTTAGAGTTGACGTCTGACAGCTAGTGCTGGAGGGAGGAGCATTGCACGTGCCATTTCACGCGGTTGCCACATTCCTGCATTCCATACCCTACCCTTCTCACTTCCGGCTGGCTTGTTCGTTCATTCTGACCGCTGTGTTTTCTTGTAGACTACCTGGCCAGACCATGACTGACTTGGTCTTATGTTCGGTTTTCTTTAACAGAGGTCGGGCTGAAAAGCTCAGACAGTAGAGCGCTGGCTTTCTGAGCTCAACTTGGCAGGTTCGATCCTGGCTCAGTCCGTCACCTCTCTCCATCAGCAGCTTCCTACTGTTGATACCTTTATATTCAAAACCAAGGTTATGAACCTCTTTCAGTAAGGAAGAGTAACTGCCTTTAAATAAGTCGTTCGGAAGTGTAAATAACAGTTTTTGAATTGTTGGATGTTCCCTCCTGGTGTAGTAAGAATATATGTGCCGGCGAATAGCATCGTCTTTAAACGGATCCAGATTTGTAATTCTGGAGGTTCTAGGCCGCTTCTTTCCAGGCATGGACAATTTAGATGAACCCTCTTCTGAGTTGTTATATTTCTCCATCGTAACTCTTGTCACAGTACTTTTACTAACTCTAAGAGCTTTCGCAGTGCGTTCTTGAACTCTCTGGAATGGAATTAAAGGAACATTCCTTTCCGAAAAACTCTTAGCCTCCTCTTCAAAGAATTCCCTTGCGGCACATATAATTTCTCTTCCTTGGTGATGAATTGTCACACCATGACCGGCGGTATTTTTTTCATGAGGTGGACGAGTTCTGGGCCTCCCTCTCCCTCGAGGAGTATTCATAATGCTTGAAATATATATTGCAATACAATAATTGTAGGTCTACGTAATTAGTATTTAAAATACCGTTAGATACTTAATGACGGCCTCCAAACAGAAACACAAATAGAATAACACTCACGCTGAACTGTTTGTGACAAGATCTAACTCAGAAGTGCGAGGTTTGGCAACTTCTACAAACTCCTCCTCAACATGAGCTGGCCAGAGGGCTTATCTCCATGGCAACCGCAGTCGCCCCACCCCGTTTCCATGACAACCATACCCCCACCTCTCTTTAACCCACCCCGGTAGGCAGTAAAAGGACCTCCCTCTAAGAACTGTCAGAATTCAACTCTTAGTATTACAACTGTAGCACTGTGCTAAAGAAGTGAATTGAGCTTATGTGGGAATATATTGTTTCCAAACTGCATCTTATCCCATCATGGATCTGAAGGTATTCTTTTGATCTGGAGAATGGATGTAAACTATGGGTATTTCTCAAGAAAGCTTGGGCATTATTGGCTGGAGTGCCATGAAAGGATTTTCTTTGGTCTGTTCTACCAATGATTCCTCCTGTGCTATGAGGTAGGCCTACTTATTTCTTTCATTTTGAAGGATTTCCTTATATTCCAGTTTCTCTTCTTTCCTATGTAATCCAACTCAAGGTTTCATGTAAACCCTTCAGTGCAGATGTGACTTGTGTTTGACAAGTGTTCCATTATGACAGATATAGCCTAATATGAAGCCTAAAGGAGTTTACTGTCGTTTGTATCGTCAAGCCTAGATATTTAAAACTCTTTACATTGTGTAATGTCTCCGCTTTATAAGTCACTGTGTCACTTGCAGTTACTCGTCCTCCCTTCCTGTAAATCGTGTAATCAGTCGTTTCAATGTTCACTTGCAATTCGTTTGTATCTGTCCATTTCTCTATTGCATCCAATGCCTTTTGTAGCTCTTGAACATCATGTGATCCTAGAACCATATCATCAGCATACAAATACATGGTTACATCGTTTGACACATCTTTTATCGCTTGAACCACATCATACATAGCTTCATTAAACAATAAAGGGCTAAGAGGGTCGCCCTGTAGAACGCCATTTGTCTGCGTGATCTCCCTCGATGAAGTTATATTGTCTGAAATGATGACAGTATTATTTCTTAACATGTAGTGAATCAGAATAGTGAGAGCCTTATCCTCTACAAGGGATTCAAGCTTCGACGATATAATGTTTCTTTGAAGATTATCAAAGGCCTTGGAAAAATCTATGAATTTCTGGTAATTGAGCAGTAATTGGTAAATTAGCTGTCAAGCATGAACCATATCAACGCATAGCTTATCCCAAATGATTTCCAGATCATATGTTAAAATAGGAATTATTTTTACGTCAAACAAGATCATGGCCGTCTTAAGAGATAATCTATTTAAATTCTTGATGTCAAAAATTGCTTTCATAGCTGCCGCAGCACATAGCCTAATATGAAGCCTACGGTGTGTAATTTCTGGTAATTGAGCAGTAATTGGTAAATTAGCTGTCAAGCATGAACCATATCAACGCAATAGGTAGGCTACTAAACTAGCGGACCCGTGCGAGAACTCGCACATAATGGGTTGTGAATAGTGATGGGCGAATGATACTGAAGTTCGAGCGGGCTCGCGTAGGCCCGATACGCAACGTAGGCTCGGTACGGTATCGAACCTGTTCGAACTGTTGGGCGACCCCATACATAAAGTATGCGGAGCACTGACGACCCTGACGTTTTTTTCTGCAACCTTTTGCTCAGGTACGGTATGTGTGAACGTATTAGACTATTAGTGGTTCGAATCTCACTGTCGGCAGCCCTGCAGATGGTTTTCCGTGGTTTCCTATTTGTACACCAGGCACATGCTGGGGCTGTACCTTAATAAAGACCACGACCCCATCCTTCTGCGCCTAGCCCTGTTCTATCCCATTGTCACCATACCTATCTGTGTCGGTGCGACGTGAACAAAATTGAACATAATATTAACAATATTAATATAAATTATCCCTCCCCCATCACTGATACGGCTTTGGTTTCTGGGAAGGATGTAATACTGTCGAGGATATTAACAAATATATGTTCCTGAAACGGAACAAATTAATCGCATGCTGCGAAGATCATTAGACATATCTCTGCTCGACCATATCCCCAACACAACGATTCGACATACAGCTGGCGTGGCTCCAATCAATGAGAAAATGCAGGAATGGAGACTCCGTTGGTATGGGCACGTTGTCCGTGCACCACAAAGTTCAGTCATCGGCTCGGCCTACCATCTAACGGTCGACGGCCAGAGACAGCGTGGGAGACCAAAATTGCGGTGGCTCGACACCATTAACGCCGATTTACGATCAAGAAACTTGAAATCATGCGAAGCATTAGATCGCAAGAAATGGCATGCATTGATCCGAAAAGCGGACCCCGTTCCTACGGGATAACGCGAAGAAGAAGAAGAAGATACCCAAACTGTTGCCGCACCATTGTACGAAGAACGTGTTGTGACCCGTCAGCTTTGTTCTGTGCACTCCAATGATGTTCTGTAGGCAGTTTGTATATTCTGGGGAGACTTGTGCATCAAATCATCGCACAAACACAGATTGTGGCTGGCTCCACATTACAGATACAGTTTGAAGGGGTTATATGCACAAACTCTACAGTACGAGCCGGTACCGCCTAGCTCAATGCTCAAACACAGCCTTCTTTAGGTTTCTGGGTGACAAGAGCATGCCCCTAGGTCACGGCGTGCACAAAAGCTCGAACTTGTTCGATCTCTGACGTCATCTGTTCGAGCAGCTCGAGTCAGGCTCAAGCACATCACTAGTTGTGTGCAGACTACATGCCCGGCCCTAGTGCTATGCGGGCTGTACGCGACACAGTTCTGCCAGAGGCTATCTGGGTTGTGTGTGCCCCATATGTAGACTACAGACTACGCGCCCGGGTTCTAGTGCTATGCGGGCTGTACACAGGACAGTTCTGCCAAGGGCTATCGTCTTGTTTATTTGTTTAAAAGCACTTTATAAACAAATAAATATATTTCCGTTGACTTATCAAGAAATGCAAGATTTTTCCTGTAGGCCTACTATTGAGACGATTTGTTGGAAGATTTTGGTACAAACCGCACCTTCTAACTCCATCTGGTATAGGAGCTTGAGTTTTTGTAAAATATACATCTTAGCGTATTATATAATAAAATATTTTTAAACTGAGTAGGCCTAACATGAAAAGTGAAAAAGAAAGTAAGCTAAGGTTTCAGTAAATAATTTACGTCAGAAACAGAGGATCGGATAATACGCTGCCGAAGTGACGCGCCTAGCAACTGCATGGGCGCCGCCACATTGGACCCAAACAACTGGTTGCTAGGTTTTTTATACATAGGAAGCTGCATTAACGCTGCGCAGCGTCTTGAATTTTGTGGATAAAAATGTGTAATACGCGTGATATAAGGCAAACGCCTCCCGTGAAGATCATCTACAGTGTTGGAGCTACAAAATAGAAGTGAAATTTTATGGATAAAGTACGAGAATTTTGCGAGATAGTATGAATAAAGTGACCTCACTCCTGAGGCAAGAATTGCATGGCGGGTACTACAAATTATAAATATTTATCATTTAGTGGATAGAGTATATCTAATATAGAGATATATTTAGGACATATATGTCACATAAAGGGGTTTTTGGTTCATGTGGGGAGTGTAGTTGTAATTAAATATGGTTTGTACTATAAGTATTATAAACGACAACCTACATAACCTTAGAGCTGATTTACTAACACCAATAAATTTTATCCTACAACTTTTCTGAGTGGTGATTTTTCACTTAATTTATTTAAGCAGTGAATTGTGTTTCCAAATAACAATTAGGCCTATCCCAGACTGAAAATGTCTGCCTAAATATTTTATTTTTTGCACTTTCGGAAAACAATTATCATGTAGGCCTACACCCTGCAACAAAGTTACAGTACCGTAGGCTATAGTGACATTATTCAAGCCAATGAATACTGCTTATTTCTGAAGTGATGGAGTGGCAAGTCTTGTTGTGATTATATTTAGAGCTAGGGTACGAAAAGTGCCCCATTATTTAGAATGACGTAGGACGATAGGCCATAACTGTAGACTTCTCTAACCTGTTAGTGAGCACACAGGTTAGGCTTTGTTAATTTGATTCGTTTTCAGACAAACGCGGCGTTGTGGTAAACACACAAATTGTATTGAAATGCAGTCTTTGTTTCTTCTATAGCTGTTGAAGAGATTTGGCCTAAACTCTCATCCAAATATTTTAAACTGTTCTCTTATGCATTGATAGACCTTAAGTTCATTTTATTCGTCACTTACTAGTAGGGCCTATGGTACTTTATTTTCCGTAGTATTGGTCATTCATACGGGACTTGATTCACAATATCCAGAAATGTTATATTTTCATGTTTTCACTTAATTTAAGGTAAATATCGTAGGCCTCATCTCTACGACTTATGTTCTTAGACTTAATGTGCATCTCGTACGCAATATTTTACAACTTTACTGTGGAAAATATACTTTTCTATGCTTTCTTGCCTCTGGACATCCATGCATGTACAGTTTTATACGATACAAATAGGAAATAATGACGGCTCAAAGACTGAAGCAAGCTACAAGGGAGCCATGTTGTATTGCTCCAGTTGCTTAGCAACGGAGCGGAAGTGACGTTGACTTCGGCAGCACAGTATAGTAACCATACACTTCGGCAAAACCGGAAGAACGGATTTTCAAAAAAAAAATTGATAAGGGGGAGCACCAATACACCTGTAAGCCGCTAGGTAGCACCACTTATGGACAACCACATGATAAACAGCTGATTGATGAATGTATATTTTATGTCATTTATTTAACTCTATTTCAACACACTAGCTCTCATTTTAATCAGATATTTTAGGAAAATAAATAACAAGAAAATAGAAAGTGTTAATACTACTGTGTTTTAATTCTAAGAAGTGTGGAATTTAATGTTTAACACCACATTCCTCCTCCAGTCCTGTGGTGTCGCATTGTGATTGCATCGTGACGATGAAAGGTTATGATATGTTTTTAATGATTAAATTAACACACGATATATTGAAAAGTGTGGGGGAAATGTGGATTTTGTTTCTTAAACTTTTGTAGTCTGAGATAATGCAATTCAAGTTTTCTACAGAAACTGTAAATAAGTGTTAATTTTTAATGTTCTTAGCTTCCTAACGTAAATACCCGGGAATTTATTTAGTCAATAAAAAGTCATGTTGATGGGTGGGGACAGCCTTATTATGCAGTGTTATTTTCACATTTCATGATATGCCTAGGCTACTTCTTACTCCTTATTTCTTAGCCTACTCACACTTCCGTTCATTATCTTGTGTTCCAAGAAGAATTCAATACCGGTACTGTAAGTCATGTGCTAAGGAATCTCTTTTCATTACCTTTATTAGTTCCACGTCTTTGTATGCCTATTATAGGAGCAACAAGTAGCTTTCAGATTCAACAAATAGACTATACATTTACTGGTAGATTGTTTTGTTTAGCCTACAGATGGCCTAAAAATAAGTAAAGTAAAGCTGAAATACAAGCTCAGGGCTTACAGTAAGTAAACCGACCAACCACCCTTCGTACAGAGGCCTGCTTCTTTAATCCTAGAAGCCAAGGTCACACCCAGATCTCCATTCGGAGATCCTAAAGTCGTCATATTATAGTTTTGGACTGGGTTTTGATTCTTGGTTAATGCATGTTAGAATTCCAGAGTTGCATCCCGTGGTTCAAATTCCAAATATAAAAAAGAAAGGTTCTGTGGCTTATGATCACGAGAGCCACGTGAAGCTACAAGTTTGCTTTGCTTTCTGTCGCTAGTGAATGTAATAAAGTAATATAACTGGTAAATAACACTATGTGCAATGGTGTCGCCAATCAATCAAGTAAAACGCTCAGTCCTAAACTTGCTCTAACCATAGCTTAACACCAATCAGACCTAACTTTAACCTCGTCACGACTAATAAGTTGCCATCTATCCGCACCGCACTTTTTACTTGTCAGTGGTATGTCAACTCCTTATTCTCCCCATTCTGCAGAAATGGAGATAATGTAGGATGAGTTTTCCATGCGATGGATGGTTTTTACACCTGGATGAGAGAAATGTTAGGCTCATAATGCTGTGTTGCTTTTGGAGAGGCCTGGGGCAGGTCTTTCCAGTTGGTACCTGTAAGCGACATGTACATCATAGCAGAATTAATACTGGTCATTAGGAGGCCTAACTACATGCCATAGTTTCAGTTACTAGGCCCAAGAGTTAACAAAGGGCTATCGTGGTGTTATCAGTTCACACTTTGCGCAGAGTGCTGGGATTCAGTTTCAAGTCGTAACAGCAGTCTTATTTTAAAAACTAAAGTTTCAAAGTATGTATAATTTTATTAATGCAGCCAATGGCCATGTACTTTTCTTTTCAGGACGGGTCAGGGAAGGGATATTGGAGGGAAATTGGCCGTGGATTTATTGAAAGGAACCGTCCCGGCATTTGCCTGGTAGTGAAAATGGTAAACCACGAAAACCATTTTCAGGACGGTAGAGGTGGGATTCGAACTCACGCTCTCCCGATGCCAGCGAGGCACGAGATAGCACATTAGCGCTCTCGGCCACCAAGGCCGGTTCAAAGTAGGCCTATGTATGTCTCTTGGTAAGCTATAATCTGGAGTCATTTATATAACCATATTTTTTGACATACCGGTACTGTATATATTATTATAGTTCCAATTAGGACCTCTTTGGTCTATGACCCGTGTACTTGTGTGTGCATGGTATTTGATAATCAGTGTTGTGGTGAATGTAATGTAATTGTTGTTTTAAGGGGCGGAACTTCGAGGTCATCTGCCCCTAGAGTGTTATGGTGACTAGCAGTGTTTGTAACTTGAACAGTACTCCAAAAAAGGTTTTGCATATTGGGATTTAGTGTTTTGCTATGTGTACTATCCTACCAGCGAATTGTTACCGGTGGCGGAAATCGGAACTAATGCACTCCGCCCAGCCACACTCCTGCGATAGACGTGCAGTTGTCGCCAGAGAAACCTCATCGCATGTCATTTGTGTGCATGATTCGTGCTGGGTCGTGCGCTGTGCGGTGTGTTCTCATTGTACGACTGTGCATGCGTTCCCCCTCTTGGCCAGCAACCGCTCGCGGCAGCCATAGCGAGGCGAGCTGACGTAATGTATACACAACAGCCGTGCTCCACGTCTAGCAGTAACAATTCCCTGGTAAGGTAGTATGTAATGGCATACAAAGAAAAACAACACACAATATGTTGTGCAAAAGAGACAAACACTAAAAGCTTAACAAAAGTGGCAATCTTTTTCTAGTTGGGGCATATCAATACCATGTATGGCCACCACGAGCCCTAAGGCATGCTTGCCGACTAAGAGGCATACCGAACGACGAACCAACCGGGTTTGGGGCAGATTATCCCACTCTTTGAAAGCAACTTCAATCAGTTGCTGAATGTTTGTTTGTTTGTTTGTTTGTTAGAGGATTGGGACAGTGCGAAACTGCACTCTTAATCTTTTCCCATGGATGTTCGATACTGTTCATGTCCGCAGAATATGCAGGCCACTCCATTCTCAGTATGCCTTGCATCTGAAGGAACTGATGACCACCCTAGCTCGATGAGCATTATCGTCCACTAGTGTAAAGCCCTCACCCATTGTGGCAGCGAATCCTGTAACGACAGGTTTGAGGATGTTGTCTCTGTATACCAGACCGGTCATGTTACCGTGGATAGGAATTAGAGGCGTACGTCGACCAAACATGATCCCACCACAAAACATGACAATTTCCTTGCTGTTGGAGGCGTTCCTGGATGAAGAGCTTGTGAAATCTCTCACCCACCCGTTGCCACACTCGATTGCTCCTGTTGTATGGGTTTCTTCTCACGCCCAAGTACACAGGGCTGACGACCATGATGTACAACCTCCTACATGAAACAACAAGCATTAGCATAGCCACCTGGCTATGGCTTCATGAGACAGTGACGGCAGAGAATCCCAATCTTCGTGCTCCAATAGAGGAACAGTTCGACTATGGTATAATGCGCCGGATGTTACAGCCATTCCAATAGACCAAGAGGCACTAAGGAGCGATCTGGCCACCATGTTAGACAACTTCTGTACATCGACTGCAATCTGTTGTTTCATTTCAGGGGCCTGGACATCGTGGTCATTTAGCCCCGTGTACTTGGACGAGTGTGGAATTTTGATTGATAACCTGTGTTATTGTGATGCCTGTCTGAGTATGTGTATTTGCAATTCCGGTGAGGATTGGTAAGGAGGCGGCATTGGCTTTAACTTAGGAACCATTACAGCATTTGCCTGCAGAAGAAGTGGGAAATCTCGGAAGACCACTTCCAAGATGGCTGAGGTGGGAATCAAACCCTCCTCTTCTCAGTTGTGCCTCACGAGACTGAGTGTGCCCTGTTGCAGCCCTTAGACCAGAATTACATTCCTTGGCAGAGCCGGGAATCAAACCCAGACCTCTGGGGCAACAGCCAAGAATGGTAGTCATTACGCCACAAGGTGGTCCATGACTGCAATCTAGATCTGCTGTAAATATTCTCAGAATTGCTCATTAACATCACACATAGTATGGATATTTATTGTTATTTATGGGGCGGAACAGCAAGGTCATCTGTCCCTCTTAACACAAAATAATACAAATTTTAGTTGAGTTAAAATTTATAGGTGGATGCCTAATATTAATTTTAAAAATAATAATAATATGTATGGAATAAAAATTCAGAAAAGAAAAAGTTCTTTGAGCAAATGCACATACAGGTAAGGTATTTTTCTCACCAAGATACGATGAACTATATTATTAGTAGGGCCATGATTCTTATGCAAGATATGTTTACGTAATAGTAATAATGTGTGAGTCCTCCAGAGAGACTCGTGCGGGTATTTTTAAAGTTAACACCCATATACTGTACATTCTAAGAAGACTATTGAAACCGTAGTCTCCGAACTACCATTAAAACGAAACAAACAAACAAACCCCGTGGCACTACAGTCCATGAAGGGCCTAGGCCTACTAAGCGATCGCCACCCAGCCATTTGGCCTGCAGATTATGTGGTGACGCGTGGTGAGCGCCTCGGGTCCCCTCGGCCGTTAATCTTGGTCTCCATGAGCGTGGCGCTGCCTCATTGTCAGACAGCTATTCAATTGTCCTTGGGAGGCTGTGTACACCCAGTTCCAGCCCTCACGCCGGTTTCTGAAATCCCTGACGGAGCCTGGAATCGAACCCGAGGTCTCCTGATGCGAGGCAGGCGCGCTACCCCAACACCACCCGAGCTATATTACTCCATTTAATTGGGCATGCAAAATAATTTGAAGATGGAATGTTTGGTGCATGGAGCATTCTGGGAGGGGGGAAGGGGAATTAGAAACCATAGAAATTCACTTCTATTAGGACCAAGAGGTGGATTAGAATCCATCCCTTTTCACTTAGATCACCTCGTGGTGTAGCAACTAACATTCTGGTCTGAGGGCTGGAACGGGATACACTCAGCTTTGTGAGGCAAAACTGAGAAGAGGTGATTTGATTCCCATCTCGGCCATCTTGTAAGTGGTTTTCCTTGGTTTTCCACTTCTACTGCAGGTAAATGCCGAGACGGTAAGCTACCCCTAACGTAAGGCCATAGTCGTCTCCTTCCCTATCCTCACCTAAAATTATAAATGCACACACTAATACAGCCATCACAATAAGGCAGTTTATGAGACAAATGATACACACATCCAAGTACACATGACTACAGGCCAAAATTTAAATTCTCCTTGGCAAAACCAGGATTCAAAACTGGGCCAACCAGTTAGAAGGCAGCTATGCTTACTTCTAGACCATGGCAGTAGCTGTGGAAACAATGGGCTTATATGTTTGGCTATTTTTATTTCTTGGATATGAATATTTCTTTTATCCCCGTACTTCACTCCCAAAGTCTTTATCGTCATAATTGACAGTGTCATGGAGCCCTTTCATTCTAGAGAAAAGGATCATCCATGCAGCCTCAACGTAGATGGAAAGTAGAAGAGGCTAAGAAAGGAATGGGGAAGTGACTGTGGTCTATGGGAAAGCCACCATCTCAGCATTTTGAGATGAGAAACAAGGAAGCTAACTTGAAATGACAGGTGAAGGGACATGAACCAACTTATTTCACAAACCAGGTCTTCAGTGTGGTGATGTGATTTGCAGTTAATGTTGTACAACATCCTTAGGCCTCAAACCCCAATCCTTCCATTTTCTAACGGGATGGGATAACCCAGAACTAATGGATCATTGCACCTGTCTAAAACCATGGAGGATTATGTTAAGTCCTTTGGCTGTCCAACAATAAAATTGTAAGTTATTTTGATTTAGAAGTTATTGCTTTATGAGATTACTTCCAAATCCTTTGTTGTAATGCAATAAACAAACATTCCTGATATCGCCATGATCTCAAATCACTGATTTGATTTCTGATAGAGAGAGTCAGTTTTTGAAATAATGAACTGCTTCAGACCTGTCTATCACATTTGTTGACAACAAGACAAAACTATAGTTATCAGTCACAGAAGCTGCAGGTTATCTGACATGAATTCTAGTTTCTCCACTAAAAGGTAGCGATAAACAATATGTTGGTTTTTGGTGTAAAGATTTGCCTAGGTAGCTCCATTCAAAAATTGCACATTAATTTTCTTAGTAGGTAGCTAAAACCTTACAGGTATAGTATTATTAAATTTCTTTCGTGTTAGACCAACTTAAATGTTACAGTATTTAGGAAGTTAAATTTGCTCCTCAATGACAATGCCAGGGCATTAAAAATCACTATTGAGAAAACCTCTTTACGATTAAACACTCGCTACCATATTTTATATACTCTAGGCTTCTAGGCCAACCAACTTCAGGATGTAGTCACAAAATTGGTGAGCTTCACCTCTGAAAATTGAAAACAGGAAAAAATAATGTTTCTTAAAAAAAAAAGTCAAATGTTTCCATGAAAATATATCAGAATACCCAAACATTTGCAGAAAAATATGCCTGTTTGAGTTGGAATGTTTAGGCTTTCATGGCCAGAAAATAAATTACTGCAAATTCTTCTAGGTACGGTACTATGGATATGATGGGGCACAGACATAGAATTCATTGTAATATTTGTACGAGTTGATTCTACATAAACCATGTAAACAAGTAAGTAATACTGTAATGCAGAAAAATGTGCGATTGCAAGCAGAAGTTTGTTCTTGACACTTTTCATTCTCTCTGTGGAGTTACTTCAGGAAGAATATAGTGGTCGTAACCAGATGTGGCTGGTTGAACAATATAGGGGAAATCTGCCGGGACCTTTCCTTTTAATAGGTCACAGGCTTTTCCAGTACCTTGCCCAGTTTCATTCATCTCTAATTAACTCTGATGAGTATAATATTTCTTGAATTGTAATCTTCTGTAAATCTTTCTGCCTAATCAACCCTTAAATGAATAAATAATGTGCAAATAGTAGGACATGTTCTGGATATTAATTACATCCTTCATCAGCCATTACAATTTTAGTATGTCATTATAAAGACACACCACTCTGTCCTTCACACATCCTTAAAAAGAAAGGAGACAACTTTTCCTAAGCATCACTTCACAAACCATACGATTCCTGACCCCCACAAAAATATGAATAATCAAACGGTAGAAATTAAAATTGATGCACATTCTGAAATTTATACCGTACCACATACTATGACAAGTGTAGCAAGCACAATGCCTATGCAACATTGACATAGAGGTACTGGTACTGGATACTTGAGATAAACATTTATACCAAATTCTACACCTTTAGCTTGTATCACATGAAACCTTGGCCATGTTTACAGCTAGTATTAAACAGATTATTTCTGCAATGATGAGAATCAAGTCCTTGCCCAACAATAGAATAGGATGTGAGTTGCAGCTTGCCATTATCTGAGGAATTTCCGACATCCCTGAACAGGTTTGAACAATGTGGCTTAATGTAAACATTGAAATCTGTTGCTATGACTTAAGATAACTGTAAATTTTAAAACCATTGAGCTTTAAAATGGTATATGAAACTTAAATTTATGAAAATGTTTGGATAGGGAGTAGGCTATTTTCATGTAGATTTATATAGAATATATTTATGACCAAGACATTACATTTTCGCGAGACCACCTCGTGGTGCAGCAGATAGCTTTCTTGGCTGTCACCCCCGTAGGTCTGGGTTTGACTCCCGGCTTTGCCAAGAAATTTTGATTCTGGCCTTAGGGCTGGAATGGGTTACAGTCAGCCTCGTGAGGCAAAACTGAGAAGAGGAGGGTTCGATTCCCACCTCGGCCATCCTGGAAGTGGTTTCCCTACTCAAGGCAAATGCAGGGATGGTTGTTAACTTAAGGGCACAGCCACCTCCTTCCCAATCCTATCCCCTATTTACAAATACACACACTAGTACAGCCACCACAGTAACAAAGATTATCACACAATAAGCCCACCCAATTTCTCAATTCCCGAGTGATATAAGTACAAGGCTTGTTGACACCCAGAGTTTGGTGTTACATCTCCTCACTTATGCAAGGCTCCACTCTTGTATGATTATTATCTACCGGTATTCATTTTCAAATAACATGGACCTATACAGTATTGCTTTAGTGGTACCATGTTCTGCATGTGACATAGTGAAGAAAAATCATCCCTAGGATCATTGCTGAAAGTATAGAAGTATCCAGGAATTTGATCAGTGTGTATCGAAGATACAGTCGTTGTTGCTTATTTTAAGGGCTGAGACATCGTGGTCATATATCCCCGTGTATTTGGGCGTGTGTGGAATGAGAGGGAGGTATCACTTGAGAAGAAATTGGGTGGGCTTATCATTTACATGGGTGGGCAAACTTTTAGTGGTCTCACAGAATGAAATAAAATTAAGGGCATTGTGATATGTCTATGAGTTAGGAACATCAAGGTTAACAGCCCTGGTTTTTAAGTCACACAGCCTTAATGCCATGCAGAGCGTAGTGAGGGGTTGCTAACCTCAATAGTTTGTCTCTGAAAGCAACACTATTTACAATTTTGATGGACTGGAGTACCTTGTCATTTCATGGGATTGTAGCTTTGGGTACACGACAATCCAAACTTCTCCAGAACTCTTCAGGAATAGCACAAAGTCCCATAGGTGAGGGAGCAAATGTTAAATCCGATTTGCATTGTAGCTTGTAATTAAAGCTCTTAATTCACTGTAAAGGGCTGCAGCTTAACAAATTACAGTTAATAAAACACATCAACTAACTTCAGTCAGGAAACCATTTACCTCCTAGGCTAAGTGGGGTTAGAAAACGGACACATTAAAGGAGACAATAGCTTCTCTAGGGTGGAGATTTAATGTTTGTTGGGCAATATTACCTAATCTCAGCCTAGCACTGCCCTCCTTGTGGTTTAAAACACTTCCTTTGAGAAATAAAGGCTACATACCCTATATATTGGCGTGTAGATTTGCCACGTTTGCCAGTAAATCCTCCTGATTACAGGCCTTTATCCAGTCATTATATCTGGATTAGGAATGAGGAATTTGTGAATTAATGGATAGGTGTTTGAGGGACTGACATCTCATGGATATTAAAACCAGAATTATTCGATGAAACGTGTGATATTTGTATTTACCGCTCCAATGCACGAGAAACCGGAATGCTGTTATGTCCAGTGTGACAAGAACTGCGCAATAAATTACCGCACAGATGTTGGTTTCCCACATTTCTGCCATTGGTTAAAATGCAAAATTATATTTCTGAGTTGATTTTAATAATTACAAACAATGTTTTCTTCAGACAAAATCGACAGGCCGCACTCAATGAATACGGGTAGACTGCTCTCTCGCGGATACATGGTGAACCGTCGCCGCCATGCGTGCGTGCGTGCGGTGCTTCCAGAACCGGCCGATTCAAAACCATGACGAAAAATTTACATGGTAAAGGCCTGATGTGTCCTTACTGTATGGTTACTATACTGTACTATGCGAAATGGCAACACAAGCAACTACCGAAGCCATGGTTGGTGCATGTGATCAGAATATGAAATCTACAAATCTAAACAAGGAAAACTATGAGGAGCTGAAAACTAAAATGGACCAAGTCTCAGAAACTATGATGCAGAAAATGTCACTGCTGCTTGAAACGCAACTGCAACAAACAGAAATCTTGACAGCGGTCAATCAGAGACCTCCGTTAATAAAAGGGAAAGCTCCAAACCCACCGACAGCACAGCAAAGTCTTCAAAATCCCAACAACAGCCACGGAAACTCTGACAAACTCCAGACTCAGGATGAGAGGGATCCAGGTAGTAAAAATGAACGTCACTCCACACTAAGGAAGGATAATGAAGAATATACTATGGCAGAAGTGGAGAGAACTCCCTCACCAAGACACCTAGGAATTCAGGGGACTAAACCTTTTGATATAACTTGTAACCTAAGACCAGCGGAACGTAAAGCATGGCTTTTCATAGGCAGAGTTCATCCAACAACTGAAGCAAAGACACTTATTTCACACCTCAAAAACATAGGCATACAGGGGGAAATAGAATGTGAGCAAATAGAAACAAGAGGAAAAAGTAAAGCATTCAAAATAGGCATCCCATTTGAGGACAAGGAAAGAGCAATGACGCCAGAAATCTGGCCAGAACGCATACTGGTTAAACGTTTTTCCTTTCGTCGCCCCTTTTTCGAGGGAGCACGTCTCGCATAATGAAGTGCGAAAAAATGAGTGCCCAGAACAAGAAATTAGAACTTCTAGTAATAATATAGCAGAAAGGCAACATAAATTAAGGATTATTCTATGGAACATTGAAGGTATAAAGAACGCGTTACAACTAGCTCCAAATAATATTTTTGATGATTATGACATAGTACTGTTAACAGAGACTTTTCTTACAGAAGACTGGGGAGCAAAAGATTTTTACTGCATCCATAATACCGCCATCAAAAGTAACATTGGAAGGCCTAAAGGAGGTAT
The DNA here is from genome assembly GCA_946902985.2 of Meconema thalassinum. Classification (NCBI taxonomy): domain Eukaryota; kingdom Metazoa; phylum Arthropoda; class Insecta; order Orthoptera; family Tettigoniidae; genus Meconema; species Meconema thalassinum. The sequence goes on from OX336388.2 coordinate 38,569,661, forward strand.
CTCTTGTCTGCTGAAACCCAGCCTATCTCCTTTTACAGTGAAGCACCGGACTAACAACATACTAATCGTGAAGACACCAATTCTATACATAATTTGTGCGTACTTTCAACCAGATTTTCGAGAAGAAGATTTAATAGACGATCTAACTGTAGCGTTAAGTCATGTAGCGAGGAATGATGCGCTAATAGTAGCTGGTGACTTCAACTGTCGCATTGATGTACCTTCTCGAAAGACGTCCACACTTCTGCATTACATGGAACAAGAAGGCCTAACACTGACTAACAATAAAGAAACAAAAACATACATATGTCAAAATGGGTCAAGTACAATTGACCTCGTATTCATTAATAAGGGTTTCACCGTTCTCCAACAGCGTGCAATTGACAATGTCACCGTAAGAAAACACCTACCCATTGCCACAGTTCTCTACCAGGGAATACAGATAACTCCTTCGCTAAGAAGCAAAAGCAAAGTATCGAGGAAATTGGATCTCACCAAATTGCAAACAATTAGGGTCTCAGACATACATGATAACATAATTGCAGGAAACATTGATGAAGCACTATGGAATTTAGAGAATTCCATGCGGAATTCTGTGCTTTCAGTTAAAGAAAGACCAAGGAAAGCCAAGCCATGGTTTAATGAAGAATGCTTTCAAATAAGGAAACGAACAATCAATGCTCTTCACGCTGTGAGAAAGCAGGAAACGGAAACAACACTGAAGACATATGCAGATCTACGGAAACACTATAAGATCATCATCAAAAAGGCTAAGAAAGTATTTTTAGAAAAGAAGGAGAAAATACTAATTGAAGAAATTGAACAGGATCCCTTCAGAGCACTGAAACCTATACAACCGAAATTTCCTAAGGACATACCAATTGAAACATGGGAACAACACCTTGGTCACGTTTTGCAAGAAAAAGACACCAGACCAGATACTGACCCTCACACAAGTGCTTTCGATCCCATCACAGTAGAGGAACTTTCACTTGCAATAAAAAGCAGTAAAGATAGAAAGGCCTGTGGGCCAGACTCGATTTATAATGAACATCTTAAAGAAGCCGCACCGATGCTCATAGGAACGTGGACCGATCTTATGAACGAATGCTTACGTCAGGGAAGGATCCCAGACTCATGGAGACGATCCAGAATAAAAATGCTGTATAAAGGGAAAGGTGACTCCAGTGATCCTAATGCATATAGAGGCATTGCATTGGAAGATACTCTCTTCAAACTTATGATGAAATTACTCACAACAAGACTGACACAACTGATAGACGATAAAATTCCGGAAGAGCAGTTTGGCTTCCGCAAGCAGAGATCGTCACTGCAAGCTGTCAATTACTTGCTCGACATAATACAGGACACTTTAAGGCTTCCAAAACAGAAAGTATATGCAGTCTTCATAGACTTCTCTAAGGCCTTCGACCGCATTAATAGAAGCATACTAGTAAAGAAACTCACCGAAATGATTGGTCTGGAGCACCACTACATCACCAGATTGATTAAGGATATTCTACATAACAACCAGGTAGAAATAGATAACGGAATAACTATATCTAATCCAATCGATCAAACAATGGGAGTACTTCAGGGTGACCCTCTAAGCCCTCTTCTATTTAATGTCGCGACTGCTGATGTGGTATGTCTCTTACGTTCCCAGAAAGTCAAAATCATCGTATATGCCGATGATATGGTTCTGACCTCGTCGTCAAGAGAAGAGCTACAAGACAGCTTGAATCAACTTGCAATATGGGCCCAAATCAACGATCTTGAAATAAACCTTCAGAAAACGGTAGCAATGATATTCAGAAAGGGCGGAAGAACTGCCAAAGATGACATTCTTTACCTCAGAGATGAACCTTTGCTTCAAACCAGTCATTACAAATATCTAGGAATTACTTTGCAAATACAAGGGAAATTATTTACACGTCACATCAAAGATAAAATGATCTGTGCTGTCAGATCAATGAACGACATTAGTCATCTCAGGGATATGTCCCTGCAATCGGCACTGAGACTCTTTAAAGCAAAAGTTACACCAATTGCAACGTATGGATTGGATATAATATGGGTTAATTTAAGCAAAAATAACCTGAAAGACTTAGAGAAAGTGAAAACCTTATTCTTAAAAAGACTGCTTTGTTTGTCAAAATTCACCCCATCGAGACTGGCGTATGAACTAGCGGGGGAACCTTTCTTTATAGAAGAACTCCGACTGGTTCACCAACTACCATCCACAAGACAATACAACGATTTGCTACAAGAACTACTTGCAAAAAAGAAGGATATCCCAATTGATTTCTACTCCACTACGGCCATGACGTCAACAGAATGGAAGGGCACTGCCTATGATTTGAGACACACAGTGACCCGATTCGCGGTGCACGGTTTTCACCACAAGATTTGTGAGACTGAGGTGTTCCATGTGCCCAGACCAAAGTGCATTTGTAAATTGTGTCAAAAGTCATGCGATACTTACCACGCTCTCGTGTGTAGTAAAAGGTTGTCATCGCTTACAGAATTTTGTAAATAATTATTGTAATGCACATTGTGCGCACTTATCCTTAATAATATACTGTGTCGGCAGCGTATCCCATAGATAACAACATTTGAGATAACCGAGAGCTTATGAAATTCCTGTACTCCTGTGTCATCTTGAGAACAATAATAATGAATCTTATTTTATTCTTTGATGTCATTTTAAATATTCAAAACTGCCTTTTCCTAGTGCATTAATATTGGAAAGAAGTTAATCTTTTTGAAATCAATACGGTAGATCTTATTTCAACACAATATAAAAGTAGTATCACTTAATAAGTTCTAAACTCCTGTTGCCATTGGATACGTACTTTTTATGTTCTACCCTTCGAGCATGGTTCTACCATTTTCTGTGCGTTCTTTGAAATGTTGGGTTGTTGACATACCTGATAAAAACATCATAACCAAAAAATACCCACATTCGTTGACAACCATAAAACATGAAGAAAAGGGACTAACTTATCAAACTACCACACCATTAATCAGTATAAATATTTATAACCGTGTGCTGTCCGGCGAATATTATTCGAAATTTCTTCCAGAGTGAAGTGACATAGGCCTACCATACCAGACATAAATAGGCCAAGGCCAAGATTGTTATGAATTGTGAATGTACATTCGTATACAGTGTTTAAAAAGTAAACCTTGAAATAAACTGAACGAGATGATCTCGGAATGGCTTGATTCCAACGAATTATTAATCGTACCTTGGTGCACGGTACGTGTCGCATGGTGAGACGCGAGACATGTCCTGTGACCTGAGCAATTAACGGCAGGTAATTTTTGCAAGGCAGTGGTCAGCATCCTATTTCTGACAGAATATCGCAGTGGCTTCTGCGTAAAGGTACCCTATTCGTACACTTGTATCGTGCAGTCGTTCAAACAGGACGAGTGCACTCTTGATAACACAGTTTTTTTTTCTTGTTCAATTCTCGGTCTCAAAGCCAACTTTTATACGAGGGCTTTCATAATGAAATACCGTATCATACGACTATGATAAGAAGGATTTAAAGAGTTTAAGGTAAAACTTCACATGAGGGTTTCACAATGGTTTTGCCTAGACCAATATTTGCGTCCAGACCAATGGTGGATTGAGGGGCCGCGTTAGCTAATAGATAACACCCCTGGTTTTTGTCATGCACAGTGGAGGGAAGTCACGCATCAATAATCTTTATCCAGGCCAATAGTTTTGCCTTTTATTCCATGTCGTGAAACCCTCTCGTAAAGAATTAATGAGTTTAATTGAGGGGCACATTACCATGTGCTGTTATGTTAAAAGCTGTTCCTGCGATAGATGTGTCCATTCAATCTCCTTACTGTACTTTAGATTATGCTTGCTGGCTGACAGTTTATTGTTGTCATCCTAACTCCTCTTCTTAGTTGGCAACTAATTCATAGGCCTACCAGAAAAAATTACATTGTGCAAGTTGCAAAATCAATTACGTTAATAGTAGGCTAGGTTATACGAGAACAGAACGTGACTTTTACACTACCACTTTGATTATATACCGTAATGATCTTCATACCTTGTATCATATTAATTGAAATTAATGCTTGCCACGATGGGTGAGTGGTCAACGTGTCGGTCTACTAACCCCAAGCTTGTAGGTTCGCTCCTGGCCATGGTAAGGGATTTTTGAAAGGCGGCAAAAATTACGACACCATGCCATACGATGTTGGCATGTCAAAGAACCCATTTTAATTCAGTAGGCCATGTTGATAATGGCAAAATTAATCTCGGGAGTTTCCGCCAGCACTAAGTTCCTCATTTCTCTACTAGAAAGCGCTATAGTGTTCAAGGAGTTAGTTATTGTTGTTTTAAGGGGTGGAACTACGAGGTCATCTGCCCCTAATGAGCTTAGATATCTAACCTCCTTGATTTTCATAGTGCTTCAAAGAACAACGAAATTCGACATGCAAGCTACCCTTTGGGTGTCATATAACAAAGCTTGCACCTGGCACCCGAGGCCATACAATATTATTATTATTGAAATTAATGTAATTAATTTAATAAAGCACACAAATTATATATATAGACATTTCATATAAACATAAGTCTATTTTATTGCATATTTTGCTTTGTGCATTCCACAACATGGTAACGAGGACAAGTCAAATCACACAGTGCACACACACAACTATCGTGAGGTTCATGAAAGATCTTAGTTTTGCGAGTTCATGGTCTGCCATAGAACTGACAAAATGTCGGAGATCCTGGTTAGTATTGGTCCAAGTCCTATTCGTCATTGCTTCAGTTGAGTAGAAGTCAATACAAATGTCATTCCTTTTGGCCAATCTTTCATCCAAGAGTTTCTTCCAATTGTCTGTATAAGGTGGTGCGATCTTGAATCTCAAATCTTCAATTAAAAAAGGCTCCTTTGCAAGTTCATAAACCAGTCTTGATCTAGTAAATCTCGATACACAGAGGGTGTTCTTTAACCTTTTCACTCCGGTGGACTGCTGTAGAAGTCGGGAGCGAGCTGTGCCGCGTACCCGGTGGACTGCTGTAGCAGTCGTGCAGGAGCCATGCCTCAGAGCCGGTCGACTGCTGTAGAAGTCGTGTGTCTTTCGGCTGTTCTCCGTTTCGCTACGGTAGACTGCTGGGGAAGTTTGTCCTTGTACGTATCTCGTGGATGTCTTGGGAGTCTATAGTTACGGCTCTGGTCACCAGATAGCAGGAGTAAACAGTTCGAAGACGAAAGCAATGTGTCCGGTATGCTACTCACTTCGCGCCTAGTTGCTCCCTTGTGCTGACGTGCTAGTGCTTCTCGTTTTATCTTTCAGTCGCTTTGAAATTGTGAAAGGTCTGATGACGGAGGAAAAATATACTGCGGAGGAAGCTCTTGCCCTCATACTGGGTAGTGACTTTGAAGATGATGATGGTAGTGATTTATCATCTGATTCTGGTGACGGAACCACTTCAATCACACCTACTTCAGGCACGTTTTCTACTCCAGTTACCGCTTCGTCGTCTACAAGGTCGGCCTACTTCGACGATTCGTCTGAAGATGAAGATAGTGAGGATGAAGATCAGGGGCCTGAACCACCGAACAGAAAACTAAATTGGAAAAATAGCAATCTGAACCCGAAGAAACATAAGTTCGATGCAGCTAATTCCGGACTGAAAAGTTTAGTGGACAATGCTAGCATGTTAAGTTTCTTTCAGCTGTTTTTTAACACGGGTTTCATAACTCTTCTGTGCGAGGAGACTAATAGATACTTTTCTCAGAAGGTGGCTGCAGGTGGAGTTCCGGACAGGGTACAGAAAGAATGGAGGGATGTGAGTGTGAGTGATATTTACATTTTTATTGCCGCGATGTTTATTATGACGAGAGTAAAAAAACTGAGCATGTCGGAATATTGGACTGAGAACCCAATTCTTCAAACACCTATTTTTTCTAGGTTGCTATCTCGAGACAGGTTTCAGAATATCTTGAGATTTCTGCATTTTTCCAATAATGAAGAGCCTCATAACAATGACTGTTTGTACAAAGTACGTACTGTCATCAAACATTTTAGAGAGCAATATAAAGAGCATTTCTATCCTTATGAAAACTTGTGCATAGATGAAAGTCTTCTTTTATTCAAGGGCAGACTAAAAATCAAGCAATATATTCCCGCTAAAAGAAGCCGCTTCGGAATCAAGATATTTGTTATTTGTGACGTCGTGACCAATTATATATTACGGTTCAGCTACAGACATAAAGAAATACGGCATGGGCAGCTCAGGAGACACTGTTGCAATATTGATGGAGCCATATTTACAGAAAGGACACACCCTCTATTGCGACAACTGGTACTCAAGCCCCGCCTTGTTTTGTTGGCTGTATGACAGGGCAACCAATGCTTGTGGCACAGTGAGGCACACTAGAAAAGATATGCCTACAATGGCGGAAAAGCTGAAGAAAGGCAAGCTCACTTTCCGTTCTGCGTCAGGTCTACTATTGGCACTAAAATGGTGCGACAAGAAAGACGTTTGGATGCTCTCGACATTTCACAGTGCAAAAATGGTGGAAACCTCGAAGATAGATCGTAAAACCGCCAAGAAAAAATTGAAACCTTTGTCAGTCGTAGATTACAATAAATCAATAGGACCTGTGGACAGAAGTGATATGGTAATGAAGACTGTGGAAAGCATAAGAAAATCCTCTAAGTGGTACCGCAAGCTGTTTATTCATATAATAGATATGACACTTTTCAACTCATATTGCCTCTACAACAGATTTGCGAAGAAAATAAGTTATGCCAAGTTCCAAATGGGAATCATTCAGGAAATACTTGAAAAATACAGTGTTGAAAAAAGACGATCCGGTGGAGGAAAGAGATCTGATCTTCCCTCGAGACTGACAGCAGGACCTCATCTTCCTGACGAGTGGAGTACCTACAGAACTTGTATTGTCTGTAAAGCACAGAAGAAGAGGAAGCAGACGAAAATGTGTTGTAAGGAATGCAATGTAACATTATGCGCCTTTCCCTGTTTCAAAACTTATCACACGCAGAAGAACTTCTAAAAACAATTGTAAGGAATGCAATGTAACATTATCAAATTAATATAAGTAAACAATTTGTAATCTGAAATGTATTATTAATCTGAAATTAATGTCTATGTATAATTATATGGCCTTGGAGGCTGGATTTAGACAGCTCCTTAACTCGGTCCATGAGTCAATCCTAATTGGCTACATGGATAATTCTTGCCAGGCGCGTCCACGTCGCGGGGGTGGGCAACGGTACTGTAATATACCATGGAACTACAGTACCGGCTAAGTTCTGGTGAGGACCCAGTCCTATGGGGTATAACATAGGCCCCGTGCACAGGGTTACGTGCGAAGACCTCAACGGAATCTGCAGCGGAGAAGATGGACTTCGGAACGGTGGAGATTGCGGAAGAGGCAACCCAGTACTCAGGGATTAGTATGAGTACAGCATCAATCGGCAGCGTCTGTTTCCCATGTAAGGGGCGTCTGTTCTCCATGTTAGGGGCGGCCTGAATAATAGCTGGCAGTAGCTTCATAAAATGCCTTTGGGAGTGGCGACCCCATCGTAATAATAGCCTAAAATGGAAATGGCACTTCCAATGATTCGGAAAAGGTTAGGGCGTACCCTGCAGGCGACGCGCAGTTCCTTTGGTACTGGGGGAACTGTGAGAAATGGGCGACCAGTAACCGAAATGAAAGTGGGAATCATGAATGTCATGACCCTGACAGGCAAGGTGGAGGAGGTGGTAGACTTCATGGAGAGGGAGAAGGTTGGAATGATGGGGCTGAGTGAAGTGAAATGGAAAGGTAAAGGAAGGAAGAAATTGAGGAAAGGATATACATTATACTGGAGTGGTGGCCAAGAGGCAAAAAATGGCGTGGGACTGATAACCTCGAAACAACTGGAGGAGTATGTTGAAGTGGTAGAGTGTGTGAGTGACAGAATAATGAAAATTAGAATGAAGATGAAGAATGACGTGATGGACTTCATACAAGTGTATGCACCACAGACTGGAAACAGAGAAGAATATATTGAAGTATTCCTGGAGGATGTAGAAAGAGTAATCTCAGATGTAGAAGTGGTGATCATGGGAGACATGAATGCACAAGTCGGAAATGAGAGACAAGGAAAGGAAGAAGTCGTTGGACCATATGGATATGGGAAAAAGAACCGGGAAGGAGATGAACTTGTAAACTTTTGTGAAAGGAATGGACTGATAGTGGGTAATTCATGGTTTCGGAAGAAAAACAGCAGGAAAATTACGAGATATGGGTGGGGTGATAGAAGAACAAAATCAGTAATTGACTACTTCCTGGTGGAAAGGACAAATCGCAGAAAGCTGATGGATGTGACAGCTTTACCAGGAGAAGCATTTGATGGGGACCATAGAGCTGTGGTGGCAAAATTTAGATGGGGAAAATTGGAAAACCTAAAAGAGATCAGAGAAAGTAAAATAAAAGTATGGAAATTGAAAGACAAAGCTGTACAGGAAGATTTTCAGGAGAGATTGAAGCAACAAATCCCAGTTACTGAAGTGGAAAATGTAGAAGAGGAATGGTCCCACTTTAAAAAGGCATTTGCTGGTGCAGCAGAGAGTGCTTGTGGTAGGACGTCAACAAGAGTGAAAGAGAAGGAGACACCGTGGTGGAATGAGGAAGTGAGGAAAGCAGTGAAAGAAAAGAAGTCTGCATGGAAAGAATGGAACCGAGATCAAACAAAAGAAAGCAAAAGGAAGTATCACGACAGCAAACGGAGGTGTAAGAAAGTGGTAGGAGAAGAAAAGTTGGGAAGAATTTACACGAAGAATGGAAACAGATGTAAGTGGCAGTAAAAGGATGCTGTATGGGCTTCTAAGAAGTAAGAGGAAAGAAAGAGTTAATACAAAGCTGGTGAAAAAGGAAGATGGAGAGTTGTTAACACACCCAGAGGAGATAAAGGGACGATGGAAGGAGTATTTCGATAAGCTATTGAATGTGAGCAATTGTACTGGTGAGATCGAAGTGACACAGCCTGACGACTCTATAACAGAAGATGATATAACTATGCTGGAGGTGGAATTAGCAGTACAGAAAATGAAGATGGGAAAAGCAACAGGGGTGGATGAAATCAGTGTAGAAATGATAAAGGCTGCTGGACCTGTTGGTATGCAATGGCTGTATCGACTGCTAAAGTGTGTGTGGAAACGGAAATGTGTACCAGAAGACTGGGAGAAAGGGCTAATAATACCAGTGTTTAAGAAAGGGGACAAGAAAGTGTGTGATAACTATAGAGGGATCACCCTCATATCACAGATAGTAAAAATACTGGAAAGGATATTAGAAAGAAGAATGAGAAGAAAGGTGGAAGGAGAGTTGCAAGAGGAACAGTATGGCTTCAGGAGTGGAAGATCCACAGTGGACCCAATCTTTAGCTTGAGGCAGGTGATGGAAAAGAACTGGGAATATGGAGAGGCTTTGATCATGACTTTCATAGATCTAGAAAAGGCATATGATAGTGTCCCCAGAGAGAAGGTATGGGAAACCATGGTTAAGAAGAGACTGGGAAGAGAAATGTTGGAAATGGTGCAAGCAATGTACAACAACTGTGTTAGCAGGGTACTGACCCCAGTTGGAAAGACAGATTGGTTTAGGAACAAGACTGGACCAAGACAGGGGAGTGTGCTGTCACCTCTCTTGTTCATAATGGTGATGGATGAAATTGTAAAGGAAACAAAGGAAGCATATGGACATAAAGAAATGAAGCTACTATTATTTGCAGACGATATTGTGGTCTGGGGAAAGAACACCGAAGAAGTGCAAAAACAACTAGATGCACTGAACGAAAATATTCAGAAGTATGGCCTGAAAATCAGTATAGAGAAAAGCAAGACCATGGTGATGACAAGAGGGGAAAGACAAGGAAAGGGCACTGTGAAAATTGGAAGTCAGAGTTTGGAAATTGTGGACACGTTCAAATACCTAGGAAGTGAATTGATGCAAACTGGTAGGTTGGACATGGAGATTGGCAGAGCAATGCATTCTATCAAAGTGTAAGAAAACTTGTTTGGGATAAGGAAGTACCAAGGAAAAGCAAGGAGGTAATGTATAAAATGTACTATGTACCCATATTAACTTATGCAGCTGAGACTTGGACCCTGACGAGCAGGCAAGAGAGTAGAATCCAAGCCAGTGAAATGAAATTCCTAAGAAGTATGATTGGTAAGACAAGGAAAGACAGAGTGAGGAATGAAGATGTTAGGAAGGAAGTTGGGATGGGAAAACTAAATGAGAGAATTGAGAAGAATAAACTAAGGTGGTTTGGACATGTAAAGAGGATGGAGGAAAATAGAATACCAAGACAGATGCTGGAGGCCAAGTGCAAGGGTAAGAGAGCAAGGGGAAGACCTAGAACAAGGTGGATCGATTCAGTGAAGAACAGCGTGAGAAAAAGAAATCTGGACTGGGACAAGATCGTGGAAGAAGAATGGTGGAAGGAAAGAGGAAAGTGGAGAAGTGCCATAAATACCCCGACCTGGCAGGAGCTGGATAAGGGGAAATGATGATGATGATGTATAATTATATGAAATTAATAAATCTGAAATAAAGAGAACTAAAAATAAAATTTACAATAAAAATGAAACAAACTTTTAACTCCGCCAGTGCCGTGTCCAAAGCCACGGATCTAAAAGGACGATGGGAAGCTTTGCCGGAATGAAAAGTGCTAACAATACAATCATAAGCATTTGACCGAATATGCATTAAAAATGAAATATAATGCCTTTAAACGCTGCATGTCCTCTCCTCGCGTCGCTAGCCGATTTCAGACGGGAGCGTGGAACGAGAAAAGTATCCCGTACAGCGGGCTCGCTGCTCGCGTCCACAGGACACACCATCGTACTCGCTACGCCGGAGTGAAAGGGTTAAATAACGGGCTTTGGTTTTTCTAAAGTGTGTTGGTCATTCTTCGTTAGCTTATCCCAAATGATTTCCAGATCATACGTTAAAATAGGAATTATTTTTACGTCAAACAAGATCATGGCCGTCTTAAGAGATAATCTATTTAAATTCTTGATGTCAAAAATTGCTTTCATAGCTGCCGCAGCTTGTAGCCTAATATGAAGCCTAAAGGAGTTTACTGTCGTTTGTATTGTCAAGCCTAGATATTTAAAACTGTTTACATTGTTTAATGTCTCCGCTTTATAAGTCACTGAGTCACTTGCAGTTACTCGTCCTCCCTTCCTGTAAATCGTGTAATCAGTCGTTTCAATGTTCACTTGCAATTCGTTTGTATCTGTCCATTTCTCTATTGCATCCAATGCCTTTTGTAGCTCTTGAACATCATGTGATCCTAGAACCATATCATCAGCATACAAATACATGGTTACATCGTTTGACACATCTTTTATCGCTTGAACCACATCATACATAGCTTCATTAAACAATAAAGGGCTAAGAGGGTCGCCCTGTAGAACACCATTTGTCTGCGTGATCTCCCTCGATGAAGTTATACTGTCTGAAATGATGACAGTATTATTTCTTAACATGTAGTGAATCAGAATAGTGAGAGCCTTATCCTCTACAAGGGATTCAAGCTTCGACGATATAATGTTTCTTTTAAGATTATCAAAGGCCTTGGAAAAATCTATGAACACAGTGTGAAATTTACCCCTTGGTAGTCTTAGGATGTTTTGTATATTGCCCAGTAGATTTCTTATTGCTTGCAGTGTACTTCTTCCTCTTCTAAATCCGAATTGCTCCTCTGGAAATTTGGTTTCGATTTCTTCCATCAGTCGAGTTGTTATTAGCTTGGTGAGTATCCTTAACAAAGAAATTAATGTGGAAGGTGGTGTCAGACGTTCCAAATTGATAGCTGTTCTTGCGCATAATGCGGTCCATTTGACGGAGAGAATTCGCTGATGTGGAAAGCAGGGTTCTTAGAAGCAGCTTAGTAACTTAATGGTAAATTTATATTGAAGCTTGTGACCCTTTGGCTGAAGCTTGTGGACATCATCATCATACATGCATAATTTTTAAGGTATTACATAATATAGTGAAATTTGTTTTTTATGACGATGCCAACTAAATGCTAAGCTCACAATTTTATGAAAATCTTGGTGAGGAAGACCCAATAAAAGGGTCCAAAGTCATATCCGTAAGTCAGGTTCTGACTATGACACACAGGTGGCTTGTGTCATTCTAAAGTTCACGGTCAATTCTACAATATCCAGGAAGTTGCTCCTCAGAGCTATGTTCATCTGAGGCTTGGACCCCCCCAGGGGCTCACATCTAGTGGGAAGTCGGTTGGCGACCTCGGTGCCCCAGCTAAGTCCGGCATTGCTTCCACTTACTTGTGCCGGGCTCCTCTCTGTCTTCTTTCCTGTCGACCTCCCTTGGTCAACTCTTGTTCTCTTCCGACCCCGACGGTATTAGGGTATCCGAGGCCTAGGGAGTCTCTTCCTTTCCCGCCTTAATTGGCCCTTGTCTCATCTTTTCTGATACCCTCCTTCTGCGAGGGGTCAGCCTTCTCTCTCTTTTCATGTTATCTCCTGCCTTCTGCTCATGGCCCTCAAGGAGGCCGGGTGTATGTAGCACCACCGCTTCTGGTGCACCCTGGATATTGCTACACCCTCAGGGGCTCACGGCTGGTGAGTTCGGGAGTTGGCGACCCCGAGGGATTCCTGAGCTGGGTCCAGTTTCCCCCTTTTGTCCCTTATCTGTAGGGAGGACCCTCTCCTCTTTCACTTTCCTATCTGCCTTTCATGGCTCTCCTTCCTTCCAAGTCCCTCAATCCGCATTCTTCGAGGGTTGAGGGCATTTATTTTCCTCCTGTCCTTCATTTGCCTTATTCTCCTTTTGTTTTCCATTTCTTCTTCTAGTAAATAAGTTAGTAGTTAGTTTTTAGTTATAGTTTGCATTTCATCTTCATGATCACCCAAACCATTAGGGGCCGATAACCTAGATGTTAGGCCCCTTAAAACAATTATCATCATCATTATGAGGCTTGGAAATGTATCTTGGTCGAGGCGTAGCCACATTGGTGTAAGGGATCATCCATAAAATATGGGGTGTCTTACAAGAATGTGACAAAAGTGTACGATAATTTGGGGGGGGAGTTGTCTGTGCAAAAATATATAGCCTACGTTGGTCAGTTTCTATCCTGTGCAACTTATCCCTTTTTTGTTTTTTTGTTTTGTTTCCGACTTTGGCCAACTGTGGACCGCATGGAACCTGAGGCTTTCTGGTCAATTTTTTCTTCTTTTCTTCCCAGAACCTCTTCATTCTTTCACTTCTAATCTTTCTCTGCTCCTCTGTTATTACCAAATTTGGCCTGAGTTGTGGTGGTTTTTCTTTGAACGTCTTGATATTGTCAACTCGGCTTCGAAACGTTGTAGTAGCTTTTAACCCTGTGATGTATTTAAAAATTTTCTTTGTCAGTCTGTTCCCGTCCTTCTTCTTCTTTTCCCGTTTCCAGTTCCCTGGGTCAGGTTGCGAATCAAGGACCTCCACAGTTGTCCATCCCTCCACCATTCATTTCCTTCTTTCAATACTTCTTTTTCTTTTACTCTTCTTTTCTCTGTGCCTTTCTTCACCGTATGTATCCACCTCTTTCTGGGCCTTCCTCGTGGTCTTCTTCCTGGTATTTTCTCCATAAATATTCTTTTTGGTCCTCTATATTCTTCCATTTTTATCATATGTCCATACCACTTCAGCTTACTGGTCTCTATCTTGTCTTGCAGTTTTGGGAACCCAGTTCTCTCCCTAATGTCCACATTTCTGACTTTATCCCTCCGTGTCTTCCCAATTATTCCTCTAAGAAACCCGTCCATTCTCATCAAATGCCTGTAAAATTTAGTCTTCTTTGACGCATTGTGTCCACAATGGTTTCGGTCTGCATATACAGATAAAAATGAAAAATTGTCTGTTTTTTTTCTGAATTTCTACGAAAATTTGCGTTCTTAACGCGTTTCAGGGTGTTTTATGACGGATATATAATAAAAAATATAACCCCTGGCACTACAGCCCATGAAGGGCCTACTGTCGGGGAAATAAGTATAGATACTCGAGTTTAGACGTCAATAAAATCTTTACCCTTAGTCTTACATAAGAACAACCTACACCAAAATTTTCCTTGTTTTATTTGTCGTTTAACGATATAAAGCAAATATTTGCATTGTATCTCGTTAAAATTTTATAGCAGATTGAACAAAAAAAGTACCGGTTTTTCTTATCAAGTTTACGGAGCGCTCACTTAGAAAGATCATTACGTTAAAAGTATTGATCTATTCGTAACGAAACTTTAATACGTCTTAAAGGAACTTATTGCTAACGCGTATATGAAGTTTTAATCTGATCTGACGTTTCTTAAAATAGTTTTTGTGAATTTTGTAAAACAACTTTTTCTCGGGCCAGGGTGGTCATGGCAGTATGAAATATGGCTTGTTATGAGGCTCATAGTAATGCAAGGCTTAACGAAAAACTACATTTTATCTACTTGTGATTATCAATTTTATATGGATTGATATTTAATTGGACCATTGTGGGCGGGGATAGTACCGTAGCAGCCTGGCAATGTTGCCAGTTGACTACCGTATTTCGATACAATGCAAATATTTGCTTTATATCGTTAAACGATAAATAAAACAAGGAAAATTTTGGTGTAGGTTGTTCTTATGTAAGACTAAGGGTAAAGATTTTATTGACCTCTAAACTCGAGTATCTATACTTATTTCCCCGACAGTAGGCCTACCAAGCGACCGCTGCCCAGCCATTTGGCCTGCAGATATTGGAGTGACGCATGATCTGCGCATCGGGTCACCTCGGCCGTTAGTCTTGGTTTTCATGATCGGGGCGCTGCCTCACTGTCAGACAGCTACTCAATTGTCCTCCCGAGGCTGAGTGCACCCCGTTCCAGCCCTCACGTCGGTTTCTAAAATCCCTGACGGAGCCGGGAATCGAGCCTGGGGCCTCCGGGTGGGAGGTAGGCGCGCTACCCCAACACCACGAGGCCGGCTTTTATGACGGAGGCGCACGGAAATAAATTTGTTGTCTTTCTGTATGTTTGTTTGTAGACAACTTTGTTCCCTTATAAGTCGAGAACGTCTGTGTGAATTGGTAAAGATATCCATCAGAGGCACGACACCAATCATTGATGTAACTCGACTCCCTACCTCCTATAAAAAAGGGCCCACCCCCTTAAAATACATGCTGAAATAGGCATAAAAGCGCGAGACAAAGCTCATTTTCAGCCCCTCGATGTGAGAAACAAAACTCAGGGTCCCTTTTAAGGGCTTAAAACCATCAGATTTTGAGATATTCCCAGAAATCTTATTTCTCATAATACACTAATGAAAGATGCAAGCTGGTAACCATGGCAACAGAATCTCTGAGGTCCATCTATTTCTTTAAGACGCAATGCAATTCCATTTATTACATCACTGTGAAAGTTTGCAAACGGCTATATGGTTATCACGGAACCAAATTAAACTGTTAAATTCATCAATACATATAATTCGCTTAATGGGCTCAAGGGGTAGTGTAGATTTTTTTAACGCGATTTATACGTGCGGGTGTGGTACGCAAGGTCTATTAAGTTATATCTCCAAACAGCAACATTATTTCCAAAAATTCTTGAATTGAAATATTTTTTGCGGCTTTTGGAATTTGGGCCATTGGAGGCTAAAGAACCTCAATTTTCATGCACCTCAACCTTCATTATTAAAGGGGTCTTCCTGTATATGGGGACTTTACACAACGGTGAGGGTCAGCTTTTATGTGGCGTGTATTGCGTTTCGTCAAGATGTACATGTTAGTTTAGGGGCTGCGACAACGTGGTCATGTAGTCCCGTGTACTTTGGGTGTGTGTAGAATCTGTCTCATAACCAGTGTCAATTGTGATGACTGTATTAGTGTGTGTCATCTGTTTTTAATTCAAGTAAGGACTGCAGACTTTCACTACCAAATGCTACCGTCCACGACACCTAGCTGTTAACTTGGCTACTACTAGGTGCCATCGCGACCAGCGCCTGGTGACAAACGTTGGAACTCAGAGCATTAATCAAACTTAATCTACAAATTTTGCTTCATACAAGTTTAGTTAGTGGAAGGTTCTTTTACATGCCATAAATCTATGACATTGGCTCGGTGAGCACATTTTAAGTAAATCTTTTTGTTGTTGTCGACAAACGGGTTCATCGTAAGGATTCATTCATTCATTTCCGTGTCCGGTCAACATTTCCAAAAAACTGCAGCTGCGATGGCCTTGTTACTTCCTCTAAAAACATCTTCCATTGTGCATGGGTTGTCCAGGAGGGGACAGATAAGTAGGTGGCTTGGGTCTTGTATCATATGGATGATTTTGTTTGATACTGTGTGATTGATATACTGTATCCATATTTGGACATCTGGGTGATAAGCCTATGTTGTAGTCAATAGAGTTAGTTTGCCTCGTGGCCACTAGGTGCCTCTGCTCTCGATATACTAAATACACGTATCTATAAATATATGATTGTTTATTCAATTTTCAATTTTGTTTCTTTTACGCATTTTGGTATGTTTTTTGACGGATGCAAGCAAAAGTGGACTTGTCTGTCTTTCTGTGTATCTTTATGTACGCCTATAACTCGTGTTTGGATGCTTGGAGCATCGCAAAATTAGGTATGGTATCCATGAAAGTCAATCAATCATTAATGAAACTCTTCACCGTACTTCTCATAGAAGGGTATAGGGAAAAACTTTTCAAAATACATGCTAAAATAGGCGAAATATAAAAATTATCATAGAAGGACGACCAAAGCATAATGTTGCGCTTCTCAATGTGAGACACAAAATTGGGGAGTCTATAAACGGTCATGGCCAATGTTACTAATATTCAGGAGTTAATATTTTATCGCTAGAGGGTGTTACTGCATTTTTCAGAGTGCCAACAATATTGTTTCCAGACCAATATTTTCATCCAGACCAATGGTTTAAGCCTAGACCAATAAAGGTTAAGCCCGCGGCCCGCATTAGGCTAATATAAACACCCCTGGTTTTTGTCACGCACAGTGGGGGTAGTCACGCATCAATAATCTTTATCCAGGCCAATGGCTTTGCCTAGTACAATCAGTGATTTTCACCAATAATTATCATTGCAACAGTAGCTCAATTGATAACGTCTGGTTATTAATATGGAAGACCGTTCGAAGAACGAGTACTTCTGCTAGTCTACTATGTGTGCATCATCTGCTGTACGTTGTTTACTGGGGAAATACTTGTTGCAGTTGCGAGAGGCTTCAACAGGTTCCTAGCACAAGTGAATCACGTGACCTATCTGCTCTGTGTGCATCTTCTGTAGTTAACTGGGCGGTTTGTGGGATGATATAGTTTGTTCTACCTAACCTCATCGATGTACCAACGGATGGAGATCGTATGTACAACACCTTCAGAATCTGTTGGTTCCTTGTTTTCCGCAGAACAAGGTTGTCATGGATAGAATAAACTTGACCAAGAACTTTTCAAAGCAGGGTCATCTGCAAATCTCGACAAATAAACAGGAAATGTCCAAAATAAAGTCGTTTTTAAAAGTGTTGCTTCTAAATAATGTTCAGTTGAAACATGTTAGAATATATATTCGGTCGTTGGAGCCACCTATGGAGCACGGTGCTTGTGCTTTAGTTGTTGTCTCCCACTTGTGGGGTTTGGCGGCCGCTTTTGTGCTCAAAGTTTCAACCTTTCTATTGGAGCAGCCTTTTTTTTTTTAGCATTTTTCAGCATTTGTAGCATTTAAAATGATACAAAGTCTAGTCTTTCAGACTGACTGTCACTTTTTTTAAAATTCAAGTAAGGACTTCAGACGATAATTTCAAGTAGTTCCTACTTTCGCTACCAAATGCTACCGTCTACGAGGGGCGTGGTGGCTCAGCGGTCTAGCAGTATGCCTCTCACCAAGGCGGTCCGGGTTCGATTCCCGGTCAATGCATGTGAGATTTTCGAAGTGAAATGCCATGTCCTGTGGTTCGGATTCCACGTAAAAAGGAGGTCCCATGGCTCATAATCTACAGATTAACGGTCACGTTAAACTACAAGCTTCCGCTTTTTGCTACCGTCTACGACACGTAGCTGTAAACTTGGCTACTACTAGATGTCATCGCAACCAGCGCCTGGTGACGAACGTTGGAACTTAAGAGCATTAACCAAATCTAGATTCACACAAGTGTAGTTAGTGGAAGGTTCTTTTACATGCCATAAATCTATGACATTGGCCCGCCAGCTTACTTACAGTTATTAGCATAGTTTGGTTAGTTAAGTTGCAAATCCTGTTGCACATAACTGTTATATAAGCATCCGCCGAACCTAAATTTAGCATAAGTGAGCAAGATCTGATGATGTTCGCTTGATGAACGAAACTAGTTATCATTATTAACCCCCCATTTGTACGAGAAGTAACTTGCCACTGTGGGTGAGTGAATAGCGTGTCGGTCTGCTAACCCCAAGATTGCAGGTTTGCTCTTGGCCGTGGTAAGTGATTTTTGAAAGGCGGCAAAAATACGACACGCATGGTGTTTTTGGTTGATTGTTTGGTGGCCGCTTTTGTGCCTTTCTATTGGACCAGTAATCTTTCATTTTCTTGCTGAACGGTATCTTACGTTCCTCGGACCATTTACTGTGGTGAGCTTCTGTAATGGATGCGAGGGAAGGCCTCCTGTCATTTATTGTGTCTTGCTGAATATTAAGTTCAGTAAGATGCTTCTCAACTGGCTTTACCTTGATCTTATAAGACAGTCTGTGGTGGTCCATTCTGTACAGGTGGCTGTAGAAAGCCAGGTGTCTCCTTCTGATGGCATCGGTGAGTTCCTGGTGTTTGCAGAGTTCGCAATTTGCTTTGTACCATCGTCTTCCATCTGGAAAGATCCTTGGTCCCAATATTTTCCGCAAGAATTTCCTTTCCTGTACCTCGAGGGCCCTTCTTCTTAGTTAGAAACAGGCACTCAGCTGCGTAGAGGATTGATGGTCTGACTACTACATTATAGTGTCTTAGTTTGACATTCATCGACAGATGACCATGTTAGAATATTTATTGATTTTTATTTTTTTATTTATTTATTTATTTATATATTTATTTTGGACGTTCACTTGGGCAGTTTAACACATTGCTGACCGGATGCCTGGACATGTCACATCTCCTGTGGACCGGACATTTTGCTACTGAGAATATTCCAGTGCACTAGATTATAAAAAAGTACATAATTGTGGAAATAACCTAGATATTTTCTTTCTAGTTGATATGAGTATACACATAACCCTAGTAGTGCTCAAGGGGGTGATGTATTTGGAAACATGACACAATGTGCAGTGGCGGCTTACAGAAAGAGCAGATGGAGTATATTTGAGGTTAGATTGGTCAACAATCAAAGTACGGTATGTACTTTGGTTGTTATTACATCGCCTAGAGACCTGAATCAGTTTCCACTAATTCAATATAACTTGTGCCATTTGAACGATAATATAAACGATAAATCTTATCATCTGATTATACAAGTCCTCCATCTTGTCATTGATTGAACCAACAGAACGAAGTTCGATGTTTCGAAACAAAATCAAAGAATAAAAGAAGGCCATGAATAGACGGAAGATGGCACACATACATCTACAAATATTCTTCTCAATATGCTAGACCGAAATAGTTCAATACATGGTCAAGAGATGTTGCAGGAAGACCGAAAACAATGACGTGTATAAAACCGAGATTTCTCGGAGCCCGTCATCCATGTGTTAAGAACTGTTACAAAATGTTACAATGGGGGGGGATCAATTTTTATGGCATTTTTGCCAACATATTTCATGGATGATCCCCAACTAGGAAAAGGTGCCAGCTGGGATACGTATTTGTATGTCGACTGGGGTAACATTTTTCAAGTCTTGCTCAATTTATTTTTAATGACTATATTCTGTTCTTTGTTATCCTTACATACTAATAGTGTGCTCTCTTTCCAGCCATGAACTGTGGTGGGACCTTCGTCAATGCAGGCCTCAAAACTTATGGGGTGAAGAAGCTAAATGTAAGTTAGCCTCGTTCGTTTGAGTCTTCAGTCTTTTGACTGGTTTGATGCAGCCCTCCATGCCTCCCTGTCCTGAGCTAATCGTTTCATCTCTACATAGCTACCATACCCTACATCCGAGGCAATCTGTTTAACATATTCTAACCTTGGTCTACTCCTACAGTTCTTTCCCTCAACCCTTCCATAACTAAGCTTGCTATTCCTGGGTGTCTTAGTATGTGTCCTACTAACCAATCTCTTCTCTTCATTAGCAGTCGCCAGAAACATCTCTCCTCTCCCACTCGTCTTAATACCTCTTCGTTTGTAACCCTATCTACCCATCTGATCTTCATCATTCTCCTGTAACACCACATTTCAAATGCTTCAATTCTCCTCTTTTCTGCTGCACCAATAGTCCAAGTTTCACTTCCATAGAGCGCCACGCTCCAGACAAAGGCTTTCTAAAATGACTTCCTAATACCTAAATCTATATTCGATGTCTATTTTAATGAAAAGGTAACCTACAAACATCATTTCACGCTGAAAAAGGAAAAAAATAAAACAAGTGGAGAGAAAGAGTGACTCATCAGTTTGAGTAACAGTCAGGACGACATACTCGCAATACTTCGTCCAAGAAATGCAAGTTCCACAGGCTTCTGTGTAAAGTGTCACCCTGTAGTTCCATTAATGTATGCGGATGATTTAGCTCTACATTGAAGTATGGCAATTGCAGCAGGGTTTTGTTTTACAACAGTGGAAACCTCAATTGTCCATCTACTTTCTGAATTACGAGGGCTATTCCAAAACTAAGAAAAAATGAAAATCCACAGCCTGCTTCCAGTCTCCGACCGGGTCAGGAATGGAATGAATGAAGCCCCCATCTAGCGGCGAGGATAGGAACTGTGCCGGCTGCCGAGGCCTGACGCACTCCTCCGGGGCAATGATTAAATGAATGACAGATGCAATGAAATGAGAGTGGAGAGTGTTGCTGGAATGAAATTTTGACAGGGAAAACCGGAGTACCCGGAGAAAAACCTGTCTGCCTCCGTTTTGTCCAGCACAGATCTCACATGGAGTGACCGGGATTTGAACCACGGACCCAGTGGTGAGAGGCCGGCGTGCTGCCGCCTAAGCCACGGAGGCTTTCTATTCCAAAACTAAGGTCCGATTAAAAAAAAATACATCCAAAATAAAAATTGTTTCTAAAACAAGTGTTTTATTGACATTCCTTACGTCTTTCTCTATTTTTGTACATAATTTCCATACTTATTTACACATTTGTCACATCGTTCCACAAGCTTTTGAATGCCTAAGTCGTAGAACTCGGCCGCCTGCGAAGCTAACCAGTCTTTAACAGCTTCTTTCACTTCATCATCCGTGTCGAAGCGCTTGCCGCCAAGAAACTCCTTTAAGTAGCGGAACAGGTGGAAATCACTTGGCGCCAAGTCCGGACTGTACGGTGGGTCGTCCATCTGTTCCCATCAAAATTTCTTGATTAGAGTTTGCATGTCATTCGCAGTATGGGGTCTGGCATTGTCATGTAACAACAACACTCCAGACGACAAAAGACCACGTCGAAGTTTAGTCAGGGTAGTGCAGTAGGCGGCTTTATTGATCGTTTTCCCAGAAATAGTGAATCGTCGATCTTCACGAATTTTGTCGTCAACCGCATGAACCAACTCGTCTGAAATCACTGATGGTCTGCCAGAGCGGGGTTCATCGTGCACATTTTCCCATCCTTCATTAAAGGCTCGCACCCACTTGCGCACTTTACTGTCACTCATTATGTTAGCACCGTACACTTCAGTAATCTGCCGATGAATTTCTGCCGCGGAAATGTTTCTTGCAGCAGAAACCGTATCACTGCCCTTACTTCACAATCGGCGGGCTGATTAATTGTCTTAAACATTGTGAACTGACACTATCAACAGCACACAGCAACAGTAACAACGCTACTGGCGGCTTTTCCCGCGCAAGGCATGCCAGGAGTCGGCGCACATGCGTGTTTTGCCCTTGGCGCCTCTTTCAAATATTTACGGCGAATCGGACCTTACTTTTGGAATTACCCTCGTATGTGTACGGGATGCTGAATTGCTGGTGGTAGACACAACTCTTCCTGGAGCACGATTTTGACAGAATTTTTCCTGGTTCCTTGTGAATTCGTATGTCACTCAAATTGATTATAAACACAAATAGACCTAATGTGATTATGTGTGACTTCTACTGTTCCAACACATGTTGACAGATTGAAGGTCAATCATTAAACAGAATGTAGTAAGACAATAAATACCTCCGAGGTCCGGGTTTGATTCCCACCTCTGCTAATAAATTTAATTTGGGTCCGGAGGCTGGAACGGTGTTCACTCAGCTTTATGAGGCGAAACTGAGAAGAGCTGGGTTTTCTGTGGCTTCTCATTTTTACTCAAGGAGAATGCTGCGATGGCACCAAAATTAAGGCCATGGCTACATAATTACACTCACAATGACACAGGTTATTGGACAGATTCTATACACATAAAGCTCCCAAGTGAATCAACAGTAATAAGATAACATTTTCTAAATTTTCTATGTTCACCACATTTTGTATATTTAAAGACATAAGGACATCCAGCCTTCATCTTGGGTGGATCGCTGGTTTTACAAATACTTATGAATTGATTTAAAGAAAAGGTCATCTGACTCTTCAATACAATACAAAACTCTTTATTTCCAGAACCTGCATCATACAGAATTGGATACGTCACACAATATACTCACAGTTAAATTGACATATTTACAACTTTTTTTTAGATATTAAACAGTTACATGTTTCATTAAAATTCACTTAAGGAATACAACACTTTCTGGACTAGGTATATATAGAGAGCCTTTCTGAACCCAGTTCCAATCAAAGATTTTAAGTGGTTTGGTAGCTTATTGTGGTATATAGCTACTTTTTTGAAAGGATCCTTTTCTGCATATTGTTTATTTGCCCTCTTTTGAAAATAGTCATTCTGTCCTCTGGTTTCATGATTGTGGACATTGTTGATTGTGACAACTTGATGTTGATTTTCCCTTACAAGCAAGATAACTTTGAAAATATATAATGAAAATATTGTTAAAATATTATGCTTCTTAAATGCAACTCTGCATGATTCTCTCGATTTCAACCCAAACAAGTATCGTATTACTCGTTTCTGCAGTTTAAATATTCTCTCCATATTCCTATTTGCTGCCCCACCACATATCTCAATACCGTATGATATCTGTGAATGTATTAATCCATAGTAGACTGTTAATTGGTATTCACTGCCTAAGTGTATTGAAATCCTCTTTAAAACGAAGGAGTTTTTGTTTTTACAGATGACTTGTTATCCAGGTCATGTCTGTTTCATGACTTATCAAGGTCATCTGACTCTTCAATGACTTGTTTTCCAGGTCATCTGACTGCTTAAAGACTTATCACAGTCATCTGACTGTTTCATGACTTGTTATCAAGGTCATCGGACTGTTTAATGACTTGTTTTCAATGTCATCTGACTGCTTAATGACTTATCACAGTCATCTAACTGTTTCAGGACTTCTTATCAAGGTCATCTGACTGTTTAATGACTTGTTTTCCAGGTCATCTGACTGTTTAATGACTTGTTTTCCAGGTCATCTGACTGTTAAATGACTTGTTATCCAGGTCATCTGACTGTTTAATGACTTGTTTTCCAGGTCATCTGACTGTTTAATGACTTGTTTTCCAGGTCATCTGACTGTTTAATGACTTGTTTTCTAGGTCATCTGACTAATGACTTGTAATCCAGGTCATCTGACTGTTTAATGACTTATCACAGTCATCTGACTGTTTAATGACTTGTTTTCAATGTCATCTGACTGTTTAATGACTTGTTATCAAGGTCATCTGACTGTTTGATGACTTGTTATCAAGGTCATCTGACTGTTTAATGACTTGTTATCCAGGTCATCTGACTGTTTAATGACTTGTTATCAAGGTCATCTGACTGTTTAATGACTTGTTTTCAATGTCATCTGACTGCTTCATGACTTGTTATCCAGGTTATCTGACTGCTTAATGACTTGTTGTCAAGGTCATCTGACTGTTTAATGACTTGTTATCAAGGTCATCTGACTGTTTAATGACTTGTTATCAAGGTCATCTGACTGTTTAATGACATGTTATCAAGGTCTCGGACTGTTTAATGACTTGTTTTCAATGTCATCTGACTGCTTAATGACTTATCACAGTCATCTGTTTCAGGACTTGTTATCAAGGTCATCTGACTGTTTAATGACTTGTTATCCAGGTCATCTGACTGTTAAATGACTTGTTATCCAGGTCATCTGACTGTTTAATGACTTATCACAGTCATCTGACTGTTTAATGACTTGTTTTCAATGTCATCTGACTGTTTAATGACTTGTTATCAAGGTCATCAGACTGTTTAATGACTTGTTATCAAGGTCATCTGACTGTTTAATGACTTGTTATCCAGGTCATCTGACTGTTTAATGACTTGTTATCAAGGTCATCTGACTGTTTAATGACTTGTTTTCAATGTCATCTGACTGCTTCATGACTTGTTATCCAGGTTATCTGACTGCTTAATGACTTGTTATCAAGGTCATCTGACTGTTTAATGACTTGTTATCAAGGTCATCTGACTGTTTAATGACATGTTATCAAGGTCATCGGACTGTTTAATGACTTGTTTTCAATGTCATCTGACTGCTTAATGACTTATCACAGTCATCTGTTTCAGGACTTGTTATCAAGGTCATCTGACTGTTTAATGACTTGTTATCCAGGTCATCTGACTGTTAAATGACTTGTTATCCAGGTCATCTGACTGTTTAATGACTTATCACAGTCATCTGACTGTTTAATGACTTGTTTTCAATGTCATCTGACTGTTTAATGACTTGTTATCAAGGTCATCAGACTGTTTAATGACTTGTTATCAAGGTCAACTGACTGTTTAATGACTTGTTTTCCAGGTCATCTGACTGTTTAATGACTTGTTTTCCAGGTCATCTGACTGTTTAATGACTTGTTATCCAGGTCATCTGACTGTTTAATGACTTGTTATCAAGGTCATCTGACTGTTTAATGACTTGTTTTCAATGTCATCTGACTGCTTCATGACATGTTATCAAGGTCATCTGACTGTTTAATGACTTGTTTTCAATGTCATCTGACTGTTTAATGACTTGTTATCAAGGTCATCTGACTGTTTAATGACTTGTTATCAAGGTCATCTGACTGTTAATGACTTGTTATCAAGGTCATCTGCCTGTTTCTGACTGTTTAATGACTTGTTATCAAGGTCATCTGACTGTTTAATGACTTGTTATCAAGGTCATCTGACTGTTTATTGACTTGTTTTCCAGGTCATCTGACTGTTTAATGACTTGTTATCCAGGTCATCTGACTGTTTAATGACTTGTTTTCCAGGTCATCTGAGTGTTTAATGACTTGTTATCCAGGTCATCTGACTGTTTAATGACTTGTTTTCCAGGTCATCTGACTGTTTAATGCCTTATCACAGTCATCTGACTGTTTAATGACTTGTTTTCCAGGTCATCTGACTGTTTAATGACTTGTTTTCCAGGTCATCTGACTGTTTAATGACTTGTTTTCCAGGTCATCTGACTGTTTAATGACTTGTTTTCCAGGTCATCTGACTGTTTCATGACTTTTTATCCAGGTCATCTGACTGTTTAATGACTTGTTATCCAGGTCATCTGACTGTTTAATGACTTATCACAGTCATCTGCCCTTTAACAATTGTTGTTGTTGTTTCCTTTGGCTAGCCCGGATTCCAATCCATCAGCTTTCTTGCGTTCCAATCGAGTTGTGTGAGGTTTCCAGAAGTTCTATCAGTCACATCAAGTTTGTTGCAATGTAGCAGGTGCCCCTTATCCATTTTACTTCCAGGTTTGTGACAAAGTGTGCATTCTTCAGATCTCAGGATGTTGATTCGTTGCAGATGACCTGCAAGGTAGCCATGGCCAGTGTTAAGTCTGAAGAAGGCTACAGCTTCTCTTCTTGGTGTTAATTTATATTGATCTCATTTAGCATCAATGTCTTTCCATAATTTGGTTTCTGCTGTTTTCTTTGCCATTTCTTTATACCTGTTTTTGATAGTATTTTTCAAGATCCTTTTTGCTGACATAAAATCAGTCTGACTGACAGATTGTTGTAGTGTGGTACCTTTTTTTGCTAATCTGTCTGCCTCTTCATTTCCTGCTATTCCAACATGAGAAGGGATCCACTGAAATGAGATCTGTTTGTGGAGTCTTTGAAGGGTTTTTATCATACAAAAAATTTCTTTAAGTTTTTTACTTTGGGGCTTATAATTTGACGAGATGGCTTGGACGGCTGCTTTTGAATCTGTAATGATAATGCATTTTTGAAAATCAATGTTTCTGCCTAATAACTGATGGAGTGCATGTGAAATTGCTCTTTTCTCAGCATCAAAGTTTGTTTTGTTTTGGCCTACTGGGAAGTAGAGTGAGAAGAAAGATGAATGTATTCCTGCTCCAGTTCTGTTTTCTTTGTCTTGTGAGCCATCTGTAAATATTTTTAGCCAATGATTAGATGGATATCTTTCTTCTATTGTACAGAGGGCCAGTTGTTTTAGATCTTGTGGTGAAGAGTCTTTCTTGCAGACCTCTTCTAACAAAGTAGATCTGTAGTCACTTGTATATATTCAATGGGGTTGACTGGCATACAGAGTGGTTCAAGTTTTATTTGCAGATTGCTCTTATTGATATATTCTTTGGCGAGACTTAAGGGATCTTTTTGCGTTTTAAGATTGGGGCTAGAAACTGTTTTTTTGATCCATGTCATTTGAGGTAGTCTTTGTATACTGAGATATGCATTGGCTGTTTGATGTTTCATTTCTTCTTCTATTGGTAAGTCGTGGGTATATAGTTGCAAGGCGGTTATAGGTGTGGTTTTTATTGCACCTGTCATGATTCGTAGGGCATTATTCTGACACCTCTCGAGGCGATCAATGTTTGACTGGGGTGCTGTAGAGAGTACTTCACTGCCATATTTTATGATAGGTTTGATGTAAGTATTGTAGGTTTTGTTGAGTGTGTCTTGAGTTCTCCCCCAAGTAGCTCCTGCTAGTCTCTTCAGTAATTTCATCCGTTTGCTTACCTTATCCTCCACATGTTTTATGTGTTTGGTCCAGTTCAGCTTCTTGTCCATGATGATACCTAGGTACGTTGTACTTTCACTTTTTGGAAGGTCTTGATTACTAAATTTGAGACTAAAAGTTGGATTGCGGTGTC
The DNA here is from genome assembly GCA_946902985.2 of Meconema thalassinum. Classification (NCBI taxonomy): domain Eukaryota; kingdom Metazoa; phylum Arthropoda; class Insecta; order Orthoptera; family Tettigoniidae; genus Meconema; species Meconema thalassinum. Next base: position 38,596,965 of record OX336388.2, read on the forward strand.
TCAGGGAGAAAAACTGGTATACTGTTTTGGAAGTATTGATTTCCATATTATTGTTTTCAGTCCAGTTTTTGAGTTTTATAAGTGCCTGGTTCATTCTGTGTTCAAGAAGCATTTGCTGATTTGGGCTGTTACGTGCTGTGGTCCAAATGATAACATCGTCTGCAAACATGCTGATATTCACATTACCTACTTTCTTTATTGTTTTTGGAAGATCGTTGATGTACACATTGAATAAAGTTGTGCTTGATACAGCTCCTTGTGGGAGGCCTAGTTTTGATTGCTTGCAACCTGAAGTTTTGTTGTTGTAACGAACATTGATCATTCTTTGTGAAAGGAATCTTGAAAACCAGTTTAACATACATCCATTTACTTTGAAGTTGATAAGTTTCTTTAGCAGCATGTTTCGCCATACAGTATCATAGGCTCCTTTAAAATCGATGAAAACTGCAAGAACACTTTCCCTTTTGTTACAGGCTTCTTTAACAGCTTGTGTAAATCTCATTATTTGGTGGGAGGAGGACCTGTTTTGTCTAAACCCTGCTTGTTCTTCTGATAGAAGAGATTTTGTTTCCAAGTACCAATTGAGTCTATTTGTAATCATCCTTTCTAGAATTTTTACCAGAATGGAGGTAAGTGCTATAGGTCGGTACGAGGGGACTTGGTTTTTTGGCTTGCCTGGTTTTAAGATTGGAATGATGGTTGCTTTAGTCCAGTCTTTAGGTAGGTTATCATTTGATGTCCAAAATTTGTTGAATATGTGTAGCAGTATGTTAAGAGCAGATGGACCTAGATTTTTTATGGATTCTGGAAATATCTCATCTGGTCCTGGTTGTTTTCTGACTTGTGTGTTCTTTATTGCTAACATTAACTCTTCCATTGAAAATTTATTGTTAAAGATATCATCTGCATTATTATTCATGAATTTTTTGACTGTTTTTTTTTAGAGTCTTGTCTTCTTTCTTTTTCTGTTTTGATAGTCTAATTGAAGTGAAATGTTTACAGAAGTGGTTTGCTATTTTATGACAGTCTGTAATTTCCTTATCATTTATCATAATAGGATTCAAAGGAGTGACTACGTGTTTGTTGTTAAGAGAATTGATAAGTTTGTGAGCTTTATTGCTGTCTGTCCTATAGTCAACTGTTGTTAAAAATGTGTTCCAAGATTCTCTTTTTTGATGTTGTTATTGCTTGTTTTAATTTTGCTGTTGCTTGTCGCCATTTCCGTACATCATTTTGATCCTGGGTAAGTTCAGCTGTTCTTCTTGCTTTGTCTCTGGCGGACTTAAGATTGTTCAATTCATCTGACCAGAAAGGTTTATATTTTGTTTGGGCACCTCTGGGTATGCACAGTTTGGCTATGTCTTTTATGGCTGTAGTAAATTTATTCAGGATGATGTTAGGAGGTGCATCAAGATCAATTTCCGACATTTTAGTTTCAAGTTTGTTTCTGAAATTTTCCCAGTCTGTCTTTTTAAAGTTCCACCGAATCTTCTGGTCTACACTTTGAGCAGATTCACTGTATGATGTAATAGTAAGAAGGGACATTCTATGTCCACTGCCTGGATCTTCGAGTACTGAAAGATGACTGTGGTTTGTAAGATCTGTTGAGACTAATATGAGATCTGGGTTAGTTGTGGAACCAGAGTGGTGAATGAATGTTGCTGGGTCTTTGTTACTATATAATTGCTCAAGAGAGCTACTCTCTATAAGGACTTTTATTGTTTTACCAGCTGAATTTGTGTAGTTGTAGCCCCAGACTGGAGAAGCTGCATTGAAGTCTCCTATAAAAATAGTAGCTGTTTTGATTTCTAGAAGGTGAAGATTCAAATTTTTATTGTTTGGAGGACTGTAAACACAGAATATTGTTATTTTCTTGTTGTTGATCCATATGGATAATTCGATAATTTCTGATGTATCTGTTGGGTCCATTTCTTTTACAATTCTGAATTTTGACATGATGTTGTTCTTCACTGCTGCAAATATTCCGCTTGCTATTTGTCTTGTTTTGAAGAGAGTGTAGATGGTATACCCTTGGATCTTTAAATATTGTATGTTTTCAGGTGTAGTGTTGGCTTCATTGATTAGAAGGATGTCTATATTTCTGTCTATCATGATTTTCTTTACTTCCAAAAGTTTCTTTGTTGATAGACCACCTGCATTCCATTGCAGTATTCTTACTTCGTGTTGTTTTGCTCTGAAAAGAGCAGTTTTATTTGTTTGCATTTGCTTGCTCATGTTTCTCTATTCTGGAACTTTTTGCCAAAATTGTTACTCGTTTAGCACCACCCAGGGGACACGTACAGCTTAAGGTATGCTGCGGACGTGAGTAACTTCATCGCCCTTTTAACAATTGTTTTATGCTGCAGAACTTCAAAATGGTCTGCCTTATCATATTGTTTATTTTATAATGTCCTGTTCAACTGTGAGTGTGTAAGTTGCTCTTCCTCTTTGTGGAAAGAATTTTGATGTCCTTCAGTTTTAGCTTGTAAGCTACCATTTAATTTATGAGTTTCGTTTTATCCTTGTAGGCATCAACTGTGTCACGTCCACCAGGCATTCTACGAACCTATTCACGTATTCGCAAGATTTGCCACAGTGTGAATGAGGTAGTAGTCGTCAAGAAACATGATGATGAGCCGGTGCCTGATAGATTTCAGCTCGATACGGACATCACTGCTGCAACGGTAAGATGTACTCATACTCTTATTGTAATGTTCAACAGTCTGATATAGAAAGTTTATCATGGCAAATTTCTGTGGTGTGATGGGAAAGGGAGTTGGTTAGAACATTAGCCTCTATATAGTACATTAAGGAATACGTTTTTTTTTTTTAAATACGAGGAAGTATTAAAATGTTTCCAGAAGTTCCTCTTCATACACTTTATTGATGGAAATATACAGTGCACTCTCGTTAATTTGCGGTAATTAATGCACCAACTTCCGTGAATTATCGAAAACCGCAAACTATCCACAGTTTTTTTGTTAAGTCTAGTAAAAACAAAACCATTGGTTAAAATATTGAAATAGGCTTGAACACGCAAAATAATAATTATAACACTTGATTGTAGAGTCTTATAAGACATGCTAGGCTAGAGGTAGGCCTAGGTGGATTATGCCTACATTAATATCTAACAAAAGAAAACAGTCATCACTTTTTGTTTCTTAGATAGTTAATTCTAATTTTCGATTGCACATTTCCATCGAAAACATTATGTGAGAACGAAAATTCATCTCGTTTTTCTATATAAGAAATAAGTGTGACTAGATTCTGTGGGAAACTTTCGGGATTTCCGTTGCATCACTCCCGCACTCGATATCAACTGGATCTCCGTTTTCCTCACCAACAGTCAAATTCCGTGCTATTTCTTCTTTGCTTTCATGTCTTAAATCATAATCGTCTTTATCGACGTCTAACTTGCTCGTTCGAAATATCGTCATCACAGAAGTTGGCAAGCGCTTGCTTTTGTACGAGCGTAGTGGCGGTACTTTTCTCCCATGACTTATTGACTGCACGAAGAGCATGCAACAAACACACTCTCGGTGTCGCGGTAGTTTGCGCCATCGCTGTTTACAATACGCTGTTTGCACATTCACCCTTCACAACTCACAGATCAGCGACCTTGGGGTGTGGCTGTTGGGAAAGGGAGGGTAGGTTCCGTGTGAAAGTGCATTCCTCTTGTATTGTTTGGGCTTCAAAGATAAAGGAAATCTGTGCCATGCCACTCGAGGCAACATGCTCGTATGTTTCGAAGATTGCGCAAGTAGGCCTAATGCAGTTCAGTCTTCTCGAATCTCAATGATTTCGTCTTTACGCATTGCGTCGCATCAAAATTCTTTTAAACGACGGAGAGATTGCTTTACTTACAAGGGGAGGATACGATGCATGGGTCACCGATTCGAACCATCTTTAGTACACTTGTAGGGCATGACTAGGCATATACCAGGTGCAAGTAGTAAGGTGCACTTCTCAGCCGATTCCGAGAAATTAATTATAAATTATTCGTAATTGCTGTACGGTGTTCATGTGCGCTGTACGTTAAAACGAAGGCAAGGAGCGCGTGGTGCAGGGGTAAGATCCCTGCTTCGTAAGCATGGGATTACTGGATTGAATCCCGCCGGCGAGCCATTTTTTTTTAAACATAGGCAATTCGTACAACTGTAGGTGTCGTGAATAATGTTCATTTTGCAGTCAATTGTAATAACTTGTTTTGTGATCGGGAAAAGGGATTCTTTTGTGACATTACATACTGTACAGTATCGGCATTGCAAATACTGTACATTGGTATTATACATGGTCAGGTGTATTCTATCATATGTAGGCTATACATTTATACGTTGAAGGTCCAGTCTGTTCCGTTCATTGCACGTCTGTAAACCATCAGACCACCCCGTAAGCATTGACTCTTGCTATGGGTATTGGTTGGAATTTGACAATGGTTTAAAAAAAAAAAAAAAGACACACTTAAAAGGCTCACCGTGGGATTCGAACCAGCGATCCCGTGCTTACGAAGCAGGGCTCTTACCACTGCACCACACGCTCGTTGGATTCTCATTAGCGTTCAACTCACATAGACGCCGCACTGCAATTGCAATTAATTAATTACTCGGAAACGGCTGAGAAGCGCACCTTACTACTTGCACCTGGTATACGCCTAGTCATGCCCTACACGTGTACTAAAGATGGTTCGAATCGGTGACTCATGCATCGTATCCTCCCCTTGTCAGCGTGATGATTAGTTGCTGTGAGAATTTGTATTTTTAAAAATCCTCTTGGAGACCCGTGAATTAACCGCAAAACGAATTATCTGCACGCAAATTATCGGGAGCACACTGTACTGTATTACATCTCATTACATTTCCACTTCATGCCTGCCCTCATCTTGCCTTGTCCCACCTAAAAGTCTGCCCTCCTACATACACTCTCTCTCTCTCTCTCTCTCTCTCTCGTGAATGCACACCCGTGGAAGTGCTCATTTGGAATGGCTTATAAGCCCTGTATCCCAATGAATTGGTCTTCATGTTAGAAATTGTTTGCCACAGTCGATGTTGGAAAGATCCTTACTAAGTCTGTGCTTATAAGCATGTTTTTTTTTGTGTGTGTGTTTTTTTCAAATTAGCAGGTTCCGCCAATCAATACATTAATGCTTTTACATAAACGCTAGACGCGGTACATGTTTCGAACCTTTATCGGTCCTTCATCAGCCGACTTAATGTCTTGTCCACAGCATAAAACTAAAAACACTGAGCATTGACACAAAGATGTGCATACACATTAAAATATTCACAAGCATTCATTAAAATTAAAGCCTCCGTGGCTTAGGCGGCAGCACGCCGGCCTCTCACCGCTGGGTCCGTGGTTCAAATTCCGGTCACTCCATGTGAGATCTGTGCTGGACAAAACGCAGGCAGGCAGGTTTTTCTCCTGGTACTCCAGTTTTCCCTGCCAAAAATTTCATTCCAGCTACATTTCATTTCATCTGTCATTCATTTAATCATTGCCCCAGAGGAGTGCGTCAGGCCTCGGCAGCCGGTACAGTCCATATCCTCGCCGCTAGATGGGGGCTTCATTCATTCCATTCCTGACCCGGTCGGAGACTGGAAGCAGGCTGTGGATTTTCATAAAAATTCATTAAAATATATTCAAGTTTTAAAAAGTTAAAAAACACTGCAAGTTCTATTGTTCCTTATTATGTCACTACATTGTCAAATGATGTTAATTCTCTCGGTTAGCATCTTGTCAGTCCATTTGATGTTCCTATTTTCTTCACATGTGAGCGGAGAAGTCATACAAGTTGCTAGGAAGGATATTTGCCTTGTATAGGGAGCGAAAAATGGATGAAACTTGTCCCAATTGTGCGACTCGAGCACAATAGAACTTGATTTTTTTTTTAAATTTGTTAAAACTTGAATATCTTTTAATGAATTTTAATGAATGCTTGTGAATATTTTAATGTGTATGCATATCTTTGTGTCAATGCTCAGTGTTTTTAGTTTTATGCTGTGGACAAGACATTAAGTCGGCTGATGAAGGACCGATAAAGGTTCGAAACATGTACCGCGTCTAGCATTTATGTAAAAGCATTAATGTATTGATTGGCGGAACCTGCTAATTTGAATAAACACAAATTACAATTGTCAATAAGGACCAAAAAATGGAAAATTTTCCCAATTCTAAGCATGGTTGTCGGGAACTCTTTGATGCTCCAGTAGTCTCGATAGTTTGAGGTGAACGGGACCGTCACCACCTCGGAGAATTGAAAACTTGGACTGTCGATATTTATGTGGGATTAATAAATACTGTACTGTAAAACAATTAATTACAGTACAGATGAGGAAAATCCTTCTGATCAATATATATATTTGCAATATATCTAAACACGGTTACATTAGACCCAGTTAATGGTACATGTTAGGGGCCTCTAATAATGGTCCCTTCTTCAACCATAAATAAGGACGTCAAGTCCAGCATCATTAAAAGATATCATATTACACATTAAAAAGAGAAATGAATAGATGAAATGAGGCGAAACTAAAATGACCAGGTGAATTGTGAAAAATTGTGAAATGGCGTCTGAAACACATGAAAAAACTAAAACATTTCTATTTACTAGTATTACTTTAATGTCGGGAAAAGTGATTGGTATTTCCTTCTCTATCCACACGTTGGTGCGTCAATGAAACATTCTAATACGGGTACTTCTTTAAAATTGGTAAACTTCTTTCTTATAATAATAATCTCCGGGGTCGAGATGATGTTGCACACATAACGAAATCAGAAATGCAGTGAAGATAATGGAAATTGCAACACCCAGTAGGAGCGGTGCTACATTGCTGCAATTGAACATGCAGGACGAGTGTTCAGTTGTGATTTGATGATTACACTTTCAGGTCCCTCTGACCCTAAGTTTGGACAACAATCAATACAGGATGTGCCCACCACGAGCTGCAATACATTGATGAATTCGGCGAGGCATGGAGTCAATAAGGCCCTGGATCGCTTCCTGAGGAATTGTGGCCCATGCTTGCTGCACTGCACAGGTCAGTTGTTCCAGAGTTGTGGGTGGCTGAGGACGGTTGGCCAGTTGTCGACCCATCATGTCCCACACATGCTCAAGAGGACTGAGGTCCGGGGATCTGGCGGGCCATTCTAAGGTTGTGATATCGTGGAGAGCTGCTCTGGAGATGCGTGCAGTGTGAACCCGGGCATTGTCCTGCTGAAACATTCCATTAGCAATGTTTGCCATCATAGGGACAACCACTGGATTGAGTACCCTATCAACGTACTGTCGAGCAGTCATAATGCCCTCAACAAGCACTAATTGTGATTTCACATTAAAGCCAAGAGCTCCCCAGACCATAATGCTTGGTGTTGGACCTGTGTGCCTCTCGACAATAAGGTCTGGGCGGCCCCTCTCCCCGGTACGTCGGTGCACACGATTCCGGCGATCCCTGCGGGCAAGACAGAAGCGCGATTCATCACTAAAGACAACCCAATGCCATTCGTTGACCCACGTCGATCTTTCTCGACACCAGGCCAGCCTTACACGTCGCTGTTGTGGGGTCAATGGAACACGTTCTGCAGGGACACGGGATCGTAAGCCAGCTGCACGCAGGCGATTACCAACTGTTTGTTGTGTAACGTGGGGTGCCACAGCTGCTCGAATTTGCGCTGCTGTTGCATGGGGTTCCATCTGGGCCATCCGAATGATGCGGCGATCCTCTTTCACAGTTGTCTGTCGCGCTGGGCCTGTGCCAGGTCTACGAGTGTGGGTACCTTCATTTGTCCACTGCTGCCATACACGTACCGTAGATGCCTATCGTCCAACACGTGCAGCGACAGTCCTTCCAGCCTCATACAGCCCAATTATCCGAGCCCTCTCAAACGGTGACAGTTGTTGATAGCGTGCTCTTCTCTGTCGTCGAGGCGTGTTTGACGGGGAACACTTCACTGCACAGACTGCAAGTCAACTACGCTACACCAGAGTCCGTATACTGGAGTTGATTCCTCCGCGAACAATCATGTGGGAGACCTGTAGCTACAATCCAATGGGTCTGAAACTTTGATCGTTTACATACCTACATGGCATTGTTCCATATCTTGAAAATCAACACAAACAACGAATGCCTTCATGGTGTTGCAATTTCCATTTTCGTCACTGTACAATACTATTACTACCCTTTTGTCTACATGTAAGCAATCTAATGAAGATCTGCATCTCTCGTACTGTGTCCACTACAACTTTCATTCTTCTCCACTTACAAAGCTTAATATTCTTCTGCTCCATTCCTTATTATTACTCCACCTTTTGTGGCTAACACAACCCTTAATACTGGTCTGTCTGCATGGACAAACCAATTCATAATACTTGACACTCCCGCAATTCATATATAACTCCTATCTTTATTTTATTTATTTATCGTATGGCTTTTAGTGCCGGGAGTGTCCGAGGACATGTTCGGCTCGCCTGAGTCTGTAGCTGCTTCCTGCGGACACCCTAAAGGGTGAGCTACAAGTTCCGTTCAATTTCAAGTAGTTCGAACTTTCGCCACCAGATATCAATGATACATAGTGGTGAACGTTGGAACTTTGATAGAGCGTTCTGACGAAATCTAACCTAACAAATTTTGCTTTACACAAGTTTAGTCTGTGAAAGGATCTTTTGCATGCCATAAATCTATGACCAATCTATGCTAATTCTCTCGGTTAGCATATCTTTATTTTCCTCTAATAAAATCCATCTTCACATCACAACATTTTGAATCTCTCCTTTTCATTCTCATAAACCAAGTCAGATTCCTTCAGAGATAACCCAATCTATTTTAAAACATATCCTCACTATCATTCATTCCAACCACAAAAACTCCCTTTTCCTTTCCCAGCCCAAGGAAGATACTATCTCACTTCCAAACAAGAAGTTCCGTAACGAACTAAAGAGCCTACTTTTCTTAAAAATAAGATTCATGCCAATGGTTAATCTACAGTATATGAACCTATCTAGAATAATGATGAAATTAAGTTGGTAATATCGAAATGTCTAATTAGTTCGAAATATACCTGTTACCTATAATGTAGCCTAATAGAGCACTACAGTTGGTAGCCCTGGTGACTGAATATATTCTTAGTTCCATCTATTAAGGTACAGAATACAGAATTTGGTTGAAGTCCAATGGACGTTACATGCAGTTAGACATTGGATCTATCAGCTTGCGTAAAAGCATGTTGGCAACAATGTCATGCGTGTGCTGGTCAGAAATAATCTGAAATATTATGATATCTTGTGCCAATTTTGGATGAAATCCAATTGTTAGTATAGAAGTTACATGTATTTTAAAATTGGACATATCAGCAGGCATAGAATGATGTTGGCAGCACTGACTTATATGAATTACTCCAAATTAATCTAGAATGTCAGGTACTATACGTGTGCATAGTTTAAAGCTGTCGTCTTGCATACTTTCTGATATATTGGTATTTGGATAAAAAAATAGAGAGAGCAATTATTAACAGTTGGCAGCCCTGGTGATTCTTAAGAATACGCTCAGTCATATATGTTTATGTACACATATTACATACAAACTTTGGTTGAAATCCAATTAATAGTGTGGAAGTTATATGCAATTAAAAATTGGACCTATCAGAAGGCTTAAAATTATTTTGGCAACACTGTCATGTATGGCCTCCTGGAAATTAAACTGAAATAGTACTATCTATACGTGTGCCAATTTTGGAATAGCTCCCATGCATACCTTCCAAGATATCCAACATGGAGCTCAAATTTCTAGTGTGTTTTTTCAACAGTTGGTAGCACTGACTTCATTTTCAAATGTGGGCTTGAGATATTCCTGTATAGATCTTTACTCATACTAAATTTGGTTCCGATTGCTGCAGCCGTTTATGAGTTGATGGGGACACACACACTGCCAGACAGACAGGCAGACACACATTTTCCCGGATCGATCTCATAAGTCTACTTTTTTCTCATTTTTACAAAATGTGAAAAGTAGGCTAAAAATAACATCACCAACGCATGGCATAAACTAACAATATCCCATCCCCATCACCATAGAAACCTTGCCCTAAGCCAAACCCACCTGCCGGACCAACACAAAGAATGTCTATGCCACAACACACAAGATTCTCCGTGGCGCCCCACCAATAGGTGGCCATGGCTGGCAACCTGAAAAACACATAATTACTACCAACAAAAAGAAACTAAATGCAAGCTCTGTAACCTACTAAAGTTCGGTTACCCTAAGATAAAGCACATTAAGACTAACACACATGAGAAAAACACATTAAAACACAAGGGCACAACAAGTGCATATCAAAAAATGAAAAACCATTGGTTGTGGTCTTTTGAACAAAGTTCATTATCAGAGTTCCAATGTTTAAGCGTGAGAATAATCACTTCACTCGTTGGTATTTACGATGTAAATAAAATATGTTCAATAAGCTTGCTGGTCAGCTAGGGGCCTTTCAGCCTATAGCTTCATATTTTGAAGGAAACACTGATTTTGATAGATCCGGATACATCACCATGATGAGCCGATAGCCAAGCTATAAATAGTCAGCGTAGATAGTGAAGGCGTGGGTGGAAATCATCAAAACCTTCAAAGTAGGCTCATTTGGTAGATAAACCCAAAAAGAGGTGAAGTTCGCCTCATAGGGAAGACAGTGCAAAAGGTCAGGGCATAATATGTCCGATGCAGGCCCAACAAATATCTGGCGAGTCTGATGTAGGAGCCTTGAGTGCAGCGAGTGAAGTGATTAATCTCACGCGTAAACATTGGAACTTTGATAATGAACTTTGTTCAAAAGACCACAACCAATGGTTTTTCATTTTTTGATATGCACTAGTTGTGCCCTTGTGACTCGTCTACTTCTATCCACATTCTTTTTAAAGTTCTTCCTTTCTATTGTAAGGTTCCTGTTAGGGTGGCCTGTACAAATAATTAACCTAAGGGATGAAATTAATCTAAATAGGGGCGAGCTTGCCAACTGCTGTAAGAGGTAGGGAGTATTTAGAGAACTGGGATCGACAGTGCGATCAGCAAGGAGAACTCCCCAATGTACTGCTTGACGGGGTAGTTCTAGGTGAGGGGGTGTTTGGAAAAGGCAATTAAGTTATTACTCTGTGCGCAACAGCTGCGTCACGCGGTCTACTGCGAGTCGTAGGCAGGCGAGCTAACGGGGAATTCGCTAGTGTCAGCGTTGAGCAATAGCGCTCGGCTGACGACAAGAAGCAATTAAACAATAAACAGTAAGGCTAATTCTAGGTCCTACCTAAAGGGGAATCTAATAGGGTAGGATCTTATTAGCTAAGTAAATAAAAGAATAAGACCAGTGGCTTCTAGTACTTTTAAATTTAATGTGTACCTTGATTTTGAGGTACACTTGGTAAATAGCAGTTCAAATGATAGCAAATAATAATAATTACAATCCAAGCACCGGGGGAAGTGAGTGTAGTGTGATGGTGAGTGTAGTGATCGCTTGAGACACTTACCCTTCCAGCCAACAGCAGAGGTTCGTCACGTCGGTAGCACTAAGACAGACTGAGTGATCCTGGGTGTATGACCTCCGGGGTTCTTATAGGTTTCTTGTGCTAGGTCGGCGTAATCCTTGCATTCCTACCAAGTCGTAAACCTTTCTAGGGTCGTTGCCTGGGCTACGAGGCTACCTGGGCTCATGTATGTGCTAATTATTAGTCTTGTAATTTTGCAGTTGTAATCTGTAGGTTTTTAAATTAAATGTTTGTAATTTTGATTTGTTGGAGATTTTATTTAGGGGATGGGGGTAGCGTACCCTAGGGGTACAACACTATTCTGGTGTCCTCCCTGCATTCAACCATCCGTACCAATATACTCTAGATTGTCAGGGATTATCCACATATTTGGGGAGTTACCATCTCAATGGCGAGAGGAGATCGTGATACAGAGTCCCCAGGCTGGTAAGGGTCCCAAGTTTGTCAGCAGCTATAGGCCCATTTGTCTGACAAATGGCCTATGTCAGCGGCTGGAGAAGATGGTGAACCGTCGACTGGTGTGGTTCTTGGAGGAGAGAGGTCTCCTGTCTGAGTACCAGTGTGGATTTCGCTCTCGTAGGTCCATCTGGTGTGGCTTGAGAGTGCCATACAGGAGGCATTTCTCCAGAAGAGGCACCTAGTTACGGTTTCATTTGACCTCGAGAAAGCCTACGACACCACATGGCGCTACGGGATCCTTTCCACGCTTCATGAGTGGGCACTCCGTGGTCATTTACCAAACATTATAGCAAACTTTTGTGCGTCCGACTCTTCCGTGTAAGAGTCAGTAGGACATTATCGCAATATTACCCTCAAGAAAATGGAGTTCCTCAGGGTTCTGTGCCGAGAGTCACCTTGTTCACGATTGCCATAAACGGCATTGTTGCCGCCGCCGGGACCACGGTAGTTCCATCGCTGTATGTGGATGATTTAGCTCTGCATTACAGCTCTGGAAGTATGGCAGTCGTGGAACGGCAATTGCAGCTAGCTATCAACCGGGTCGGCAGGTGGGCTTACGACCGGGGTTTTCGTCTTTCAGCAGTGAAAACCTCAGTCATCCATTTTTGTCGGCTCCGGAGGCTACACGTATACCCTGCACTACAAATCAGGGATGCTGCATTGCCGTTGGTTGACACTTATCGCTTCCTGAGGCTCCATTTTGACAGCAAATTATCGTGGCAGTTCCATACGCGGCAACTAAAAATGGCGTGTCTCAGGAAACTTGAACATGCTCAAGTTTCTTAGTGGCACTACGTGGGGGGCTGACTGTGCGGTGCTGCTATGGTTCTACCAAGCCCTCGACCTGTCCCGGCTAGACTATGGTTCAGCAAGGCCGTTAACCTTGAAAATGCTGGACAGTATCCACCATAGTGGCGCTAGGCTGGCTACCGGTGCCTTCCGGACCAGCCCGATACCCACCTCTAAATTATAGATGCCAACATATGCTTTTAGCATATGCTGCCAATGTGCGTCGAATGCTGCAACATCCGAGCTATCGACCTCTCTTCAGTACCCAATACCACCAGAGGTACGCCACTCGTGCCATTCAGCCAGTTGGTATTAGACTCGATAGCTCGTGTACTGAAATAGGAGTGGCTGTAGGTCGCTGTATGATCCGGACACCTAGCGAGGTGTCTCCGTGGCAAGTTCCGCGTCCGGAAATTCGGTTAGATCTACACCGAGGTCCTAAGGTGAACACGGATGCCTCCGTTTATCGGAGGCAGTTCCACAGCATAGTTCACCAATTTCCGGACGCTGGCATTCTCTACACGGATGGTTCGAAGGTGGACGAGAAGGTAGGTTGTGCTTACGTTATTGATGGTGCAAATACAAAGATTTCTTGGCCTGAGGCCTGTAGTGTGTTTACTGCGGAGCTGGTTGCCATCTATGAAGCTCTGCAGTTTGCACGAATCCACTTTCTCGTGTGTACCGATGCTTTGAGTTCTTTGCAGTCAATTGCTACATGTTTCCCGCAACACCTCCTAGTGCAGCGAATCCACGACCTACTAGCCGGGTTGTGCCGCGCTGTCACTCGAATCACCTTTCTGTGGCTTCTAAGCCACATGGGAATTGCGGGAAATGAGTTAGCGGATCAAGCTACCACCTCGACCAATGGAGGTACCTGCTAGAGATATTCTCTCTCAGTTACGCCGATAAGTTAGGGCATTTTGGAACTACCTGCATGTGGCGGAGCTCTTTCCGGTCACGGAGAGAGTCCATCATTTCGTGTAGGCTAAGGATAGGTCATACAAGATCCACTCACTCGTACCTAATGAGAAGGGAAGACCCCCCACTTTCTACCTGTGTAGCCGTTTTCACCGTGTCCCACATTTTAACCGAGTGTGTGGATCTTGCTGACTTACGAAGAAACCTTGGTTTGCAGATGTCACTCAAACTTATATTAGCCGATGACGCGTTATCCGCTTTATAAGTGAGAGTGGGTTAGGGCCAGCAATCTAAATTCTCTAGTGAACATTGACTCAACGACTTGTTTGTTTTTGAATGATGAATTTTTTGTTTTTCCGTAATTTTTGATTATAATTATAATTATTGTTGTTGTTTGAGTCTTCAGTCTTTTGACTGGTTTGATGCAGTTCTCCATGCCTCCCTGTCCTGAGCTAATCGTTTCATCTCTACATAGCTACCACACCCTACATACGAGGCAATCTGTTTAACATATTCTAACCTTGGTCTACCCCTACAGTTCTTGTCCTCGACCCTTCCTTCCATAACTAAGCTTGCTATTCTTGGGTGTCTTAGTATGTGTCCTACCAACCTATCTCTCCTCTTCATTAGCAGTCACCAGAAATATCTCTCCTCTGCCACTCGTCTTAATACCTCTTCCTTTGTAACCCTATCTACCCATCTGATCTTCATCATTCTCCTGTAACACCACATTTCAAATGCCTCAATTCTCCTCCTTTATGCTGCACCAACAATCCAAGTTTCACTTCCATACAGCGCCAGGCTCCAGACAAAGGCTTTCAAAAATGACTTCCTAATACCTAAATCTATATTCGATGTCAACAGTTTCCTTTTCTGTAGAAATGCTTTCGTGTCCTTAGCCAACCTACTTTTATATCCTCTTTGCTTCGTCCAACACTGGTTATTCTGCTTCCTAAGTAACAGAAGTCTCCTACTTCCTTCAGCTTTTCACCTGCCAATTTGATGTCCATAGAAGTTTCTGATTTATTTCGGCTGCATTCCAATATTTTGGTTTATTTTTATTTTTATTATTAGTTTGTAACCGAATTTATTCAGTTACAGTAGCTCACCCTCGGGTTTTGCCTTGTGCATTTAGTTTGGGGTATCTTATTCGTATCTTATTATATTGGGTTAACATGGGGTTGCAGAGGTGATTTTTATTGTGCCTGTGTGTTTTTGTGTGGACGGATTCATTTTTGGATGGTCCGGACAGCCTAGGATCACTGTTTATTAATTATCGGTTTTGGATATTTGATATTATAAAATACGGGGTTTTGCGATTTATTACGTTTTGGGAATAAGGATATAAGACTGTATTAAGTAGAAGCATTATTTCATTTTGGTTTGGGGTTAATTGCTTTATTTTTACCTAGTAATGTTAAATGTTAGATTTGTGGCTGTGCTATAAAGGTACAAAGAATTGAGATTTTCAAGTGCAGGATTCGTGACATACCCGGAAAAGACAGGCGGTAATTCGGCTTGTGTGGGATTACCTAGGCTATTTCTGGCATGAACTCCCATGAACTTCGCGTGTGTGACGTCAGTGTGGATTTTGACTGTCCGATGTTTATGTGTTGACGCGGATGTTCCGCTAGGAGCGGACTACGCACAATTTGAGTTCCGGCAAAAACTTTGGGGTTATGGTATCCTTGCGCGAGTGCATATAATGGCGTGTCTGGCGCTCAGAAGGCTTCTTATTGTTTTATCGGCAGAACACTGATCTACTAATGTACCACGCCTAAAGGTTAAATCTGTCTGAAAGATTTCATCGAAGTCATGCGAGGATGGAGAGGGGAAGAAGCAGTTCGACAAGTAACAGAAGAAAGTAGAATGAACCAGTCGTAAGGTGTGTAGATGTTTTGTGTGCGGTCGGTTCAGTGTAAATATGATAGGAGGCTGAATGCCTGGGGTCAAACTGACCAGAAGTGTTGTTGCTCTAAGAGCGTAGAAGCAGTGAACAAAAGGTACTGTACAAAGTTTTATTGCAAGTGTATTTTGTGTTGTATATTTTTTTGTACATATGTGTTAGAACAGCCAATAGATTATTTCGTTAAATTCATGTGTGTTTATATTCCTGTCGTGTATGAACCTGGTACATCAGCAAACGCATGCCAAATGCCCTACTCCTGGGAGAAAGGGTTTTCATAGTCGGGGCAACAGTTATGTATTTATCTTATTTTATTCAGGAAGACCCATATGGTCGACCTTGGCGCCCATTCAAAGTCGGGAAGTAACGTTAAAATCACTTGTGGCCTGTATTTAAAGGCAGTAAATTCTGTAGGTTTGTGGTAAATGAGGGTAGTTAAAGTTAAATCAACTCCAGCGAGGAGGTGAGAGAGTTACAGTGGCGCACCCAACGTGGGGCCTTAGACATGCTGATGTGTACCAGGACACAGGAATTAAACTGTAGGCATATTTGCATAATTTCACGTATTTCAATTAGGGATGGCTACGTTAGAGCCAGGATGCAATTCTGCTTTGTTGGTGGACGGTGCTGGTGAGCGGCAGAATCAGGCAGGGGCTGATAGGCAATTTGCTGTAGGGATGGGGGAAAACAGTAGAGTCAGGGGAGATTTGCCAGGGAAGGGGGGAAATGAATTAAGTATGATGGACATGTTGGAGAAGCTCCTGTGTCGTAGTAACAGTTCCGTGGAGAGGATAACCAGTCAAATGTCCTCCCAGATGAAGGAAATATCAGCAAAGATAGATGAGGTCAAAGAGCAGGTGACTATCCTAGACAGCAGTGTTACTCGCCAGTTTAGTGAAGTCAGAGTAGAAATCACTAATCTGGAAATTAAGCTAGGTGGTCAGATTGCTGTTCAGGAAGAGAGCGTAGACTCGGAAGTAGATAAGTTGGATGCTCAACAAGTGATGTTGGCAGGGGAGATTTCTAGCCAGACACTGGAGACTAGCCAGACATTTCCCAGGGTAGATAGTAAGTTGGGAGAGCAGAAAGTGGAAATTGTAGGCATCGTGGAAGAGAACGTTGTGGTTAGTGATGAGAGTGCTGGGAGAGTGGAGAAGGATGAGAGTGCTGAAGTTAGTAGGGAGAGTGCTGGGAGAGTGCAGATGCTTGAGAGTGCTGAATTTAGTGAGGAGAGTGGTGAGGTAGTGGAGATAGATGAGCGAGTCGAGACTAGTTTGCTAGGGAATGGTATGAAGAAGGTAGATGAGAATATTAGCCAGGTTAGCGAGATAGCGACTTGTATGGTGGAAGATACTGTAGGTAGAATTCTACGTGGTCAACATTTGGAACTAGGAGGGAGTGACGATTTTGTTAGGAAGTTAGTATGTAATTTCTCTGATGGCATTAGGACTGCAGTGTGCGTGCAGGAGATAGTCGCTGTTACAGGCATAGAGAGGCCACTTGGAAGGTTAGGTACTTTGAGAAAGACAGGTAGGCCACGTCAGAGAAATGGGGGTAATCAAAGGGAAGGAAATTATAATCAGAGGAGAGAGAGGAATTGGGATCCAGGTAGAGGAGATAGGTACATGTGGCATGAAGATCATGGGAGAGGAAGAAATAACAATGAGTGTCAGGGGTACGGGAAAAACAATCAACCGGGGAACAGACCACGTGAGGTAGAGCAGGCAAATAGGGGGCGTGCCATGGAAAGACAGGTTGAGAGAAGCAATAGGCCAGGAAGTTTAAACTTCGCCAGGACTCACTATATGGAGCAGGGGGAGAGTCCTTGCATAGTATTCCTGCTCACGCTCTGGAAGAAAAACATAATGTAGAGTATAATGTCAATGTAGGATCTGATAGGTTAGGAGACCAGAGCTGTAAATTAGGTTACAGTAAGGCGCTAGTGAAGTTTGGGTGGGGTGAGCAACAGAATTGCGTTAGGTTAGATTATCAGGTTGGTGGTAGAGATTTTGTTAGTGTCGTTGGATGCATTCAGGTGATTAAAGAGGTTTCTGTGGAGAAAGAATTAGGTGTCGGCATGGTATCAAGTTGTATTTTGGTCATGAGAGATGATCGTGTGATGAGTGATGTTGATCACTGTTGTTTCTGGATCATGGGAGATGATCGTGTGGTGAGTGATGTGGATCACTGTTGTTTCTGGGTCATGGGAGATGATCGTGAGTTGAGTGATGATGATCACTGTGTGGAGGTAGTTGTTAAAGATACCATGTTGGACGAGGGTCAGAAGTCAGAGGTGATTGACGTCCTGAGGGAACACAGGGTGGTGTTCTCGAAGAAACCTGGATGTACTCACGGCTACGGGCAGAGTTTTGACATCGCAGATAGGTCTGGCTTGAGCGGTCCTAGGTACCCTATAGCTCATTCTTACATGGAAGGTGTTGTTGAGGTGAGTGGTCAGATGCTGTATGAGGTTATATTTGTGATTAGTAACAGTCAGTCTGTTAGTCTTCTTGTGGTGGTGACCATGTGGGATGGTACCAGTAGGTTATGTTTGGAGGTCGTGGCAGTTAGTAGTTTGCAGGAAGGATTTCTTTTTGTGTGTCTCGCAGGATTTTGGGATTTTCAACCGGGGAAGCTGTACCCTAAGAGATTAAATAAATTGAGGATTATTGTAATTGTAGGTAAGATGGTTTTGAAACAGCAGGGAAGGGAGGGGGTAAAAATTAAGGTAGGTGATCTGGTGTTGTTGCGAACTGAGCATCTGCTGTCGGTAGAGCAGAGTTGCATTCTTGAGGTTTTTCATTCCGGTCCATTTGCGAGAGACCGCAGTCTAGGTGCATGTGCCTACAGGTTGATTTCCAACGATGACAAGGTCCTAGGTACATATAACGTTGCTTACCTCAAGCTATATGTCACCTAGAGATCTTGCTCACGATGACAAGACAGGAGTACTAGTGTATTTGTGTGAGGGACAAGGATTAATCTATAGCCTTGTAGTTTAGAGATTGATCCTTGTGGGGGCGTTTGTAACCGAATTTATTCAGTTACAGTAGCTCACCCTCGGGTTTTGCCTTGTGCATTTAGTTTGGGGTATCTTATTCGTATCTTATTATATTGGGTTAACATGGGGTTGCAGAGGTGATTTTTATTGTGCCTGTGTGTTTTTGTGTGGACGGATTCATTTTTGGATGGTCCGGACAGCCTAGGATCACTGTTTATTAATTATCGGTTTTGGATATTTGATATTATAAAATACGGGGTTTTGCGATTTATTACGTTTTGGGAATAAGGATATAAGACTGTATTAAGTAGAAGCATTATTTCATTTTGGTTTGGGGTTAATTGCTTTATTTTTACCTAGTAATGTTAAATGTTAGATTTGTGGCTGTGCTATAAAGGTACAAAGAATTGAGATTTTCAAGTGCAGGATTCGTGACATACCCGGAAAAGACAGGCGGTAATTCGGCTTGTGTGGGATTACCTAGGCTATTTCTGGCATGAACTCCCATGAACTTCGCGTGTGTGACGTCAGTGTGGATTTTGACTGTCCGATGTTTATGTGTTGACGCGGATGTTCCGCTAGGAGCGGACTACGCACAATTTGAGTTCCGGCAAATACTTTGGGGTTATGGTATCCTTGCGCGAGTGCATATAATGGCGTGTCTGGCGCTCAGAAGGCTTCTTATTGTTTTATCGGCAGAACACTGATCTACTAATGTACCACGCCTAAAGGTTAAATCTGTCTGAAAGATTTCATCGAAGTCATGCGAGGATGGAGAGGGGAAGAAGCAGTTCGACAAGTAACAGAAGAAAGTAGAATGAACCAGTCGTAAGGTGTGTAGATGTTTTGTGTGCGGTCGGTTCAGTGTAAATATGATAGGAGGCTGAATGCCTGGGGTCAAACTGACCAGAAGTGTTGTTGCTCTAAGAGCGTAGAAGCAGTGAACAAAAGGTACTGTACAAAGTTTTATTGCAAGTGTATTTTGTGTTGTATATTTTTTTGTACATATGTGTTAGAACAGCCAATAGATTATTTCGTTAAATTCATGTGTGTTTATATTCCTGTCGTGTATGAACCTGGTACATCAGCAAACGCATGCCAAATGCCCTACTCCTGGGAGAAAGGGTTTTCATAGTCGGGGCAACAGTTATGTATTTATCTTATTTTATTCAGGAAGACCCATATGGTCGACCTTGGCGCCCATTCAAAGTCGGGAAGTAACGTTAAAATCACTTGTGGCCTGTATTTAAAGGCAGTAAATTCTGTAGGTTTGTGGTAAATGAGGGTAGTTAAAGTTAAATCAACTCCAGCGAGGAGGTGAGAGAGTTACAAGTTTTATTTAATTTTTTGGTTTATTAATTTTCGGTCTTTTGAAATTTAAGAATCCACCTCTAAATTATAAATTCCATTCCAAATTTGTATAATTTAATCAGTGTTACGAGGGGCAGATGACCTCGTAGTTCCGCCCCAATAACTAAGTATTATCCTCATATCTCTCTTTCTACCCTCACCTGCCTGTGGTTATCCTCTGTTTACTGTGCACATTGTGTGTTTAGGAGCACTTCACAGTGCAGCCGTCTCGTCACCTACACCACAACAGTTTTCATACCTGCCAACTCTCCCGATTTAGGCAGGAGACTTTACACCATTTCACCCGCTCTCCTGCTGAACGTATTAAATCTCCCGATTTTTTCAAATCACGTGCATTATTTCGGACTGAAAGTGCGAGAAGACAAACTCCAGTCATCCGTCGAACAGATCGATTTTACGAGAAGTGTGTTTCGATACCGCAGTTTCGCTAATTCTCCATAACTACGCGTACCGCTTAGTTGTATTTGAAATAGTCGATGGTTAATTCAGCACGTGTTCCTAGAAGTTTTCATAATAGCCTGTGGGTGAGAGGTTGTTGTAGGCTGCGGAATATTGTAGACTATGTGTTTAACACGTGAAATTATCTGTTTAGCATGTAACTTGGATGTTGTTGACAAAATATGTTAGTAGGCTATTGTGATTTTTCAATCTGAGTGATTTTGTCGGTTCCTTGGTAATAAGGCGAAGAAATGTGATTAGGTTCAAAATCTCCTGATATTTCAGTTTGAGAGGTTGGCAGGTATGAGTTTTCGAATCACTGACTTTGTGAATTGTTTCATACAGCCTATGGCAATGGTGCAATATTATCAGTTGTATGACAAGTTTTAGATCAATGTGCATATTTTACTTTTAGATTATATTAATGCTTCTTTTCTGCATTTTCTTCCCGGATCTTGTTATCCCCCCATGGGCTCACATCTAGGGGGCTGGGTTGGCGACCATGGGACCCCAGCTGAGTCTGGCATTGCTTTCACTTACTTGTGCTGGGCTTCTCTCTGTCTTCTTTCCTGTCGACCTCTCTCGGTCAACTCTTGTTCTCTTTTGACCCCGACGGTATTAGGGTATCCGAGGCCTAGGGAGTCTTTCACTTTCCTGCCTTTATTGGCCCTTGTCTCATCTTTCCTGATGCCCTCATTCTTCGAGGGGTCAGCCCTCTTCTGTGCTCTTCCTATCTCCTTCGAGGGGTCAGCCTTCTTTTTCTTTTCATGTTATCTCCTGCCTTCTGCTCAAGGCCCTCAAGGAGGCAGGGTGTGTGTAGCCCCACCACTTCTGGTGCACCCTGGATGGTGCTACACCCTCAAGGGCTCACGGCTGGTGAGTTCGGGAGTTGGCGACCCCGAGGGATGCCTGAGCTGGGTCCGTTTTGTCCCCTTTTTCCTCTGACCTTGGGGCGGGCCCTCTCCTCATTTCCTATCTGCCTTTCATGGCTCTCCTTCCTTCCAAGTCGCTCACTCCTCCTTCTTCGAGGGTTGCGGGCATTTCTTTTCTTCCTGTCCTTTATTTGTTTACCATTTCTTCTTCTAGTATATAAGCTTGTAGTTACAGTAAAGCCATCATTACTTCCGACTTGACGTTTCAGTGTTACCCTAGAGTTATCTGGCGGTCAGAAGGAAAATCATTTTAACTAGAAAATCACGGGCAGTCATTCAAATCGATATATCACGACAAATTGACTTTCGTTCCTGATGTCGCGATTTAGCGAACGGAGCTCTAGCCTAGCACTGAAACGTCAAGTCGGAAGTAAAGATGGCTTTACTATAGTATTAGTTATAGTGTTCATTCTCATCTCATTTTTCACTATCACCCAAACCATTAGGGGCCGATAACCTAGATGTTAGGCCCCTTAAAATAACAATTGTCATCATCATCAGATCTTGTTATTATTTTATTGCTCATTTATATTGATTGCTTTTCGCCAGGACTTGGTCTTCATTCCCGGAGTGCCTCTCAAGACGGAGCTGTCTGAAGATGAGACAGAGGTAATGTGCCCTCTCTGTTGGTTCACATAGAAAATGAGCACTTACAGTAGGCCAGCATTTCTCAGACTGTGGGTATTAGGAGGGTTGCAAGTTCTCTATAGAGAACTGTTGCGTAACCTTTCTTGACCATTGGTCTTAACTGTGCTGGAGTATAATAAGATTCCATGTTCCTGTGGTTACGTTGGCTATACAGGGTGATTCTTATTAACGTTTAAAACTCTCTGTAGCGACGTAGATGGCATTGAGACAAGTAATTTGATATAGGACACTTAGGGTCGCAAGTGTCCGGAAATACCTTCAAAGTGAACCACAACTGATAAACATATGACGTCATCAGGTGACGGCTACGCTCGAGTGATCAGGCTCTTACTCACACCAAAGCATACGTTGAATGTCATATCACTCTGGTTCCGTGTCTTTAGGTCAACAAACAATCTGCTTCCACTTGAAAGGAAAAGAGAGAGAACAAATAAAGCTGATGGATAGGCCCCCGATTTGTACCTCCAACGCCACGCACCCGAGTCGCACACGCAGACACGGAACCTGAGTGATATGACATTCAACGTTTGTTTTGGATGCTTTGGTGTGCGTAAGAGCCTGACCGCTCGAGCGTAGCCGTCACCTGATGACGTCATATGTTTATCAGTTGTGGTTCACTTTTAAGGTATTTCCGAACAGTTGCGACCCTAAGGGTCCTATATCAAATTACTTGTCTCAATGCCATATACGTCGCTATAGACATGGTGGCCACTACTCCTGGAAAACTCCTGGAAAATGATGAACAATTTGAAAACTCCTGGAAAATAGCCACTGTTAATTAATTATAAAATTCTTTCCAACCTAAATCATACTCCCGCTGCGGTTTTGGGTGAGCACTCTATCGTTAACGAAAGAAATTTCCTCAGCCTACCTGTTTCTGTGTGGGAGAACACTCGATAGTATTTTTGTAAAACATATTGAGATAGACAACTTCACCGCAATAAAATTGCAGGCAGCATTCTTTTTTTTAATGCGGATATTTCAGTCACAAAGCTTTTTTTAAAACAACAATTAAATCCTTTGTGTGTAGGCTTGCGTATCAATAACGCAATCACCACTAATTTTGTCAACATCTGTATAAGTAAACCAAACAAAACTGCTTCATTTTGGTCTTGAAGTAGGCAACCGATAAAGCCCCACCCCCGGGACTCGCGCTTATTTTTAAGTCTGGAAAAATGAGAATTACTCCTGGAAAACTCCTGAAAAATTGTTGATCGATTTGAGTGGCCACCATGTATAGAGAGTTTTAAACGTTAAAATTATGAATCGCCCTGTATATTGGACAGACATCTAGGAGAATGACAACAAGGGTCAATGAACATCGTAGGCATTTACGTCTTTGCCGACCAGAGAAGTCTGCAGTGGCTCAACATGCCATACAGAATGACCATCAACTTCTTTTTGATGAAACTTCTGTCATCTGTATGGAGCAACATTTCACAACTCTTATGATTTGGGAGGTGATTGAAATAAGTCAACAACCACACAACTTTGGTTGGTTGTTGGTTCCTTAGTTTAGGGGCTGCGACAACGCTGTCATGTAGCCCCGTGTACTTTGGGTGTGTGTAGAATCTGTCTGATAACCGGTGTTAATTGTGATGGCTTTATTAGTGTGTCTATCTGTTTTTTAATTCAAGGAAGGACTGCAACTTTGAATTTATCAAATAGTTCCTACTTTTGCCACCAAACGCCACCGTCAAGGACTACTGGGCCTTGTTCAGAACTTAGCTACTAGACGCCACCGCAGTCGGCTCTTGGCAACAAACGTAGGGACCTAATAGCATTATTTACATCTTAACCTATATAATTTAGCTTCACAAAGGTGTAATTAGTGGAAGGTTCTGAAACACTCTCACCTCCATGCTGGAGTTGATTTAACTTTTACTACCCCCATTAACACAAACCTACAGAATTAACTGCCTTTAAACACAGGCCACAATTGATTTTAACATAAATTTCCCGACTTTGAATGGGCGCCAAGGTTGACCTTATGGGCCTTCCTGAATAAAATAGAATAAATAACTGTTGCCCCGACTTGGAAACTCCTTTCCCCAGGCGTAGGGCATTTGGCATGCGTTCGCTGATGTTACCAGAATCAAGCAAGACAGGAATTTAAACACACACATGCATTTTAAAAGAAACAATATATTGGCTGTACTATACATCTATATACTGTACGCAACTTAAGATGAAATAATAGAAATAAACATATACTTACGTTCGCAGCAGACGTCAGTGGAAACGTAGCTGAAGCTCTTCCCCTATCCCCGAAGAAATATAAAATAAAAATAAAATAGAAGAAAGAAAAACGGGGAGATCGCAGTCTTGTTTGGCTTTCGCTGGGCCCAAATTTTAAAAGGCAAACCAGAAAGCAATCCCAAAAGAAAGGGGGAAAGCTAATTAAAATTAAACTACAGTAAAATCCAAAGATGAACAAATTTAAATCAGAGGCCGTGTAGGTCGTATTAACGTCACAAGTACGCTAATAAGACCGACAAACCGAAATATAGCAAAAACCAGACAAAACTCGAAGAAGGTTACTAAAATTAAAATAAGACGTGACGCAAAAGCAGAGATACTTAGGCAAAGATAAAATGTATTTAAATAAGAACCACAATGTACAACGATCCCAGAGATATTAAAAGCAAGAAGAGAAATGACCAACAAATTAAACACAAAATTAATTTACCGCAAGAAAAAATACAAATTAGGAAGAAAATCGAAAATATACTAAATTAAATTATATTAAAATGAAATAAAATAATATAAGTTAAGGTAACGTGTTCAAGGCAAGATGAAACGATGACTAAATGTAAGTATGTCGCAATTAAATAAAAAAGACAAAACTCAGAAACGACTACACTCTACGAAGTCAAGATACGTTCTAAAAATTTAGACAAAGCGTGTCAAAAGGGATGAACAAAATAGGAGGGGGGTACAATGGTTCAGAACGGGGTGGAGAGGGGTGAGAGGGAGGGGAGGAATGAGGAAGAAAGACGCGGAGGCACACGCAAGATCTAGTGAGTTACGAGAAAAATAGGAATTTAGACAAAAGGAAAAATTACATTAAATTATCGGCAAAGCCAAAAATATACTTTAAAAATTGAAAGTATGCGTAGGAGATAAGGGCACACAAAGACGACGAAGATATGTGATGCGCAAAATATGGGCATTCACAGACACAAGAATATCACAGGTTAGGTCACCAGCAAAATAGCAAAGGCGAGACCTCCTTTTGTGAACTCTTTAAGATAAAGAACAAAGCATTACGGGAAGCAAGAAAAATAATCTCCAATCCCGTTATGTTGTTCTACGATAAGATACACTCTGGATGACAGACCCAAAGATGCCCCCTACAAGGTAGGCAAACCCACCGTCAAGCACACCAGAGTAAAGCGAAGACAAGCCCACATACATGACTTTCAACCCTTAAAGTACAAAAACTACGTTATCAAAATAAATGAAAATAACACTATCATACAAAACAAAACTCACCAGCAATTACACGCACACAAAGGGCGGAGGGAAAATATCGGGAGGGGACAAGTACACGCGACCAAAAGAAAAATAACACAGAAAAAGAGTTTTAAATTACCGAAATATGAAACTGAACTACAGTAAAACAATTACTGATTACGACATACAGACACCTCGCCATGGTTTCACCTTGAACGCGGGCACTTTCCCTAGAATATCGGAATACGTCTAGCCTACTTGGCTGCAAGGAAGAAATGCCTCGAAACAAAGCAAATGACGACGCAACACAAAGGTAACTGCGTGCTAAAATTTGATTGGTCACGACCCCTTCCAAAATATAAATCACTGGCCAATAAGGGGACAAGATGCAGATATGTCCATATATGGTATTAAGACATCAGAGGGCTATTAATAGCTTCACAGCCAAGGTTTCACAAAGGCGTGCATTGATCACGTCAGATAAAAATGGCACAAAGGAGTAACTTATATATCTCATAAAAATGGCTCAAAATTCCCCCACTTCCTTGAAAAAAAAAAATGTTTACAAAAATACATACACAAAACATTTTTTTTGTATATATGGTATAAGATGCACTCTTGTTTCATTCATAAAATGGCTCGCAAGGAGAGAGTCTCATATCACACAAACACACGGAGTAGCTCACATTAGAGTTCCAAACTCTTTGCCTTTCACAGAGGCTTGGTATAGCACAAGTCCATCTCTTTGAAGTATACATCAAACGCACAAGCAGTTAAGTGAGTGAGGGGAATTTTGGCTAAGTAAACCTAGAAAAATGAAATTTAGGTGCAAAAACACAACGAATACAAAATCCGCTGCCTAAAATGCCAGCGAAGCAGTGCCCCATGAGAGAAGGTGGTACCGACCTTATCACACAAAACACTCAATTCACTAAACACGTTGGCAGCAAATTTTGACTAGGGAGAAAAAAAAATTAACATATAAGTTATGAGTTATCTCACAAGGAATAAAATTTTTCTGTTTTTGAAATTTCCGAAGAATAACGAGAAGTTGTAATCCAAAGGCCTGAAGATGAACAAGGGGGGAACCCAGGACCATTGCAGTTGTGGAGCACCCTGTATTTCCAATGGAATGTTCTGTCGTCACAACCATTGATAAAATGATATTACACAACTTGGATGCGGTGTGGGGTAAGGGAGAGAGAAAGAAAACAGCGCGCGATAACACAGGCGGACGGTTAAGAGATACTGAAAACAATCATGGACACACTAAACTAAAATAAACAGGCAGGGATCCTGTAAAAACATCAACACTGGGATCGCCGCGTCAAAACACTGAAAGAAATACATACTCTAGATAAACAAATAATTACACAGACACCACATCATTCATGGTATTTCTTAAGATTTGCTACATGAGAAACAGAAATGAGTTGAGGATCGTCATCAGAAATCATTTCCACAGTCACGTTGTTCAGGAACCTGGTTATGGTCCTTGGTTCGGACCACCGCAAACACAGTTTACTGGAGATGCCGGAAGCTGCGTTACTAATAGGGTGTAGTCGTACCAAAACCCTATTTCCTATCTGAAAATGAACAGGTTTTCTACGCTGGTTGTACCGTGCTGAGACCTTCTGTCTAGCCCGCTTAAGGCTAGCGACGGCGGAATCCCATTTCTCTTGAGTAGAGACGGTTCGAGACGGGATAGACAAATACTCGATATTCCAACGGAGCATCAGGGGATCAACAAGTTTACGGCCTATAAACAATTCCGCAGGTGTGGTTTGAATAGACGAATGAAACGAGGTATTAAAACCTAAGGTAAAATAATGCAAGTTAACATCCCAATTGGATTGTTCCACATTATGGAAGGCGGTTAGACAAACTTTCAGATTACGATGAAATCTCTCTACCTGATTGCCTTGTGGTCTGAATGGCGCCAATAACACGTGATTAATGCCCCAACTGAAGGTCATAGATTTGAAAGTTTTGGACTTGAAGATGGTAGCATTATCGGTAACAAGGAACTTGGGCGGGCCAAATATAGCAAAAATATGCTTACATAATAAATGGACCGTCCCTTTTGCAGAAATGTCCTTAACAGGAAGGAGCCAGACAAACTTAGAAAAACCGTCGATCACTGTCAAAATCGCCTGATGACCAGACCTAGA
Source organism: Meconema thalassinum (assembly GCA_946902985.2). Lineage (NCBI taxonomy): Eukaryota > Metazoa > Arthropoda > Insecta > Orthoptera > Tettigoniidae > Meconema > Meconema thalassinum. The sequence goes on from OX336388.2 coordinate 38,624,575, forward strand.
ACGTGTCATAGGACCGAATATGTCAATAAATAACCGTTCTCCAGGACGAGTAACAATATGAGCACTATGCAAACCTATCTGCGTATTTTGCGCTGGTTTAGAGCGTTGACAGGTGTGACATTTTTTTACAAAATCAAACACGTCTGGTTTGATCGTAGGCCAATAGAATTCAGAGTCAATTTTGCGTAAAGTACGGTACATTCCAACGTGTAAGCCTATAGCCGAAGAATGATAGTATGTTAAGAGCATATTACGAACATTCTCAGGGGCGAAAATTCTGAAGGAGTTTGAACCAGGGAGGAGACGGCCAATTACATCATTACGGACACAAAATTCACTCACAGTGGGGTCCTTGTTGGTAATTTTCTCACGGAGTTCACGACAATAAAGATCATCTGCCTGAAACTTACGTATATCTACGAAGGACCATGGACTAAACTGTAATAAAAACACATTTTCAGGCATTTCCTGAGGTGAAGTTTCGACAGAAGGAGGAACAATTTGACTAGGAGCGGAAATAGTGGAATCCTCGAACATGCGCGAGAGACAATCAGCCACAGAGTTTTCACTACCTTTCACGTGTACAATGTCGAACTTGAACGACGATAGTCTCAAAATCCACCGATTGATACGACCAAGTTTCTTTACATGCGACATGCTCCATCTCAGAGCTTCATTATCGGTGTAGACAGTGAAATGGCGATGTTCTAGGAAACTCCTGAATTTCTCGCAGCCAAAGACAACAGCAAGGGACTCTTTTTCAAAGATGGAATAGCGACGTTCATGTTCATTAAGCATGCGACTAGCAAAAGCTACAGGCGCAAACTTCCCGTCCACGTGTTGACTTAAAACGCTTGACACAGCTAGATCACTAGCGTCGCAATGGAGGAAGAACCTAGACTCGAAATCTGGAGCTTGCAACACAGGGGCAGATATAAGACTCTCTTTTAAAGTGTTAAAAGCTTTATCTTGCTCTGGACCCCATATAAATTTAGCGTTCTTCTTTTTGAGGGCATTCAATGGAGCCGAAATATCTGAGAAATGTCTGATAAACCTGGAATAAAACCCAAACATGCCCATGGCACGGCGTAGAGCTTTCACAGAGGTAGGCACCGGTAGATTCTTAATACATTCAACTCTATCAGGCATGACGCTAATACCGTTAGTCGACAGAACATGTCCTAAAAACTTGATCTGCGTGCGGGCCAAAGAGGTCTTTTCGGGATTGATAGTGAGTCCCGCTTTTCTGAGGCGAGAGAAAACTTCACGGAGATGAGTTACGTGCTCCTCGAAAGATGTGCTATAAACAACAAGGTCATCTAAATAATTGAAGACAAACTTAAATTTCAAGTCACCCAAGAGATCATCTAACACACGACTAAGAATTTGTGCTCCGACAGCGATACCCATAGGCAATCTATTGAATGTGAATAACCCAAAAGGTGTGGAAAAGGCGGTAAAATCACGGCTCTCGGCGTCCAACGGAATTTGATGATATGCGGAATTGAGATCAATAATAGAATAATAGTTAGCTCCATGAAAATGCTGAAAAGCGCTGTCGAGTGTAGGTAACGGAAAATTGTCGAAAACAACCTTCTTATTCAGCTTCCTGTAGTCGACAACTAATCTATATTCGCCGTCTTTCTTGGGAATCAGAAAAGCTGGAGAACCATACGCCGACTTGGAAGGAACGACTACTCCTTTATCTTGTAGCTCTTTGACATATTTTCTCATAGCCAACAGCTTTGGAGGTGAACATGCAAATGGCGGGGATCGAACCGGGACATTATCTGTGAGATCGATATGACATTCGTGACCTACCGCTGAACCTAATTTATCTGTGAGGACATCCGAGAATTCGTTCACCAAATCACTCAGCACATCACGCTCTTCCGAAAATAAAGACAGAGGCAGCTGGACAGAATGCACTGTGGACACTTCACTAACACGAGAGGTACATTCTTCGAACGGGAATTGTTTGTTGGAATGACACAGAAAGCTAAAGGAATTACTCGCAAAATCTAATTGTAAACCTGTTTTGCGCATGAAATCTGTCCCTAAAAGGACTTGGGTGGATAAATTATCAACTACGTGGAACTGGTGATCCCATGAAAAACCATGGATCTTGAGATGACATAAAACAGTACCGGTAACGTTGATAGTAGATGAACCAGCTGACACGAACTTTCGCTCACGTCCATCCTCGTGAGGACAGATGCGCAGCGCTGGAATTTGTTCCGCCACAGAGCGAAGGATAAAGCTCTCCGTGGCTCCAGAATCCAAAATGGCTTGAGTTGTGACATGATGAAAAGATAATGTGACCCAAGGTTGCGATACAGAAGCAAAACAAAGATAAGGATCGCGATACCTGCTTTTAGGGCTGCCCGACGGGTCGAACTCAGGACAGCACTTCAACAGTTTTCCTGGTTGAAATTACAATTTGGACAGGTCAATTTAGTCACATCTGACATCCCACAACCGTAGCAGAACTTACGGGATCTAGCGGCACATTCACGGAAGTTATGACCGTGATTGTTGCAATTCCAACATAAGATATTTGCGGAGACTCGTTTGGTATCTGGAGGATTATTGTGGACACGGGAGGTAGAATGAGTTTGGCTGGCAGCGTGACTATCACTTTGGACGTGATTTATGGGAGGACGAGAGGGGAGATTAAAAGAGACAGTCTTGTTTGAGATAACGGGACGGGCCACAGAAGTAAACGCATGCTGTGTGCTAGTCGCACAAGCTAGTTCAGGAAACATGACTTCGTGGGAAATAGGGGGTGGAATATAACTCAAACTCGACCGAGAATTGCTCTCATATTCGCGTCCATGTAGGATTATGTCCTCAATACAGCGTACCGAAATGCGACGTATGAAGTACTTATATATAGGATTTAAATTCCTATAAATAATTTCGAAAAGTTCCTGTGGGTGGAATGGCTGAGGCAAATTGGCTGTGAGGAGGCGTACAGCCGTGACATAATCGTCAATCTTCTCGGAGGGGCCCTGAGTTCGAGCGTAGATTTCCTGTTTCAAAGCATACGCGAAATCTTGGGGAGTGAAACGGGCTTTTATGTTGCACACAAATTCGTTCCATGAAGTGTAATGGAATGGTGACACCCTGTACCACTGCAACGCTTTACCAGAAAGTAAAATTGGTAGGCAACGAACTATCTTATCGGGACTTATGTCATGGCACTGACACAGTTCCTCAATCCTCTGAATGAACCAAAAAACTGAAGATGTGTTATTCTCCCCGGAAAAAGTAAGATTCCACCTGCTCACAATGGATGCAACGTTGTCAGAATGACCACCACTGGTAGGATTAGAAACGTAGCCACTAGACAACGGGTCAAACATAAGTAAGTCCTTCGGTACACTAAAAAATTGGGGTTCTGGAATAGCCTTACTTGAAGAAATAGGTGCAGTCAACGACTCAAAATTATAGGACGGTAAACGAACTTCCTGCTTAATAGATTTATCCATGACGAAAAATATTAAAAACACAGCACGGTACACACCAACGAGATAAGAAAAAGGACTACAAAGACTACTAATTTCAAACTACTTCAAAAATATAAAAGGTATCTAAACAGTATTACAAGAAGAAATAAATAAGTGCACATCACATTACCGTCAGATGTTGCTTTCCCACGTGGTAATTTACTCACGGGCACCAAGTCGTCATCCTCACACGAAACATACTGTTTGCGGCTGTGTGTTTTTCAAATGTTGATAGACCATACCAGACCTTTCCCTTCTTTCATGAAATTCTCAGCACCTTAAAACTCAGAAAGACAACATTATACTATAGGTACGAAAAGGATGGAAACGTTTCACAATGCAATTCAGCTCGAAGTCTCAGGAACGATCAGCTGGAAAAAAATTGTTAAATTAGAAAGGTGATTTTGTCTCAAAACCATGCTCTGCTACCATTTGTACGCAACTTAAGATGAAATAATAGAAATAAACATATACTTACGTACGCAGCAGACGTCAGTGGAAACGTAGCTGAAGCTCTTCCCCTATCCCCGAAGAAATATAAAATAAAAATAAAATAGAAGAAAGAAAAACGGGGAGATCGCAGTCTTGTTTGGCTTTCGCTGGGCCCAAATTTTAAAAGGCAAACCAGAAAGCAATCCCAAAAGAAAGGGGGAAAGCTAATTAAAATTAAACTACAGTAAAATCCAAAGATGAACAAATTTAAATCAGAGGCCGTGTAGGTCGTATTAACGTCACAAGTACGCTAATAAGACCGACAAACCGAAATATAGCAAAAACCAGACAAAACTCGAAGAAGGTTACTAAAATTAAAATAAGACGTGACGCAAAAGCAGAGATACTTAGGCAAAGATAAAATGTATTTAAATAAGAACCACAATGTACAACGATCCCAGAGATATTAAAAGCAAGAAGAGAAATGACCAACAAATTAAACACAAAATTAATTTACCGCAAGAAAAAATACAAATTAGGAAGAAAATCGAAAATATACTAAATTAAATTATATTAAAATGAAATAAAATAATATAAGTTAAGGTAACGTGTTCAAGGCAAGATGAAACGATGACTAAATGTAAGTATGTCGCAATTAAATAAAAAAGACAAAACTCAGAAACGACTACACTCTACGAAGTCAAGATACGTTCTAAAAATTTAGACAAAGCGTGTCAAAAGGGATGAACAAAATAGGAGGGGGGTACAATGGTTCAGAACGGGGTGGAGAGGGGTGAGAGGGAGGGGAGGAATGAGGAAGAAAGACGCGGAGGCACATGCAAGATCTAGTGAGTTACGAGAAAAATAGGAATTTAGACAAAAGGAAAAATTACATTAAATTATCGGCAAAGCCAAAAATATACTTTAAAAATTGAAAGTATGCGTAGGAGATAAGGGCACACAAAGACGACGAAGATATGTGATGCGCAAAATATGGGCATTCACAGACACAAGAATATCACAGGTTAGGTCACCAGCAAAATAGCAAAGGCGAGACCTCCTTTTGTGAACTCTTTAAGATAAAGAACAAAGCATTACGGGAAGCAAGAAAAATAATCTCCAATCCCGTTATGTTGTTCTACGATAAGATACACTCTGGATGACAGACCCAAAGATGCCCCCTACAAGGTAGGCAAACCCACCGTCAAGCACACCAGAGTAAAGCGAAGACAAGCCCACATACATGACTTTCAACCCTTAAAGTACAAAAACTACGTTATCAAAATAAATGAAAATAACACTATCATACAAAACAAAACTCACCAGCAATTACACGCACACAAAGGGCGGAGGGAAAATATCGGGAGGGGACAAGTACACGCGACCAAAAGAAAAATAACACAGAAAAAGAGTTTTAAATTACCGAAATATGAAACTGAACTACAGTAAAACAATTACTGATTACGACATACAGACACCTCGCCATGGTTTCACCTTGAACGCGGGCACTTTCCCTAGAATATCGGAATACGTCTAGCCTACTTGGCTGCAAGGAAGAAATGCCTCGAAACAAAGCAAATGACGACGCAACACAAAGGTAACTGCGTGCTAAAATTTGATTGGTCACGACCCCTTCCAAAATATAAATCACTGGCCAATAAGGGGACAAGATGCAGATATGTCCATATATGGTATTAAGACATCAGAGGGCTATTAATAGCTTCACAGCCAAGGTTTCACAAAGGCGTGCATTGATCACGTCAGATAAAAATGGCACAAAGGAGTAACTTATATATCTCATAAAAATGGCTCAATACATAATATACAACGCGAAAATACCCTTCAATACACTTGTAATAATTTTTGTACAGTACCTTTGTTCACTGAATTTATGCTCCTTGAGCAACAAAACACTTGCGATCATTACAGACCTTAGGCATATCAGCCCCCTATGCATATTTCACTTGTACACAAATCTACACTCGTCAGACGTTCACGCATATCATCCGCCTATTCTTTTGCACTTTGCACAGTTTGAGCACAAATCTACACTCGCCAGACTTGTTGATTTCAACGCCATGACATCCTCCCATGACTTCCACAACAGATGTTGAAGTGAGTTTATGATTCTCCTTTTGGGTGTGATGGAATCAGCAACCCATGGTTTATGAACTTAACCATGTTGAAAATATGTAGTCATCCAATAGCACAAAGCTCAGTGGATGGCTAATTACAGTCTCTGCTGTTCGATTACCGGACCATGCCAGATAAATCGACCCTGGGCGCAAGAAGACCTGATCTCTAGCTGTTCGTTACGGAAACCATGTCACGTAAAACGATCCTGAGCGCTAGTAGATCTGGACTCTGCCAATAAAGCAATAAGAAGACTTCTGAACCCTCAACACGCCATTATAAACACTGGCGAACGAATACATAACACCACCGTACTGCTGGAACTACTTACTGTGCGCCGCGCTCCTAGCGGAATATCCGTGGCAACACATGAACATTTGACAGTTGTAATTCACTCTGACGTCACTCAGCAGTTTTCCACTCGAAGTTCATACGAGTTCATGCTATTTATAGCCTAGGAATTCACTGAACTTGCCACAACAAGTCGAATTACTGCCTGACTTTTCCGGGTATGTAACTTTCCAGTCCTCAAAAATACTGATATATCGTACCTTATATTATAGCCAGGAATTGAAAATGTAACATTATTAGTTAAAAATAAAATCATTAGCCCCAAACCAAAATGAAATAATGCCTCTACTCAAAACAATACAGTCTTATAATGATATCCTTGTTCCCAAAACGTAATAAATCGCAAAAACCCCCACGAAGCAAAAACCCGAGGGTGAGTTAATGTAACTGAATAAATTCGGTTACAGTTCTTTAAAATGCCATAAATCTATGACATGGGACCGCCGGCTTTACTTCCCCTCCGAAGGAAGGCATACTCAGGGATTTTTAACGCTCTTAAAAAAGCCGACGACTTTGGCCGGGTTTGATTCTTCAACCTTGGGCATAGAAGCTCAGCATGCTACCAACTACGCCACCGAAGCCGCTTCCACACAACTTGAATCGAGGTGATGGTTATCTCTTGAGTAAATGATGGCTGCCCTCTCTAGTTTCATTACCAACATCTTCTTGGTCTCAGGAGGGTAAGTATGGCTTCCTATCTTATACAGTCAAACTTGGATTACTCGAATTCGTGGATAACTCAAAGTTTTTCTCCGGTCCCTTGAATTTCCTATACTGACATTGAAAAAAAATCGTGGATAATTCGAAGTTTTGATTCCGGAAGTCATAAAGATTTGATTGGCTGAAACAGGTTTTGTCAGTTTCAAGCCTAGTCCCAGTTTGATTTTCGGTTCCGCTCAAGGTCAGTAAGCGTATCTCTCTTTCTCTCTCGCTTTATCGCTTTCCCCCTCTTGCTTCGACAATGCCTCGGAAGGGAAGCAGACTTCGTAGGTCAATTTCGGTGTTCGTGGACGATTGGCGAAGTTCGGGTAGCGTTTCTTCCCCCTTCCCTGCTTCGTCAGTGTGCGGCGAGTCTTCGAGCCGGTAGCATCGTGTCTTAACAGGCAAGTGAGCGTTTGGTTACAATCACAGCAAGTGAGCCGGATTTAAGTGCAAATTTCTTTGTTTGTAGGTTAGCATGTCTCTTTCAAAACCAAGTCGCTCAACATCGGGCCCAAAGCTGAAGACATTGACGCTACCTGAGAAGATTAAAGTCATTAAAAAGCATCCAATAAAATGATTTGATGTTTTAAAGGGTCGTTTTCCATTATTATACACCCAACCCCCTCCCAAACGACTGTTTTGGATAACTCGAAGTTTCTTTCGGTCCCGTGAGCTTCGAGTTATCCAAGTTCAATCAAAAGTTCTCAAAAGAGAAACAAAATGAATATTGTCCGTCGAGCCATTATAATTACCACTAAAAGTGATAAAAATGTCCAGCATAACTCAACACATTCCTAGTGTTTCGCCCAGTGGCGGATCCAGAGGGGGGCACCAGGGGCAATGTCCCCCCCAAAAAAAACCAGTTGTTTGCTACATTGATATTGCCGATAAAAATGATTGTCTCTCCAAACTGCACTGCAAGTAAAATCTTTGCTGTACTGCCTACATTCATGTGGTCAATGTTTGCTATCATATAGTGTGTAATGGCAACACTGTTAATATAATCGCTACATCGCCAGTGTTGCAAGTGCAGAGAGATCTCTTAGCAGCCTGCAACTTGGTAAATCATAGCTACGAACGCGAATGACAGAGGAAAGGTTGAATGGCTTGTGTCTGTTATTTGTTCACCGTGATATAAATGTTGACGTTGAAAAAGTTTTAGAACGTTTCTCTAAAGGGGGTAAACGAATGATCGCCTGGAGTTTATTTTGTAATAGGCATGTATGTTGCCTAGGATAGTCACCAAATAGAATCCCAATCAGTATTCAATACAATTGTTTCTTGTATTTATATTTATGTGACTAGTAGTGACTCAGTGACCGACAATGTTGGTACTATGTACATATCTTGTAACATTTGTGTAGTAGGCTTTTATATTGTCTTCAGATAGTCACTATGATTGCAAATGTTTTTAATACATATATGACTGTGTAATGTGCATTAAAATGTGGAAATGTACATATTCTGTAGAATTAAAAAATCTTTTTTTACATAATGACAATGACTTGAAACTGAAACCAATCAACCATTTTACTATAATGAATTTCTTGTAGAATTATAAAATCTGGTGGTTGGATGTTATGTGTAGTGTGTGTAGATTAAATAAATTTAGTAATTCTATTACATATTTTCTGTAGCTACTCTGGATCCGCCACTGGTTTCGCCCCAACGTGCCAATTGGGCTCTTCAGTTGGTAAAGGCACACCTGAGATGGCCAATGCAAGACGCCTCGCCACATGTGTGGCCACGTCACGAGCATGCCAGTGCACCACCGGAGTCAAGAACTCCACTTCCAAAAGCAATAAACCTCAGTGTGTACCTGCTACTCGTCTTGGTAGGTGTGCCTTTACCAACTGAAGAGCCCAATTGGCACGCTGGGGCGAAATACTAGCAATGTGTTGAGTTATGCTGGACATTTTTATCAATTTTAGTGGTAATTATCCAAGTTCGACTGGAGGCTACATGCCATTGTTTACTCATTCCTTCTTTCTTTCTTTCTTTCTTTCTTGACAAACCTTGATAAAGGGACTTGACACATACTAAAAACTTGATGCTGACTTCCTTATTGTGGTCTAATGATTGAACTTTCCTATCTTCAATGCCCGAGACACTTATCAGAGAAATGCCTCTAATTGTTGTAATCTTTCCTGTTATGTTTTAACTAGGGCTCGGATCGATATGCTCGAAAACCATGTGTTTTATGATCGATAGATATGCTCGGAAAAAAACACTATATGCGGTTAAATATGCAGAATATGCTCGAAAAACACCGTTAAAAACTATAGAAAGGAAAGTGAAACGAAAAAACCAATAACATATCTTTATATACGGGCTTTATTGTCTAATTGTATGTATGATACACAGCAATATACTCACATTCAAGTTTCAAGTATATATAGAGAAGTTTTCTTATAAAAGTTACAGTTTAAAAGTTCATTTACAAAATGTTCAGAATTAGGCGAGTCAATGAAGTAGATCTGCATTGGTCTGTACAACAAGAATTTTTTCTATGTTTTCAGTTTTGAATGATTTTCTTAAATCAGTCAATAAAAGTTTCAATGACGAGAACGACCTCACAAAAGGTTAAAAACCTGCGGTTTTATTATTCGCACGAATAGGCTTTTCAATAATTATTTCTGTTTTCGAACCTTAAGGATGGTCAGGGCCCGAATTCAGGCGGGGGGGGGGGAATTCGAAGGAAAACAAACTATTTAGACAAAAACCACAAGAATATGCATTTATATGCTTCTATTCTGAAAACCGCGGTTTTATGCATTTATATGCTCGATAAATTTCAATTCTGTTGGTCCCAGAGAGGTGAATATACCACCGAAATATATGCAAATATGCTCGAATCCGAGCCCTAGTTATAACGATTCATTTTGGTTAATTTTAAGGTTAGTAGCATGGCCACCTCTTACTGGCATTGCAAAGAGTCTAGCCTTGGGCTATGGCATTCTTTGTAATGTCCTAGTAATGGGTGGTAGGGGGCCTTGCTCTTCTGAGTTTCATATCTGCATAGATAATTCTTTTTATGATAGTCAATTGTTTTGATGCTAGTTTTGTTGTAAAAATTTTGGAAGTCTGTTGAGTTTATGCTATCAAGAATGGAAGGGGTTATGTTGGAGAATGTAGAGGATCTGTGATGTGGAAATGGATGATATGCTAGGACTATAGAGATGTTAAATGATGGATTGGGAATCACATATTACAAGGAGTTCATATGAAAATATAAGATTATAAAAAGATTTCCTTTTGTGTAATACAACCACCACCCCGAATTGAATTTAGTACTGTAACGACGTTTCATATGCCTTTGCGCAGTTCAAAGGTACCTTTCCTAAATCCCTTGCCATTTTGATTATCCTATGCAACCATTTCATCCTTGGCTTCCTACTGGGCTATCTGGCCAAATTGTGATATTGTAGTCTGTTTATCTTCCTCGGTCGTGTTCCTGTCCTCATTTCACATTACAAGATAATTATGTCTCCATGTGCATTTAGCAGCTTTTCAATGTATTCTTGGCATCTTCCCAGCGTTTCCTTGGGACCCAGAATTATCCATATCACTACTCATTTCTAAGATCGTCGTACCTCATGAAATTGTCATCTTGGCCGACACTCCTGAGGATTTGAATGAGTTCTTGAATGGTATGGACTCCGTCTTGAGGAAAGAATTCATGATGAAAATTAATAGGCCTAAATGTAAAACAAAAATATTGGAATGCAGCCGAAATAAATAAGAAACCTCTATGGACATCAAATTGGCAGGTGAAAAACTAAAGGAAGTAGGAGACTTCTGTTACTTAGGAAGCAAAATAACCAGTGATGGACGAAGCAAAGAGGATATAAAAAATAGGTTGGCTCAGGCAAGGAAAGCATTTCTACAAAAAAGGAATCTGTTGACATCGAATATAGATTTAGGTATTAGGAAGTCATTTTTGAAAGCCTTTGGAGTGTGGCGCTCTATGGAAGTGAAACTTGGACTATTGGTGCAGCAGAAAAGAGAAGAATTGAGGCATTTGAAATGTGGTGTTACAGGAGAATGATGAAGATCAGATGGGTAGATAGGGTGACAAACGAAGAGGTATTAAGACAAGTGGGAGAGGAGACATGTTTCTGGCGACTGCTAATGAAGAGAAGAGATAGGTTGGTAGGACACATACTAAGACACCCAGGAATAGCAAGCTTAGTTATGGAAGGAAGGGTCGAGGACAAGAACTGTAGGGGTAGACCAAGGTTAGAATATGTTAAACAGATTGCCTCGGACGCAGGGTGTGGTAGCTATGTAGAGATGAATCAATTAGCTCAGGACAGGGAGGCATGGAGAGCTGCATCAAACCAGTCAAAACACTGAAGCCTCAAACAACAACGTACCTCATGTCAAGGGAAGACCCTCCACTTTGTAACTGGAGTGCTGTTTTCACCGTGACACACAAAGAATACAAAGAAACATTGGTCTTGCTTAGTGGCTGTTGCTTCAGAGTAGATTAGGGCTCGTTTACATTTTGTATGATAAACAATAACATTGACCATCATAGGTAATGTAAGATATTTTCATACCTGCCAATTCTCCCGATTTAGGCGGGAGATTCCCGATTTTACATAATTTCTCCCGTACTCCCGCTTATAATCTCCTGATTGTTTAAACATTCGCGCGTAATTTCGGACTGAAAGTGTGAGATGACAAACTTCAGTCATCCATTGATCAGGTCGATTTTACGTGTGTTGAAGTGTGTTTCAATACCGCAGTTTCGCTTCGTATCGACAATTTATCGATATTTTAGTTGGATTTGAATTTTTTGAAATAGTCGATAACTCGATGGTTAATTCAGCGCGTTTTTTCATAATAGCCTGTGGGTGAGAGGTAGTTGTAGGCTGTGGAATATTGTATCTGTTTAACACGTGAAATTATTTGTGTATAAATTAGATGTTGGCATTAATATGCCGGTAGGCTATTGTAATTTTTTGAAGTGATTTTGTCGGTTCCTCATTAATAGGCACTCATTAATAGGCAATGTCGAAGAAATATGATTAGATATCGCTCGTCTTCAAAATCTCCCAATTTTTCAGTTTGAAAGGTTGGCAGGTATTTATTTTCTTTATTGATGTATAGATAACTCTTAAAATATTACGCCTGTACAATACATGAAACATCTATTCAATTGTACAGGGTGTCCGAGAAGTCCCCGTACCTCTTCGTCAAAACATTACACTGTATAGTGGAGTACTTGTATCCAGGGGATCTGTATGTGCACCATCATGCCTTACACAGCGTTCTATCCGTCTCCAAGTTCTCATTGATATCCTGCGGAGCATCTCAGAAGTTATGGTACGAAAGGCTTCCTCCACACTTGGGCGCAATTCTTCATTAGTCGTGTACCGACGTTGAGCCACATGGGACTTGATTATTCCCCATAATGAGTTGTCTGGCATGGAAAGGTCTGGGCTTCGTGGTGGCCATTTCAATGGGGCTGGAGATGTTGGTAAGCCACTGCCAATCCAACGACTGCAACTCGTTACTCCATGTCATTATCAGATAATTCACTGACATGCATCGGTCTAAATCCTCTGCTGGTGAACCTGTTTGCATTGGCAGCTGCCTGGTGCAGGCCTTATTAAGCGTCTTATCATGTATAATGTTGTTGCAGGTGGAAGACAAGGTGAAACTGGAGTGCTCTGTTGAGGAAAATGATATCCACCTCATGAGTAATGTCGTCGCTGATGCAAGGTAAGTTAATATATCTTTGAGTTGGACCAGTTCCATACAATAGCATATTTTGGCCATTTCTAAATATACTGTAGTGCAGGGGTGCTATCAATATAAAGTTCAAATCCTGGTAAAGTTCCTGAAAAATCTGTGAATATCCGCAAAAATTATGAATTTACGAAGAAAGAAAAAGGACACACACAAACACGAACATTAATGAAAAATCACAATTTAAAAAAATCCATTACCATTATTTGAGATGTTTTAGCTCACTGCTCCTTTAAAGCAACTCTCTGTTTTTCTTATTTCTTCTTCTTCATCTTGCACAGTTTCCAGCCACTGGCCGGGTCTGCTTGGAACATAAGCCTCTCTATCCTCCCACAGCCTTTCACTCCCCTCCTCTTTTCTGCACTCCTTCAAAGAACACAAGGTGGTGTTGAGCAGTGAAGATCTCATGTCATGCCTTCTGTTGGTAGAATTGCAAATTGAAATACCAAAGTGTTGTGGATTATTATTCTCACAGTCTAGGCAAAGTGTTGATATTTTGATGCTTGTCATTGCTCGAGTTAATATTAATTTAATAAAATACGTTTGCAGAGCTGGGGATCGAATGTGGGCGTCCGTGGCGACAGCCAACAACGCTAACCACCACATCGCGAGGCGTAACCAATCACTGTCTTCCAGAGAGGAGAGTCCACAACTCCAAGTGGCTGCACCCAGACGAGGTAAGAGACCAAACAGATGAGATGTACTGACTCAGTGCTGTCTTGTGAGTATCTATCAGTAGCTCACACACTCATCCTCACTTTACAAGTGTTCAATCCCACAATGTCTTCATCCACTACAAGTTTTGCTTGTCATTAGTAAAATCATTGCATATTCTTGACTAGTGATTATGGATAGTAAATAACATACTTTATGGCCCCAGCGAGAGGTTTCCAAATACAGTGGGATCCTGTTCGTACGTTCCTCAGTAACACGTTTTCTCACTAATCGCGTCAAAATATAAAAGTCCCAAAGCACTAAATTGTATTTAAAATATTGCTTTAGCATGTTTTCGCACTCCCGGTTACTACGTTCAAATTAAGACGTTCTTCCGTTCAATATTTTGGCCAGCCCTTGCATATTTGTCAGTCCAGTTGGACTTCGGCGAAGGTTAAGTGATTGCGTAAGCTTGGCGCGGTAGCGATTGAGAGCTCGGCTCAGTTTAGCAGGGATTGTGCTTCCTGTAGTGTCATGTATACATTCAGTGACTATTGCTTGTCCTACAGTGCTCTTGGCTATTTTTATCTGGGCCTTATTTACATGTTTGCAATGGAGAAGAAGAACGTGAGGCAAATAACATTGAAAAACTACAATCCTTCAAGAAGAGGATCAGAATCTAAATATGAAGCGTGAGGATGTAGCGCGGAAGTTAAACATTCCTCCGTAAACTTTAAATACAATTCCTAGCAAACGTAAACTGATTACGACTGCTTTTGAAGAAGGGAAAAGTGCTCAAAGAAAACGTAATCGCCAGGGTCAGTTTCCAGAATTAGAAGAAGCTGTTCTAAAGTGGTTTGTGCAACTGCTTCAATGCAGATGATTTTTCTGAGAGTAGCAGGAGAGGTCACTTTCGAAAAGTACGTCTATGTTGATGACGATGTTCCAGTGTGTGAAACTATGACAATAGATGAAATTCTTGAAGAACAGAAGATGGAAAAAGCGTCAGTGCAGGATGAAAGTGATGACGAGCCAGTTCCCACGGTGGCAATGGACATAGTGAAGCGATACGTGTGTAGTTTTGAAGTTGATGACGAAGTACACCTAATGACTTTATTAAACAGGATGGACAGTACAATATTAAATTAAAACCAAGAAAGCAATCGACCATACAAATGTATTTCAAACCAGTGTAAGATGTATTATTAGGATTAAAGTTCATATACTGAACTGTGCTTACCATGGTGGGTCAGTGGTTAACGTGTCGGACTGCCAACCCCTAGCTTGCCTGTTCGCTCCTGGCCGTGGAAAATGATTTTTGAATGGTGACAAAAATCACTACACGCATGCCATACGATGTTGACATGTAAAAGAACTCATTTGAATTCAGTAGGCCGTGTTCATAATGGCAAAATTAATCTCTGCCAACACAAAGTTCCTCCTTTCTCTACTAGAAAGCGCTGTAGTGTCAAGGAGTTTAGATATCTAACCTCCTTGACTTTCATAGTGTTGTTATTTATTCCCCCTGTTAGTTACTGACAAACCTATGGTCATGTTGTCAACTATTTCTTAAGGTCGGCAATTTCACGTGCACGTCTATGACGCGTTTATTTAAAATTATTTTTACAAGTTGTAAATACAGTATAGCGTTTTCAGTAGTACGTTTTCCCGCTTTTTACGTCCAATTATTTCAGTCCCTTGAAAGTCTTACTAATGAAGTCCCACTGTATTGGTGTCTTTTGTTATCCCTCCTGTGAATGTGAGAGTAGTGTTAGGTTATGTAGCGAGCTGATATTTGGGGAAGAGGAACCACTTTCTTCTGGGAGACACACACTGTCTTTTAAAAACATCACGAGTATTTGAGGACTTATACTGTCCCAGTACTCGTGGCAAATGTGTAGCAGTCATTTACAAGCCTTATTGAAATGAAAATCCACAGCCTGCTTCCAGTCTCCGACCGGGTCAGGTATGGAATGAATGAAGCCCCCATCTAGCGGCGAGGATATGAACTGTGCCGGCTGCCGAGGCCTGACGCACATTTACAAGCCTTATTAAATAACATAAAGTTGATGGATTTTTCAAGAGTGTTAGGGGGATGATATGGAATAAAGATGTACCATAAAAATGTAAAGGAATCATCTACAAGACCTACTTTGTGCCAATTTTGACGTATGGTTCAGAAACATGGGTGATGAAGGAAAGGGACAAGAGTAAAATACGAGCAGTGGAGATGAAGTTCCAGAGGAGTAGAGTAGGAGTAAGGAATGAGAGAGTCAGTCAGGAACCATTGCAAGATAGACTAGAGCGATCTAGGCTACAATGGTATGGACATGTGAGGAGGATACTGAAGAAGATGTTTGGAATGGATATGACGGGAAGGAGGCCAAGGGGAAGACCAAGGGACAGATGTACAAGAGGAGTTAAGAAGAGTGTGGAGGAAAGGGGAGTGTGCTGGGACACAGTGAAAGACGAGAGATGGTGGATGGACAGGAAACGATGGAGAGGCTTATGTTCCAAGGAGACCCGACCAGCGGTCGGAAACTGCTCAAGATGATGAAGAAGCTTTGAGGTTGTTTTTGGACTTCGTGACATCACTGGTAATATGATGTACAGTATTAGGGAATAAGCAAAGATTTTGAGGATATGAATTTGTATGGATTAGGAACAGCTGGCCCCGTGGTGTTGGCGTAGCTTGCCTGCCTCTCACCCGGGTTCAATTCCCGGCTCTGCCAGGGATTTTAGAAACTGACTTGAGGGCTGGAACGGGGTGCACTCAGCCTCATGAGGACAATTGAGTAGCGTCTTGACAGTAAGGCAACACCCCGGTCACAAAAACCAAGATTAACGGCCGAGGGGACCACACGTCACGCCAATATCTGCAGGTGAAATGGTTGAGCAGCGGTCGCTTGGCAGGCCTAGGCTCTTCATGGGCTGTAAAAGGAAGATTGTAGTTTTACGTGACCGTGAATCTTGTGATTATGAGTCACGGGACCTCCTTTTTATGTGGAATCCGAACCACAGGACATGGCATTTCACTTCGAAAATCTCACATGCATTGACCGGGAATCGAACCTGGACCGCCTTGGTGAGAGGGATACAGCTAGACCGCTGAGCCACCACGCCCCCCCCTTCATGGGCTGTAGTGCCAGGGGTTATTTTTATTTATGATTTAGTAACACTTCTGTATGGCACAGTGGATTTCATTACAGGTAAGATATTTATTCATTTACTTTATTTGCAAATGGGGGTAATTCCCTGGTGGCAAATTGTACAATATTACAGGAAGTTCTTCTTCTTCTTCATTTCCCGTTTCCAGCTTCCTGGGTCGGGTTGTGAATCAAGGACCTCCAACGTTGCCTGTCTCTCCACCACTCCTCTCCCCCTTTAAGTACATCTTCAGGTTTTCCTCCCTTCTTCTCCACGCACTCCCACACTGTATCTGCCCATCTCTTTCGGGGCCTTCCGCGCAGTCTCTTCCCCGAAACCTTTTCCAGAAAAGCTTTCTTTGGCACTCTCTCCTCTCCCATTCTCATCATATGTCCATACCACTTTAACTTGGTTGTTTCTATCCTGTCCTGCAGCTTCAAGATTCCTGTCCTCCTTCTTATCTCCTCGTTTCTGATTTTATCTCTTCTGGTCTTCCCTTCTATACCTCTTAGGAATTTCATCTCCGCTGCTTGTATTCTACTCTCCTCTCTTTTTGTAGTGGTCCATGCTCCAGCTGCATATGTTAGTACGGGTCCATAATAGGTTGAATATAATACCTGCTTACATTTCTTTGGGTCATCTTGGTTCCACAGAATACCCCTAACACTCTGGTAGAAGCTGTTCGCTTGTTGTATTCTCTTTCCAATTTCCTCAGTAATCTTTCCATCTTCTGTGATCACACTTCCCAAGTACTTGAAACTTTTCACCACTTCTAGAATTTTTCCGTTCACTTCTATCTTTCCTCTTCCCTCCGTACTTCCCCTTGACATTACCATTGTCTTGCTCTTCTCTGTGCTAACTTTCATCCCAACAACAATATCAACCACACTTAATGTACACAAGTCGTGATTTGGGAATTACAGTAATTACATCGTAGTATTTACACAACATTTCAGTCTCCTCTTAAACACATCAATATATTTGGGGCAAGGCTCTAAGACTATGGCAGATAATGAGTTCCAATTATCAATACCACGGTTAATGAAATAATATTTCTCATAATAGAATGACGTGAAATAAACCATCTCCTCCTTTCTCCTTACCTCCCTCCCCCTTATCCTCTTGTCCATCGCAGCAAGCCTGCTCAGTCTGGCATCCCGAGACAACAGTTGGTAAGTTTTTATCATACATTTTTCAAAGAAACCCTTCCTATTTAGTGTCAATCCAAATTTCAATTACCGTATTTCCTCGCATAATCGTCACACTTGTTTAGCTTAAAATTCGTGGAAAAAAGCAGGGTGCGACGATTATGCGAAGAATATTTAAGTTCAAAGAATATAATGTATCATTATTTGCTGCACGGGCCAGTCATTCGTGTAGCGTGAGTCATAGCCTGCAGTCAGAGTCAGACTTCTTTTTTCTAATAAGGTCACGACAGGTTAAAGCTCGCGGAATGTACTGACGAAGCTGGCCGTTCACATTGCGGTTCATAGCCCGCAGGCATGAAGATGAGATTACTTTCTCCTAACGAGATCGTGCCAGATTAGGCCTATAGGCTTGCGGAATATGCGCTGGCCGTTCGTGTCGCGGTTCATAGCCCGCAGGCATAAAGACAAGGTTACGTTCTCCTGAAGGGATCACGTCAGATTAGGCCTATAAACTCGCGGAATGTGCGCTGGCCACTCGCGTCACAGTTCATAGCCCGCAGGCATAAAGGAGAGATTACTTTCTGCTGACAAGATCACGTCAGATTAGGCCTATAAGCTCGCGGAATGTGCGCTGGCCGCTCGCGTAACAGTTCATAGCCAGCAGGCATAAATACGAGATTACTTTCTCCTGACAAGATCACGCTTGCGGAAGGTGGTAAGTGACGAAGCTTGCCGCTCGCGTCACAGTTTATAGCCCGCAAGCATAAGGACGAGATATTTTTCTTGTGACAAAGTCGCGCCAGGTTATAAAGTCGTGGCAGCATGTGCAACTGACTGGCGCACAAATACGAATATTCTATGCGACGATTATGCGAAGAAATTTTATAAACTGAGAAATGAAATCCTTAGGAAAAGCAAGCGGGACAAAGAAAAATACTTATGTGATATATGTGATGAAATATACACCGATTTTAAAGCAAATAACTTAGAAAAAGCATATGGAAATATGAAGCAATTTTTGGTGAGAGGAAACAGAAGACATGTGGTATTAAAGATGAGAATGGACAATACCTGTATGAAGAGGGAAAGGTTGGGAAGAGATGGAAAGAATATCTAGAGAGACTCTATGGAGATGAAGTTATGAATAAGGAAGTAATAGAGGAAGAAGACCAGACAGATGCAGAGAATAGTGGTGACCAAATACACACATCAAAAAAAGTTTTGCATCACCTCGGTTCCCAGATCTCCGGCATATAGATGTTGACTGTGTATATTGTATCCAAGATACAGTCCCTTTGACTGTTCATAGATGTCACTAAAACTGCTCAAAGATGTAAACAACCATGCATGAGCAGGGCCTATTAGACGGAGGGGGTACGACAGCCGATCAGTTCCAGTCATTCCACCAGGACGAAGGTACGCTGCTCATGTTGTCTGTAGTTCTACCATGCCTAGAAGGTCAATACCGCAGTTCGATCGCGTCCGCATTGTTACTTTGTGTCAAGAAGGGCTCTCAACAAGGGAAGTTTCCAGGCGTCTCAGAGTGAACCAAAGCGATGTTGTTCGGACATGGAGGAGGTACAGAGATACAGGAACTGTCGATGACAGGCCTCGCTCAGGCCGCCCAAGGGCTACTACTGTAGTGGATGACCGCTACTTACGGATTGCCGCTCGGAGGAACCCTGACAGCAATGCCACCATGTTGAATAATGCGTTTCGTTCAGCCACAGGACGTCGTGTTTCAACTCAAACTGTGCGCAATAGGCTGCATGATGCGCAACTTCACTCCCGACGTCCATGGCGAGGTCCAGCTTTGCAACCCCGACACCATGCAGCGCGGTACAGATGGGCCCAACAACATGCTGAATGGACCCCACGGAATTGGCATCACGTTCTCTTCACCGATGAGTGTCGCATATGCCTTCAACCAGACAATCGTCGGAGACGTGTTTGGAGGCACCCTGGTCAGGCTGAACGTCTTAGACACACTGTCCAGCGAGTGCAGCAAGGTGGTGGTTCCCTGATGTTTTGGGGTGGCATTATGTGGGGCCGACGTACGCCACTGGTGGTCATGGAAGGCTCCGAAACTGCTTTACGATATCTGAATGACATCCTCCGACCCATAGTGCAACCATATCGGCAGAATATTGGAGAGGCATTTGTCTTCATGGACGACAATTCTCTACCTCATCGTGCACATCTTGTGAATGCGTTCCTTCAAGATAACGACATCGCTCGACTACAGTGGCCAGCATGTTCGCCAGACATGAACCCTATCGAACATGCCTGGGATATGTTGAAAAGGGCTGTTTATGGACGTCTTGACCCACCAACCACTCTGAGAGATTTACGCCGAATTGTCGTTGAGGAGTGGGACAATTTGGACCAACAGTGTCTTGATGAACTTGTGGATAGTATGCCACGGCGAATACAGGCATGCATCAATGCAAGAGGACGTGCTACTGGGTATTAGAGGTAGTGGTGTGTACTGCAATCTGGACCACAAATGCTGAAAGTCTAGCTGTATGATGGTACAACATGCAATGTGTGGGTCTCATGAGCAATAAAACGAGCTGAAATGTTGTTTGTGTTGATCTCTATTCCCTTTGTATTTAACGGTTCCGGAACTCTTGGAACCGAGGTGATGCAAAACTTTTTTTGATGTGTGTACTAAAATCGGAATTTCAAAGAGCACTGAAAGATTTAAAAGACAAAAAAGCACCAGGTGTACAAAAAAGCACCAGGTGTAGATAAAATCCCTGCAGAACTATTAAATAACTGCGGAGAAAAAGCTGAAGATGCAATGTATGGAATGATATGCAAAATGTATGAAACTGGAATAGTACCAACTGACTTTACTATGTGCATAATAATTCCAATTCCAAAGAAGGCCAGAGCACAAAATTGCAATCAATTTAGGACATTAAGCCTGACAACACATGCATCTAAAATTCTTGCACGTATTATACTTAGGAGAATAGAGAACAACCTTGATAACTACATTACAGATGACCAATTTGGATTCAGAAGGGGCATTAGAACAAGAGAAGCAATATTAACTCTACGACAAATACTTGAAAAGAGAAATAGAAAAGGAATACCAACATATCTGGCATTCGTGGATCTGGAGAAAGCTTTTGACAACGTGAATTGGAATATACTGTTCAAGTTACTAAAGAAAGTGGGAATCTCTTATAGAGATAGAAGAATAATACATAGTTTGTATAAGAATGAAAGGGGAATAATAAGATCTGGCAATAACCAGGAAGAGGTTGAAATAAGAAAAGGAGTACGACAAGGATGCTCGCTATCTCCTTACTTATTTAATTTGTATGTCCAAGATGCCATAAATAGGATAAGAGAAGAGATTCAAGTTGGAGTAAATATACATGGGGAAAAGATTGACATGCTCCGATTCACAGATGACATTGCTTTAACAACAGATAATGAAGATGATCTTCAACAGATACTTCATGCAATGAATAACATCCTTAAAAACGAATTTAACATGAAGATGAATAAAAATAAAACAAAAATACTCGTATGCAGTCGGAACCAGGAAGATCATAGAAGAGCACCAGCAATTTATATCGAGAATGATAGAATACAACATGTGAAGGAATTATTAGAGATATTATACATTTCAGGTTCCGTATTGACAGTAATCATTACTATTTTATAAAAAGTATAGTATTGACTAGGCGGAAATTGTAAGTTTTAATTTTAATGTGAAGGAATATAAGTATCTGGGAAGCTTGATAACGTATGATGGAACCAGCAAACGAGAAAGTTGGAGTAGAATTATTCAGGCAAAGAACGCCTTTTATAGAAAGAAGAATCTCTTCACATCCAGAAGTATAGACCTAAAAATAAGGAAAAGACTGTTGAAGACGTATGTGTGGAGTGTGGCTTTGTATGGTAGTGAGACCTGGACAATAGGGAAGTCAGAAGAGAGGAAGTTGATGGCTTTTGAGGCTTGGTGCTGGAGAAGAATGCTTAAGATCAGTTGGATACAACATATGACAAATGAAGAGGTATTCAGAAGTGCAGGAGAAAGTAGAAGCTTTATGAAGAGCCTGAAAACAAGAAGAGTAAATATGTTGGGACATATTCTCAGACATAATAGCCTGCCAGCAAGAGTCATCGAAGGGATGTTAGAAGGGAAAAACACTAGAGGAAGACCACCACTTGCATACATCACACAGATAATGACAGACACGAACACAATATCATATCGTGAATTGAAGAGGATGGCGGAGAATAGAGAAGATTGGCGAGTTGCTGCAAACCAGCCCCAGGGCTGTTAACTTAGGAGAGGGGGGATTTTAGTATTTGAGAATTGGGGTGCGGCGATTACGCGGTGGCGACGATTATGCGAGGAAATACGGTATTCTAGTTTAGATGTCCCGGTCGCGATCCCGATCCAGATTAAATTGGGACATCTAAACGCAACAGGATTACATTATCACGATCACGTTTCCCTCCAACAGGATGAGCCTGATCCCGTTCTCACAATTAGATAATCGTGTTTGTGGCCATTGCGATCGTCGGTGTGTTCTATCCCTCTACTTTGTGAGTGAAGTAGGCAGTGGAAATGATGGCCATTTTGGAGTTGCTTGTGTTTTGAAAGCGAGAACTATGTAATGTTGGCCATGATGGTTGTATTTATGTTGGTTGATATCAGATATATGAAGATTGAGAGAGACATGAAATGATGGATGGAGAACGAACATACCAGTATTTAAACTCGGAAAAATTCTTAGCTTTGGGGAAAGTCGTTAAGACGAATAATAAAATCATTGAATTATTGTCATAGACATAGAAGGGATTCCGACTGGACCAAATGACTCTGGACGAACAAAGAAGTATCTATGCAATAAATATCCTAGACCTGTGCATAAATGGTTTTTTTTCCCCACACCAAGAGTAGGCCTTGCCTGCACATCTCCTCAGGATTTGTGTAAAATTACATTAGCAGGTTGAATTCTATAAAAAGAATAACTGAAATACTTCACTGGAGGAAACAAACTACTGTAAATTTCTGCTTTAACACTTGGAATTCTAAAGTTGGCAGAACTTAGCGATGTCATCCTGTTTTACACGATTATCCTGTTGTTTCATGGTGGGACGTCTAAACATGTACCAATGACAAATGCTGTTGATTGCCATTTGACATTATCCAGATCAGAGATAATCAGGATTGCGACCGAGACGTCTAACCGGGTTTTAGATATTCTTTCGACGCCATAGTGTAAAACGGACACACTTTATTTCATCCTTTAGATAAGCTGAGATCCGTCGTGGCTTGAGAACATTTTATGTGAAAATAAGTACTGGCCCTTATTAAAAACATTCTTTTTACATCAGGTTTGTAATCTTTAAGGGCCTTATTTTTTGGTGAAATAGAACTGTTGATTTCGGTGTTAAAACTGACGCTATTTCAGTGGGTATTTCATGAAATAAATTGTCACAATGATCGATGTTTCTTCTGAAATCTTCCTTATACAATGAAACTTGGATAATTCGAACCTCAAGGGACCAGTAAAAAAATTTGAATTATCCAAAAATTCGAATTATGAAAGTTCTTTGAAAAGGGTAGAGAAAATATTCAAATTCAAATTTTTCGGTTCCCTTAACCTTTTTCGGCCTTTGCCACTCTCATTTTCATAACCGAGAATTTTGTCTTTATTTTTAGCCAATTTTCAATTTTGAAAAAAATAGGCTTACGATATCACCTTTTGTCCGTGTGTGTGTGTGTGATTCGTGTGTGTGTCCCCCCCCTAATAAAATCTAAACGGCTGGAGCGATTTCAATGAAACTCGGAAAGTTCATAGCACTATTCCCGGCGACCTCGACCGTGCCCTTCAAATTTTGTTACGACTCACCAATCCAACATGGCGGCTGTGCGAAATATTTCACCAGCATTCAATATCTCCGAAACTATTACCGATATTACCCTGACATTTTCTATGGTGATAGAGGGAACTACTATAAGTTCACTTATGTGACTTTTGAAAACCTGGTAACAACAAAACCAACATGGCGGCCAAGCGAATTTGCGACTTTTAAATGGACGTTTCTCGCGATTTGACCAACCAAACGCAATGAAACTTGGTACAGTATATGTTTATATACATTGTAATGCACCGACATCTAACTTCGTTCAATTGTTTACATAATCACAAGATGGCGGATGTGCGAAATATTTCACCGGCATTCTATATCCCTGAAACTATTAGCGGTAAACCCCTGAAATTTTGTACGGAGATAAAGGGCACTACTGGAATTCCATCTATAAGACTTTCAAAAACCGGTTAACTACAAAACGAACATGGCGGCCAAGCGAATTTGAAAATTTTAAATAGACCTTTCTCGCGATTTAATGTTCCAAGCGCACTGAAACCTGGCACAGGAAATATTTATACACATTGTAATCCACTGGTATCTAATTTAGTTCAATTGTTTACATAACCTCAAGATGGCGGCAGTGCGAATTTTAAAATTAAGATTTTATTTATTGTGATGTAGTCATGTGATCGAAGTGAAAGTTTGGATAATGAACCTACGCAATAATTTTCCCTTAATGGTACATGACTCAATGGCCTATACATTTAACAATCCAACATGGCGACCATCCGAAATATTTAGACGATACTGATTATCTACGAATCTATTTTAGCAATCAAACTGCATTTTTTAATGTTCATAGGGGCTATGAACTTAAGTTCACCTATAGGACTTTAAATAACCTGGTGATCACAAATCCAACATGGCGGTGACGCGAATTATAAATATTCACATGGACGTTTCTCGCAATTTAACCATCCGCGTGCAGTGAAACTTGGTACAGTAAATCCTTATACGAATGTTAATCCACTGGCATCTAATTTATTTCAATTGTTTCCATAACCTCAAGATGGCAGCTGTGAAAAATTTTAAACTCTCCTTGTTTTTTCTTGTGTCCTAACTATGCGATTGAAGTTTGAATACTACACGTTCACAATAATCTGCATGTAACAGTACATAACTCTAGGACCTACATATATAAAATCCAACATGGCGACCATCCGAAATATTTAGTCGGTTCCCATATCTACGAATCTATTACAGCAATCAAACTGAAATTGTGTATGTTGATAGTGGCAATTTACATAAGTAGGATATATGAAAATAGGCTGTATAGTTCTTCATGGAACTACTTGTTTAGGTATGTAGACAACGTGTTTGGAGGAATCCCGAAAGCCTTTGCAATTTCAGATTTTTTCCTTCATTCTCTTTTCCACTTCTTTAATCACTGCTATTTTCTCAGCAAAAGTCAAAGTTTTGTATGGAACCCGAGGCTTTCATAACGACATCTTAGTTCTGTACACACACTTTAAAACACAGGCAAAACCAAACTTCTAAACAACAACCACAAGTCTAATCAGACCACTCAGCACGCACTACCTGACAGGTGTAAGGAATGACACTTATGAGTTATGAGATGTGGATCGTTGCAAAACAATGGGAGGGGGAGGGGTTGGGCATTGACCTTGGAAGGAGGTGTGTTGTTAGTCGTGTAGGTAAAACCATCGAGTAGGGGCCGCATGCTAATGACATGTCTTTTTTTTCAGGAATTCCTGACCCAACTGTTTGGCTTCCGATTGGCTTTTTACACGTAAAATTCGAATTAACCACAATTTTTTTAGCATATAAAATGCTAGGGACCGAGAGAAAAATTCGAATTAAAGAAGATTTCGAATTATAGAAGTTCGAATTAAACACGTTCCACTGTAGTATGGGGTAAATCTTACAAATCATGTGATAAGGGGGTTTTTCTACTTCTTTTTGATGTGTAGAGTATTGCCGAATGTTATTTGCCACTTTAATGTTCATTTGCTTCTTTCTACTTCTTTTTATGCGTTTCTGAATCCTTGCAGTGTTTATCGCACGTGTCTTTTTGTTCCCACTGAATACGAACATTGGAGTATTTACACATTAGAATCTTTCTTGCAGCGTCAAACACACTGTTGTATTCCTCGGCCCTTGGGAAAACTGTTGTGACTTTAGTTTTTATACTTAAATGCTGGATGTTCGCCGATAAAGTTTTATCAGTCGCGAACTCGCACTGCTGTATCTACGACCACAACGCCATTGGATGTAATCGATAGCTTTAGAGATCGTGGAACTGAACACACATACTTCCGGTTTTGTGGGCTTTTGTGTAGAAAATATGCAGCACTATCAATCAGATGAGAAGGAAACCATGACGGTCAATTCCTCAGAAGCATTTAAACGTGCATTGGAGAGCTCTTTCGATAATATTTAGCATTTTTTGTACCACGTGGAGTATATTTCGTGATTATTTGTGCAAATCTCGCAATAAATCAGATTTTGTGATATTTCAAGAGTTCATTTTGCTAAAATATGCTACTTTACGTACCTAGAAGTCAAGAAAGAAGATATGAAAAAAGTTGGCTCGTATTGCTATTACCAAAATATAGGGCCCCTAGTAATCTTCAATCTAGTGACTAGTGTTATCAAGAATTCGCCAAATACCTGTAGTGCTCGTGATTTTAAACCCCAGAGTATTATTCCAAGACAGTAATAAATTAAGATGCTTATTAATTAAAACACTTTTTTTTAGAGTATGGCTTTTAGTGCCGGGAGTGTCCGAGGACATGTTCAGCTCACCAGTTTGTAGCTGCTTCTAGATGGACACCCATGGGGTGAGCTACAAGTACCGTCACTTGTGGAGCGTTGTATGAGGAGGAAAGTGTGAATGTAAGGACGAGGAGTTGGAAGGTAGTGGATGTGGCCTATTGACGTCAGAAAAGTTGGATGGCGCAGCCACGCGGTAAAATGTTGAAGCTGTAACATTGTGACTGGTGACGTTTATTTAGATGGTGAAGCATTGACGTCGTGATGGAAACAGAAAGAAATTTGTCAATTTCGAGGAGATACTGCTCTGTATACGGTTGCAAATCGTATAAAACGGGTACGAAATATCTTCACTACTTTCCTGTACAAAAAGTTCAGAGAGAAAGATGGGCTTCCGCGCTGTCAATTGGAAAACTTGTTACATGACAGTGTGCAGTCTGCATTTTTGTAAAGACGACTTCTTTCCACAGCGTAAGTACCGGTACTGTTGATTATTGATAGTTATTGTCTCTAATTTGTATTCACATGGATTTAGCTACATCAAAAATACTGATAAACTTGTAGCCTATTACTTCTGTGCCGTACCGGTACATAGAATGTAATCCGCTCTTCGTAAACTTATTTTAGGGGTTCTTCCGATTGACAATAGCCGAATAAAAATGCTGTTCCTGGCCTTAATTTGCCAGAGAATTTATATTCATGCCCTTGAACAGCAAGTATGTAGGTCAATATTTGCAATATTGAAGTATGATTTGGCTTAAATTGTTTTTTTTTTTTGGCAATGATCTCCCTACTGTTGAATTTAGTTAATTAAAATGAAAAATCTTAGTTTTAAGTACCGGTTTGGTGACCCATCATCCCAGGCAGGCCGGTAACACCTATACTACTCAGGCAGATAGGTCACTTAGTCGTAATTTTAAAGTTATAGTGATGTTATGTATACATATGCGGTAATGTAGCAGGAGACCGGATCGGCTTAGGCTATTCTAACTTTAATTAGTTCCCATTTGAGGGTTTTTCAGTTTTGAGTGCGAATAGTTGGTTTGAAAGTTGTACAACAGTAAGGAGAGTATGTTTTGTATAGGTTTTAATTGGTATTATGGTTTATGTCGAGCTGAGGAGTGAATTTGGTTTGGCTTAAAGTGTAGTTTTTGATCTGTTCCGTTTGCTTATGACAAGTTCAAATGGAGACTCCAGCTTTGTTAAATATCTGTATTTTAAATATTTACCGTAATTAAATATATTGATAAAGAGGATGCCTCCATTTTAACTTGCCTGTGGCAAGAGATTAATAAATTAATATTCTTGCCTTTGAACAGCAAGTATGTAGGTCAATATTTGCAATATTGAAGTATGATTTGAGCATCCCAAGTAACGCTTCTTTGAACCCAAAACATTCATGCAAATTCAGGGTTGCTTGATTCAATTTATTATCAGGGAGTCGTCCTTTGTGTTATGTGAGAGATATATATATATATATATATTGTGAAATTAATAAAAACATTGATACCGCTAGGCTCCCAAGTACAGGCTTCATATAGGCCTATGTAACAGCAGACAGTAAATTAACTATCTACATGTGGGTAATATTTTTAACTGGTAGTAATTAGGCACTGCATTTAAATTGATTATAAAAATATTTCTATCAATGAAAGGAAATATGTAGTATTTTGCCATCATAAATTAGAAGCCATAACAAGCGCACTCCCAATTACTTCACGTCACCATTTCGCCGCCATATTGCAAACAGCTGACCGTAAGCTCCTCCCCCGTTTCGGACGTCAATAGTTAGGGACCAATCCCGCCATTTGCCTGGATGGAAGATGGGAAACCACAGAAGACCATCTTCAAGGTTGCCGGCGGGGGGGATTCGAACCTCCTCGCCTCCCGGATGTGAGCGACTGCCAGCAGTCATTCCGTAACGACCACGGCTAACTCACCCGGTATTAAAACGAGTGAAACATACAAACTAAAATATAAGCCTGTTTTGAAGCCTTCAATTTTTTAATCCTCCGTTAGTGACGCGTGGTTTCACAGACCGACGTCATAAACGATTGCTCCTCCTTCTTTTTCCGTTGGAGTGAGCTAGCTGCGCATCAGGTTACCTTCATCAATTTCATTCTCGAGTATACTCGCCACTGCACAAGTTCGAATGATAACCGTACAGGTCAGTGGAAGTGTTTTCGGTCTCCCACACCGAGGTCACTAAGAGCGTATTTGTACCTTGAACACGCAAATGTTGTATACCATGACTGTCTTGAAGGTTAATTGTGTACTGATGCAAATTTTCTAACTTTAGATCTCAATCATGATTGTTTGTTTTCTTTTCAACAGAGTTTATCATTAGATATTTCGCTAATGTCACTTTTCATAACTCAGTTATAATTTCTCCTTATTATTGCTTATAGATTACTTAAGTGTATTTTAAATAAAGGTTAAGATGATAAAATACTTGTGTATCATACCCAAAAATATACTTTCAAAATAATGAAAAGTATGGAATTATTTAAGGCCGCTCTACTGGACCGACATCACTAAAGATGAGAGTAAAATTCACGTCACTATCGAAGCATCCATATACAATCCACTTGACAAATTTCTAATTACATAAGATAGTGTTTCTGGTTTGACTGCTCCAGTAATTAAATTGTAAAGGCTTTAATGTCTTCTAAATTTTGAGATGTGCTTGAGAAAAGTTTTTTGTCCACTTCGTGGTGTACTGGCTAGCGTTCTTGGCTGTCGGTCTGGGTTCGATTCCCACCTCGGCCATCCTGCAAGTGGTTTTCCATGGTCTTCCCACTGCTACTCCAGGAGAATGCCATGGCCACTGTCCCCCCCCCGAAGGGAGCGCAGGAGAGCCCCCCTTACTTGCCCAGAGTCTAGATTTTTTATGCTACCTGGAAGACTCCGGGAAAAGGGGGACTTGGGTAGAATACCCATGGAGTGGAAAGCTGGACGTACCCAAAGGGTGGTTTAGGGACGTGCTGGATTTTAGGAGAATCATGTTCTAACTTCAAAACAATAACAAATATATTTAAACAAAGGGGAGTACATAAGGTATTGGGGCGTGACATAAATTAAACACTTGGGGAAGAAAGAAGAGTTTTGGAGATTCCCCTTAAGCTGGCCGTACCGCGGGCATGGCAAACCCGTAAGAAATAAATTCTAGCGATTAATAAAACAAGGCTCGGGAGAGCGGAAACAAGTTACAACAACCTGCCAACCGAGGCAGTAAAGGGGTGGATAAACGTGGCATGAGGAACCAATGAAACTACTTTACAACACGACCACGTGTTCCCAAACTAGAGGCATAATTTATAAATATATCGGCCCGGGAGGGCTTACATGAATAACCGAAGGTTCTCAAGAAGGAGACTTGCTTAGCAGGCAAGCAATGACGAAGCAGAAGGCTTTAGGCCTAAAGGGCCTGGTACCACAAGGTACTTAAAACAATGGCATAGCCAGCCGACTACAATGAAAAGGTTATGTAGCCGAAAATTACATGAAAGGGAACCCCATCCAAAAATCACATCAATTTCAATAATATTTCAATTTTCACTTTAATAAAAGGTGTATTTGTCCATAAGAATTAAGAGGTTAGATACGTTATTTCAAAATAGTTAGGTTGGCGTCTTCAGCACGGCCGTTATGAATTACGACCGCCCACGCGTTTATAACTTAACGAAGCATTTTCTTAGCGTGCAATATCGCACCAAACTCAATATAATATGAGCGAATTATCTGCAGGAATTATAGATCAATATAAATGTGAAACAATTACTTTCGATGATCACGTGGTACCACAATGTTCGTGTCCAAATGTTCTAAGACGCTATGTTTCTTACCGCACAGAAACAGCAATATTTAAGAAAAGCAAACTCCATCGGGAGAAAGAAACAAATATAACTCAAGCTGCAAAATAATCATAATAGAAAGTACTGTACCTCAACTTTGGCCTCATGGCCTATATCAACCACAATGGCTGGCCGATCCGAGCGGCCAGCAAAACGAGTTCACTACTACATCGTTGCGGGTCTACAAGCAGAGTGGTCGCGTCAGTTAGGACGCACAGTTCATCTTAGCGCTTGGCGCATGCGCGCCAACACCAACCAATCAAGGCGCGCCATTTACCGCGGTTAGCAACACAACATATGTTCCAGAACTTTCGGGAACAATCTCGGTGCTTCTCGGCGCTTCCAAGGCCGGAAGTGATTGCAGAGCCGGAAATACATAGCTAGGCAGAGGGGGTATACGGCGGGAGTTTTATAATATTTGAAAGACCGAGTCAGTGGCCCAGCTCCCGGGGGAAGGCAACCCGGCGGGAGGGGGAGGGGTGGGGACAAAATTATTGTGGCAGTCGAAACGACTGGCACAGCCACCTCCTTTCCAATCCTATTCCCAATTTACAAATACACACCCAAAAACATGGGGCTATATGACCAAGATGTTGCAGCCCCTATGATAAGCAACAAAAATTGAGAAAAGTTTCATCTGTTTAATTGTTAGTTTCTTCTGTAAGAATTGAGTCATTATCATCATCTTGTACAGTTTCCAGTCCCAGGCTGGGTCTGTTTGGAACATAAGCCTCGCCACGTAGTCCTTTCTTCCCACCACCTCTCTGCTGTCACTCCAGTCCAGTCCTCGCCTCTCTTCTTGACACATTCCTCCACTCCTTTCGGCCATCAATCTTTTGGTCTTCCCCTTGATCGTTTCTTCTTCTGCATCTGCATCTCATGTATCCTCTTGGGAACCTTCTCCCATTCTCTTTAAGTGTCCACACCACCTCAGTCTTGATGTCTCAATCCTACCTTGCAAGGGCTCCTCTTCCACTATTTCCCTGACCTTTTCATTCCTCACCCTGTCTCTTCTTGTTACTCCGATCCTACTTCGCAGGAACTTCATTTCACTTGCCTGTATTCTGCTTATGTCTCTTTTCTTCATTATCCACGTTTCTGATGCATAGGTCAGTATCGGGATATAGTAGCTTCTGTATAACACTTCCTTGCTTTTTTGTGGGATATCTTTATTCCACACTAAGCTCCTAATGCTTCTGCCTGTCTGCCACGTTCCGTAATCTCTTTGTCATTTTCCTCCACTATACTTCCCAAGTACTTGAGACTTTCCACATTCTTCAGCTGTCCACCTGCAAGTGTTATCCCACTCATTGGTCTGTCCCTTTTCCTGGGGCACAGTAAACAGCAATAAATTAGGTGTTTTGCCTGGGCAGACCATGCAGGTAATATGTTGAGGGATATATGAAGCAAGTTAGGTGTCTTGATTTACCCCTTTTGTTTTAATATTTGCATCCAATAGACTTGTGTAAGATGCTTGAGGTACCAATCCCAGATAGAAATAGACAGAAATTCTTAAAAACAAAACAAAATATAAATAAATTGCAAGCTTTGTATAATAAAAGAATGGTTTGTGTTTCAGTGTTCTTTCTTCGAGGGGAGCCTCGCCGCACACTCAAGTGTGCTGTGTGCCCCAAGTTGTTCGCCAACAAGTCGTCCCTTCGGATTCACCAAGCAACGCACTCCACGGCAAGACCGTTTCCCTGCAAGAAGTGCGACAAGTCTTTCAGAACTGCCAAAAACCGTAACCGCCACGAGATTGTTCACTCGACAGATCGACCTTTCCGTTGCACCTTGTGTGGCCTGTGCTACAAGACGAATTATGTCCTCCAAGTGCACCTGCGGAATCATAAGGATGGGCTGCCCTTCCCTTGCGAGACGTGTGGGAAGAGCTACCGGACTGCCCAGCTGTTGGCGCAGCACGTACGCTCTCACACCGACGAGCGGCCCTTCATGTGCGCGACGTGTGGAAAGTGCTTTAAGGCCAACCATTATCTGGCTGACCACATACGCATCCATTCGGGAGACAAGCCGTACGAATGTAAGCTGTGTGGATGTCGCTTCCGATCTTCCAAGATGCGGTCCAGACACCTGAGCTTACGCCACGACGAGCGACAGTACGTCTGCCAGATCTGTAACAAGTGCTTCCGCTCCCGGGAGAGTCTGAAGTCGCACCGTGACGTGCACACGGAACTGAGGCGTCACAAGTGTATGGTTTGCACCAAGACCTACAGGTGAGGACGCCTCATGCTTCTCTAATTCATCATCATCATCATCATCATCATCATCATCATTATCATCTTGAGCAGTTTCCGACCACTGGTCGGGTCTGCATGGAACATAAGCCTCTCCATCGTTTCCTGTCCATCCACCATCTCTCGTCTTTCACTGTGTCCCAGCACACTCCTCTTTCCTCCACACTCTTAACTCCTTTTGTCCATCTGTCCCTTGGTCTTCCCCTTTGCCTCCTTCCCTTCATTTCCATTCCAAACATCTTCTTCGGTATCCTCTCCTCTCGCATCCTCCTCACATGTCCATACCATTGTAGCCTAGACAGCTCTATTCTATTTTGCAATGGTTCCTCTCTGACTCTCTCATTCCTTACTGTGTCCATTCTTGTCACTCCTACCCTACTCCTCTGGAACTTCATCTCCACTGCTCGTATTTTATTCTTGTCCCTTTCCTTCATCACCCATGTTTCTGAACCATACGTCAAAATTGGCACAAAGTAGGTCTTGTAGATGATTCCTTTACATTTTTGTGGTACATCTTTATTCCATATCATCCCCCTAACACTCTTGAAAAATCCATCTGCGCACCTTCCCCTTTCATTTATTTCCATCCTATTGCCTCCCTTTTCTTCAATTATGCTTCCCAAGTACTTGAAGCAACTGCTGTCCTCCATGTGTTATGCCCATATCCAGTCTGTTCTTCCTCCCCGTTGTGATGACCACTTCACTCTTTTGTGCTGAGAACTTCATCCCATATGATAACACTACCTTCTCCCACTCATCCAATTGCTCTTGTACTTCTTCCTCATCC
Source organism: Meconema thalassinum (assembly GCA_946902985.2). NCBI lineage: Eukaryota > Metazoa > Arthropoda > Insecta > Orthoptera > Tettigoniidae > Meconema > Meconema thalassinum. The sequence goes on from OX336388.2 coordinate 38,657,941, forward strand.
TCTCCCCATACCAGAAGGTCATCAGCAAACAACATTGCCTTCATTTTCCTTTCCCCAATGCTATTTACCACTTTTCGTATGATTTCATCCATCACCACTATAATTAGTGTTCTTAATTACAAGAAAAATTATTACAAGAATAAATATTTGCCATAATAGCAAATTGTTTAGATCCGTATTGATAGAATAATTAAAAAACACCTATGTTAAATATACGCCTAATCAATACTACCAAAAAAACACTTAAATGTCTATATTTTATAGACTATTTTGATGTGTACATGTTTCGAAACAACGATGGTTTCTTCTTCAGCACAATTAAGAGAAAACTTATCCTAAGGAGACTTAAACGAAGAAATGGATATCCTTATAATACGTTTTAAAGAGATAATTTAGAAAAAGCATTATCATCATCATCATCTTCATTTCCCATTTCCAGCTTCCTGGGTCGGGTTGTGAATTAAGGACCTCCATCGTTGCCTGTCTCTCCACCACTCCTCTCCTGATTTTAGTACATCTTCGGGTTTTCCTCCCTTCTTTTCTACACACTCCTACACTGTATCTGCCCATCTCTTCCGGGGCCTACCTCGTGGTCTCTTCCCTGTCATCTTTTCACAGAAAGTTTTCTTTGGTACTCTCTCCTCTCCCATTCTCATCATATGTCCATACCACTTTAATAATAATAATAATTCCTTAAAAATATCTATGAAAATTTTTAAATTATTAAATAATCTTTTGAAAATATATATGAAATATTGTTTTACAGACAATTACAGGGTTAGTCTTCTGAAAAAATATCTATGCAAATTTTTGTAAATGTTCCTCACCTAGTAAAATTATTGGTTATTATGGTTCCGCTGAATATAAACAGTATCTTCAAAAAAAAAAAAAAACTAGCAAAGCTTTAAAATAGTTGGACAACGGAGATTAACTTCGCATGTAGTCAAAACTTCAGGAACTGAAACAACCTTGATCGTACTAAGAGCACCAAGTCTTTATTCGATGTTCATTCAGTTCTAAAAGTTAAACATGTTGCTATTCTTGCTATTGACCATTTTATATCTCTTGTTATGACAATGTACAGGGTCTTTCATATAAAGTAAGAATGGCAAGCGGCAGTTTTGTTATTCGCTGCTACGATGGCCTTGACCGAGCTTGTCGCCATGGTCCCCTGCTGTGCTATTGAAAGCACGCCCATAGTACATACGAGGGCTTTTTTTTTGCAAGTTCCGATGGACTGTATAAAAATAATAGATTGACATACCAAACTGATTTTAACACTAAATGTTGCTTGTTTTATTCTTATGTCTCAACATAATCACCAATGCCCTCGGCAAAATATTCTGCCGCCACTGAGGTGAGTACGTCTGGTCAGTCTCCTGAAGTTTTTCCTTTTTGGCGAGGTGTTGCCGCCCAACCATATCTTCAATTCTCGAAAAAGGTGAAAACCATTCACGACCACACTGTACCAACGTTACGATAGACTTTTACAAAGAATTCAAGTGTGAAGTTTTGGACCATCTGCCGTTTAGTCCAAACCAGCACTGAATGATTTTCACCTCTTTCGAGAATCGAAGGTATGGTTAAGCGGCAACGCCTCGCCAAAAGGGAAACACTTCAGGAGACTGTCCAGATGTACCCACCTCAGTGGCGGCAGAATGTTTTGCCGAGGGCATTGGAAAGCTGGTGTAACGATACGACAAATGTTTCAATCGTTTTGGCGATTATGTTGAGACACGTCATTTCGCTCATTTCGCTCCGTCATTTCGCTCATATTGGCCCGTATTGACGCAAATTGAATTCAGTAAAGTTTATTATATTCCGCCCTATTCAATACAATTCAAAGACTTAGTTCATGGAAAACTATGATGATACATGTTTCGGGAACGTATGGTCCCTTCTTCAGTCCTTATATTGACCTAATTTAACATTTGAACATCATAAGACTTTCATTATGTTGAGACATACGAATAAAACAAGCAAACATTTAGTAGTAAAATCAGTTTGGTATGTCAATCTGTTATTTATATACGACCCTCGTATGTAGGCCCTACTATGCGCGCGCTTTCAATAGTACAGCAGGGGGCCATGGCGCGGCACAAGCTCGGCCAAAGCCACCGTAGCAGCGAATAACAAAAGTGCCGCTTGCCATTCTTATTTTATATGAAAGACCCTGTACATCAGCAAGCCATAAATATTCCATACGATGTTCATATGAGCCAATATGTAGCGGCATCTCGAACCTCGAAAACATCAAATTCTGAGCATCAGATCATCATCTCGCTGCTACGCCTTCTGTCTCGCATGCCAACTACACTGTGATGTTTATTGTACGAATATTTAATAGAAATGCCAAAATATTTATAGATCATTCACAATCCTAAAACATGCGATCATAATTACCATGAGTGGTAACGTTAATGCCAGTAAGTGGAAACGTTTTTCTGATTCTGTCAAACTATTTCAGACGCAGTGAAAGCGAAATTAGGCCTGCCCCACCACGCCGGTACTTCCCGTCATCGTGAAAGATTTATATCAGACTAATATTGTATGATGGTCCATAATTGTATCTTTTAAACCTGAATAATACATTTTCAGTTTTTAAATGTATTTTTGAGGGGGTTGGCATTTATAGTTATTCATGGATATCTTGATACGCTATTAATTTTTGAGATATGCACATATAATACCCAACTCAATACCCCAAAAAGCGGGTAAATACGAAGGCCATACCGAAAGTCGTGAACTACATTATTTCTTTAATCACAATCCTTTAATATAGAATAACCAAGCACCACAGTGCAATCTTACGTCTTTCCAGAACATGTGGTGGTATTCTGATTCACGTGACCACCGCAAGGCCAACATCTATATTACATTCCATCTTATTTGACTAAATTACATATTTCCATCTATTCAATACAACATTTATTGTTAAAATTAACTTATTTTAATTTCGGGACATGTTTTGAGCTCTATAATTAGCTCTTCATCAGTCAGGTGCCTTCATAATATAATAAAAAAACACTCACTAAGAAAGTAAAAAAGTTCATAAACAAATACATCTAACAATATTCATTAAAATTGACATATAGTAAAACTTAGCACACCTATAGTAAAAATTAACATCGTATTATACAAGAGACATCTAATGTATATTAATAACATTTTGTAGTTGCTTCCTCCAGTCTTCCCCGTCCCACACACGTAAAACTGCGAAGCTGTGTCACGCCCAATTTGTTGACTAGACCCAAGTCATCCCTTGATGACTTGTGGAATCTCAAACAATACTATTTCCCATTGATGTGGCAAGGTTCTTGCATTATGTCAGCCATCATTGAAGCCTCCTCATTAACTATAATAAAAAGAAAAAGGACTATTCTAATATCTTAAAATATGGAACTTCAACAAACTTGTTAACTTAATTCACGTGGCTTACGTTAAGAACTCAGTGAGGATCCTAGTTGTATGTAGCCTGTCATTAGGAGCATTTCATCTAAGGAAAAACCAAAATATACTAGTCAGAACTATTGATCCCTTGGAAATTTGATATAGAATCCTAACCGATCGAAAATTATCGCTCACCTTCAACATGGATCCATGAGTATGTTATGCGTGTGTACCTTCACAGCTGTCTCAAGCTGGAATAACAGCTTACGGAGCAAGCCTGTATTGGCGATGACGCGCCTCCGGGAAAGGAGTGGAAATGTGCTGTGACAGAATTCCTTGTGAAAGAAGGAACCCCTGCTGCTGAAATTCACCCGAGACTTCAGAGTGCTTATGGGTGCTAGCAGTGTTCGGAAATGGGTGAAACATTTTACAGATGGAAGCAAGAGCACTGAGGATCAGGCACGTCCCGGGCGCCCCCAAACTGTCTCCGGTATGTGCAACATGACTCGCATTGGTAATAATAATAATAATAGCGTATGGCCTCGGGTGCCTGGTACAAGCTTTGTTCATTGACACCCAGAGGGTAGCTTGCATGTCGAATTTCGTCGTTCCTTTGAACGCTATGAAAGTCAAGGAGGTTAGATATCTATACTCCTTGACACTACAGGGCTTTCAAGTAGAGAATGGAGGAACTTTGTGTTGGCGGAAAATCCCGAGATTAATTTTGCCATTGAACACGGCCTACTGAATTCAAATGGGTTCTTTAACATGCCAACAACGTATGACATGAGTATCGTGATTTTTGTCGCCTTCAAAAATCACTTACCATGGCCAGGGGCGAACCTGCAATCTTGGGGTTGGTAGTCCGACACTATAACCACTCACCCACCGTGGCAAGCACTCGCATTGGTGACATCATTGAACAAGACAGACGTGTTACTGTGTGTGGAATTGCGGCACGACTTGCAATAGGGCACAGTGCAGGAAATGATTTGTGAGTCAGGCTATCGTAAAGTGCATTCCTGCTGGGTTCCATGGCTACTCACCAAAGAGCACAATGTGCAAAGACAAACCCCCACTAAGAACCTTCTTCAGGGACATGGAAACGAAGGAGATGATTTTTGATGAGTGTTGTTACGGGGGGATAGGAGCTGGTTCCACCATTACGAACCGGAAAGGAGACAACAAAGCATGGAATGGCAACATTTGGATTTGCCAACGAAAAGAAAAGCAAAGATTTGCAGTCTGCTGGGAAAGTTATGGGCAACATCTTCAGGGATGCAGAGGGTGTCATTCTGGCTGAATTTCTTGAACCTGGGCCTACCATAAATGCAGCCCGTTAAATTCAAAACGTTTCACGAGCTTTGTTGTGCATTGCGTGATAAACGTCCTGTCTTCTTCTTCATCATCTTATCCCACTTCAAGTGGGGTCGATGTTTCTGGCAAGTCTTTTCCTTTATTCTGTCCCACACATCGTCGTCCCCTAACTGCTTCTCCATTAGGTCTTCATGTATATTGTCAGTCCATCTTCTTCGAGGTCTGCCTCTATTCCTCGTGCCATCCACAACCAGAGACATCGCTCTCCTTCCTACATAGTTATTATCCCGATGCATAACATGCCCATACCACAGCAGTCTTCTCTCCTGGGTTTTCTTGGAGACTTCTGTTACTTCTACTGTGCCCCTGATTTTCTCATTTGCGATGTGATCAATCCTAGTGACGCCACTCATCCAGCGCAGCATCTTCATCTCAGTCACATCCAGCTTATGACATTGTGACTTAGTTATTGCCCATGTCTCTGCACCATACATCATGGCTGGCCTCACAGCTGTCTTGTAGGCCTTTCCTTTCACCCTTATACTGAGCCTTTTGTCACACAGAATGCCAGAAAACCTTTTCCAGTTCATCCAGGCTGACTGAACCCTGTGGTTAATCTCAGTATTGATGTTGTCATCTTCAGACACGGTTGACCCAAGATACTGACTGGCCTTAAGCTTACTCCATCCATCTGCACTAATTCATTGCCCTCACCACTAAGGCACAAATACTCTGGTTTTTTTCGACTGATTTTCATGCCTCTGGTCTCCAAGGCTTGTCGCCAGCTCTCCAGTCGCCGTTCCAGTTCTCTCCTACTGGTGTCGCACAAAACAATGTCATCGGCAAACAGCATGCACCATGGTGCTGCACTACGTCCTGTAAAGAACATTATCCTGAACACGATAACGCATGCCCCTGTAGTGCTTGTTTCACCAGCTAGAACATTAAAAAATTTGAATGGAAAGTTATGCCGTATCCTCCCTACCGTCACCCTCCAAAAGGAGCAGATGAGAGGTTAACGCTAAAGAACCAGCTCTTATCCCCTGCAACAATACTCATAAAAAAATAGTCTCGTTCTTCTCCTTGTCTCTGAAGAAGGTTCTGAGTGAAGGTTTGTCTCTACACTTTGTGCTCTCTGGTGAGTAGCCATGGGACCCAGCGGGAATGCACTTTTCGATAGCCTGACTCACGAATCATTCCCTGCATTGCAAGTCGTGCCGCAATTCCACACACAGTAACATGTCTGTCTTCTCTTCAATGATGTCCCCAATGCGAGTCATTTTGCACTTACTGGAGACAGTTCGAGGGCGCCCACTGCGTGATTCATCTTGAACGCTCATGTTTCCATCTGTAAAATGATTCACCCATCTCCGAACACTGCTAGCCCCCATAAGCACGCTCAAGTCTCAGGTGAATTTCAGCAGCGGGAGTTCCTTCTTTAACAAGGAATTCTTTCACGGCACGTTGAGGGAACGAAACATCGATGTTGACTATTTTGTAACTCCTTGCTGTGGTCACGAGATAAAAGCTAATGATGTCAGAGGACCAACACATGTTCCAGTAAGTCGGAAGATTGTGCAGATGTGCTTGGTTATTCTAGTTAGTTATTGTTGTTTTAAGGGGTGGAACTACGAGGTCATCTGCCCATTAAAGGATTGTGATTAAAGAAAAAATAATGCTCAAGACTTTTCAGTATGGCCTTTGTATATATTCAAGATATTAAAGGTTAGCAAGCATGTTTTCTTATTGTGTTAAATTGTTTTGCATAATTTTATTTGCGTGTGTTATAGCTGTTATTTCCATGGCACCAAATTTCTTATACTAAGCACCAAAATTGCTGCAAAATAAGTACCGAAATTGAGATGAAACATCACAAAATCATAGGTCTTGGTATAGTTAATTCGCTCACTCAGGCTCATGTCATGATAGTGACATTGTTTGTTACAGATTCAAGCGCAGTTTGAAGCTCCACATGAGGAAGCACACAGGTGAGACTCCATACTCTTGTTCCGAGTGTGATCGCCAGTTCATATCGACGACGCAACTCAAAGTTCACTCCCTGGTCCATGACTCGACCAGACCATTCCAGTGCACGACGTGCGGCAAGTGCTTCAAGATGAGGGGTACGCTGCGGACGCACCAGCAGTGCCACACCTCGGAGCGGCCCTTCCACTGCACCCTGTGCGACCGCAGCTTCAAGATGAAGGGGACGTTGGACAAGCACAACTTCTCGCACACAGGACAACGCCCTCACAAGTGCGACATGTGTGACAAGTCGTACCGCACCAAGAATGGGCTCAACTCGCACATGAAGACACACAACCAAATCTTACCCTTCCATTGCCTGGTGTGCGACAAGCGCTTCAGGAACAACCACGCCCTCACCCTACACACGCGCATACACACGGGCGAACGTCCCCACCGCTGCGAGTGGTGCGACATGACCTTCAAACGTCAGACGACGCTGGTCAAGCACATCCGGTGCCACACCGGGGAACGTCCATTCTCTTGCTCCTCCTGTACTAAAGCCTTCATGACCAAGTACGCTCTCATCATCCACCTCCGCTCCCATACGGGGGAGAAGCCCTACACTTGTCCCGTCTGTGACATGCAGTTCTGCACCAATGGGGCTCTCACCTCTCACACCAAGAACAAGCACACCAAGGCGCGGCCGTACTCGTGTGACGTCTGCTATAAGAAGTATCCCACCAGCAGCATGCTCAAAGTGCACAGTCGAACTCATGTGTCGGAGAAACCACACGTCTGTACAATATGTGATAAGTGTTTCGTGGATGAAAGCCAGTTAGTAAGACATACCAAGTTGGTGCACTGGCAGGAGTGTCAGAGTAATGCAGTGACTGAACCAACTTAACTGGAAGTTGTCTTTGATAGCAGTCAGATGGAATGGCACAGTTAGTTGGGCACCTTTCAGGGTATTCATCATCAATCATTTCACAGCTCCAGCTTCCCGGGTGTGGTATACAAGCGCTCGCTGTTTCTTTCTGTCGGAGTCGAGTTACTGTTCTTCTACATCTTCCCATTTCACATTCTGTTGGTTGACCTCAGACTTCACTGTGTCTTGGCCTTCCTACTGTTCTCCTCTCTCTCGAAATAATTTCTTGGTGTTCTATTTCTGTCCATTCTCATGACGTGTCCAAACCGCTGTAATCTGCGTCTCCCTAGGACTTCAGTGACAGATATTTTGATACCAACTTCCTGCCTGTTAATTTCATTCCTAATCTTATCTTTCCTGGTTCTGATGAATTTCATTTCTGTTGGGTGGATTTGACGAGGGCTGTGTTTTAAGTAAGGGCCGTTTTTTTTTTAAATCATTTCAAATGATCTTGTCGACTTAGTCGTTATGCTTTGGGTCTAACCTTCGTTGTTATGCTTCGGGTCTAACGTTACACGAGACGGAGGTGTTACGGAGACGGAGACTGTGACGTTATGCAGCCGCGCGGGAAGCCTAAGTTAATGGTTAATGGAGTCTGTTGAGAGAGTCCTGGGGCTTTGAGCGAAGCGAAAAGAATACAGGGTGACACCTAAAAAGGTGTGCAGGATGTCAGAGCAAAATACAGTACAAGATGCCAGATAAGAATACAGGGTGCCTCGTAAAGAGGTGTGCAGGATGTCAGAGAAAAATACAGGGTGACACTTAACGAGGTGTACAGTATGTTAGATTCAATCAAATACAGGGTGACCCTTAAAGGGGTTTGCAAGATATCAGATTCAAATAATGGGTGACCCTTAAAGAGTTGTAAAAGATGTCAGACTCAAATACAGGGTGACCCTTAAAGAGGTGCCCGCGTGGGAAGCCTAAGTTAATGGGTAAAGGAGTCTGTTGAAAGAGCCTTTCTAACATTTGTAGCATGCGTTATTTGAAATGATATAACGTCTAGTCTTTCAGACTGACTGTATTTTTTTAAAATTAACCGAACATTTTATTTTAAAACCACATTTATTTTTAGGTTTTACATACCTTCCTCTATTTTTCTTCATAGTTGCCTTGTTTATATAGGCACTTGTCATACCTTAAAACTAAGTTCTGAAATCCCTCTGCATAAAAGTTTGCCGCCTGCTCTGAGAACCAAGAATGCACGGCTGTTTTCACTTCTTCATCGTCGGCGAAGCGCTTCCCATCCAAAAGAGTCAGTCAGTTCCCGAGTCCGGGCGGCAGTGTGAGGTCTTGCCATGATCTTACGCTGTGACGGTAAAGTGCGGAGATGGGTACGCGAGTTCAAAAGTGGCCGTGAAAATGTTCATTGCATTATCACCATACACCTCACAAAACTGACTCGTTTCTTGCACTCAAAAAACGTTTCACAGATCATACCTCATACGCAGCGCACGAATCAGTAATCTTGAACATTGTAAAGATGCACAGTTCAGCGTACTGGTTAGCTACACAGCTGCGACTGACGCCTGCTTGTTCGCAAAGGATGCCGGGAGGTAGCGTGCAAGCTTGTTGCGGCGTGCGCACTAACTACGGGCTTTTTAAAAAAACAGCCCTTCCTTAAATAACAGCCTTCGTACTATTAGCCTTGTTGAGTAGGGTACATGTTTCAAGTCCACAGGTGAGAATTGGAATGAAGTAGGAGTGAAACGTACTTAATTTTTCTTTCTGGGGTATTTTGTCATCCCATAGTCGATTTCTCACTTGATAATAAAAAAGGAGAAGCTCTTTGGGTCCTGTTAAGGATCACTTGCTTTATTGACGTCCGAAACGGGGGAGGAGCTTACGGTCAGCTGTTTGCAATATGGCGGCGATATAGTGACGTGAAGTAATTGGGTGTGCGTTTGTTATGGCTTCAGATTTATGATGGCAAAATACTACATATTTCCTTTCATTGATAGAAATATTTTTATAATCAATTTAAATGCAGTGCCTAATTACTACCAGTTAAAAATATTACCCACATGTAGATAGTTAATTTACTGTCTGCTGTTACATAGGCCTATATGAAGCCTGTACTTGGGAGCCTAGCGGTATCAATGTTTTTATTAATTTCACAATATATATATATATATATCTCACATAACACAAAGGACGACTCCCTGATAATAAATTGAATCAAGCAACCCTGAATTTGCATGAATGTTTTGGGTTCAAAGAAGCGTTACTTGGGATGCTCAAATCATACTTCAATATTGCAAATATGGACCTACATACTTGCTGTTCAAAGGCAAGAATGTTAATTTATTAATCTCTTGCCACAGGCAACTTAAAATGGAGACATCCTCTTTATCAATATATTTAATTAAATATTTAAAATACAGACATTTAACATAGCTGGAGTCTCCATTTGAACTTGTCATAAGCAAACGGAACAGATCAAAAACTACACTTTAAGCCAAACCAAATTCACTCCTCAGACATAAACCATAATACCAATTAAAACCTATACAAAACATACTCTCCTTACTGTTGTACAACTTTCAAACCAACTAATCGCACTCAAAACTGTAAAACCCTGAAATGGGAACTAATTAAAGTTAGAATAGCCTAGGCCGATCCGGTCTCCTGCTACATTACCGCATATGTATACTTAACATCACTATAACTTCAAAATTACGGCTAAGTGACCTATCTGCCTGAGTAATATAGGTGTTGCCGGCCTGCCTGGGATGATGGGTCACCAAACCGGTCCTTAAAACTAAGATTTTACTCATTAATCAACTAAATTCAACAGTAGGGAGATCATAGCCAAAAACACAATTCAAGCCAAATCATACTTCAATGACCTACATACTTGCTGTTCAAAGGCAAGAATATAAATTCTCTGGCAAATTAAGGCTAGGAACAGCATTTTTCTTAAGTTTTCTAACCATTCGGCTATTGTCAATCGGAAGAACCCCTAAAATAAGTTTACGAAGAGCGGATTACATTCATTGTACGGCACAGAAGTAAAATAGGCTATAAGTTTATCAGTATTTTTGATGTAGGTAAATCCATGTGAATACAAATTAGGGACAATAACTATCAATAATCAACAGTACCGGTGGAAAGAAGTCGTGTTCACAAAAATGCAGACTGCACACTGTCATGTAACATGTAACACGTTTTCCAATTGACAGCGCCGAAGACCATCTTTCTCTCTGAACTTTTTGTACAGGAAAGTAGTGAAGATATTTCGTAGCCGTTTTATACGATTTGCAACCGTATACAGAGCAGTACCTCCTTGAATTTGACAAATTTCTTTCTGTTTCCATCACGACGTCAATGCTTCACCATCTAAATAAATCTCACCAGTCACAATGTTACAGCTTCAACATTCTGCCGCGTGGCTGCGCCATCCAACTTTTCTGACGTCAATAGTGTTGTCCTTGGAAACTACACTTCCCAGGTACTTGAAGTTAGAAACAGATTGCAGCTGAGTTCCCTCCAGAACATGAGCCTTTCCTGTTTATAGTCATTTCAACTGTTTTTGTTTGACTGATCTTTAGTCCAAATTCTTTAAACTTTTCATTCCAAAAGTTAGCTTGCCACAGTGGGCGAGTGGTCAACGTGTCTGTCTACTAACCCCAAGCTTGCAGGTTCGCTCCTGGCCGTAGTAAGTGATTTTTGAAAGGCGGCAAAAATTACGACACCATGTCATATGATGTTGGCATGTCAAAGAACCCATTTGAATTCAGTAGGCCGTGTTCATAATGGCAAAATCAATCTCGGGAGTTTCCGCCAACACAAAGTTCCTCACTTCTCTACTAGAAAGCGCTATAGTGTTCAAGGAGCTTAGATATCTAACCTCCTTGACTTTCATAGTGCTTCAAGGAACAATGAAATTCAACATGCAAACTACCTTCTGGGTGTCAAATAACAAAACTTGCACCCGGCACCCGAGGCCATACGATATTATTATTCCAAAAGTTTATTTTCTCCTGCACTTCTGTTTTTGTCTCTCCCCATATCAACATATAATCTGCAAATACCAGAGTGTTAGGCTCATTGTAATGTTCTTTGACAGATTTTATGATCTGAACCATGGTGACGATGAACGGGAGTGCTGGACTCCTCTGCTTGTTTCAAACCAATTTGATCTACCATCCCCTACTTGAAGACAGCTTAGGCACTTTTGGTAAAGCATCTTAACTTTATCAATTAGGAATTTTGGTACATTTCCAGATTTTAGTCCTGAGGACACTGTCGTAGGCCTTTTCGATGTCCATAAAACCATTACCAAGTTCTTCACATGTTCCCAGTACTCTGATAGCATTCTCACAGCGAATATGGGGTCTACAATACTTCGGTCCTTCCTGAAGCCATGTTGTTCCTCCTGCAAGAGTGGTTCTATCATCGTCCTGAGCCTTTTTCTCAATTATCTTCTCCAAAAGATTGAGTGAATGAGATTGTAGAGTGATACCGCTGTAATTCCCACATTTCTTCCTATTTCCCTTCTTATGTACAGGAATTATGATGTCTTTCATCCAGTCTTCTGGTATCCTGTCCTCAGTCCAGATGTCAGCGAGTACTCTATACAAGGTGTTTCAGAAATACTTTCACAAACTTTGGGGATTGGTTCCTTATACCAAAACAAGAAAGAAAGTTCATATACACATATGTCCCAAAATCCTTCGTTTTCGATTTATTAATGAAAGAACATTGTACAGTGACACATTAATTGACAGCCTGTTTGGAAGTGTTTAACACATGAACTCATATCAAAAAAGGTTCCTGACACCGACAGATGGAAAAACTGTCAAATGCACAGGTGTTCCAGACAGGCTCGCCATCAGCGCCAGTTTAGGATTAATGTGTAGGTCCATACGTTCTACCAGCACGTCTTACAGGTGCTGTCTCCAGAGACTTTATCCACACTTACTGCATGACAATGAGCCATAACGTATGTGGTGGATGCTGCACACTTTAGTCACCTTGTTCGCACTGCACTGACGGAGATCTTCCAGGACAGATGGTTGGGCAGAGGAGGTTTGCAAGGTCTGTTAGACTTTTATCTGTGGTGTCAGGATCCTTTTTTGATATGAGTTCATGTGTTAAACAATTCCAAACAGGCTGTCAATTAATGTGTCACTGTACAATGTTCTTTCATTAATAAAGCGAAAACGAATGATTTTGGGACATATGTGTATATGAACTTTTTTTCTTGTTTTGATGTAAGGAACCAATCCCCAAACTTTGTAAAAGTATTTCTGAAACAATCTGTATAACCATATTGACAGTATTGTAAGCTAAAATGGTATGGACATAGTCCCAAGGGATTATCACGGGAAGGCCGAGGATGAGGTGGATGGATGCAGTGAGGGAGAGCGTTTAGAAAAGAGGAGTGAAAGTGGAGGATGTACTGGAAGAGGGACGAGAGAGGTGGAGGTCCTTGATTCACACCTCGCCCAGGTCACTGGAACCGGGAAATGAAGAAGAATTGTAAAATTATTGTTATATGATTCTCCTCATCAATGTTCAATGTACTATAATTATACTGTTTACGGGAATAAAACCCACCGTCGAATAATCCTTGCACCCTGATTTTTAAAAGATTTCATTTTGTGGTTTTTGGTGGCTTTAGGAGTTGGTATCAAAAAAACATGGTGCACGCGCTACTGGAGACGATTATATCTGCATCACTGATAAGCCAATTGTGATTTTGACCACCAATGAATTTGCGAAGTCACAGTGAAACAGACGTTGTCGCCCGTTGTTAGACACATTTTCGATGTCCGCAGAAGTCAATATCGAGATTTTACGGAGCACGCTCGGCCCTTTTAAGATTAGTTTCGTGCATGAGCTGATTGCAATTGTCACCGCCACTGAATCTGCATTCGGTATCCAGTAAGATACGCATTCCACCAAGCATTATTAGAACACATTTTCGACGGCTGCTGGACTCGATGTTGAGATATTTCAAAGCGCCTACAGCCAGAAGTAAGGTTAAGCTGACTGTGATTCTCACTACCACAAACCCAGTGAGTAGGTGGTAACATAAACGTTCCAGCATCGGCACAGAAGTCGATGTCGCACAGTGTTACTGTGCGTGCGGTTAGCATCTTTTTATATACAGTAAATGACGAGCAAATGATGTCATCGACCTCCTCAGTGGCTAGCATTCTTGTCTGTCGACCCAAAGATTTGATTTCTGGCTCTGCCATATTATTATACTCAGATAGAAAGTGAAGTATTTGGTAACTTTTTGGGTAGAAAAAAATATTTCTGGTAAATGTTAGTACATTAGCTCAGGAGAGGGAAGCATGGAGAGCTGCATCAAACCAGTTGAAAGACTGAAGACTCAAACAACAACAAATGTTAGTGCATTTTCTTACAACCTTAAATATAGACGACTAATTCAAAGGAATTTTACAAGAACTTAAAATGTTGGCCGTGCAAAATTTTTAAAATTTGGTATTTCTGCCAACCTACATTTATATTGCTTGATTAGGAAACAAGAAATAAAAACAAGATTTTAAAAATTTTGCACAGCCACCATTTTAAGTTCCCTGTATGAAAACATACCGTGCTAAGAAAAGTGACAGTCAGTCTGAAAGACTAGACTTTGTATCATTTTAAATGCTGAAAAATGCTACAAAGGCTGGAGGCTTCTCGCTTCGCTTGATGCCAAAATCTCTTGACATGTTAGAAAATTATCTGCATAATACTTATCTTGCTTTATAATACTTTACCTTGTTTCAAATTACTCGCGAACGGCAAGTGCAAACCCAGGGCAAAGCAAGGTCAAGCGCACGGAGGGAGATGGCTGGAAGACGTGCCCCTTCCATCCAGTCTAAAATCACTTATAGTGGGCGAAGTATTGAAGATAGAGATATGCTCTCGCGGACTTTTTTGTAGAACATTTCATGCTGACCAATTCTTACGCTCATAGTATATTGATATTTTTAACGGTTTGCCCAGCGTAAGCTTAAGAAGCGCACGGACGCCAAGTTTGTTTTCGACTTTTTCACTGAAATCGTTACTGCTTGGCTTCCTTTGATCATACATAAATTATTTTCTACAGGATCTTTCCTCAAGATATCCCTAACAGAATGGTGAAAACCGCATCAAAATCCATCCTGTGGTTCTCAAGATTACCCGTGACATCGAAGAATCGGGGATTTTTGTCTTATACTAACGAAGTAGAGATTGTCGGGGAACACATGCACCAAGCAGTACTATGACGTTACACACCTGAGTGCATCTGGGTACATTTCGTCCCGTCACCGTAACGTAACGCCAGACCCCAGCGTAACGACGAAGTCGACAAGATCATATAGAAAACATTGAAGCCATTTTTAGTGTTGCCTTAATAACAATTGAACATATTAATTAGCTAGAGGAGAGGAGCCCTTGCAAGGTAGGATTGAGATATCAAGACTGAGGTGGTATGGACACTTAAAGAGAATGGATGAGAAGAAGATTCCCAAGAGGATACATGAGATGCAGATACAGAAGAAACGACCAAGGGGAAGACCAAGAGATAGATGGCTGAAAGGAGTGGAGGAATGTGTCAAGAAGAGAGGCGAGGACTGGACCAGAGTGACAGCGGAGAGGTGGTGGGAAGAAAGAACTAAGTGGCGAGGCTTATGTTCCAAACAGACCCAGCCTGGGGCTGGAAACTGTACAAGATGATGATGATGAATTAGCTAGAGAAACTTTTCTTACGAAGATTTAAGAATTAGACTGCAATTGCCTTCAACAAGTCAAGAACAGGAGTTCCTAAGGTTGAGACAAAGAAAGCGAGCAGAAATCGACCTGGAATTCTACGGAACTGATGCTATGTCTAATCGAAATTGGACCGGCCCTAACAATGAAATGAGGGATGCTTTGAATAGACTTGCTGTACACGGCTTCCATCATAAGCTGTGCGTGCGGCGTGGCTTTCATGAACCTTCTGTGTGCGCGTTATGTGCTAAACGGTGTGGTCGATGCCATTTTAGTGAATGTTCTAAGAGAACACTTTCTTTATTGGATTACTCCAAAATGTAATGCTCATTTGTGCCCAGTTCCTTTATTGATTATGTATATAACTGAACATTTGGCTGCATTATTAAATTATTAGTAACAATTGAATGGTAACTTAAGAGCCGAGTTCACCAATGCAACGTTAACAGGTCGTCAGTAAATGCCTCGTTAATTCTAACATCGGAATTTAACTCGTTGGCGTTCCACCAGCACGTTCGCCGATTGGTGTTGGCAAACGAATCGTTATGTTTAAGGGCTGTACAAATCTCGTTGAAAGATGATGATTGTGGCGGTATTTGTATATTACCGTATTTACTCGGCTATAAGACCCCCTCACCTTTAGTAAAACCCCCCCCCCCCTTAATTTTCGAGAGCCAAAATAAAAAATCTTGGATATCGCTTATAGTACCCCTCCTTAATTATTGAGAGTCAAAATACATTCTTGGAAATTGTCGAATTCTTAAAAATTCATTCTTTTTTATGACAAAAATATTTTTCTTTTTACGGTATATTAGTTTGTTATTCAGACAATATGACCACCATTTTGCATAAGCGATTGGGCAGGATATCGAATTGTGTAGCTAATAGGCTTCACCCGATATACAATAGAAGATGCCACACTATTGGCCGAGTAGAAGCGCCATCCGTCAATGAAAGTTATGGTTTCATGTCTGGCCGCATTCTTCTGTTTAGTATTATTTATATTGCGATTCGATTGTGTTTACGACAGTCTCCGTAGTTTAATTTTAAACACATTTCATTTGTTGCAATAACCGTCGGCGATTGTGTGAAACGTTATTGGTATATTAATGTGAAATATGTGAATAATACGTGCTCGGTTGGGTTTACAAATATTAGTGAGATGTGATCTTTCAGCGTCATCAGACATTCACCAATTGATGCATTCTCCCTCCCTGTGTTCAAATAAAAATAAAGTTTGCATTTCCATGTCTGATACTTTGTCCATTCCATTCTATTTCTTTGATACTAAGAATTTTGCTTCGCAAGGGATAGTGAAAGTCATTGGGGGATAGCCGGGAATATTGGTGGATAAGTGAGGTTATGGCAGACTCATAATAGCTGATTAAAGATGTCAACTTCATTTATTTTGATTAAATATGTAGCATCAAAATAAAATGGCTCATTTTTACCCTCTCCCTTTCTCAAAATAATGGATTTTTGCAAAGTTTGTGTCTATAGTACCCCCCCCCCCTCAATTTCGGAATTAAAAATTTAGAAAAAAAGGGGGTCTTACAGCCGAGTAAATACGGTATTTGATTTATTCAAGCAGGCCTTGAACTGCAAAAAGCTTAAAAGCTATATACTCCTTGGTTAAAAACAAACATGGCTGATGAGGAAAAGAGGAAGAAGAGCTGGGGACTTAATTTTTTTTTTGGTTGAAAGCAACTTACAAATGGAATCGGTCGGAGCTGAAAAGCATTAAGTCAAAAATGGTAATTTTTTTAAGAATTAGTATTCTGAAGTATTGACCCAAGAGCCTTGGAACGGCATAGGAAAGAATTGTCAGCCTTCTGTTTGAGCTACACACAAAAGATTTTCAACAGGATAAACAACACGGAAGCTCACTAGCAAGGCAAAATCCATCATAAAGCAATTTGTATTGTGGATGTAAGCCAGAAACCACTGCTAAATGTAGTCCGATCAGAAGAGAAAAGCATCAAGTCAATGACTTGCTGCCTTTCAGCACTTAAAGTTGGCCGCACTGCAAGATTCCCGAGTGTTATAGTTCTATTGTAAGTTACATTTGTACAGGGTTTAGGTGGATTTTATGTTACAAATCCATTTTAAAATAAAATATCATGTGATATATACATTCATCTCTCTTCTCACTCTACTTCCCAGTAGGCCAAAACAAAACAAATTTTGATGCTGAGATAAGAGCAATTTCACATGCACTCCATCAGTTATTAGGCAGAAACATTGATTATCAAAAATGTGTTATCATTACAGATTCAAAAGCAGCCATCCAAGCCGTCTCGTCAAATTATAAGCCTCAAAATAAAGAACTGAAAGAAATTTTTTGTATGATAAAAACCCTTCAAAGACTCTACAAACAGATCTCATTTCAGTGGATCCCTTCTCATGTTGGAATAGCAGGAAATGAAGAGGCAGACAGATTAGCAAAAAAAATGGTACCACACTACAACAACCTGTCAGACTGATTTTATGTCAGCAAAAAGGATCTTGAAGAATACTATCAAAAACAGGTATGAAGAAGTGGCAAAGAAAACAGCAGAAACCAAATTATGGAAGGACATTGATGCTAAATGGGTTCAATATAAATTAACACCAAGAAGAGAAGCTGTAGCCTTCTTCAGACTTAATACTGGCCACGACTGCCTTGCAGCTCATCTGAAACGAATCAACATCCTGAGATCTGAAGAATGCACACTTTGTCACGAACCTGGAAGTAAAATGGATAAGGGGCACCTGCTACATTGCAACAAACTTGATGTGACTGCTAGAACTTCAGGAAACCTCACACAACTTGATTGGAACGCATGAAAGCTGATGGATTGGAATCCGGGCTAGCCATAGGAAACAACAACAACAATATTCATTCTGGATGGCTTTATGCCGCACTAAACTGACCACAGAGCTGAAAGGCATTAAGTCACGTTTCCAAAATTGATTATAAAAATATGTTTATTAAATTAAAATTGATATTCCGCTAACACAATTACAGGGTCTTTCATATAAAGTAAGAACGGCAAGCGGCAGTTTTGTTATTCGCTCTTGTGGTGGCCTTGACCGAGCTTGTGGTACGCCACGGCCCTCTGCTGTACTATTGAAAGCGCGAGCATAGTACAGACGAGGGCTGTTTTTCTTTCTCCCCACCCAAGTTCCGATGGACTGTATAAAAATAACAGATTGACATACCAAACTGATTTTACTAATAAATGTTTGCTTGTTTTATTCTTATGTCTCGACATAATCGCCAAAACGATTGAAACATTTGTCGTATCGTTACACCAGCTTTCCAATGCCCTCGGCAAAATATTCTGCCGCCACTGAGGTGGGTACGTCTGGACAGCCTCCTGAAGTTTTTCCCTTTTTGGCGAGGCGTTGCCGCCCAACCATACCTTCAATTCTCGAAAAAGGTGAAAACCATTCACGACCACACTGTACCAACATTACGATAGACTTTTACAAAGAATTCATGTGTGAAGTTTTGGACCATCTTCGTTTAGTCCAAACCAGCACTGAATGATACATAATGGTTCTGTCATCTTCAACACAACCAAAATCTCATAATAAATTCTATGTCGTCACTATCATCAAAGTAATTCCTCCGTTCTTTATAAATTCGAGATCTTCAAGAACATCGTCAACGTTGAGAATAAAGTTTAGTATACGGTCCATTTTGGATTGGAATGCCATGTAAATCGACAGTCGGCCGATAATTGAAGCCAATGCTCTAACGAACATCTATCTTACATTTCTTACTTATTGAGGAAAACAGTCATAAAGATGATCGTTGTCCATGGGACAGGGCCACGCGGTAAGACGTCACGTTTGTTCCATAAACCAGCTCGCTCACTTGCACGTAATGAAGGCAAACGGAATAGAATAGCATTATTTTCAGTTTAATGTTATTGTTTGAACCTATTTATATGTCAATATGGCCTGCGGCGTAACAAATCTGAAACGGAATATATGACATCGGATGCAGGAGAAATCGGAACAATCCAAGTCAACGGCGATGACCTGCCTCGAACGACAACATTTAAGTATCTTGGCTCTACGATAACTGCTGAAGGTCGTCTCACCGAGGAGTTCAAGGTAAGAATTAATGCTGCGTGGATGAAGTGGCGAACAACGACGGGTGTCGTGTGCCATCGCCAGGTGAAAGACCCCCTAAAATCGAAGATTTACTGTACTGTCACTCGTCCCGTGGCGCTTTATAGTACCGAATGTTGGCCGACCACGAAGGAAGCAGAACGTCGGCTAAGTGTCATAGAGACCAAGATGCTTAGATGGACAGTTGGCATTACTAGGTTGGATCACATCCCCAATCAAAGAATAAGGGAACGATTTGGTATCGCAGCAATTAACAACAAAATGCGTGAGGGTCGTCTGCGATGGTTTGGGCATGTGCTACGGTCAGGAGCGGACACCATTACAAAACAGGGCTACCCACTGGAGGTCGCCAGGAAAAGACCAGACGCTGGGCCGATACACTGCACAGGGATCTGAAGGCGTCAACCTACATCCGGACATGACCCATGACCGAGTCAAGTGGAGACATCGAATTCACATAGCGGACCCTGCCACGAGGCGGGACAAAGGCTCAAGAAAAAATAGAAGAAGAAGTTTGACCCTACTTATAATGTATTAGTCCGTGAAAATAATGTTCCTTTAAATGTAATACGTGAATGAAATCTTTTTTTGCCGTAGTGGAGGTAATTTTATCAAGTTTTAATATACAGATATGGTGCCTTTCCTTTGGGTTTCAACACAATAATTTGCACTAATAAGCTTAGTAATACACAGCTGATAACACCTAGCCTCTTGACTAGAATGTGTTCATTATATCCATTCACTTGTAACATTGTTGCCACATATCGGGGGAAGCGATATAACATAGACTTTTGTTTCATGCATTTCACATCACAATTTCCAGAATACTGAAGCCATCTGTTGAGATATGCTCGAACTACTTGCAAATACGTAGCTGTTTGTTTCGTGAATATGTCAAACTACTGTACACAAAATGTAACTCAGACGTTGGTTTGCACATACGCTCCAATTATATGTAGACACAACAATTTTTAATGGCTCGTTAGGGATGCTAATGGATTGTTCTAGTTTGGTAAACCACAACATTTCAGTAATCGTCTGTTAACAATCTTTAATTATTTGTTAACATTTTGACGAACCATGGTGAACCCTGCCCTCAGTCCGCCAACACGAATATATGGGATAATGTGATTCCACCTGAAAAAGAATTTACATGTGTGTAAATAATAATTGCACAGATTGCATTCAGTTGACATGTAAGCTGTGCAGTGGGATTTATTTTATATTAACTGAATTCAACTTGTATTATAGTTGGAGCGGAGGGAGAGGGGGGGCAAAGACAGAGTGTTTGGTGCAGGAGAATGGAAAAACACTACCGAAAAAGGAAGGTATTCTTTCACAGACTGATTGCAGTATTATGAAGTGCTGGAACAACATAGCATCAACAACATACTAAATATAGGAAAGCAAAGAATCTGAAGACCAGTGCACTAAAGGCCCTGCGCTGTTCGATGCCAACTGCCAGCGGGCGATAGGCTAGCTTATGAAAAGTCTAAGAAGGTATCGATGTCAGTATCGGACACTTAAAAGGAAGTCCTGTAAATGTTGAGGTACAGAAAGCCAGGAAGTGAGGAAAGCAGCCACCTTAGAAAAGAAGAACATCGTCAGCAAGGACAAGACAGAGGATGTATTAAAACTTGAGGCATTTTAACGTACCTGAAGAAGCAGGTATTGTTGAAAGTGATCAATAAGTTTCCAGATTTATATTTTGGAGCCAGTATTTCAATAACGTTTGCACTTCTGTTCATCAAACCTTTATGGAAAGGTATGATACTAAAGTGTAATAGTATATTACTGTATTTCTATGCAAAATGAATAATTAAGTAGCCTTCTTTGCAATTAATGTTAAAAAGAATAGAGTAAAAACAAATGCAGAAAAAAAACACTTTTAACTTTCCGCTTTGCATTCATCGACTTTTTAAAAACTTGTTAACTTTATCCCTCAATTCTGATATAAGGAATGAACATTTTGCGAGAGTCACAATCAGATTGATGCTTACAAACTCAGTGTGTTGTTGATATAGTCTTCAGACTTCTGACTGGTTTAATGCAGCTATCCATGCTTCCCTGTCCTGAGCTAATTGTTTCATCTGTACACAGCTATCACACCTTACATCCAAGGCAATCTGTTTAACATATTCTAACCTTGGTCTAACCCTACAGTCCTTATCCTCGACCTTTCCTTCTATAACTAAGTTTGCTATTCCTGGGTGTCCTACCAACCTATCTCAACCCTTCATTAGCAGTGGCCAGAAACATGTCTACTCACCCTCTTGTCTTAATACCTCTTCATTTGTAACCCCATCTACACATCTGATCTTCATCATTCTCCTGTAACACCACATTTCAAACGCTTGTATCCTCTTTTCTGCTGCTCCAACAGTCCAAGTTTCACTTCCATAGAGTGCCACGCTCCAGACAAAGGCTTTTAAAAATGAGAAATTTTCAGAGAAATGTTCGTTAAGATGAGCAGCAGTACTACAGTATAACAAGATCTGTTCTGATTTGGAAGTAGAAAATGAGAAAGGTCTTTTAATATATTTCCACCTTAAAAAAGAAGTTTCAATCAAGAATTGGAATGGTCAAGGATGTTAATGGTAATACAATTAATGGTAGTGAAGGGTTTAAACAGAGATAGAAAGATTATTCAGCGGACTTGTGTTGTATAGAGATAAGAAGTGACGACTCATTACAAGAGGCGAATTTTGATCTAGAACCTCCTGTGTTAGAAGATGAAGTCAGAATAGCTTTAAAGTGGCACAAAACAAGACCTCAGGAACTGATGGAATTCCAGCTGAAATATGGCAAGCAACAGAAGAAATATCTGTTCAAGTTTTAACTGTCATATGTCAACAGATATGGAAAACAGTAACTTGTCCCACAGATTAGAAACGATCCATTTTTATTCCTATAACCATAAAGGGAGACCTCTTGGACTGCTCCAACTATCGCACAATTGCCCTGATACCACATGCCAGCAAGGTGATGTTGAAAATCGTACAACGAAGATTAGAGCCGCACATGGAGCTTGAAATGTCCACTACTCATGCTGGTTTTAGGAAAGGTAGAGAAGCCAGAGACGTCATTAGTGATATACGTTGGATGATGGAAACAGCAAAGGAATACCAGAAGGAAGGCCTTTGATAGGGTGAATCATGCGAAGATGTGGAATGTACTTAGACGGATGGGCATACCTGAACATCCCATTGTCCTAATGCGTAACCTATATGTGGGCTAAGAAGCCAATGTTAAAACCGAGTAAGGTGAAACAGAGTGATTCCCTATTGGCAAAGGTGTGCGACAAAGTTATATACTTTCGCCTTACTTATTCAATCTATATGCAGAGTAGATCATGAGGAAACACCATTTTGGTTGCTGAAAGCAAGGAAGAACTCGAGGATATCGTTATGAAAGTTAAAGAACTGAGTGAAACCATGGGCTTGTACTTGAATATCAAGACAAAACTAATGACTACATCAAACATTATGATAGTGGCTATGCTCGCTAAAGTGCAGCGTTAGGTCATGGGGCCAAACCCTCTGCTGACTCGGTAGACGCGTGGGTTCGAGCCCCACTGTCGGCCGTCCTTGAAATGGATTTTCGTGGTTTCCCATTTTCAACACCAGGCAAATGCTGGGACGGTACCTTCTGATAGGCCACGGCCGCTTCCTTCCACATCCTTGCCCAGCTTCATTCATCTTCAGCACTCCATCTCTCATCCCGACGCGCAGGCCGCCCACGGGCGTCGACTAGAAAGACTTGCACTTGGCCTCTCAGGAGGCCACACGACAAAAAAAAAATCACAGAGGTCAATAGTTTCTGTTTGTTGGGATCAACCATTAGTAATAGCGGCTCATGCAGTCCAAGAGATTCGCAGAAGACCTGCCCTAGGAAGAGCAGTTTTTAAAGGCCTGGATAAGATCTTCAAGTGTTCAGATGTATCTTTGCCAACTAAAATAGGAATGGTTAAGGTGTTATATAGTCTTTCCCTTAGCTACATACGGTTGCGAGAGTTGGGCCATAAGGAAACGAGATAGGAATGCTTTTGAGCTCTGGGAGACAAAATAATGTATTGGTAATAATTACCTGCCAACTTTTACGGGTTTACCGTGAAATTTACGAAAAGGCAGTGTGTTTTACGGATAAACTATAATATTGTACGGATTTACGTACCAAGACTTTCTTTTTAAAATTCGCGCCAGAACAAGCTTCCGCATGACGCCGATACGTTACTGTGTGACCAGCGCACATTCCATACGTCGCTTTGAACTATATTCATCCGATCATTACAATCTTCGACTGGAAATAAGAAATGCGTCTTGATTAGCCTGAATCCTAGTCGATCGATATCGATTTGTTTGTGTTGAATGCAAGTCTGGGATAACCGTTTGCTTATTCTTTAATGCGTTGATTAGTTCGATAACCTTTACCGTTCTGTATAAAAATAGTTCTTTTCTTCTTCGCCACGAATTACAAAGTGTAGGTCGTGTTATTGGCAACTCAAACTAACACTTGGGGCGCTGCGGTCGGTCTGGATAAGTAGGGTAAAAACAAGGCTTATAAACTACAGAGGTTGCCTCAATTTTCACTCACCAATCAGCGCTCACAAGGCGGATGACGTCACAAGATACCAAACGCGCCATGTGGGGAACGTAACGAAACTGTCAACATCAGCTGTTGAGTACGCAAAGAACAGTTTATTCTCATGAAATTATTGGTAAATGGGTGATGAAATAACTGAATGTAGCCTACTTACATTTTATGTTGTGATCTTCTTGAATTTCTTGGAAATTCGCCTAGACTCGGTAGCAGTATCGTGGGTGTTAGTGACTTCCAATAACCACTTCTTATGCAAGATAGAATTGGAATGTTTCAATCTGATGAAGAAAATTGTTATCACAGCTGCCTCAACCCCACCAGACGGTACATCAGAAACTTCTCTCGACACAAAATCTGTCGTTCTTCTTAGAACGTTCTTTCCTCGTTGAAATCCGTATTTTCCGTGAAATGTGACGAATTTTGCTGAAATGTGCCGGAACTGGTTTAGCCAAGTTTCTGAGGGATCGGTCATACCACCGTATGCCAAGTGTTTAATTCAGGTTGGTAATGCATAATCGTGTTAAGTTTGCATTCCATAGGTTACGTTCCCAAGTTGTGGAAATTTACCTTGGAACTTGTGGGCTACATAACCTGCAACATCAGCCTTGCCATCTACCTCACTTTGTTCCATGATATTGGCAATGAAGGACGCAGGTTGAACATTGCTCCCTAAGGTTGGTTCTGGAAGCACGTTACTTGATTCAGACACTATGCCAGCTTTGTTTAGTGCTTTAGCAACTACATATTCATCTGAATCTGGATCAGCAGTGTTGGTTTGCATTTGAACAACTCCTGGATTTTTTCCCTAAAATAATCATCCTCAGTCTGTAAATGCAGTCAAGGGGAGCCACCACGGGTTCGCAATTGTGGAAAGAGGTTTTCCAGTACATCTTGATTTAGCCTATGTGTGAGAATGTACTTTGTATTATGCCTACGGGCCATATCTTGGAACAGAAGTCGAAGGGATTTTATTGAAAGGATGACTGCTTTCTGTAATATTTGCAAATAATTTTTACCAATACAAAGAGAATTACTCATGAAATTTTCCATCTTGTCCAAAAACAAAATACCATGCCTGGGTGTATATAAGGGGGGGGGGGAGGGGACTGAGGGGGCTCCAGATCCTCCCCGAAAAAAGCCAACTTGGGTACAACATACAATGTATTTCACAGTAGTCTACTTTTAAGAAATAATTATCAATTTGTAAAAGGAAATGAGTGTTTACCTTTCTGCTTTATAAATTGACAAGTAGCCCATTTAGATATTTTCCATTCATACTCCAAAGGCTATAATAGAAAATTCATTAAGTACTCACAATTTTCCACGATAGTCAGCCCCTCCTCCCCCCCCCCTCTAAAATTTGTACACACGCCCCTGATACCATGTACGAAATATGTCAAAAATATTAACAGCTTTAAAATCATCCTAGCAGGTCATCAAAACTTAAGAGTAGGCCAGCTAGGCTCACTTACCATTTGGTTTTAGATTCCTTGGAAATCTTGGCTTTATATTAAGCAATTCGGCCCTGTAGTCTAATTTGAAGTCTTCACTCGTAAAGTGCAGGGAACATATCCTACTTGTTTGAGGGTTGCAATGATCTTTTCGCTTACATGCAGCAATCCACTGATTGCTAAGGCATGCGTCTTTAGGCATCGTGAAAAACGACAAGTCATTTCCAACTTTATAATAACTGTGACAAACTGCCACAGCACATCTTTGGCCTGGCATGATTACAAACAAAAGGGCTTAAAACACGTGTTTAAACCACAGCAATCCATACAATATAAGTTGACTTTCCTTGCATATCTCGCACCTCGCGCGCTACGAGGAAACGTGTGACGTCACGTCCTTTCCCTTCCCTCCGCGATCCCCTCGCCTAAGAGCTCCATATTGAGGCAACCTCTGTAGTTTACTAGCCTTGGGGTAAAAATACTCAATAACACGCCTTTGATATGGAACACTTTAATATTTTTCGGTTATAATCAGTAAATGTGGTCCCTAAAATAATGACAGTGTTATTTTTGATTGTATATATGTATAACTGTGCGATACACGTGATCTAATTTGAGTGTTCCACTGGATTTTATGTGTCAATTGCATATTATCAAGCATCGGTTGTCTGCTGGTATTTGTTTTTGAGCAGTTCGAGTCATGGCGCTGTTACATTTAAAAGCTATATTTCAGTTTGCTCACTGTACCATAGACTGTAGAAATTATTTGCTGCTTGGTAGGGCGAAGGGATGAGTTTAACTTGTATTAAAGCTCGGGGGACACAGGAATTGCTTGATTTGGATGGTTAGCTGGTGGGTTTGGTGTTGAATATCGGACTGGTAGCAGTGTCTCGCAGAGTTGATATTTACCCTGCGAAGTCAAATTAGGCCTATATGACTCGTAGTACAATGGCTCGGATATCGCCGAGCGAGGTGATGGCGGTTGGTAGGGTAATTGGAAATGAACTAGGGAGGGGGAAGGATACCTGACTGATGAAGCTTGGCTGTCTTGGTGCGGCTTGGCTCGGCGTAACAGTGAACAACCCGTCTTGTCGTCAGTGAGTGTAGTGGTGAGCGGTCCTACCCGCTCCTGTTGCCCGTATTTATTTGGTATCGTCACCTTTCGGCTATTGCTATTTACATCTTTTGTAAAGTGATGAAAACGTATATCCGCAGCCCTCTTATGCATCGACTTACAGCCGTAAAGTGAGCAATATACTTTGCTTTTACTAATTTTACACTCCATCAACGAGTAAATCGTATTACTTATGTATAAAGACACGAAGAATTTACCTCGATCTGCTTACGAATACAAGAAACCATATACAAACAGTCGAAGAATTTACCTCGATCTGCTTACGAATACAAGAAACCATATACAAACAGTCACCACGTGACAAATGTACCCTACTTGGTAAGTTTCTCATGTTTACCGCTAGATGTCATATCAGATAGCTGGAGTTGCCAATAGTTACGGAATAACATGTGAATTATCAGGATGTCTACCGATAACGAAAAGTAACGATAAATAGCTAATTTTTGTCCGGTTATTTGGAGGTAACGAAAATTCTCTGAGGTCGGTTTAAATCATTTCGCGAAAACTTTCGAAACTCGACAGAAACCTCTCATTTCTGTTATTGACCTCTAAATTTAGAGACTATCTCAAATAGTATAAATGATTTAAGTAAAGTAAATATAAAAGGTCAAATTATGCTTTACGCTGATGATACGAATGTTTTCTATACTTGTAGCAAAGTGGGCACAATAATCAATAATATGCAAGAAGACTTAAAATGCAACAATCAAGTGGCTCAATATTAATAAATTGACTATGAACGTCAGGAAAACAAAATACCGTATATGATAATAACAAAACCGAGTATGAAACATATTGAACATAATCATATCTATGGAAACAGCACAATAATAAACGAGGTCGAACATTTTCAATATTTAGGGCTAATCATTGTGTTATGGAACTGATTAAACTAGTCTACTATGTCGTTTTTGGACCCTAAATGGCGGCCATTTTGTGGTGTTTGGACTGGTTATGTGATGGCAGATGTTCCTTGGTTTTGAGTTTGAATATGTACCGGTATGTCGTATAGTTGTGTAGTGAAAGAAATAGTTAAAATAAATAATGTGTTAACACTAATTCGGTAAATTAGTCCCTTAACACAACACATTAATGAACATCTAAGCTGGGCAGCACACGTTCATTATATTGCGAAGAAGATAGCTCCAGCATTTGGGTTGTTGAAAAAATTGAGATACCGTACTTAATCCCTAGAAAATCTCTAATCACAGTATATTACTCACTCATGCACAGTCACTTGCAGTATCTAAATGCAATTTGGACTAAGTGTAAAAAACAGTCCTGCATGAACTTACGGTAATACAAAATAGAGCGATATATATATAACCTACCCTTTAACACACACAGTCGAGATTTATACGCCAAGAGAAAAATAATGACAATGTGGGCAAAATTAAGGTCAGCAGTACGAATACACAGAATTAAACAAAGCAAAGTCCTGGATAACAGAGACTACACCCTAAATTCAGACATTCATGCTTATAACACGTGACAAGTTGAAGACTTCGCTCTCCTTCAAATACGCATGTATAAATTTGGTAACTGTAGCTTTAAGTTCTCAGCCAATCAAGCTCACCTCCATCTTTCAAGTGATTTAAAATCAATTTCCAATCTGTCGACTTTCAAATTTTAATTAAAAGGAACGGTTATTGGAATCGGTACCTAACTAACGGCAGCGCGCCTGAATCCCACAGATATTTATGAATATTTATGTTAAAACATATAATAAATTTATAATTATCGTCGAACATAAACAGTCGTATGCAACTCACCTATATAAAACTCGCTTACGCTCGTTTTATAAACATACTCGTGTCTTAATTATTGCCATTATAGGATCGTTGCATAATGTACTATTATTTTATAGTCAACGTGTTCCTTCATGGGCAATTTGTGTTGTATAGCATCAATAACGTGATTTATAAAAATAGTTTCCATTGTACTGCCGGAATTTGACATACAGAGCTGTCTTCCAACGCAGAAGAGAACTACTTCATTCCTTCTGAAATAATCCGCATGAGGCGCAGTCAGTTGTCGCAGATGCGGGTGGGTGAAACTAGTAAGGTAGTTAGTTAGTTAGTTAGTTAGTTATTGTTGTTTTAAGGGGCGGAACTACGAGGTCATCTGCCCCTAAACTAGTATCTGAGGGTGGAACTGTTGGGGGTTAAGCCAAGTAGGTAATGTGTGAGCCGTCTCTAGTTTGCCTTCTAGTAGTTCTGAACTTCTGATAGTGTTCATAGGCGCTAGCAGTCATTTCAAATCACCAATTAGTTCTGTTTGTAACCAATAGATGGCGGGATAATCTTCGATTTTAATGAAACCTGTAGTATTGCCATCTAAGATCTAATTAAACATGTATTCCTATTTTGTAACTAATTGATATTTTTAATTTTCCGCATCGAAATCTATAATTGGCCTACGTAGATCAATTACAGATTCCAATACAAATCGTAGTTCTTTTAATTTCATAATTAAAAAACCTTGCATCGAAATCTGCAGTTGACCTACATGGCTCAATTAAAGATTCCGATGCGTAGAAACATTTCGCGATTTAAATTGAGAATTTTAATTTTCCGCATCGAAATCTAAAATTGGCCCATATAGCTCAATTGCATATTACGATACATATCATAATTATTTGAAATCGATAATTATAAAATTGTCTGCTTTTGTGATATTATCAACGACTTTACGAAATGCTTCTCTGGCAAGCTTGTAACGTGTTTTTCGAGGGTTTTTTATGCAACTGGCATAAGTCAGTAGGAAGCCATTCTATATTTATTTACGCGGCAAATTGTTCAGCCAAGATAATTTTTCATGTTAATTTATTATTATTATTAATTTATTATAATTATTATTAAGATATTTTCGGAGCATTTTATAAAAATTATAAGCATACAGATAGGTTTTCTATGTCTTAGAAAACGCTATCAAGCAAATTATTACGAACGACGATATCATAGAAAATTATATGATTACGGAATTTTACGGAGTTTGTCAGTTAGGGTATTTGAGAGACATGACTCACTGGGAATTCAAATGCAAGCTGATTCCTGTCGAGAAGCATGACGCAATCCTGGGTCGCAAGGTCTAGAAAAGGCGAATTGTCGAAACGGAAATCGACTTCTCCCTCTCGCGCGACGAGTGTAATGAGGCAGAGGAGGGGAACTGGCGGCGTGCTCAGCCAATCAGCGGAGACAACGTAAGCTAGGAGACTGCTCCGGAGTGGGGGGGCCGACAGGTGAATATATCGTTCGACGCGCCGTGAGACGAGGACAATCTGTGTAGTTCTTGCGGAGTACGCTTGCACACGGGAGTCGCTCCGATGTTCCGTGGGAGGAGGACAATCTGTGTAGAACTTGCAGTGTACGGTCGCAAGTGCGTGACGCTCCGATGTTCAGTGGAGTTAGCGACGAACTTTTGTAAAACGTAACCAGTGCGGTTTTACGAGAGTTTGGGTCCGATGTACGGACCATAGAATTATCTAATCTACCAGAATATCATCAAATTTCGACGGAGATGACGACGTCCAGGAGACTGTGGGAAGCACACAGCATCATCAAGAACGAGGGAAATGCTTTGGCAATTTCCAGGGGTAAGCGCTAATGACGCAGAAATACGCAATCTCTCATTTTTCTTTGTTTTATATTTCATAATTCAGT
This sequence comes from Meconema thalassinum, assembly GCA_946902985.2. Lineage (NCBI taxonomy): Eukaryota > Metazoa > Arthropoda > Insecta > Orthoptera > Tettigoniidae > Meconema > Meconema thalassinum. Next base: position 38,688,220 of record OX336388.2, read on the forward strand.
AACTTCATAGCTTGGAAATAAGAGTAAAATCAATTTATCAGACTCCGTTTTCACGTAATTTTCTATCGGTAATATTAAAATCACAACGCTCCAATTTAAATTTTATAGTTATTATTATTATTAATTTTGCTATACTTGTTTTATACAATAAATTCATTTCTTTTACAATGCAATCTTTGCTTTCAGTAGGTAGCATTAGATATAGACCAATTCCTTCTCCTGATACAATTGTTTGTTGGGTTAATGATCAAATCATACCACGATCTGAGTGAATAGAGTCTTGAATGTGTTCTGCCAGAGCTAGACGTTGTTAAATACAAATTTAGATTTCAGCATTGCATTGAGGTCTTGGCGCCCATTAAAACAACATAGCTTAGGCAAAGGTAAACAGTTACATTTAACACCCAACAGTTTGGGGCGGCAAAACTGCTACAAGCTTACGGGAAAAACATTTGTTATATATTATTTTGGGTGGTGACAACTCGATAACAGAAATAAGCATTATAAAAAACTACAAAACGAATTGTGTATAGTAAGATATGGTTATGTATAATTTTTTTTCCAATGTTGGCTATAAATGCGCAAACACAAATACGATAACATACGCAAAAACAACCAAAAACTAAAGCATTCTAATTTCCTTATAAAACATTGTGGTCAGTGTTTTTTTTGCCCCCTCCCCCCAAAAAGTTTGGTATTTTTATGTTTTCGAATATTGACTGAAAATACTTAATTAGAAATCACCATCCATTACAGACTGTCTAATAATGCCACACAAACATACTGTATGAAACGTAAAAACCGACCAATATATGTCTGGTACAAAGGTCCACGCAGAGCAGTAGAGATTACCGAGTGAGATAACGACTGCGAGTCAGGCAGTACAGTACGTATGTAGTTAGTTTTAGTTGTAAGTAGGTAGTTAGTTTGTCTATTAGATATATGTCATTGTTCTATTAGACTGTGGTGTGTGAGTGTGTCTGGTAGCAGTTGCATTGTTTATTAGTTCTAGTTCATTGTTTCAGTAGACTGTGATGCGTGAGGGTGCATGTGAGTGTGCCTGGTGACAGATTGTTTTAGTGGTAGTATTTGTTGTAGGTGGAACTTTAGTATTTTTTTCGTTAGTAGAATTTTGGTATTTAATTGTTAGTACGGTAGAAGGTTAGTATTTTTGTTTAGTAGAATTGCTCTTTACTTATTCTGAAAGGGAGTAGCAGCCTTTCAGAATAAATCAATTCTTTACTAGTCTTATAGACGGTTAAGATATTGATAATATAAGCCAAATAATGGCTACACTGCGTCCTGCTGCACGGCTGAAAGCAACGGGAAACTACAGCCGTATGCTATTCCCGAGGATATGCACCTCTCTATGCATAATTACATGTGATGATGGCCTCCTCCCTTGTAAAATTTCAATCCGGAGGTAAACTAGTCCCCCGTTCGGATCTCCGGGTGGGGACTACTCGAGAGGGGGTTAACATCACAGAAGTGACAAAGAGGAAATCTGACATTCTACGGATCGGAGCGTGGAATGTTAGAAGTCTGCTAGGAAGTGGAAGGTTAGAAAACTTAGAAAGGGAAATGGATAGGTTGAGGTTGGATTTGGTTGGGATTAGTGAAATGCGCTGGCAGGAAGAACAGGACTTTTGGTCAGGAGACTATAGGGTCATTAGCACTAAATCAAACAATGGCCAAGCAGGGGTTGGCCTCATATTGAGTAGGAAACTGGACAGCGGGTGGAATATTATGAACAATATAGTGAACGGATTATTGTAACAAAAATCAATACTAAACCTACCTGCACCACAGTGGTACAAGTCTATATGCCTACCAGTCAAGCTGACGATGAGGATGTTGAAAAGGTCTACGAAGAAATAGACGAAATTCTGAGGTATATCAAGGGTGATGAAAATGTTATAGTAATGGGAGATTGGAATGCTGTGGTAGGAAAAGGGAGAGAAGGGAAAATAGTAGGAGATTTCGGATTAGGTGAAAGGAATGATCGAGGAACCAGGCTGGTAGAATTCTGCACCGAGCATGAGTTGGTCATAGCTAACACCTTATTCAATAACCACAATAGAAGAATATACACATGGATGAGACCAGGAGATACAGGGCGTTACCAAATCGACTTCATTATGGTCAAGCAGAGGTTTCGAAACCAGATTTTGGATTGTAAAGCATATCCTGGTGCTGACATAAACTCTGACCACAATCTGGTCGTAATGAAATGCAGATTAAAGTTGAAGAAACTGAAGAAAAGTCAAAAGCCAAACAGGTGGACAATAGACAGACTGAAAGAGAAGGATGTAAACGAAAGATTCAAGAAGAGTATAAAGGAAGGACTAATGAAAAACCCTAAACAAACTTCAATTGCAGACGAATGGGCACTTTTGAAGAATGAAATAACAAAATCCGCAGAAGAAAACATCGGTAGGAAAGAAAGAATAGGTAGAAAACCGTGGATCACTCAGGATATACTAGAATTGATGGATGAAAGGCGGAAACACAAGAATGTAAGAGATGAGAAGGGGAAAGCAGAATACAGACGTCTGAGAAATGAGGTTAACAAGAAGTGCAAGGAAGCGAAAGAAGAATGGTTGAAAGAGAAATGTGCAGGTATAGAAAATTGTCTGAAATTAGGTAAAGTAGACACAGCTTATAGAAGGATTAAGAATACTTTTGGGGAAAAGAAGACTAAGTGCTGTAATACTAAGGACACAAATGGAAAGCCTCTAACAGATAGGGAAGAAAAGGTTGAGAGATGGAAAGCTTACATAGAGAGTTTGTATAAGGGAAAGGAGATTGAGAATCATGTAATGGAAAGGGAGGAGGAAATTGATGAGGATGCGAAGGGAGATTTAATATTGAGATCAGAATTTGATAGAGCTTTGGAAGACTTAAGCCGGAACAAAGCACCAGGCATAGATGATATACCGATTGAGTTGCTACGCTGCATAGGAGATGAAGGTCTGATCAGGTTATTTCACTTGGTGTGTAGGATTTATGAGACAGGTGAGGTACCCCCTGATTTCAAGAAGAATGTAATCATCCCTATACCAAAGAAAGTGGGAGCTGACAGATGTGAAGATTACCGTACAATCAGCTTGATTACTCATGCTTCAAAGATCCTGTCTAGGATAATTTACAAGAGGATTGAAAGCCAGATAGAAACGGAGTTGGGTGAAGACCAGTTTGGTTTCAGGAGAAATGTAGGAACAAGGGAAGCTGTACTAAGTCTTAGGCTGATTTTGGAAGGTAGAATGAGGAAAGATAAGAGAACGTTCATGGCTTTTGTAGACTTAGAAAAGGCTTTTGATAACGTTGATTGGACTAAATTGTTTGACATTTTGAAATCGATTGGAATAAAGTACAGGGATAGGAGGGTGATATACAATCTGTACAGAAACCAGACAGCAGTCATTCGAGTTGAAGGACATGAGAGAGAAGCTGGTATTCAGAAAGGTGTAAGGCAAGGCTGCAACTTATCACCCATACTTTTCAATCTTTACATTGAACAAGCAATGAAGGAAATTAGAGAAAAATTTAAAGTGGGAGTGAAGATTCAAGGAGAAATAATTTCAACTCTGAGATTTGCTGATGACATAGTCATCTTGGCCGACAAGCCTGAGGATTTGAATGAGTTTTTGAATGGTATGGACTCCGTCTTACAGAAAGAATTCATGATGAAAATTAATAAATGTAAAACAAAAATACTGGAATGCAGCCGAAATAAATCAGAAACCTCTATGGAGATCAAATTGGCAGGTGAAAAGCTGAAGGAAGTAGAAGACTTCTGTTACTTAGGAAGTAGAATAACCAGTGATGGACGAAGCAAAGAGGATATAAAAAGTAGGTTGGCTCAGGCAAAGAAAGCTTTTCTACAAAAAAGGAATCTGCTGACATCGAATATAGATTTAGGTATTAGGAAGTCATTTTTGAAAGCCTTTGTCTGGAGCGTGGCGTTCTATGGAAGTGAAACTTGGACTATTGGTGCAGCAGAAAAGAGGAGAATAGAAGCATTTGAAATGTGGTGTTACAGGAGAATGATGAAGATCAGATGGGTAGATAGGGTTACAAACATAGAGGTATTAAGACGAGTGGGACAGGAGAGATGTTTCTGGCGACTGCTAATGAAGAGAAGAGATAGGTTGGTAGGACACATACTAAGACACCCAGGAATAGCAAGCTTAGTTATGGAAGGAAGGGTCGAGGACAAGAACTGTAGGGGTAGACCAAGGTTGGAATATGTTAAACAGATTGCCTCAGATGTAGGGTGTGGTAGTTATGTAGAGATGAAACGATTAGCTCAGGACAGGGAGTCATGGAGAGCTGCATCAAACCAGTCAAAAGACTGAAGACTCAAACAAAACAACCTAACTGACCCGTTTCTATTTTCGATATTTTAACGCCGTGTCCATCTGGCGGTCATTTCTAAGGACATCTGAGAGATCATAATTTTGGCACGTATTGGAAAAGAAAAGCATCCGCGATGGAGAACCCATCTTAGACTAAGGAACACGACTTTGCGATTGTTATCGTGCCTGAATTATTATGACGGGGAGAAAGAGAAGATGGTCTCCCGACATTACTACTACTGCCTTGTATTCTATCCAAATTTCCCGTGATGTCCATTATGAACATGATTTACGAAACTATAATGTTGGAGAGACGCGGCGAGATTCCGGCTTTTGTCTCGTGGTTGGGAATTCCTGAAATATGCATTTATTATAAAATAAAATAATCATCGGAGGTCCTCTAGAACGTCTCAAGAACTCAGCTAAGTGGAAATGATGCCTTTGTAACTCTGTATAATCGTGCTTTAAAGAAAATTATTATTCAATGCATTTTCCCCAGTTTCGGTGTTATATGGTCCCTTAATTCAACTTGCAAAAGGCGGTTAAACTGGAGATCGTTCATGTCTTTCCTTGAAGTTATCTGGTGTTTATTTGGTCCCTAGTTATTTGTTATATATACGTACGTGGTGGAGAATCGACTTGCTTGTTTTAGGGTTTATTTATCTTAAGGGGGTCTTGTTGTTGTCGTTTTATTTTATTTATCTTGTAATGTTTTTTGTGCGTGTTCTTGCGGTTATTGGTGTCATGAAACGTGAATGTAATTTTAAGAGAAGTTTCTTACCAATTCCTAACCCCTTGTAAGTGTATGGGATTTTTCAAGGATCTTTAGGGACTGGTATCTTTAGGTTAGTTTCGCGGTTTGTGCCCTGACGAGGGCCTTGGATATTTCTTCTGTATGGTCGGAACGCACACCAGGTTTTATTTAATTGTTTTAAGGGTTTTGTTTCTGTGTCTTGCCATTTGTGCAGCTCTAAGGATGGCCGTATAGGGCTTCATTTTATCCTTAGAGACTGGGCAGACACTAATTATGTATGCGTCTGAAATATGTCTCATTTAAAATCACGGTTCTGGACTTATGTTTAAGGGTGGGCTTATGTTATTTGTTTAAGTGGGAATTTGACTGAAGGCCGAGGGTCATGTTTAGTGCTGTTCTGTTTTGTCGTGGCTTTCAGTCAAGAAGCAAAGCGTAACCCCATTACGTTATTAAATGAGGTATATTGGTTACTCTTCCGAGATTATGAAATGTGTGTTCGTTGTATGTGTCCGGGACTGCAATTGACGCTTATTTGGTATCTCTTAAGGTAACTGAATCTTGTGCTTTCGTTCGAGAGAAGTTTTATTCTACCAGCTCATGAAATCGTTTTATTTTATCGTCATTTGGGTGATGCTTGTTTTATTTTTCAGAACTGATCTATGTTGCTCTGTGGGGTTTGTATGTCACGTCATGTTCTGTGAAGTGTTGTCGTTTTGTTCTTTGTGAAGTCGTGTATTAATTTGTGTTTCTTGACGTGACATTTAAGGGTCGTTGTTATTGTATTGTTTGTTGCTTTGGGTAGCTTGATGTGACATGCATTTTAATATAAGGGTGAATGATTAGACAGTTCGTGGGAGACACGTTTTCATGTACTACTGAACGATCTCCAGTGACTTAGGCTTCTCCTCGTCGTGAGCATCTTCTGCTTTAATAATTATTTACTGTGTGTTTTATATTTTATTGTTTTACTGTTTTATAATTATGTGTCTATGTTATTACAGCCCCTTCATCCCTCATCTTACCATTTCATGCGCTACTCACGTCCCCTTTTATTTGTCTTGCTTTTTGGTATTACATTTTATTCAACATCTACTCGAATAATGTGGTCATTCCTTAGTCGGATCTCCATCTAATTCTAAATTCGAATGGTACACAACATTGGTTTTAAGAACCATGGCCGGTCCCCATTCCGCGCATGCCTTTTCGGTTCCTCAGTCTTGCCATCGACTGTGTGCGTGAGGTGGTGGTCACCACGCGTGTCAGTTGGTAGCAGAGCGTGGTTGTTTCGATTTCACATTTTGAATATTGGGAGGTTAATTATGTGATGACTGTATTTTTCTTGTATTGATTGTGTTGACCATTTTATTTTAAATTTATTATTTTGAAAATTTCTTCTATTCGGAGATGTCCTAAGTCACCCGGAATTTCCTGTTTCTTAACTTGTGCGGAACGTATTACTATACCTTGGTTATTAGAAAAGAACATTATTGGCAAGTGTAGTGGGAGACTTAACTACTATCTATTGTGCCTACTATCACTTGCGCCTACTATCAATCGCGCCTACTGTCAATTGCGCCTACTACCAATCTTGCCTACTATCAATTGCGCCTACTAATAACACTTCTATCAATCGCGCCTACTATCTATTGCGCCTACTATCAATCGCGCCTACTATCAATTGCGCCTACTATCAATCACGCCTACTATCTATTGCGCCTACTATCACCCCGCCATCAATTGCGCCTACTAATTGCACTTGCTATTAATTGCGCCTACTATCAATCGTGCCTACTATCAATTGCGTCTACTATTAATTGCCTTAAGTATCATTAACGCCTGCCATCAATTACGCCCAGTGAAATCGCTATCAGTAAAAATCGAGCTCAGTATAAATCATAATCAGTATAAAACCCATCAAACGCGTCTACAAACCGTGGCTACTATCAATCATAGTCAATAAAAATCATAATCACTATAAATTGTGTTGAGTATAAATCTTGACATTGAGCAATGTGTGTTTGTGTGTAAATCACTTGTAGTCTAAAATTGTTCATGTAAGTATTATTCTTGACAGTACTTTCAAAATTCCACCTTTAATAAATATCAATTCACTTCATTTATTTTACTGTTATTATTACTAAAGTGACTTTACTAAAATTGAATTTTATTTATTTATTTATTTATTTATTTATTTATTTATTTATTTACATAGGTCCCAATGAGCCTGAGCTCGTGTTAGGGACAATCAAGTAGCATAGTTACAGCATGGCATATATATAATTTTTGTAACATTATTGTTTAGTTTAATAGTAGGCTAACTTATATTAGATTGCTAGTGACTAACTTTACAGAGATAATTCGGTATGATACATTGCATTGCTTAAGGCTATTGTACATGGGTTATTCATTCCTTAATAGGAAGTCTTTTGTTTTCCTCTTAAATGTTTCTATAGAGAAACTTTCCCTTATGCCTAATGGTAGCGAGTTGTATTCTTTTATTATAGAGGACATAATTCCTTTAGTTCCAAATTTAATGGATTGGGAATGGCTGGTGAATATTTGATTTACTCCTCTTGTTGCATAATGATGAATGTCATTTGCATGGGTAAAATGGATGTGTGTGTGTATCAATTTGTTTTCTAATTTGTATACAAGTACTGTTGCTGACATAGCTATTTGTTTTTGCAGTGGCATAATTTTAGTTCTTGAGTATAATTCATTTGAGGGTGTGAGCCAAGGAAATCCAAAGATAGATTTTATAGCACGTTTCTGGAGTATCTCAAGTTCTTTTATCAGCTCCTTCTTAAAATATCCCCATATGAAATTCATGTACATTGGTTGTGAATGTATCAGAGCAAAGTATATATTTTTTCAATTGTTGGCTAGTAAGACAGCTATATCTTAATCTGAAAATAATACCAACTAAAGGGCTGATTTTATGTTTTACATTTTCTACATGATTTTCCCAGGTTAGTGTACTATCTAGTGTGATACCTAAGTATGTTGCCGATTTAACCCTTAATGTGTATTAGTTTACGAAAGTATCAACAACCAGCCATGGTAAGTCATATTATGCTTTTTGCATGCTTCTAAACAAGTTAGACATACTAGTTATGAGGAAGAACTATTAGAAATAGAAGATGAACTTAGTTATGCTGGTATTATTGTGTAAGGGATCAACGTAACTGCCTAGACATAATAGTGAGGAAAAGTGGGCTTAAATGGATAAAGGGATATGTATAACTATGATTTTCTTTTATTATGTTATATTATATATGAAATAAAACAATGTTGCAAGATCATGTATTTTTTATTCAATATACATTTTATATACATTTTATGATAGTACAATTTGTTTACAATCCCCTTGCTCAGTTCTCTCATCCTGTACATTTTTTAAAATCTTTTCCATAATTAAAAAGCAAAATTTTACAGTAAAATGTATTAGGCCTACTTATGATATTTTTACTTGACTACAGTAGTCTAACTTTATACATCATACTTACAGTTTTTACAAATATATTACCGGTACAATATAAACATTCTACAAATAATACAATATGGTGAACATCAGACTTAAGTAATAGTCGTCAATGCGACTGTTTCCCCAAGCGAGCGTATCAAATGAGTTGGGTGTAATGAATCGTTTGTTGTCTTCATTACTTAAAGCCACTTTGTTCAGAAAATTAGTATGTAGCTGATGATTTTTACTTCTAAATACACACATTTTCTTATATAATATAGGTGGGTTACTGACTATACAGTTTTTATAATCACTTATATCTAACTCTTTACTAACAACATTCTTTTTCACTCCTTTTTTTTATTATTACTACATCATCAATCGTCATATAACTATAAGATTTAGATTTTGTGCCTACAAAGGTGTCTATAACAGCACCAGCACATTCACCTTTAAATTTTCCAAGAACCTTTTTGTTTACTAGAGGTAAATGGTAGATATTATCCTCGGGATAGTCACAAGTATCAAACCTATTTAGCTCAGTTTTGATATCCTCATAAGAATCATCAGTTTTAAACTCATAAATAAAAGAATATGTGTCTGTATAGAGTAATTTAGCGTTATCATGATAGTTTTTCTTAACATAATCATAGTGAAATTCATCCATAAGTGTTTTTGACAATTCCAGAATGGCGTAACCCACATATATGGGTTTGTTGTAAGTTACTTTAAGGCGATTCATTTGTATTACAACTAAATCCTCATGAATAATTGAACAGCTATGGAAGTTAGGCTTGCTTATTAAGTTGCTCGCACCATACCTTTTACCATCATTCTCCCACTTTGTTATCAGCTTTACATCAACTCGCTTATCAACATTCTCCATAGTCTTTCCAAAAACACTATTATTCATGAGTTCATAAAAATCTTTTTCAAAAGCATTTATTGACAGTGTTCTTAAATTATTGTTTAGATCAATATACGGTTTGAGCCATGTTGATTGATGAAATTGTAATACGCGATGAATTTTAGTTAATTTCGGAAGTTTGGTTGGTTGGTTCCTTAGTTTAGGGGCTGAGACAACGCGGTCATGTAGCCCCGTGTACTTTGGGTGTGTGTAGAATCTGTCTGATAACCGGTGTTAATTGTGATGACTGTATTAGTGTGTGTATCTGTTTTTTTAAATTCAAGTAGGGACGGCAACTTTGAATTTTCAAATAGTTCCTACTTTTGCCGCCAAACGCCACCGTCAACGACTACTAGGCCTAGTTCAGAACTAGCTACTAGGCGCCACCGCAGTCGGCTCTTGGCAACGAACGTAGCAACCTAAGAGCGTTGTTTACATTCTTAACCTATCCAATTTAGTTTCACACAGGTGTAATTAGTGGAAAGATCTTTAACATGTCATAAATCTATGACATGGGACCGCCGGCTTTACTTCCCCTCCGAAGGAAGGCATACTGAGGGATTTTTAACGCTCTTAAAAAATCCGACGGCTTCGGCCGGGTTTGAACCCGCTATCTTGGGCATAGAAGCTTAGCATGCTACCAATTACGCCACCGAAGCCGCCTTAGTTAATTTCAATCCATGCTGTACACACTGTTTCAAGTTTTGATAATGTGTTACATATTTACATTTATCATTTACATTAGCAATTAACATTTTTGTTCGTGATGTGATGTATGGAGATTTCATATTCTCAGGACAAAATGGTAAATCATTATGTTCATCATGTAACTCTTTAGGGTACTCAAGATTTACCTCTAAAATATATCCTCTTTCATCGTTATCATTTAGAGTGTCAACACGTAAGACATCAATTTCAGGTTGTGTCAGCCAGCGAAAATCTTTCAGTGGTAGATATTGACTCATAGCCCAACCATATTGGTTATTTGCATCGAGGTAGACAATATCCTTTGACTCTTCACAAGGGTTATAACTAGGTATGTATTTATTATTCGCTTTAGAGTACCGTCCACTACATTGGCTTAATCCACCTCGAATTGATGATTTTATAAAATTAATCATGTCTATATCAGTCATCAATTCTAAATTTACTTTTGTTTTTTTCAACATTGAACTGAAACTTAACCCAGGAGCAGTAAAATACTGACAAGGATCAAGGTCATAAGTTTTCATACAAACATTTCTAAAATTTTCAAAAACATCTGCTAATAATAACACATCTGTCTTCAAGTATATGTCTGAAAATTCACCTAAAGTTTGAATGTTAAACTGGGTCCATATACGTTGTGCATGTAAATATTCCTGATCACTGATATGACTTGTGTTTAAGTAACTGTAAAATGTATCTTTTGGTGGTAAAGAACACTCTTCAAGACGTTCCACACAGTTGTTAATATATTCATAAGGGAATATACCTTTTTGACGAATCAAATTAAAATCATCTTCTTTAGGAAAGACACGTTGAATTTCATGAAACTGATCTGATTTTAAATTACTAGCAAGTTTATCAAGACCACTTGGCATAAAGCGATATGAATCTAAAAATCGCAGTTTTATCGTTTTTTTAATTGTCAGTTTTGATGTATTTTGTGAACGATATGTATCGTTCCTTATTATTTGCAATTACGTCGATTTTTACATCTGAAGCTCCAAATTCTTTAACGATAAAGTGGTTATCGTATTTGCTACCGTTATGTAGAATGACTGGAATGAATTTAGTTACTCTATACTTTCCCTCGGGGGAACCTGCAATCCCTAGAGGGCGCGTCCCCAGGTGGCGGATAGGGGACCCCTACAGTAACGGTAGGGTTGGTTCGAATACACTCCAATAGAACCCGCGGACCAACAGGTAGCCCAATTCTTGGGGGCATTAGAATACTGAGACACCCTCTCTCCAGGGGCTATAAATATGGAGGGCCCTGCTCTGGGATATGAGTGAAGACCTCAACAGCACCTGCGGTGGAGGAGTCCTTTGGTACAGTGCAGATGGTGGAGGAGGCAACCCAGTGCTCGGGTTAATAGAGCGAAAGGTATATGTCCGTATATTGGACATACATCAGGCACCGAACGTCGTCCGGGATAAGGCGACCACTTTTATCAAGTGCCAACGGTTTCTTCGGAGGGCGGATGAGCGGGTAGAAGAAGGGCACTCTCTTGTCCTTGGAGGGGGAAACTGCTCCTAAAGGCGGAAGAGCTACTAGGTGGCCAACGAAATAGAATGGAGAAGGCAACGGGAAACCACTCCATTAAAGACCCTAGGATATCCCAAGTATAGCAGCCATGATGAGTTTCTCTATTGATTGTGATTCTACTGATCAAGGGAATCGGAAACCAAGATCCGGCAAGAGAGGAAACAGTAGCGAGGCCTCTTCGGTCGTCATTCAACGAAACCCTCGCAATGACAATTGCAAATTAACTATTGGTACATGGAACGTATGAACTCTTCTACAACCTGGACGGCTTGAGGAGGTAAAAAACTCTATGATTAAGAAGAATCTAGATGTCCTTGGAATGTGTGAAACTAGATGGGCAGGAAATGGAGACTTCATTTCTGATGACTTCAGGATAATCCACGCGGGCAATACCAAAGCCGGAAATAGTGGTGTAGCGATTGTATTAAGAGGAAAAATGGACTCACAACGTAGTCAACACTTTTCACATAAGTGACAGAATTCTAATGATACAAGCAAAAGCAATTCCAGTTGATTTGGTGATAATACAAACATATTTCCCCACTTCAAATGCTGATGATGAAGAAATTGAAGAAATGTATGATCAAATAGAATAATTGTTTGACATAGTAAAGGAGAATTCAAACATTATTTTAATGGGTGATTTTAATGCTTCCGTAGGCTCTCATAATGATGTTAAATATGCTGGTAAGTTTGGCATGGGTGATGTCAATGTGAGAGGAGAAAGATTACTGGAATTCTGTGAGCAACATGAGATGGTAATAACTAATACCTGTTACGAAGTTCTCAAGAGAAGACGTTACACCTGGATAGCACCTGGAGATAGAAGAAGGTTGCAAATTGACTACATCATAGTTAAACACAGATATAGGAACCAAGTGAAAGCCAGCCATTGTTACCCTGGGGCGGAAATTGATAGTGATCATATCCTAGTTGCAGCTAAATGTGATATAAGGTTCAAGAGGAATAAAACATTTAGACGAAAGAGATGGTGTTTAATTAAGCTACAGGATCCTAATGAAGTACAAAAATTTAAAGATGTTAGCAAATTGATTAAGGATGAGACTTTAGGATGGGATGATATAAGAAATTGCTTAGAAACAGCCGCAACGGAAGTACTAGGCAAAATAAAATTGGAACCGAAGAAGAAATGGATTACCCAGGAAATCCTGGAGCTTATTGAAGGAAGGAACAAATTTAGAAATATAGATACTCAAGCGTGTGGTGTATTCTTGGAATACACGTAAGATAGAGTATATTTTTAATGCTCTTTGCTTGTTCATTCCTTCCTTTTTCTCAAACACCAACAGTGATCTCCTATGTTCTCTTTGCTGTTTAGGGTTCTCATGTTATTCGTGAGTCTGTTCTAGATATATATCTTCCATGACCCAACTTGCGTCATCTAGCAGCGAATCTCTGAAGTTCCTCAATTCTTCCCGGTGCAAGAGGACTTCCTTATCAATCTGGCCACCAGATCTCGTCGCCATCGCCAGCTATTATCTCCGTGATCAAGAGAACTTCGTCTACTTTTTCACCCACCAGGCTGCGATAGTGTCGCCTATTATCAACTCTTTGAAGACCATCTCATCAAGAAAATTAACTTTTCAATATTGGTCATGCTTATATGTTTTCCTTTTGTCTCCTACCCCCACTCTTTTCCCTTTCCTGGTCTCTCTGCGCTTCGCTGAGTGGGTCTCACTTGTACGTCGGCAGTCGACTTAGTCAGTCAAGGCTCAACTAGAGCCAGCCTCCTGAACTAAAGAGGCATTCTTTAGATTCCACGCCATGTTGGAACTTGAAGTTTATTCGTCAAAGGGAACTTCACCATCGCCATGCAGCAAAGATAAGTACAGACTCCAGGTTTTAACCTCATCTTCATCAGTTTTATTATCTACATGCTTTTAATAATCATTTATAGGCAGTATGAGATTACTTAGTTGTGGCAATAATCATCCTTCGCGGGATTTTCTATATTGAGCTTTGTCTGTCTAAGCCAATCTTTGTAAAAGCTGCATTTCTGATGCTTATTAAATGAGAGATCTTCTCACAACGTGGGATATTATGGAATAAAATATTAAGCTCGTTCCACCGCTGGAATAACTTTGGCCCCATTCTTCTATTAGGATCTTTCTGGAACCTTCCAGAATCTGCACTCTATCTACAAGTCGTGCCGTCATGTATTTTCCACTCACTTGTGGGAATACTATTTAAAAATGAGGAATCTTCCTTATAAATTACTGCTCAATAGCTAATGTTCCTTCCTCCGTTGGAATTTTCTCTGACGTATTTAATGATAATCTACAACCTTCTCAAGCAATAGACTTTCGCCTACCTAGCGCAACTAGTTATTTTCCATCATTGCAATAACTTTCTTTGCCATAAACTTTCGTGCTGCTACAGTGAACGTTTCATCCATTTCAACAGACTATAGTGAAAAAAGTGTTCTTTCAGTATTTCTTCCGCGTCGCGCTCGTCCGATTATTATAAATACGGCCATGAACTTTTACCTTCCATCCCAGTTGATCTTTCCTAAACCCCTTACTAACAATTCATAAAAAAATTGTTACTTTAGGTCTTTCTCAATGAGGTGTCACGCTAGATACGTGCCCTCCCACTTTTGCTTACATATCATTAATTAATTTCTGTATAACTGCGTGTTTTGTACACGTTTCTAATTATCTTGTTTCTCCCTTCTAATTAGGGAATACAATTTTTTCAACTCATGAGTGAGTTATTTCTAGGTTTTACGAAAGGGAATCTTGCCCCATTTGGCTCGTGATTCCTACTTAAACATAGGAGGTCTAGAACCTTACTTTTGACTTTCTCTTCAGGTTTCACAGTAAGTGACCTGTCCTTTTTATGTAATTTCTAAGAGTAATTCAGCTTCAATACAAGAAGTTATAGGAACTTCTCTTTTATTCTATCTGCTTTTTGTTGTTGTTGTTGTTGTTGTTAATTTCGAAATTGTTACTCTTTTCAAGATATTTACCCAGAATTTCTTAAAGTACACACCTTGTACTCGATTTATTGTCAAACTTTAATCACTTTAATTGTTCTTAACTTTTGTATTTTATCTTCGCTATTTCAAATTCTTGCGAGAATTTTATAAAGGGTTGAAACCTAATGAATTGTTAACTGCCTGGCGCAAACTTTAGATGTTTTTTCGGAGGTCTGCGACCCCAAATTATTAATAAAATTGAAAATATATCTTTGTTAAATTCATCAAATTCTTTTGAATTGTTAAATAAATTAAGAGCTCCTTTTCGCTTTTTCATTTTTCTAATACTACAGTTAGGCAAGATCCTGTCTTTCCTGACTCTTCCTAGGTTCATGCCCTCGTTAAGGCAAATAAATCTTGTGATAGGGCTTTCACCACTTGTTGCATTTGAGCAAGAACTCTTAGTGGTTATCTTGGTAAAGTCTCTCTTAGCTTTAATAGCTAATTCTAACTGGCCAGTAAGGCAAGCATAGCTCGCTACGCCAGCTTCCTGCTTGTGGAGATTCTCTCCAATTCTTATGGTTGGTTTTTCAAAATTTAAGTGTTTCTCCTTGCCTAAACTTTTAGTTGGCTCCTTGCTGGGTAAAAGCTTAGCCATTTCCAAATGCAACTATTGGTACACTTACCAAAATTATTCCCAAAAGTATAATTGTTTTATTCCTATCCTTCTTGGAAGCATTTGGTCTCTCGTTAGAAATTCTACAATTTCGAAAACAAAAAATATCGAAACCTATTCAAACAATTGGCATTATTCAAATTACTTTGAACAGATACATAATAAATCTGTTACTCTTTGTCTTGCCAGACCATCACCCTTCCCCATAGTAGGCATATGTATGCTTGAGAGGGAATACTCTAAAGCCACTCTCTCGCAAACCGCCCAAGTTCCAGCTGCGTCTCCCGTTAGTTTTGCCCAGGTCCCCACTCACTTTAGGTATCGGAGAGCTGATTTGCAGTGGCAGTCACCTTTTAGGACATTTAAAGTTAAACTTATAACTTTTGTGGGACTCTCCTCCTATTTCTCCATCCTTTTTTCTCCAGTCCGAAACCCACTTCCTTTTCTCAATCATCTTCCCTTGGTGGTTAGGTTATTCGCCAGTCAATAATCTACCCAAAATTTGGTCCCAGAAACCCGGGAGAGTCCATTTGTCATTTGTTATTCTTTTTCAAAGGTTATTTGACAATACCTTGCAAATTATTAATACCTGCTTTGAATTTTTCAGCTATAACTACATCGTGCAAAGCCTGTGAAGGGGAAAGAGGCCGCTCCTGTCTCCTTTGGTGTGTCCCTTTCTTTCAACTTATATGCTGCTGCCAGCCTGACAGTGTTTCCAAGGTTCCACAGTTTCACAAGTTATTCTTTAATCTATCTACCTTGCCATGGCTCCTACTGAAAAGGATGAAACTCTCATTGCCAGACGTTCTTCCTACAAAGGGCAACTCACCAGATTTAGAAATTTCATTAACAAAATAAATCCCGCCGAGTGTGATCTAGACATCTTGACACAACGCCTTAAGTTGTACGAACGGTCCTATGATTACTACGATCAAATTCAAACCGGGATTGAATCCGCTTGCCCAGACCTTCAATTTGATCGGAACGAGGTTGAACCCTTGTATTTTGAAGGGATCGCAAAGGCCCACCAACTGATCCGCAGTATCTCAGATCCGGACACTAGGGTCATCAATCCGGCCCAGTTCGCACTCGCTTCAGTTCGCAAGGATAAACCGAAACCTTTACTTCCAAAGATAAGCCTACCTCACTTCTCAGGCCAGGAAGGTGAATGGTATTCCTTTTATGAACTTTACTGCTCCCTCATTCATGAAAATAATGACATTCTCGACATTCATAAATTCTACTTCTTGCGTACGTCCTTGGAAGGCGAGGCCTTGGCCTTGGTTGAGTCACTGCCTTTAAGCGCAGATAACTACCACATCGCCTTTAATCTCCTTAAAGAGAGATATGGTAATTTACTTTTGTGTGTCGCTCGCCACATCCGCTGTCTTTTCAACCTGCCAGTCTTCAAACCTAATGACGTCACCTCATTAAGAGACCTGTTAGACTCCATGCAATTAAATGTTAGAGCATTATATCAACTCAAGCAGCCAGTCCACACTTGGGACACCGTCCTTATTCATCTAGCTACATCCAGATTCGATTTTTCGACATTAAAGGCTTGGGAGATCGAACTCACTCGCAAGGAGGAATATTCGTTCGAACACCTCATCTCGTTTCTCAACAGCCGGTGCCAAGTCCTTACAGCACTCTCATTTCAGTGCGAAAATGTCGAAACGAGTCATCAGTGTCACACTCGTGAGAAAAATCTTGTCTCTTCAAATGGTCATCAGCCCCCATCTGTCGAGAACAAGCAAACCCGTTCTGCTTCTTTCAACCATCCAAGAGAACATATCAGGCCGCTCAACAAATCTTTAAAATGCACGCTCTGTAAAATGTTTCACACCTTGTACTCGTGCAAATCCTTTAAGGAATTGTCTGTTGAAGACCGAAGGAAGTTTGTCTTCAATAGTAAACATTGCTTCAACTGCTTGTCACCTAAGCATTCTTCTTCTAACTGTACGTCTTCCAACCTCTGTTTTCATTGCAAAAAACCGCATCATTCTTTATTGCACGTTCATAATAAATCGAGGTCACCCGTACCAGCTTCTTTAAACTCCATGCAGAGCAGCTCCGAACAAACTAATGCTTCTTCCTGCATTTCTAACGCCGAAACTTCTCACAGTGCGCAAGCCCTTTTGTCCACTGTACAATTCGAAATCCAAGATAAATTTGGAAATTGGTTTCGAACCCGCGGTCTTCTCGATTCCGCTTCAACTCACAACTTTGTTTCGCAATCGTTAATTAAAAAACTAGGTCTTTCTTCATCGCCTACTTCCATCAATGTATCCGGCATTGACAATTTGAAAACTCAAGCCTTGCAGTCTTCAAAATTGAAAATCAGAGACATTTGTCAAAGAAACACCAATCTTAACTTAAACTGTCTCATTCTTACCAGTATTGGCAAGGACACTCCTAGCAGCTCTATTAATACTTCCGGTTTAAAGATTCCTTCGCACTTAAGGTTAGCTGATCCTCAGTTTAATGCTCAAGGTCCCATTGAGATACTTTTCAGTGCCAATATTTTCTGGAATTGCCTTCGTAAACAGGTTCGCAAGTTATCTTCAAACGTGGTCGCCAGAGACACCGATTTTGGTTGGGTTATTACTGGTGAAATCCAACATCCCAGTCTTCAAACCAAATCGCAATGTCGTTTTGTTACTGCTGAAATAAATCCCTTTTCTGAAAAAGAGGTTATGTTTCTGATCTCGATACATTTGAAAAACACTTGCCGAAACGATGTCTTATTGCAAACAACTACGCCACCTTTGTAAGTTGTTTAAATGGTTTTGCCTTATTTCTGCACAAAATGGCAATTCAAGTTCGCCTCGCCTTGGGTTACTTCGTTTACCTTCTCATGTCATTTTTATAGCAGGTAATTGCTTAAACTTTCTATCGAAAACTATCTTCCCCTTGTGTAAAACCATAGCTATCAGTCACCATCATTTCGCTGTAAGCTATGTTTCACTTCTTTCTCTATTTAGTAGGATGGCCACGGCCGGCTCCTTCCCCCTTCCTCACAATCGGAAGCCGCATTTGAAACCGCATGAAAATCTGAATTCTCTAGCATCTAGAATAACTATTCTTACGCATAAACTCCTTCTCAATGTCCCAGCTTCTCTTCTTTGTTCGGAAGAATTAAGCTTTTTTCTGATGAAAATTGTCGGATTCCGTGATCCTCAAAGTTATGCGAAATTGATTTCTTACTTTATTTCATATGTCTTTAAATTGTTTGTTCACGTCCAAGCTACGGATGACTGCATGACGTGTTACTGGTTCCGCTTTAAGTCACAGCTGATTGAACTAGTTTTGTTTGTTTATTTCGAACTGCTTGTTTGTCAATCTTGTTTGTATACAAGCTCGGGTAAGGCCAAGCTGCCGTTTATTTCCTTTATGCTTGCCAAAGGTCAGAGCACGTTTTCCTTATCTCAACTCTGGCTGACTGCCAACCATTGTCTTGCGAGTTGCTTCCGTAAGTTCAGAAGCTGCTCACCTCCTTCCCAAAATAAACTTGTTCTGGTCAAGGACTCTTTCAGCTATTTATATTCATTATCTCGCTGTACGATGTGGGTCAAGGTCGTTCATGCTTATGTCTCCCACTTGCTAACGCTCGTATCCTACAGCTGCTTCGATTCCTGTTTCATAACATCGTTGCATATTTTTTACGCGCTCATGTATTGCACCTTGCTTACATATTTTGCTCTTTTATTGTTCATTGATGAACAACTTGTTTTTTCTCGTCGTTACATTCGATGTGTTTTTGTATTTATGCTTGTCACGTCACGTTTCTCGCTGACTTAAGTATTTTTCTCATTAACCCCTTTGATGCTTATTATAACTTAAGGTCTTTGTTTATGGCTACTAGATTGTTGTTACCTATGGCGTTCTTGCCTCCTACTTGCATTGTTCCTTTGTTTATTTGGTATATTCTTATCCTTAATCGATGTACTTGTTTCTATACGCTTTGTTTAAACTTGTTAATTCTCCTTTCGCATCTTATCGCAATCTTTACTAGAGCTATATATCCCGCAGCTTCTAGCTACTTTGTGATTGAAGGTGTTGTTAATTCTCGTCCTTTAACTCCGCTTTCCAATGACCCTGATGACCTGCTTCCAATCACACCTGGTCGCTTCCTTATAGACACTTCTCTTTCCGCTCCTCCTTCCCTTTCCAGCTCTTACAGGGATTCTAATTTACCTATTGTTTGGCGTAAACTTGAAGCCCTTCGCAATTCTTTCTGGAAGAGGTGGAACTTGGAATATTTAACTTCCTTGCAATGGAGACAAAAGTGGTTTCTTTCCAGTCCCGACATTAAAGTGGGGGACCTGGTCTTGGTTAGGGATGTTTCTCCTCCCCTGGTCTGTATTTCTGATAGGGTGACCGAGTGTTATCCTGGAAGGGATGGGAGAGTCAGGGTGGCCAGAATCTTGACCACCGACGGTCAGATCACAAGACCACTGTTTTTAATTGCTCCACTACCTTTAAATGTTTAATTGTTTATCCTGCTCTCTGTTGGTGTCGTACCCTCCCAGTTTGGTGTATTCTTGGAATACACGGTAAGATAGAGTATATTTTTAATGCTCTTTGCTTGTTCATTCCTTCCTTTTTCTCAAACACCAACAGTGATCTCCTATGTTCTCTTTGCTGTTTAGGGTTCTCATGTTATTCGTGAGTCTCTTCTAGATATATATCATCCATGACCCAACTTGCGTCATCTAGCAGCGAATCTCTGAAGTTCCTCAATTCTTCCCGGTGCAAGAGGACTTCCTTATCAATCTGGCCACCAGATCTCGTCACCATCGCCAGCTATTATCTCCGTGATCAAGAGAAAATCGTCTACTTTTTCACCCACCAGGCTGCGATAGTGTCGCCTACTATCAACTCTTTGAAGACCATCTCATCAAGAAAATTAACTTTTCAATATTGGTCATGCTTATATGTTTTCCTTTTGTCTCCTACCCCCACTCTTTTCCCTTTCCTGGTCCCTCTGCGCTTCGCTGAGTGGGTCTCACTTGTACGTCGGCAGTCGACTTAGTCAAGGCTCAACTAGAGCCAGCCTCATGAACTAAAGAGGCATTCTTTAGATTCCACGCCATGTTGGAACTTTAAGTTTATTCGTCAAAGGGAACTTCACCATCGCCATGCAGCAAAGACAAGTACAGACTTCAGGTTTTAACCTCATCTTCATCAGTTTTATTATCTACATGCTTTTAATAATCATTTATAGGCAGTATGAGATTACTTAGTTGTGGCAATAATCATCCTTCGCGGGATTTTCTATATTGAGCTTTGTCTGTCTAAGCCAATCTTTGTAAAAGCTGCATTTCTGATGCTTATTAAATGAGAGATCTTCTCACAACATGGGATATTATGGAATACCCACTGTCTATAAAATATTAAGCTCGTTCCACCGCTGGAATAACTTTGGCCCCATTCTTCTATTAGGATCATTCTGGAACCTTCCAGAATCTGCACTCTATCTACAAGTCGTGCCGTCATGTATTTTCCACTCACTTGTGGGAATACTATTTAAAAATGAGGAATCTTCCTTATAAATTACTGCTCAATAGCTAATGTTCCTTCCTCCGTTGGAATTTTCTCTGGCGTATTTAATGATAATCTACAACCTTCTCAAGCAATAGACTTTCGCCTACCTAGTGCAACTAGTTATTTTCCATCATTGCAATAACTTTCTTTGCCATAAACTTTCGTGCTGCTACAGTGAACTTTTCATCCATTTCAACAGACTATAGTGAAAAACAGTGTTCTTTCAGTATTTCTTCCGCGTCGCGCTCGTCCGATTATTATAAATACGGCCATGAACTTTTACCTTCCATCCCAGTTGATCTTTCCTAAACCCCTTACTAACAAACCATAATAAAATTGTTACTTTAGGTCTTTCTCAATGAGGTGTCACGCTAGAGACGTGCCCTCCCACTTTTGCTTACATATCATTAATTAATTTCTGTATAACTGCGTGTTTTGTACACGTTTCTAATTATCTTGTTTCTCCCTTCTAATTAGGGAATACAATTTTTTCAACTCATGAGTGAGTTATTTCTAGGTTTCACGAAAGGGAATCTTGCCCCATTTGGCTCGTGATTCCTACTTAAACATAGGAGGTCTAGAACCTTCCTTTGACTTTCTCTTCAGGTTTCACAGTAAGTGACCTGTCCTTTTTATGTAATTTCTAAGAGTAATTCAGCTTCAATACAAGAAGTTATAGGAACTTCTCTTTTATTCTATCTGCTTTTTGTTGTTGTTGTTGTTGTTAATTTCGAAATTGTTACTCTTTTCAAGATATTTACCCAGAATTTCTTAAAGTACACACCTTGTACTCGATTTATTGTCAAACTTTAATCACTTTAATTGTTCTTAAATTTTGTATTTTATCTTCGCTATTTCAAATTCTTGCGAGGATTTTATAAAGGGTTGAAACCTAATGAATTGTTAACTGCCTGGCGCAAACTTTAGATGTTTTTTCGGAGGTCTGCGACCCCAAATTATTAATAAAATTGAAAATATATCTTTGTTAAATTCATCAAATTCTTTTGAATTGTTAAATAAATTAAGAGTTCCTTTTCGCTTTTTCATTTTTCGAATACTACAGTTAGGCAAGATCCTGTCTTTCCTGACTCTTCCTAGGTTCATGCCCTCGTTAAGGCAAATAAATCTTGTGATAGGGCTTTCACCACTTGTTGCATTTGAGCAAGAACTCTTAGTGGTTATCTTGGTAAAGTCTCTCTTAGCTTTAATAGCTAATTCTAACTGGCCAGTAAGGCAAGCATAGCTCGCTACGCCAGCTTCCTGCTTGTGGAGATTCTCTCCAATTCTTATGGTTGGTTTTTCAAAATTTAAGTGTTTCTCCTTGCCTAAACTTTTAGTTGGCTCCTTGCTGGGTAAAAGCTTAGCCATTTCCAAATGCAACTATTGGTACACTTACCAAAATTATTCCCAAAAGTATAATTGTTTTATTCCTATCCTTCTTGGAAGCATTTGGTCTCTCGTTAGAAATTCTACAATTTCGAAAACAAAAAATATCGAAACCTATTCAAACTATTGGCATTCTTCAAAGTACTTTGAACAGATACATAATAAATCTGTTACTCATTGTCTTGCCAGACCATCACCCTTCCCCATAGTAGGCATATGTATGCTTGAGAGGGAATACTCTAAAGCCACTCTCTCGCAAACCGTCCAAGTTCCAGCTGCGTCTCCCGTTAGCTTTGCCCAGGTCCCCACTCAATTTAGGTATCGGAGAGCTGATTTGCAGTGGCAGTCACCTTTTAGGACATTTAAAGTTAAACTTATAACTTTTGTGGGACTCTCCTCCTATTTCTCCATCCTTTTTTCTCCAGTCCGAAACCCACTTCCTTTTCTCAATCATCTTCCCTCTGTGGTTAGGTTATTCCCCAGTCAATAATCTACCCAGCGTGTAAGTCTCTAAAGATTCAAATAACAACGAAATGTCGCAAGGAGAAAGAAAATTGGATGAAGCAGGTATGCATGGATATTGAGGATGACCTGAAGAATGGGAAACCTGACAAAGTTTATTTTAAAGTGAAATCTTTGAGCTATCAGCAACGCATTACAAGCTACGTAGTTAGGGATTCCAAAGGGAAGCTATTGTTTGAAAATGATAAGGTATGTGAGCGATGGAAGGATTACCGTGAAGATTTGTATGATGGACCAGATATTACTGACAATAGTAGTTATATTGAAGATGAAGAACTAATTGAAGAATATGATAAAGGTCCAACTATAACTAAAGCAGAGTTCTATGCAGCACTCACTAAACTGAAAGTAAATAAAGCAACTGGTGTAGATAACATTCCTGCAGAGCTCTTAAAATGTTGTGATGTAAGCATTAAGGAATGCCTTTTTCAAATCATTACTAAATGCTATGAGGACGGAATTGTACCTCCTGATTTTATTAAAAGTCGAACAATCAAACTACCCAAGAAAGGAAATGCTTGTGAATGTTCTAATTATAGAACTTTAGCCATTCTTTCACATGCATCAATGATTTTATTGATAATCATCAAAGAGAGACTAAGCAAGAAAATTGAACAACATCTGGATAGTGATCAGTATGGATTTAGAACAAGGAAAGGGACTAGGGAGGCTATCCTAGCATTACGTCAGATTTTAGAAAGAAGACTGGAAGTTAATCGAAAAACCTGTATAGTATTCATTGATATAGAAAAGGCATTTGATAATGTTAATTGGTAAACCTTATTTCTTACATTGGCCAAAGTCGGGATTGACTGGAAAGACAGGTGCCTTATTCTGAACTTATATAAAAATCAAACGACCGAAATAACAGTCAATGGTAATAAAAGAGAAGCAAAAATAAGAAGAGGTGTAAGGCAGGGTTGTCCTCTATCACCATATCTCTTTAATATCTATATAGAAGCTGCAGTGAATGCAATAAAAGAGAAAACAAAAGAATTAAAATTTAATGGAGTACAGGTTCATAGCATTCGCTTTGCAGATGATATTGCACTTTTAGCAAACTCTGCATGTGAAATGAATAGAATGTTAAACATTTTTCAGAAATCCTTAGGAAAATTCGGGCTAAGAATTAATTCTCGGAAGACAAAATTAATGGTGGTTGATAAAAAGAAACAACCAATTTTAGCTAATATAATGTTAAATGATAGTGCCATTGAACAAGTAACGGAATTTTGCTATTTGGAAGTGTGATTAATTATGACAACAGATGCACCTCAGAAATTAAGAAAAGAATAGTGTTGGCGAAGAAAGCCTTTCAAAATAAGAATAATTTGCTGCTCAATGAGCACCTCAACTTGAAGATAAGGAAGTCATTTCTCAAGACCTTTGTTTGGAGTGTGTTGATCTATGGTTGTGAAACTTGAACACAGGGGAAAAGAGAAGAATCAAAACTTGAGGCAGCTGAAATGTGGTTTTGGAGACGAATGACCCGCACAAGCTGGGTAGAAAGAAAGAGAAATGAGCTTGTTCTGAACC
Organism: Meconema thalassinum; assembly: GCA_946902985.2. NCBI lineage: Eukaryota > Metazoa > Arthropoda > Insecta > Orthoptera > Tettigoniidae > Meconema > Meconema thalassinum. Next base: position 38,712,558 of record OX336388.2, read on the forward strand.
AAATTCTGGAGAATCGATGCCTGTTGAACACCATCAAGAAAAGGAAATCAAATTCATGGGACACGTACTCAGACATGACACTCTCTTCCAGGTCATTTTCGAAGGAGAAATTTTGGGGAAGAAACCAAGGGGACGACCAAGACAATTGTACCTCAAGAACTTTGTCAAGGAAATGGAATGTGAATCGTATGTCAATATGAAGAGAACTGCTGAAGATTGTAAGAAATTGCAGCAACGACAAGGCTTTTAGCCTTTAGAAGCTGATGATGATGATACTTTAAATTACATTCTTGGTGAGCAGCACCACGATATTTTCCTGTTAAATGGTCATGATCGCGAACACAAGATGGCGTCGGTGAATGAAGTGCGTGTGTTCCGGTCTCCTGTTTTGTGCTGTTTTATTATGTTATTCTTTCACGTAACTAGTTCTTTTCTTGTGAGTGGTAGTGATGTGAGGCTGTCCATGATTTGTGAAAAGAATTTTGAAGCTTCAGTAAACTGGAAGTGTTCCAATCGGAGTTTTAATTTTTGTTGTTTCTCTGCTGCTGGATTGTCGCCTGCCATGCTGCTAAAAGGAGCCAGCCCTTTAACTAGGAGAGGTACGGTTACATCATCATCAACGGTGACCACAGTCTTCATGCTTCTTCTACTGTCAGGCGATGTAGAAATTAATCCTGGTCCGTGTTCGAACAGTTCTATGTCCATATACTTTCAGAACACTCAGAGCGTGGCCAACAAGCTGGACAAAATAGATTTGAGCAGCAGTGATTTTAATAACATGTCAATAATAGCCTTAAATGAGTCTTGGCTTTTTGACAGTTTTCTTGACTCAGAACTCGCCTATTCTAGGACTCATGACATATTTAGGAGAGACAGGGCTGGGCGTGGGGGTGGTGTTGTAATTGCTACGCAGTCTCAGTTGCGTGCCAGGAGAAGAGCGGACTTAGAAAGTGAATGCGAGATTGTTTGGTTGGAAATCCAAGGAAGGTCTAGTGTGTTCGTGGGCTGTGTGTACCTACCCCCGCCTGCCTCCTTAAACCGCCTGGAGCAGCTACATACCTCTCTGCATGGTGCACGCCCAGTTGAAGGACAAGGATACCGTTATATTGTGTGGGGATTTTAACGTGCCAGACATCTCTTGGGGACAGCAAGACGGGCCTTCTCTCGTACCTTCAAAACTAACTGAAAGTGCAGTGAACTCTATCTTCTGCGATATAATTGAGGAATTCTCTCTGCATCAATTGAATCCACATCTCACCCGTGGTCAAAACTACCTCGATCTACTGTTTACTAATATTCCTAAAATCTCTCAGTCTGTAGAGTTAGAAAAACCGGGGTGGATTCCATCGGACCATAGTGCTCTAATATGGAACATAGATTTTCATGACACTAGTTTATTTCAAAAACCACCTCGCAGGGAAATTTTTAACTGGAGGAAGGCAGACATGAACCACCTGAAATTTTTGCTGGATTATTGCCCCTGGTCCCTCCTTGATATCAGGAACGACATTAATGAGAATTGTGAGATATTTTATGATCTCTTAATGTCCGCAGTTCCAGAAGCAGTTCCTCGTGTGAAGGTTAATCCCTACCGTTATCCACCTTGGTTTGATGCAGATGTAATCGGCGCACTACACTCGAAATATAGGGCTCATTGTCAATGGAAACGCTCTTCTTTGGAATGCCATAGGATTGAATTTGTGGTCAGGAGGACCGAATTCAAAGAAATTCAGCACCGAAAGTATGACGCCTACCTGGAAGATATAGACTCCAGTGTGAAATCTAATCCGAACAGACTATGGTCCTTCATTAAGCAGAGATCTAGGAACACCAGATTACCGGTCTCGCTCGAGTACGACGGACGTACCAGTACTGATGCAAACTCTGCCTGTGAGCTGTTTTCTGAATATTTCGAAACCTTATTCCTTCCTGTAAATTCTATACCGCCACCCCTACCTGATCTGCCACCCTCCAGTAACGACAGCATTTCTTACTTCCATATTTCCGAAGACTGCATCGAGAATAAATTACATAATCTAACCTCTGGCAAGTCTCCCGGTCCTGATGCTATTCCTATAGAAATAATTAAATCTTTATGCCACCAGCTATCTCGTCCACTTTATATTCTTTTCAACCAAGCCATCAGTGAAGGAGTGTTTCCGGATTACAGGAAATCAGTCCATATCACCCCAGTGTTAAAGAAAGGCTCCAGGAAGAAAGTAGATAATTACAGACCAGTATCACTAATGTCTATTTTCGCACGAGTCTTTGAATCAATTGTTCGGGACGAAGTGTACGCCCACGTGTCACCATTCATCACTGAATTTCAGCACGGCTTCCTTCCTAGGCGATCCACTGCTACCAACCTAGCAGTCTTCACTCATGATGTATCCACCTTTATGAATAACCGTGGTAGTGCTGATGTTATTTATACTGATTTCTCTAGGGCTTTCGACAGCGTACATCACAATGTACTGATTCATAAAATTTTGGTATAACTGGTAATCTTTTACGTTTCTTCAAAAGTTACCTCTCAAATAGAACCCAATCAGTTATAATTAATAATAATAAGTCTAAAACTAAGAACGTTACTTCCGGTGTCCCTCAGGGTTCTGTATTGGGCCCTCTGCTTTTTATACTTTTGTGAATGATATCCCTCGTATAATTCATAATTCTAGGTTCCTGATGTACGCTGACGACCTTAAACTGTATATGCCCATCAGTACTATAAATGACTGTGAGTTGTTGCAAGAAGACCTACACTAACTCAGTGAATGGTGTGAAACATGGAAACTGAATACTGAAAAGTGTAAAGTTTTGTCAGTTTCAATGAAACGTAACCTCCTACCCAGGTTTAATTATTGTATTAATAATGAAACGCTAGGTAGAGTGTCAACCATTAAGGACTTAGGGGTGGCAATCACAAATAATTTATCGTTCGATGAACATATTTCAAAAATATGTCGTGAAAGTTTCCGGATCCTGGGATTTTTAAAAAGAAATTGTTTAAATTATTTTTCGGACATACTCTATCCAAATTATTTAAGTCACTCATTCGGCCTAAATTGGAGTACTGTAGTGTGATCTGGAATCCTTTTCACAGTAATAAAATTGACGCCATCGAACGTTTGCAAAAGAGATTTGTCAAAAGGCTCTGATACAGGGGTGGACGATCGTACCATAGAGCTGAGTATGAGAGTTATTGCAACGTGTATGGTCTTCCTCCACTGAGCAGTCGGCGCACAGTGGGAGACGTGAGATTCCTGTGGAAACTGGTAAATGGTGGAATTGACTCTAATCAGTTGCTAGCTGACTTGGGTTTTCACGTCCCTCAGAGAACCACCAGACGGAAGCACACGTTCGATGGGGGCAGATCGAGAATTAATGTACATAAAAATTCATGTCTGATCCGGTTGCAGTCAACATACAGCTTGATGGAGAGTAAAAGTGCTACTGATATTCACTTCGACTCTCTATCAACTGTTATGAGAAACATCTCAAGTGGGCTGTAAAATAGTGTTTGTGTTTTTTCTATTTGCGTTTATTGATTGATTGATTGAACATGTGGTTGAATGAATGGTTGATTTATTTTTTGATTGAATGTACGAGCGACTGTAGTAATGTATTTTTTGTTTGCTGTTATCTAGATCCTCGAATGTCACTCTTATATTACTTTTTTCCCAGTTTCTGTACTTTTTCTTCTATCTTTCATTTTATGTTTTTGCCTTTTTCCGTTTACTGTAGATAGTTTTGTTTTCCTGTAATTATTTCAATGTTTCTTGTACATAAGGATTGTATGAATGAATGCTTGAGACAGGATGTTTGAGTGCGTGTCTGTATGGTTGGGGTTGTTGATTTATAATAGACTAGTGTATTTCTATTTTTTGTTCGTGTTTGCTGTTATTGTTTTTACTTGTAAATTTTATTGTTAATTATTATATTTTCACTAGTGGATTCTATCTGTCTGACAATAAAGAATACATACATACATATATAACCCTATCTGTATATAAACATTCACCACATATAAAACAATTAGTTTCAGTTTCAAAACACGTTTGCTGTGATGATGTTAGTGGCTCCATTGGAATGATAGTATTTAAAATAGAGGGTATACGGATTGCATCTTTTTCAAGTCTTTCCATAAGAACTTTAGGTGTATCAGGTCCTCTATAGAGCTCAAACTTATTTAACGAGTCATCATAGCTACATTTAATATAATATGCAAAGCTGAATGGTTCGTGAATGTGAATGGTGTTGGTAAAAGGTTTGGACGGATTCGATGGACATGTATTAAAAGGTTTTAACAAAGCTTCAAAGTCAGCATATATAACAATTGGCACTCGAAGCTGCTTTTCAAAGTCCTTAAATTTCAGATTGTTATCTCTAGGAGTAGGTAATATCGTACAAATATGATTACAGCCCCATTTTTGATGTTGAGATAGTTGGTCCTCTTTTCTAAAATATAGCAAGCAGCCATCACACAACCACTTCTTATGTTCTCTTTTTGTTATCTGACTACTGAAAAGTCTACTTAAATGTTTTATCCAACGATAGTGGGCATTTTCACCTTTAGTTATGTATAGTAAATTTATATGAGTATCCTTTTTTCCTGAGTATAATATAGAGGACCTACTATACTCTTATTTTCAATTCCATACATATTAATACTTACATTGTTCAGCTCTTCAAAATGTTTAATGCCTTTTATCTCCTTAGGAAATTCTATTTCTTTTAAATCCAACACTGAAGAATAGTGAGGATAAGATGATGTTCTCATCGTGTCCCTCACTGCTGAATGGAGAGCTGAGGTTACAGCCCACGCAAAACATGCTTCATCACTATTTAAAATATTCACAACAGCTCCCTTCCGTTTGATCCATGCAGGTAAATCAATGTATGATGATGCTCGAAGAGGATTATATTTATTCATGTTGGTTTCAAAATAAAGTACTTCAAACAACGCCCAGTCTGATTCCCTTTCCTGGAACTCTTCACTCTTCACAATGATAGCACTTGAAATATCTTGGTATATTTCACTGATATTAGTTGATTCACTAACAATTATGTTTTTTGTATTAAAGGATTTGATATCAGTAATTTCACCTTCACTCCCAGTTTTTACATATAACCCGAAGAGTTCAAAATTCATTTTAAATGTTTTATGCTCTACTAAAACATTATCTACCAAGCCAAACACACTAGGTTGAACAGTCTTTAAGAATGATTCAATTGAGTTTTTTCTTCACTATGAAGTCTGTAACTAGCAATTCGACTTTTAAACGCACTACCAATTTGCTGAATATTCGCAGAATTTTTTTCATGACAAGCGTTATTTTTATGACTAATACTGCGTAAATGTCCATGAATCATTAAAGAAGGTACATCAATAATACATACATCACAATGCGTTATCGAAGGTTCACTATTCTTCATTCTTTTTGATGCACAACTATTTTCAAAATCTTGAGAAGGTTTACGCTTCTGAACATCACAATTATTCAAAGGTTCCGTGCTAGTTGATGGTTTTAGAGATTTCAATTCCTGTTGTTCATCATGCACTTCAACCATGTGGGAATGATATTGTTTTACACCAGAAAAACCAAGATCACAAACTGAACATAAAAAAACGTGCTGAACTAACATGCATTAAATTTACATGACGTGCAAGATTATCCTGTCTGTTAAATGTGGTAGTACAATAACTGCACACAGACAGTTTAAGGTTATGTTTAGCATTTGCATGACGTTGAAGGTTATGTGGTCTTGAAAACTGTTTTTACAATCACTACACTTGAACATGATGATTACTTTCCAAATTACCTATAAAAAAGGAAACATAAATAATAATAAAATATAAAAAAGTAAAAGAAAAAAATTACAGTCAATGGTCATAGCAGGGTATTTAAATTGATAATCCGTAAGCTCTCATCAGGTCTAATTTCAAGTAGTTCCAACTTAAGCTACTAAATGCCACTGCCACTGACACCAAGTGGTAAATATTCAAACTTAATCGAGTGTGGAAAAGGGTGGAGGTCACCCTTTTAGGGATTTCGAAAGGATGTAGGGTTTCGGACACAAGGATTGAATCTTACATGATGGTGATGGAAGAGACCAAAGATTAAGATTTTCCTTTGCGTTTATTAAATCTTTAAAGAGCATATGAAGTTACTTTGAATAAATATAGTTTAAGAATTGACAATAAGAATAATAAGAATGCAAATCTGCTAGTTTCTCCAGGAAACGAAAGAGGTTAACAAAATTCCCTTATGAGGGATTAAACTTTATATTGTTAATTAAAAGGCACATAATTTAAAATACATAAAAGAGGAGCCCTTAATGATTAACCTTCATGAATCTAGGTGTCTACTAGTATATGATACCACCTTCAATGAGGTGAAAATACAAAACCCTTTCGTGTTAGGCCAGCAAACCCTTGGCTGGAAACAGTTGGTTTGTCCGTAAAGGGCTGATGACCAAGGTTGCGGGTAGATTGTCCACACATAGCTGATGATTGAAGTAGCAGTTCGATTTGCCCGCACAGGGCTGATGCTCGAGGTTAATGCGCACACACTCCAGAGGCGCGGGTTCTGAGCCAAGGTTTTGGCGATGTTTAGTCGTGCTGACGAGAGTTGACCAGCAGTAAGATGTTTCTTGGTAATAACATCTCCGCTGGTTCTAGAAGTTGCTTTTCCATTAGGCTGACTTTAAACTGAGTACAGCGTTGTAGAAAATGCTCAGCTGCCAGCTGGAGCAAAGGTTGGCCTGCAGCCTGACCCCGTGTTGTCGTGAAGCAGAGCCTCTGGCAAGGCCGTGTGACTCCAGAGGGTAATGACCCCCAACAAGCTTGTAGCAGCAAGTGACTGATGGAGAGTCGACCCATAGGCCGGTAGACCTAAGGTTATATAGTGGTAGTGACGTCATTGCAAGGTGCAGATAGCCGACCAGCGGGGGGAAGGCAGGCGACCAATCAGCTCATAGACAAAGAAGGGACGTGCGAACGGCAGCTGGGGCAGCTCAGTGATTTTGTGACAGTTCGCGAGAGAGGAACACTAAAAACACACTTCAGAATAGGTGAGTAATGATACATAAATAATTGTAAAACATGAATACAATTAAAATATCAGTTGTACTTAAAGAATAAATATACAAGAACTGCGCTCACTCTGCAATTACGGCAAAGTAGAAAAATTGGGCAGAACAAATAAACAAATGTTTCAAACCATACGGGAATCTAACACTAACAAAAACTATTCGCAAAAGCGAACAGAGTGCTTATAACCAACTAAATATAATATTAAAAGAAAATACTTACCAACGTAGTAAGGTATTTTCAAGACCTCTTCCAACACAGGTAAGCTGTAGAGTAGGCACGTTGTCAACTGTCGTTCACGAGATTCAAGTACAAAGTGAGAAAGGCCTACCCCCACCCTAACCTTTTATACCACAAACACACCTATATCATGCGTGCTACTGTGTCGCCTCAAATATCTGTCAATGTAACATTTCTCATGGTCGATAATAAACACCTACATCACGTGATATCATACGTCTGCAAGATTCATGTTTCAGACACTTGCATCCTGTAAAACGGCACCTTACATCCGGTGGCAAGTTCATGTTTTACTAACATCCTAAGTCTGCAAAAATCATGTTTTCGCAAACTTGCTATTTTGTAACACTAAACCTTGCATCCGGTGGCGAATTCTTTTTTCGCTGACATTCTACGTCAGCAAGAATTATGTTTCACACACTTTCTTAACCTAGCGCTGACCTTGCATCCGGTTGTAACACCTGCTTCACGTGACGTCATACACTGCAAGAGTTGGCTTGTTTTGTATCATATATCACAGGCTTTTCTCATCCTCCATAAACAACTGCATGGGATATTTGCATGTACCCCGTGTACTTTGGTGTATGCATTAGCCCCAACGCTAGCTTTACCCCACCCTCCACAAAAGCAGCATGGGGTAACTGCGTGTGCCCTATGCACTTGGGTGTATGCATTAGCCCCAGTGCTAGAGAACATCCATCCACCATTTCAAAAATGTGTAGTAAGACCCTTTGTCAAAATTTGGAAAAAAATAAATAATACATTCAAAAGGGGGGTGTCTCTCCAAGTACTACGATACATCATATGTTAAAATCCCACCAAGGATTCAAAAAATATCAACAAAAGTGTAGATGGCCCTTTGTCACAATTTGAGTAAATTCGTGGGCCAGTCCAAACAGACCAGTCCAAAGGGACCGGTCAAAAGGGATCAGTTTAAAGGGATCAGTCAAAAGGGACCCGTTAAAATGGATCAGTCAAAAGAGAGCAGTTAACTAGTACTAGTCAAAAGGGACCAATCAAAAGGGATCAATCAAAAGGGGCTCTCACCTCAAGGCCTGACATGCCCCTCTTTAATTATTGGTTTGCCTATCGACAAGTGCCACATGGGATATATTTGATCACCCCTCGAGGGTTTGGTTAGGTTAGGTTACACTAAAGCCGCCATCTTTAAAAAGCCCGCTCTCTTACAAAAGCCATGAGTGTGCATGTGTAAAAACAAAACAAAAAGTTAATTCATATTGACTTCCAACCGTACACTTGTTTTTCATGTAGAACAACATTTAATTCACATTAATATCGAGTCGCATGCATGTAATACGTGCAAAGCAATGTTTACTAAGCAATTACTATTTCACCCCCTAGTAGGGGTAGGTTTTATTTTGGAGTGGAAATAAGTTGTCCATAGGAAAGGGGGTGTCCGCCCGAATAATTTGACAACTAGTACAAGTCTCTAGCAATATTGGTTCACAAGATATCACGTTTCACCATCTCGTGAGGAAGGTGAGGAGGAGGAGGCATTAGAACCGGCCAATACACACTATTGTCAACATGAATACAAGTAGTGATTACCTTTCTACATTCTACGTTGGACTTGTAAACTGCGTCCAAGATTGGGGTGGTGGAGAGATGACCCGTTTCTATTTTCGATATTTTGACGCCGTGACCATCTGGCGGTCATTTCTAAGGACATCTGAGAGATCATAATTTCGGCACGTATTGGAAAAGGAAAGCGCCCGCGATGGAAGACCCATCTTAGACTAAGGAACACGACTTCGCAATTGTTATCGTGCCTGAATTGTTATGACGGGGAGAAAAAGAAGATGGTCTCCCGACAGAGCTAGAGCAAGATGGCGTCACAGTGAAAGTGTAGTGAAATAGCAGCTAGTGTAAATATTTGATAAAAGTGGTAAAATATTATAACAGAGGTTTAAAATCTATAAAGTTACTTTCCTTAAATCAAGTGTAATACGGAATATTGATAGTATTTAGAAATTCTTATTGATAATTTAATAAACTTAAACTAAGTTGTGGGAACGTGTATCCAAAGATCCGGTGATTTCTTCAATCACTGTTTGAACCAAGTAGAGCAGTAGTGCTTTTACGAGACTTCACCCGATTGGAAGATATACGTATTTCACGTTCTTCTTTATTGGCAGGAAATTAGATTAATTCTATTAGGTAGTAATAATTAAAATAAATTTAGTGTAATTTGGTGTAAACATCTAGGCTAACTTAAATCTCTAGTATGACGACAGTAAACAGTGTTAGTGTCTCGTCAGGTAGTGTAACCGTAACGGATTTATGCTCGTCGTGCAAAATAAAAGTAAAAAATGCAAATAAAATCATCACAAGATCTCAGGTAAAATTGAATGAGGAGAAAAGTGAAACCGATTGTCGTAATGCAGGCCTACCGCTACCGTCATGCGAATGTCATAACCTGAGAAACGAACTGTCCTCAAAAGACGAAATTATAAAGCTGCTAAAGGAAGATATTGCTAAGTTAATGGAAGAGATGAATAAATTAAAAGGAAACAGAGAGGAAGGCAAGGAAACTTGGTCGACAGTGATTGCTGGTAAGGTAAGATTGAATAAGCCTAGGCCTATAAATGGAGTACATGTAACGGAAATTCCCGTCTCAAATTCATTTGGAGTGCGCGTCAAAGAAAATGATGACTTTCCTCAAGAAGAAAAGAAGAAAGTGATAAAGAGAAAATCCAGGAAGATGCGGATATTTGCGGATAGCCACGGGCGAGATGTAGCAGCAAGCGTATTGGAGAGAAGCAGAGAAATGGCGGTCACTTCGACAGTAAAGCCAGGAGCTCAAATTGCAGAGGTCACGAACGGAATGATAGGAGAGTGTGCAAAGGACTACGCAGTGATAATCAAAGATTTAAAGGGTACATTGCCATCCATGCAAAAAACAAATGTCATTATTGTAAACATTCCGCAGAGATACGATTTAATTCCCAAATCATGTGTAAATGTAGAAATAGAGGCTACAAATGGAAAAATTCATAAAATTTGTAAGAGTTTTCCAAATGTCCAAATTGTAGATGTAAGTAAATTAGACAGGAAGTTCCACACTCGGCATGGCCTACACTTAAATAGATTAGGAAAAGAGTATCTTAGTCATGAAATCTGCGAAATTGTAAATTCAAATGGTAAGAATAATTCAACAGTAATATCATTAGAGTGGAAGCAGGGAAACTGGTAGAAGAAGCCAAACGTGAGGTTTGGCAATCAGATCTTTTGAAGTCAAATTTAACGGAGTGTAACAATGGTATTTCGGATTTGTCTAGCAAAAATAATAATAACAATTATGATAATAATAATGTAAATAAATCACTAACACAAGCTTGCAAAAGTAACAAATTTAAAATTTACCACCAGAATGTCCAGTCTCTTTATAATAAAATTGATTACATAAATCTAATGCTTAAAATGAACTTAAAGACATCTCAGCACTATGTATTTCAGAACATTAGCTGAAAGAGGAACAACTCGAATTAATTCAATTCCCAGGATTTATACAAGCTAGTAAATACTCTAGATCTAATATTAGCCATGGTGGTACTTGCATCTTCTTAAGAAATAATTTAGATCATGAACAGATAACAGCTTATGATTATCTAAATATGGAACAGGATTTTGAATTCACTGCCGTAAAAATACAGCAGTTTAAGTTAATAATTGTATGCGTATACCGTTCTCCGTCAGGAAAGTTTCCTTTATTTATAGATAAATTAGAATTGTTACTCAATAACATGAACAAAGTAAATTTCGATATAATAATTTGTGGGGATGTAAATGTGGATTTCTTAAAATTTGATAGAAATTGTGAATTATTAACACAGTTACTAATTTCCTATGGACTGAAACCTACAGTAAATACCCCAACAAAAATAACAAAATTTAGTAAAACCACTCCTGATCAAATTTTTATAAATACAGATAAATATCACCATTCAATAGAAGACTATTGTCCCGGTTTTAGTGACCACCATGGACAAATACTGAGTTTTGAAGTATCCGAAACAATCAATAATAATAATGATAATGGAGTAAAATCAAAGTGCAGGTCATTCACTGAATCAAATGTTACATATTTCAATGACTTATTAAATAAGGAAACATGGTCAGAAATGTATGAACTAGAAAATGTAAATGATAAATTTAATGCATTTAACAGTACCCTAAAACACTATTTTGAAATAGCATTCCCCTTTAAACGAAGAACTGTTCAAAATAACAAAACTAGCAATTGGATAACAACAGGGATTATAAATTCATGTCAAAGAAAGAAATTTCTACACAAATTATATAAACAATACCACACAACACCTGAATTCAATTTATACTACAAAAAATACATTAGTATATTAAATAAGGTAATAAGACTAGCAATGAAAATGCATAATGATAATTTTATTTCCCAATCATCTAATAAAAACAGGGCTATGTGGTCCGTGATAAAGAAATAAACTGGAAAATCTGCTAAAATACAAAGGAACATTACACTGACCAGAAATAATAAAGTGATTAATAATCCAGAGGAAATAGCAAACACTTTTAATGACTATTTTCTGGAAATTCCACAAAAATTATTAAATAAATCACAGGTAAATACACTAAATTCTAATAATAAAATAAATATATGCAGTGATTCTTTATTTATAAATCATGTCACAAGTGAAGAGGTAAGAATAGTTATAAAAGAGCTAAAAATAAATTCTGTGCTGGCATTGATGGCATCCCTGATGCAATTTTAAAGAAATGTGCAGAGAATATAATAAATCCACTTACGCACTTAATAAACAGTTCAATTCTCTCAGGAACTTACCCGGATATTTTGAAGTTATCAAAAGTAATCCCAGTGCTCAAAAACAGTTCAAAAGATGAATTAGATAACTATCGTCCTATTACCTTACCAACTGGTATTGCAAAAATTGTGGAAAAAACTATGTATAAGAGACTGATAAGTTTCATAGAAAAAAATAAAATATTATCAAACTCACAACATGGATTCAGAACGGAAAAATCTACACAGACAACAATTTACGAATGTAGTAATTGTATACTGAAATTAATTGACAATAAGGAACATGTAACTGGCCCATTCTTGGATTTATCGAAAGCATTTGATGTTGTTGACCATAAAATCCTCCTTACCAAACTAAATCAATATGGTATTAGAGGTCTAGCTAATAAATGGATCGAGTCTTACTTAACAAGGCGTAAACAAATAGTAAGCTTGAGACACAAGGATGATGGAACCAAATTACTTGATGAAACATTGTCCAATGAGGGAATTATTGAATTTGGAGTACCCCAGGAATCGGTTTTGGGCCCACTACTCTTTCTTCTATATATCAATGATATAACACAGAACGTTCATTAACATAAGGATATTTTGTTTGCGGACGATACAATACTCGTAATAAAAGGTGAAACTAAACAGGTCATACAGCAGTCTGCTGACTCCGTTACAGGAGAGTTAACCAAATGGTCACAAGATAATCGCCTCATAATAAACTATAAAAAAACAGTATGTCTAAATTTCCACACTATACAGAATAGGAATCCTGCGAAACCCAATATAACATTAAATGGTCATCAAATAGAAAATAAATCAGAAACAAAGTTTTTAGGACTATGGATACAACAAGACTTGAAATGGAATAAACATATTCAATATCTGAATACTAAACTGAACTCGATGTGCTTTGCGTTACGTATTTTGAAAACCTGCACTAGCATGCACACATTAAGAAATACTTATTTTGCTTATTTCCATTCATACTTAAGATATGGGATCATATTTTACGGTACGTCGCCAGATGTACTAAGCACGTTTAGGATACAAAAGAGGGCGATTAGAATTATGGCAAATGTAAACTCTAGAGAATCATGTAGACCTCTGTTTAAAGATTTAAACATTCTCCCACTGCCCTGCATATATATCTTTGAAAGTATTATGATTTTTAAAAAGAATTTAATGAATAAAGATGTTTTTCTTAAAACAAACAATGATGTTCATAGGCAAAACACAAGACAAAATCAAAACATTCATATTTCACACACACACACAAGCATATATTAAAACGGAACTTTTCACACTGGAGTTAAATTATACAATAAACTACCCCACTATATAAAACTGGCCCCAAAAATAAAAACCTTTGATAGAATGTTGAAAGCTTATCTGCAGTGGCATTGTTTTTACTCAGTAGTTGAATATCTTAGCGTATAGGAGCGATGAAATCTATAATTATATTTTACTTTTTTAATTTAATTGTAATACCTAGCTGTATGTTGTTGTATTTATAGAATTAAGTTTTCATATTATGATAATAGAGTGAGGTGTAAATAGTTGTGCAATAAGATTGTATCTATTAAGATTTGCTATTATAATAAGTTAAATAGTTATAATATTAGTAATATATACCTGTTAGTTCTTTTATTTTATATATGTACATTCTGACGTGTCCTATATCAAAAATGTATTGAATGCATGTATTTGATCAAAAGGAATTAATAAAAATCTATCTATCTATCTATCATTACTACTACTGCCTCGTATTCTATCCAAATTTCCCGTGATGTCCATTATGAACATGATTTACGAAACTATAATGTTGGAGAGACGCGGCGAGATTCCGGCTTTTGTCTCGTGGTTGGGAATTCCTGAAATATGCATTTATTATAAAATAAAATAATTATCGGAGGTCCTCTAGAACGTCTCAAGAACTCAGCTAAGTGGAAATGATGCCTTTGTAACTCTGTATAATCGTGCTTTAAAGAAGATTATTATTTAATGCATTTTCCCCAGTTTCGGTGTTATATGGTCCCTTAATTCAACTTGCAAAAGGTAGGGTTAAGCTGGAGATCGTTCATGTCTTTCCTTGAAGTTATCTGGTGTTTATTTGGTCCCTAGTTATTTGTTATATATACGTACGTGGTGGAGAATCGACTTGCTTGAATTTGGGTTTATTTACCTTAAGGGGTTCTTGTTGTTGTCGTTTTATTTTATTTATCTTGTAATGCTTTTTGTGCGTGTTCTTGCGGTTATTGGTGTCATGGAACGTGATGTAATTTTGATAGATGTTTCATACCAGTTCCTAACCCCTTGTAAGTGTATGGGATTTTTCAAGGATCTTTAGGGACTGGTATCTTTAGATTAGTTTCGCGGTTTGTGCCCTGACGAGGGCCTTGGATATTTCTTCTGTATGGTCGGAACGCACACCAGGTTTTATTTAATTGTTTTAAGGGTTTTGTTTCTGTGTCTTGTCATTTGTGCAACTCTAAGGATGGCCGTATAGGGTTTCATTTTATCCTTAGAGACTGGGCAGACACTAATTATGTATGCGTCTGAAATATGTCTCATTTATAATCACGGTTCTGGACTTATGTTTAAGGGTGGGTTTATGTTATTTGTTTATGTGGGAATTTGAATGAAGGCCGAGGGTCATGTTTAGTGCTGTTCTGTTTTGTTGTGGCTTTCAGTCAAGAAGCAACGCGTAACCCCATTATGTTATTAAATGAGGTATATTGGTTACTCATCCGAGATTATGAAATGTGTGTTTGTTGTATGTGTCCGGGACTGCAATTGACGCTTATTTGGTATCTCGTAAGGTAACTGAATCTTGTGCTTTCGTTCGAGAGAAGTTTTATTCTACCAGCTCATGAAATCGTTTTATTTTATCGTCATTTGGGTGTTGCTTGTTTTATTTTTCTGAACTGATCTATGTTTCTCTGTGGGGTTTGTATGTCACGTCACGTCATGTTCTGTGAAGTGTTGTCGTTTTTTTCTTTGTGAAGTCGTGTATTAATTTGTGTTTCTTGACGTGACATTTAAGGGTCGTTGTTATTGTATGGTTTGTTTCTTTGGGTAGCTTGATGTGACATGCATTTGAATATAAGGGTGGACGGTTAGAAACTTCGTGGGAGACACGTTTTCATGTACCTCTCGGAATGATTCTGTTGTGTATTTACTTGAGTTAACATGAACATTCTAGAAAGTGTTGTGTTAACATGAACATTCTAGTCAGTGTTGTGTATTTAGGCTACTTGAGTTAACACGAACATTCTAGTCACTATGCCCAGAACATTCCAATCTGGAACATTCGATTCTGGAACTTTCCAGCTACTATTTATATATGCAACCGCGGACTGTTGATGACAGTTCCGCTCAAATTTCCACCTTGTGTATCGTTGTGTATCAACAAGTGTTTAATATCCTTTGTTTTATATCTACAAGTGTATGTTATTTATCTTGTATCTCCCACGATATAACAATGGTGTCAGAAGTGGGATAAGATAAATAACGTTGTGAAACCGAGTGCTTTATAACCCCAACGCAAGTGTTGCACCGAACGACGTTCATCGCAGTGCGTGTTGGAAATACTAAACCGAGTGAACATTCGAACCTAAACGCAAGTGGGTGCACCGAACTAAGTTCATCGCATGTGCGTGTTAGATATACTGTTCTCCACTCATCTTCACCATGCCGGACTTAACATCTGAGCAACTCCAACAATTCTCGGCAATGATCGCCGACGCTATCCGACAGACAATAGGGTCAGCAACGTCATCAGAACCTCGACCGCCAAAGTTCACAATGCAACCATATCGCACTACCGACGGAACGACTGTAGCCGACTATTTCACTCGCTTTACCTGGGCGCTCAACCTCAGCAAGGTACCCGTGGAACAGCATGCAAATTTTGCACGGGTTTACATGGGATCTGAAGTCAATGATGCCCTAAAGATCCTGGTGAGTTCTAATGATCCGGAAACTCTGTCATACAACGAGATTCAATCTAAGCTGAAAGGCCACTTCGACGCCACACGCAACAAGTTTGCCGAGAGCATCAAATTTCGGAGTGTAGTGCAGAAGCAAGGAGAGACCATCGCTAGCTTCACCTTAAGACTGCGGCAGGCTGCAACGTTTTGTGAGTATGGCACATTTCTTGATCGCATGTTAATTGAACAAAAGCTCGCAGGATTGGAATCACGAGAAATGTGCGACGAGATTATTGCAAAACAACCAGAGAACTTCATCGCAACATATGAAATCGCGCACGCACTCGAAGCTACTCGCATTACCACCAACGAGGTCAAAACAGCTGCCACTAAGTCTGAATCAACCAATCGGATTGGATACGAGAAGCCTCTGTCCAGGAAGAACATCAACCAGCAGCCGCCACGCAGCAAGTCAGCTCATCGAAGTCAAGGGTCTTACAATCTATCCAGACAGCACCAATGGCCACACCACGCAAACCAGAGTGCATCCCAGGACGACCAATCAACATGTGCAGGGTGAGGTGAAGCTCACCCTCATAGTCAGTGTAGGTTGCTGAACGCAGAGTGCCTGAAGTGTGGCAAGAAAGGTCACATCAGAAAAGTTTGCCGATCGAAATCGAGGAAACATCGAACAACAAACCATGTGACCGAAGAAGAGCTTCCAGCAGGAAACCTCGACGTTGTGGACTACCTCAGCAAAATCGGGGTCATCGGATTGGTCAACGCAGCACCTAAGCCACTGGTTGATGTCAACATAGAGGGAACCACCGTCAAAATGGAACTCGACACCAGCGCCCCCTGCTCAACCATGAGCAAATCAAAGCTAAGTATGATCAAACCAGGTTTTGTGTTGCAGAGAAACGATCGTAACTTCGTCAGTTACACTGGCCATCCGATTAAATACATTGGCAAAACGTTAGTGTGCACCACCATCGGAACCACAACCAGGAACCTGAATCTCTATGTGGTTGACGATGAAGTCGAATCGCTCTTTGGCCGAGAGTGGATTTCAGAGTTTGTACGGGAGATCGACTTTGGTCACCTCTTCGCAAAACCCGACCAAATCCACAAGCTCTCAGACAAGCAGGCTCTTACCTTGGAACAACAGAAGCAGCTCGACAACATTCTATCTCGCTACCAGGATGTGTTCAGCGACACCCCCGAGAAGGTCTCAGGTCCCCCAGCGAAGATGCACCTGAAGGCTGGAGCCACACCTGTTTTCGCCAGAGCTCGAGACGTACCCGTTGCCCTCCGCGATGCCTATGTCAAGGAAAGCGACAAGAAAATTGCATCTGGCTTCTACAAAAGAGTGGACTACTCTGAGTGGGCATCGACAACGCACGTCGTCGCCAAGAAGAACGGCAAACTGAGGATCACAGGCAACTACAAGCCTACTCTCAATCCGCGGATCATCATCGATGAACATCCGATTCCCAAGGTGGAACATCTGTTCAACCGAATGCGCGGCGCCACTCTCTTCTGCCATCTGGATATCACCGACGCGTACACTCATCTCGAGGTCGACGACGAGTTCAGCCATGCTCTCACGCTTAACACGCCAACTCACGGTCTGATCCGCCCAACGCGAGCAGTATATGGAGCAGCTAACATCCCCGCTATCTGGCAGCGGCGAATGGACACAGTCCTGCATGGTCTCCCAAACGTCGTAAGTTTATTCGATGACAGTATAGTTTTTGCTAATAGCTTTGAAAATCTGATGCAGGCCCTCAGCACCACTCTGGAACGGTTTCGGCAACACAACCTCAAGCTCAACCGAGCCAAATGCGTTTTCGCTCAAACTTCTCTGGAAGCCCTTGGCCACAAAATCGATGCGTCAGGCATCCACAAGTCGGATGCACACATCCGAGCTGTACGTGATGCACCGAAACCAACTACACCAGAATAACTCCAACTGTTTCTTGGTAAAGCAACCTACTACAGTTCGTTCATCCACGATTTGTCCACCAGAGACAGACCACTCAGAGACATGCTGCTCAAGGACCCTCTCATCTGGACACCAGAAGGCAACAGGGCATACAAATACATCAAGAACGCCCTATCCTCGCCCCAGGTACTCATGCAGTATGACCCAGCGTTACCACTCCTGTTGGCCACGGACGCCAGCAAGACCGGCCTGGGCGCAGTACTGTCACACTGGCTCAGCAACGGGCAAGAACGTCCAATCGCTTACGCCAGTCGAACGATAACAGCAACGGAGCAAAGGTACCCTCATCCCCGCAAGAGACTCAACTTGACCAGGCCACGTCAAGGTCACCGCACAACTGACCAGGTCACCGCGCAACCGACCAAGTCACCGCGCAACCGACCAAGGCACCACGCAACCAACCAGGCCACCGCACAACCGACCAAGTCACCGCACAACCGACCAAGTCACCGTGAAACCGAACAAGTCACCGCGCAACCAACCAAGTCACCGTGCAACCGACAAGCTCACCGCGCAATCGTCAAAGTCACCGTGCAACCGACCTAGTCACCGTGCAACCGACCAAGCCACCGCACAACCGACAAGGTCACCGCACAACCGACGAAGTCACCGCACAACCGACGATGCCACCGCACAACCAACCAAGCCACCGAGCAACCGAGCCTGAGACGAGTTCGCTTCACCGAGACACCAGCAACAGTCCAAACACCACCAGCCACACCAGCTACACCTGTAAACAGGACACCACCTATTTCCCAGACTACTTTTATTCCACACAGGAGTACTCACCGACGAAGACCGCCATTGAGATTCTCTCCTGATTAAGTTTTCTAAGTCATCCATTTAAAAGAGGGAGGAAATGTTGTGTATTTACTTGAGTTAACATGAACATTCTAGAAAGTGTTGTGTTAACATGAACATTCTAGTCAGTGTTGTGTATTTAGGCTACTTGAGTTAACACGAACATTCTAGTCATTATGCCCAGAACATTCCAATCTGGAACATTCGATTCTGGAACTTTCCAGCTACTATGTATATATGCACCCGCGGACTGTGGACGACAGTTCCGCTCAAGTTAGTCCACCTTGTGAATCGTTGTGTATCAGCAAGTGTTTAATAAACCGTTGTTTTATATCAACAATTGTATGCTATTTATCTTGTATCTCCCACGATACAACAGTTTCTTCTGACTACTTTCCGGTAGTCAGCATGTGGTGGAACAAAACGTACTATTTACATTATTGTTAATATTTCCAGCCCATCTACTGAACGATCTCCAGTGACTTAGGCTTCTCCTCGTCGTAAGCATCTTCTGTTTTAATAATTTTTTACTGTGGGCCAGTTTCATCAACGTTCGTTAAAATTTTAACGGCACGTTAAAGTTATTTAACGGAAATGTTAGCAAAATGGTGTTCCATCAACCAACATTACTGCTAATAAATCGTTAACTTATCCGTTATTTTAACATCCCATTCTTGCTCAGTTAAGGAGTTTAACATGGTGTTAAAAATGTTTACAAGCAAATACAGTATGCCTTTCGTGCTCAGTTATTGTATTATTTATTTTTGATTACCGTATTTGAATAATGCTACAGAACAAATATTCTTGCCAAGGTCTCATGACATGTTGTAACTGTCTGAAAAGAAGTTTCGGGAGATGTGTTGTGCATAAATATAGCAAGGACTTTACCTTACAACCGGCCGGTTAAATGGTATGCCTAGGCCTAACCTACAAATTAGCCTACTTGTAATGAAATTGGTAAATATAGCCTATTCAGAGAGCAACAACAATACGTAATGGTAAATAATGTTGTTTTATAGTGCACAAAACCGGGTGAGTTAGCCGTGGTCGTTACGGCATGATTGCTGGCAGTCGCTCACATCCGGGAGGCGAGGAGGTTCGAGTCCCCCCGCCGGCAACCTTGAAGATGGTCTTCTGTGGTTTCCCATCTTCCTTCCAGGCAAATGCCGGGGTTGGTCCCTAACTATAGGCCACAGCCGCTACCTTCCAACTCCTCGACCTTCCATTCCAACTTTCCTCCCCAACGGTACTTGTAGCTCACCCTTTGGGTGACCGTCTCGAAGCAGCTACAAAAACTGGCGAGCCGAACATGTCCTCGGACACTCCCGGCACTAAAAGCCATACGCTAAAAAAATAGTGCACAAAATGTTACTGTACTGAATTTCAAATGATGAATAAAACTTGTGGAAACGACAGCCATTTGATTAGCATCCATTGCTTTCAATTGATTAGCATGAGTGTTGATTTGTAGTTTTCATTTTCACATAGTTTAGATAAACAGTGTCACGATGCAATTTAAATATAAACGCACATACAATTTTTGATCTATAAATAGCCTACAAGTTGACTATAAAGATTTTTGTAATTTTTAATAGGCACCTGATTATTGGAAAAAGTGAGCTTCACAGATTTGAAGCAGCAATGGGGCAAGTTAAAAAAAAGACAACCACATGTAGGCTTACGATAAAGCGACCCCTAAAAAGCAATTTTTGTCACATGGGAAGAACAGCTGTCAAATCAACCCTGCTAAAAGTCGCCTAGTTTGTAATATTTTATTGTTTTACTGTTTTATAATTATGTGTATATTTTATTACAGCCCCTTCATCCCTCATCTTACCATTGCATGCGCTACTCACGTCCCCTTTTATTTGTCTTGTTTTTTTATATTACATTTGATTCAACCTCTACTCGAATAATGTGGTCATTCCTTAGTCGGATCTCCATCTAATTCTAAATTCGAATGGTACACAACATTGGTTTTAAGATCCATGGCCAGTCCCCATTCCGCGCATGCCTTTTTGGTTCCTCAGTCTTGCCATCGACTGTGTGCGTGAGGTGGTGGTCACCGCGCGTGTCAGTTGGTAGCAGAGCGTGGTTGTGTCAATTTCACATTTTGAATATTGGCAGGTTAATTATGTGATGACTGCGTTTTTCTTGTATTGGTTGTGTTGACCATTTTTATTTTAAATTTATTATTTTGAAAATTTCTTCTAAACGGAGAAGTCCTAAGCCACCCGGTATTTCCTGTTCCTTAACTTGTGCGGAACGTATTACTATACCTTGGTTAATAGAAAAGAGCATTACTGGCAAGTGTAGTGGGAGACTTAACTACTAAACTGCGTAAGAACTGTTTGACCAGAACATTCTCTGCCTCAACAATACATATGACTACTATTTAAAGCTTTATTCTGCCTTCCTTGAAATCTACTTCTATGTAATCTGCCCTGCCATTCCTTACTATCTCTTTGGCGAGTTATTGCAAATCAGCTGTGACTGGTTCTGACGTCTTGACATTGATACTACCCACAATCCTCTCTGCTCCGAGTTACGTCAGGGCCCGACTATCACGCGATGCAGATAAATGACAGTCACGTTAGCAGCTGATTAATGTCAACATGAATACAAGTAGTGATTACCTTTCTACATTCTACGTTGGACTTGTAAACTGCGTCCAAGATTGGGGTGGTGGAGAGATGACCCGTTCCTATTTTCGATATTTTGACGCCATGTCCATCTGGCGGTCATTTCTAAGGACATCTGAGAGATCATAATTTCGGCACGTATTGGAAAAGGAAAGTGCCCGCGACGGAGAACCCATCTTAGACTAAGGAACACGACTTCGCGATTGTTATCGCGCCTGAATTGTTATGACGGGGAGAAAGAGAAGATGGTCTCCCGACATTACTACTACTGCCTTGTATTCTATCCAAATTTCAGTGATGTCCATTATGAACATGATTTACGAAACTATAATGTTGGAGAGACGCGGCGAGATTCCGGCTTTTGTCTCGTGGTTGGGAATTCCTAAAATATGCATTTATTATAAAATAAAATAATCATCGGAGGTCCTCTAGAACGTCTCAAGAACTCAGCTAAGTGGAAATGATGCCTTCGTAACTCTGTATAATCGTGCTTTAAAGAAGATTATTATTCAATGCATTTTCCCCAGTTTCGGTGTTATATGGTCCCTTAATTCAACTTGCAAAAGGTAGGGTTAAACTGGAGATCGTTCATGTATTTTCTTGGAGTTATCTGGTGTTTATTTCGTCCCTAGTTATTTGTTATATATACGTACGTGGTGGAGAATCGACTTGCTTGTTTTTGGGTTTATTTATCTTAAGGGGTTCTTGTTGTTGTCGTCGTTTTATTTTATTTATCTTGTAATGCTTTTTGTGCGTGTTCTTGCGGTTATTGGTGTCATGAAACGTGATTGTAATTTTGAGAGATGTTTCTTACCAGTTCCTAACCCCTTGTAAGAGTAGGGTTTTTTTCAAGGATCTTTAGGGACTGGTATCTTTAGGTTAGTTTCGCGGTTTGTGCCCTGACGAGGGCCTTGGATATTTCTTCTGTATGGTCGGAACGCACACCAGGTTTTATTTAATTGTTTTAAGGGTTTCGTTTCTGTGTCTTGTCATTTGTGCAACTCTAAGGATGGCCGTGTAGGGTTTCATTTTATCCTTAGAGACTGGGCAGACACTAATTATGTATGGGTCTGAAATATGTCTCATTTATAATCACGGTTCTGGACTTATGTTTAAGGGTGGGTTTATGTTCTTTGTTATGTGGGAATTTGACTGAAGGCTGAGGGTCATGTTTAGTGCTGTTCTGTTTTGTTGTGGCTTTCAGTCAAGAAGCAACGCGTAACCACATTACGTTATTAAATGAGGTATATTGGTTACTCTTCCGAGATTATGAAATGTGTGTTCGTTGTATGTGACCGGGACTGCAATTGACGCTTATTTGGTATCTCGTAAGGTAACTGAATCTTGTGCTTTCGTTCGAGAGAAGTTTTATTCTACCAGCTCATGAAATCGTTTTATTTTATCGTCATTTGGGTGTTGCTTGTTTTATTTTTCTGAACTGATCTATGTTTCTCTGTGGGGTTTGTATGTCACGTCACGTCATGTTCTGTGAAGTGTTGTCGTTTTGTTCTTTGTGAAGTCGTGTATTAATTTGTGTTTCTTGACGTGACATTTAAGGGTCGTTGTTATTGTATTGTTTGTTGCTTTGGGTAGCTTGATGTGATATGCATTTGAATATAAGGGTGGACGGTTAGACAGTTCATGGGAGACACGTTTTTATGTACTTCTCAGAATGATTCTTCTGACTACTTCCCGGTAGTCAGCATGTGGTGGAACGAAACGTTCTATTTACATTATTGTTAATCTTTGCAGCCCCTCTACTGAACGATCTCCAGTGACTTAGGCTTCTCCTCGTCGTGAGCATCTTGTGCTTTAATAATTCTATACTGTGTGTTTTATATTTTATTGTTTTACTCTTTTATAATTACGTGTATATTTTATTACAGCCCCTTCATCCCTCATCCTACCATTTCATGCGCTACTCACGTCCCCTTTTATATGTCTTGTTTTTTGATATTTAATTTTATTCAACCTCTACTCGAATAATGTGGTCATTCCTTAGTCGGATCTCCATCTAATTCTAAATTCGAATGGTACACAACATTGGTTTTAAGATCCATGGCCGGTCCCCATTCCGCACATGCGGGAAGCCTTTTCGGTTCCTCAGTCTTGCCATCGACTGTGTGCGTGAGGTGGTGGTCACCGCGCGTGTCACTAATAATGTAGGTAGCCAAATTAAGTGAATTAGCATGCCTCATTTCACTCTGCGTTGATACAATTACCATTATTTTAATTATTAATTTAGTTTTTATTTTACTTTTATTGTACATTTTCTTTTGGTAAGGTAATTGCAGTGTTAGGTCTAGTATCATTGTTGGAAATTAACTTAATCACGCAGTAAATGTGTATATAAGGTATATTATATATATGTGGGAAACGGTTTCCAGATCATGACACTCACAAGCATCGAATATAGAACTGAATTATTTATTAAAACAATGACACTGATTTAAATACAGTAGAGAATTAAGGGGATGTGTTTCGCGGCTCGTCGGAACTCGGAATATTGCTTCTCTTCTTTTTATTCTCAGACAATGGCGCTGAGCTTACTCCTGCACCCCCTAGATCCCATACTCGGCCGTCTCGATCCTCATCCGGCTCCCTCATTCGGCCGTCCTGATCCTCATCCGACCCGGATGAAGAAGATCCGCCCGGCCAGGGCTTCATGAACTCCGCACAGGACGATGTGATTCTTGGTCCAGCATGGATTCCTTCTCTGCTGACCTCATATGTATCGTTGAGTTTAACTCGAGTCACTCGATAAGGTCCTAGACTTTTGGTTTTTAGTTTCAGATGTGGACCGATCTGAGTGCGTTTGATGGCAACCAGGTCGTCAACCTGATACTTCTTAGGCTCCTTACGTCGTCGGTTGAATTCAGCACGATTTTCAGATTGTACTTTTTCTATCTGCTTTTTTTGCATCTTCTCTCATCTGATCACGTTTTTCGTTGAACGAATCGATCAGCTCCTCTTCGATGAGTTGCACTAAACGTAGATTATTTTGGTTGTGCATTCTGACTCCTGTCAGCAGCTCGAAAGGTGACATTCCGATGCTCCTCTGGAACGTAGAGTTGATAGCTCGTTGGACGGATGGTACAACCTTGTACCATTTTGTTGGATCGTCAATGCTAAGTTTAGCGATGATCTTGGTCACTGTTGAGTTGACTCTCTCGATTTGACCATTGGCTCTTGGCAGTCCAGCTGTGATCACGACGTGCTTGATACTCTGCGATTTACAGTAGTCCTGGAACTCATGGGAGGTGAACGATGGCCCCCTGTCGGTGATCACTTGAACTGGGTTTCCAAAGTTCGTCCTCTGAAACTCCATCTTTTCAATCTTCTCGGCCGATTTGGTAGTTTTCACAAGATACAGCCAGGTGAACTTCGTGAAGGCGTCTATCACACAGAAGATGTGTTCATATCCCTTGTGTGTAGACTTAAGTGGTCCAATGTGATCCATGTGGTAGGTGTGCAATGGCATACTCTCCTTGAACATCGGATGTAACCAACCTTCTTTCTTGCCTGCCTTCCTGTTAACAACCAGACACTTCACACAGTTGGCTATGACTCGTTTCACCTTGTTGGCCAAGTCTGGAATATAATATTCCTGCTTCACGTCTTCTTCAGTCCTTTTAACAGCGTAGTGTCCTTTCTCATGTGCATCTCTGATGATTTCATGGTGCATTGCCCGCGGGACCACCAACGTCTCTCGCCCGTCAACAAATTTAAACAGCAGTCCATCTCTGACGATGAAGTTTTCGTAAGGCCCTTTCTCCAGTGTCGCTTTTATCGCTGTCAATCCTTCGTCTTTTCTCTGGGCGATTTTGATGCTCGCTGCAAGGCCATCAGGGAATCCAAACATCACTGCTGGACATCGGCTCAGGTCGTCGACATGTTTCATCCTGGTTGCAGTTCGGTGTTCGATGGTATAGTCAAACTCCTCCAAGGCCATAGCCCATCTAGCTACTCGTGGGATCAGGTCCCTTTTGTGCATTGTCTTTTGGAATGCCATACAGTCAGTCACGATCTTGAACGGAATTCCAAGCAAGTACACCCTATACTTTTTAATGCATTCACCACAGCTAAGATCTCGAGCTCGTAGCTGCTGTATTTTTCTTCCTGTATCGTCGTCTTTTTACTCATGTATGAGACTGGATGTAGTTTGTTGTTCTCTGGGTACTTTTGCAACAACACAGCCCCATACCCACTCTTGCTGGCGTCAGTGTGCAGCTCCGTCTCGTATTTCGGGTTGTATATCTTCAACACAGGTTCTGAAGCGAGAAGACGTTTGAGCTCAACAAATGCACGTCGTTGTCCCTCGCCAAACTTGAACTCCGGCTTACCTCTCAACAGATCACTCAGTGGTTTGGCTACAATCGAAAAATTTGGGATAATTTTTCTAAAATAGCCAGGCAATCCGAGAAAGCTCTGCAGCGCAGCGATCGTCTTTGGCTCCGGGAAGTTTTGTACAGCAAGGACCTTCTCAGTGGCGGGTTGAGTCTGTCCACGTTGAATAGTGTATAGGAACTGTACCCTCTTCTTCAGAAACTGACACTTCGCGAAGTTGATTTCCAGCCCGTACTTTGCAGCTAATTCCAACACCCGTCTCAATCGTAGGAGTGCCTCGTCGTCATCCTTCGCTGAGATGATTAAGTCATCCATATAGGTAAACACTATGTTCTCCCGGATTAACTCCCAGAACACAGCTTTAATAAAGCGTTGGAAGACTGCAGGTGAGTTGGTAAATCCAAATGGAACTTTTTGTAATGGTACTGTCCAGAACGCGTTACGAATGACAAATATCGTCGACTTCCTTCTTCGACGTCCACGTTAAAGAATCCGTTCCTGAGATCCAAGGTGCAGAACACCGTAGCATCCTGTAACTTGTCCAGAATATCCTCTATAACTGGCATGGGAAATAGATCCCTAACAACGATTGAGTTCACTGGACGAAAATCAGTACAAAGTTGCTTTTTTCCATTTTTCTTTTTGACTACCACCACTTGGCATGTATATTCTGATTGACTCGGTTCTATGATATCTTCCTCCAGCCACGCCTCGACATGCTCATCGACAAATTCGTTCTCAAGCGGTGCCATTCGTCTGGGCCTGCTAAATATCGGTTTTTCTTCTTTCAATGTGATCTTCATCTTGACATCAGTAGATTTCGTCTTCTTTGGTACATATCTCGCTCCCAAATCCTGGATATGTTCCCTTTTTCCTCATCAACGCAGTTCTCGATATCAAATTCCTGTTCGTCAGCTACCCTGATCAACATCATTGGGACCTCTAGTTTCTTGATGGTAAATCCTTGCTTGCTCAGGATGACCTCACCCTGATCCAATAGATCGTTACCAATAACCATGTACCACTCCATAGTATCATCAGAAACAACATAGACGTTGGTTTGGAACTCCAGCTCGTCTACTTCAACGACTGTTGTGAAGTAACCTTGAGGAGCAACAAAACCATTACCGAATCCTTTCAAAACAAGATCCGTGCTCTTCAATCCTGGGGAACCCATGGTCTTATGGATGTTTTGTCGCAGTAGGTTATAAGGACTGCCACAGTCGATAAGTGCCTGAAGTTTCTGCTGACCCAAACTAACCTCTTTGAACTTGAGGCAGCTTTTCTTTTCATCAATAAGATTGATACCTTGATTATTCCTCTTATCGTTCTTCCTCTCTTTTTTGCACTCGGATGAAATGTGGCCAAACTCATTGCAGTTGAAACATCTCTTGCCTTTATCCTTGTGCTCACATTCCTTTGAACTATGACCAGATCCACCGCAATTATAACATCTATCTACACTACTCGCCTCTTTCTTATTTGTACTGCCCCAGCACTTTCCGTCCTTCTCGTTGGCACTCTTGGCACTTCCTTGAAAATTACTGTTATTATACTTTGTGCTTTTTTTGCAAAGACTTCACTGCCATCTCATAACTTTTCATTTTCTCCTTGAAATCCTTGGAATTTTTTGCTCCATAGAGAAGAAGTTTTGATCCTGAATCGTCCTCGATCCCATCAATCACGTACTGACACAGAGAAACTTGCTCAACATCACCTCTACTGGCGATTTCCTTCATCACAAGAAAGTACTCCTGTAGAGATTCGTCACGCTTTTTTCGTCGCTGGGTTAACAACTTGTGAATTTCTGCACTGCTTGCCGACACGTCAAACTCCTCTTTCAAGGCCTTCTTCAGTGCAGTCCAGGACGTCAGTCCTTTCTCACCTTGAATATAAAGCTTAGCTAAACCATCGAGTGATTTCTTTGCGAAAATAAACTTTTGCAGCTCACTCCATCCCATCAAGATTGACGTCTCCTCAAAATCTGCGATCCATTTCTTCACTGGGTAACCATCCTTACCGTTGAATGTTTTCATAGCGCTCTCTACGTCGCGGAACGACAATGAAAACTTATGTTGTTCTCTATACCTTCTGTGCTGGTCTTCCTCTTCGCTCTCTTCGTCTTCTCCATCTTCGTCATCATCGTCTATATTAGTTGCGAGTTCATCCAAATTTCTCAAGTAATAACAAATGGTGTTAATCATTACCTCCTTTGTCCCGATCTCGGTATTAAGAATCTCAGAAACACGCAACAGATCAGCCTTGGAAAATGTTTCTTAGATAAATTTCTTCTTAGCTTCCTCTTCAATGGAATTTTCGTCAAATTCGAATCCAGAAAACTCTCGCAGTCGCTTTCGATTCTTCCTGTCGTCTGGTATATGCTCGAAAATGAGGTAATGTAAAACTTTGATTGCTTTGACCGGAGCATCACTTATGTTCTTATTTATGTTCTCTATTGCACCGAGTGTAGTCATCTTATTTGTTTACTCACGTCTATCAAGTAGATTTCCGTCAATATCGCTTCCTCAAAACCTCGCTATCAAACCTGTTTAACCTCATTCACCAAACCGGTGATATTTGTAGGTGAAATCATTGAATACCGCTTCCCGTCGTTTCTCTCTGACGAGTCGCTATCCTCTTACCACATCCACAATCCTCTGTCGTCGTTTAGATTCCGACCCTCGTCGTCGTCACGGCACCACTAATTGTCACCGAAACTGAAGACAAATTTTGCTAGCCTATGAATCCTCGTCGTAGATTCGCACGTCGTGGGTTCACAAAACTGCACGTCGTCTCGTCGTCAGTGTCGAAGGCAACAGCAACAAATATGATTAGCCGTCCACTTCGTCGAAAATAGCGTCGTATTTTGCGTCGTACTTCGTGTCGCGGATTGCGTCGTAACTCGTTGTTTCAGTCCATCCCGGACGAGCCCCCATTTGTGGGAAACGGTTTCCAGATCATGACACTCACAAGCATCGACTACAGAACTGAATTATTTATTAAAACAATGACACTGATTAAAATACAGTAGAGAATTAAGGGGATGTGTTTCGCAGCTCGTCGGAACTCGGAATATTGCTTCTCTTCTTTTTATTCTCAGACAATGGCGCTGAGCTTACTCCTGCGCCCCCTAGATCCCATACTCGGCCGTCTTGATCCTCATCCGGCTCCCTCATATATATATACTCTAATTGTAGTAGACGCCTCTGGCTCGTTGTAATTAACTGTTTAATAAATGATGATGAACCATTGCACTTAGGCTATACAATCTATGTCTGAAAGTATTTACAATATGCACACATTTGGTTGCAGTAGTAGTTGAGATTATTCAACTCGTCAATTATTTGTTAGTTATAATCTATGAGGTGTTTTGTTGAAATACTGGAATTGGTGACTGACCTCCTAAATTTGCTTGTTTAAGGTGAATAAGTGATTGTAGTTAAATGGTCAACACAGGTTGTATTGTACCGGCTACTTATCTGATTGAGACTTGCGTTATCCTGGTGAGAGCAGTTATCTTCGTCACTATCTGCTCTCGAATAGGGGAGTTTCCTGTGTGCCAGGGCCTCTTATATCCCGGGGCATTTCCCCTCTCGCATTCCTAAGTGTCAGTTGTCGTCGTACAAATGTGACTGTGTGTGGCCAAGTCTAGACTCCCAAGCATTGCTTGTTTGCTCGGATTTTATTTTTTGCACTTCAAATCATGACGCTGTTACGTTTGAAAGCTATATTCGAGTTTGCTAACTGTACCATAGACTCAAGAAATTTTACAGAAGGGGTATTGTTTATTGATTGTTTATTTATTGGGTACAGAATGTCCCAGTGAGCTGGTATGTCAAGGGGGGATAGATAAGTCTAAACTCACAAATATGGCTTTGTAACTTATACTAGAATAGGTAATTTGTTAGTATAATTTGATCTGTGTTTACGGGTTCATCTATATTCTTCAACATATTGTTTCAGGAAGTGTTTTGTCAAACATGTTATGTGGAAGAGTACAGCATGATGAAATTTCATGGTCAATTTACGCTCTTGAGCTCCAGACGTTGCTGCTCCACCCTACTTGATTACAGGAGAAATTGGAAGGAGAACGCTAACAATTAAGCAGTTTCAATGTTCATTTATGGTAGGTGCATCAGAATGTTGTAAACATGTTTTAGCAGTGCTGCTTTTCTGTCACAGGTAATTAGGGCCTATTAGTCCCATGAAAGAAGTTCTGGTCCTTAAAATTTATATTGATGGACAAATCCCAGAAGATAAGTCTAAACTCACAAGTGCTAGAAAAGTGTGTAATGCCGGTACTGCTATACGGCTGTCAAACCTGGGCTTTGACAGAAAAGCAAAGGCAAACAATCCGGGTATGTCAACGCAAAATGGAATGGAAGATCCTTCAAGTTTCCTTGAGGGACAGATTACGAAACGAGGAGGTAAGAAGAAGAACTGCCATGAAAGATGCCGTGCAACAGCTGACAGGCTTAAATGGAAGTGGGGAGGCCACCTGGCCAGAATGAAAGACGATCGATGGATGCACAAGCTAACGGTATGGGACCCCAGGGCAGGAAGAAGGAACGTGGGTAGACAGAGGACCCGCTGGAAAGACTCAATCGTAAGGAAGACAGGCAAACACTGGATGAGGATAGCAAGGGAGAGACAAGAATGGAGAAGTATGGAACTATAAGAAGGGAAGAGAAGGAGAGCTTCAACAACGAAAAATACTGGTAGACAGCACACCTATGACATGAAAGATATACTTCTGCAACCTGTAACAAGTCAAACAATGCACAAGGTAAACGAAAACGAATAGGCACATACAAAGACACGACAACTGGCCCCGCCTCCCTTCTAGAGAAGAAGATGTAAAGCGAAGTGAAATGTAGTGTGATAAAGTGAACTACAGTGAAGTGTAGCATGTGGAGTGAAAACTTGTACACAACTCCTTAGGAATTGCTCGCCTAACGAGTTTAAACAAGAGCACGTCCCTGCTCGCAGGAGGCCTTTGCCCTTATGGGATGATCTAGGCTATATTTATGTATGTATGTATGTATGTATGTACTGTATTTATTTAGTCCATTATAATAATCCCTCCCTATATTATTCTGCTAAGGTCCCATTCCAGTTTTGTACTGAAAATAAGGTCCCATTATCACCAACCTACACAAATGGGGTACCTACAGGTTCAGCATAACCCAATGCGTAAGCGAAACTCACTCACTTACTCTTTAAATGCCTCACAATTAAATAAATACCTTAAAACATGTATGTTTACAATGAAATAATGAAAGAATGCAACACGGTAACCATGGTAACAGAATCTCACACGTCCATCTATTTCTGTAAGACGCAATGCATTTCCAATTATTACATTACTGTGAAAGTTTCCAGACGGTTATAAGGTTATCACTGAACCAAATTAAGCTGAAAAATTCATTAATACATACAGTATAATGCGCTTAAGGGATCAAGGGGCCCTCTAGAATTTTTTCACGCAATTTTCACGTGTGAGTGTGGTACGAAAGGTCTTTTTCACCCGACTATAAAGGGTCTCCGGAAACCACATTTAAAGGCCCTTAAATTAACAGTGTCTGTGATATTCCCAGAAAACTAACTTCGCTCTGATATACCTATGAAGGAATGACAAACCCCTAACCACTGCACCAGTAGCTGAATTGATAAAGTCTGATTATTCATACCAAGGATAAATCAGTCATAGCATTCATGATTGAGATTTTGCTAAGTGTACTCTTTACAACTAGAATATTCGCGGGCGAAGCCGCGACGGGTAATGCTAGTTATTATTATTACCTTAAGTGGTTAGACTGTCCACCAACGTCCACACCAACTGTATTCCAGCTCATTCGTGTTCTCTGTAATTAACCTTTCGGCCAATGCTATTTGCATCTTTTGGAATATAATGAAAACTTACATCCGTAGCCCTCAAATTATTATACATCCAGTGGCATACGAAGGATTTATTTCTGGGATGGGTTTTCATAGCTGTGTACAGGGGCGCATCCAGACTTTTGGTTTGGAGGGGGATTTCCTCAATAACATGGTTTCAGCTATGGAAAGAGAATGTGTCCATTATTAGTCTTGCATGTAAATATGTATATTTGAGATCATATGCATAAAAATATATTCTATAAGATCAAACATACGGTACTGTAGAATGTTCTGTTAAAACCAATACAAAAGATGCTGTTGGACTGGAGATTATTTAAACAAAATGTGCATTGGTTTTATACAAATTTTAGTTACAGTACCATTGAGCTAAGTTTATACAAGTAATAAAAAGGAACTGCATGATTTTTATCAAGAATTAACTTTTGGTCACGATCAGAGTGATAACGACTGGATTGCTCTACTCACTATTTTCATAGCTATATATCCAGCTACCAGGATCGTCAGATTGATGTGTAACATCAATTATCTGCAATCATTTACTAAGTTTTGAGTTGTTTATACCAAGAACTAGTGTAGGTTTTAGGAAATTAATAATAACATTTTGATTTTGAATATGTAAATTTAATTGGAAATAAATATTACATTTTAAAAATTACGAGATGTAATTGTATATCATAGTGTTATGGATTGTAACAAATATTTTATGTACTGTACGTGAAAATATATAAGTTATTTTAATTTTCCTTAATAACTAGCATTATAATAAAAAATCTTAAACATTCCTGTCTGCACCCATGGTATTCCTTATGTTTTCAGCCAACGTAGTGTAGAAAATGACCTCTCAGCAGTGATTGTAGTCACAGGGATGGTACACAAAATTCTCAACAATGTGTGGATATTAGGAAACTTGTCCTTGTCACATAGATTCAACACATCGATTGAGTTGCTTGCCACGGTGGGTGAGTGGTTATAGTGTCGGACTACCAACCCCAAGATTGCAGGTTCGCCCCTGGCCATGGTAAGTGATTTTTGAAGGCGACAAAAATCACGATACTCATGTCATACGTTGTTGGCATGTTAAAGAACCCATTTGAATTCAGTAGGCCGTGTTCAATGGCAAAATTAATCTCGGGATTTTCCGCCAACACAAAGTTCCTCCATTCTCTACTTGAAAGCGCTGTAGTGTCAAGGAGTTTAGGTATCTTAACCTCCTTGACTTTCATAGCGATCAAAGGAACGACGAAATTCGACATGCAAGCTACCCTCTGGGTGTCAATTAACAAAGCTTGCACCAGGCACCCGAGGCCATACGATATTATTATATTATTTTCGATTGCGTTTTTAGGGATATTAGCGTGGGTCTTAAAGCTCTTGTGCCACAGTTCAAACTCAGCTATAAGCAGACCTTTGTTGTTTCCTCCACTTTCATTTATGTCATTCTTATAAAAATTACACAGCTGTAAGAAATCAAGTTGCATTTTTTCTTGGAAGGTTTCTTTATGTGTATGTGATGCATTGGCTGATGGCAGTAAGCACTCACAACTCTTTAATAAGTATTTATGCTTGATGAATCGAGATTCCAATGAAATAACGAAAGAGTCAATCCAAGGGATGAAAACAGATCTTTTATAGTATAATTCTGGAGTTTCTGCTGGAATGTTGCTTCTGTTCAGTTGTCTTTCAACTGTTCGAGGCATCGAAATTATTGAACCGCAGTTATTAGCAATTTTGGTAGCTTCTTCAAACAACGAGTTAAATTCTTGATCTGCATTTTTTCTTAGAGATTTTAAGCTTTCAATCACAGTTTCAGCGTAATTGCAGACGATAAATCTAAATCAGTTCCCTGAAGCTTTTTGCTTAGGTTTACTGTGTAACCTAGCAGTTTTTCTGATGCCATGAGAGAAATTATAAATTCACCTTGACTTAAGGAGTTTAGTAGTATTTGAGCTCCTGAAGAAGATTCCCTATCATTCCAGTTTTTAATCTCCTCCTTCAAGAGGTTGCAGCAGTTCTTTCGTAACAAAAATAGCATCGTGCCTTTGCACCCATCTTGTTGGACAAAGCTGCAGGAGTTTTTTCTTGTTGGTTTCTAGATTTACCTCAGATTCAATGCACTGTTTTAAAACTGCTTGTCTTTTAGGAGTGTTAAAAAAATCCCACAACTTCTCCACTATTCCTAATCAGTTCCTGATTGATACAACCTCAGACGTGGTCGACAATGCCAGGTTAAGGCTATGAGAAGCGCAATGCACGTATATTGCTGAGGGGTGAGCTTCTTGGAAGCATGCTTGAGCCCCGTTAAACTTTGCACTCACGGCAGCCGCCCCATCGTACCCCTGGCCACGTAGGTTATTTATGTCTATATTACTGTCTTCAAGACCTTTAATCAATGTTTTTGCCAATACGCTACCCGTAGTAGAGGTTAGAGGCATGAACTTCAAAAATTGCTCACATTTCATAACCATTTAAAGTATTTGGCGTTACATAACGTAAACACAAAGAAAACGGTTCAACAGTTGAAATATCAGATGTTTTATCTGCGAGAACACTAAAAATCTTAGCTTCTTTTACTTTACTTGCTATTTTTTCAGTTATTATTTGGTTACAAGCATCGATGACTTGATTTTGAAAATTCCAACTTATATAGGTCGCATTTTTGCCACATGGCCCAAAGTGATCTTTCAAATTGTTGTCACCTGCTTCAATTCTAGCTCAGAGCAAAGCTCTTAAGTTCCCCTCATTTTCAAATGGTTTGCTGTCGATTTGAAACTGACCATAATCTCTATGGCCCCTAAGGGCGATATTTTGCCTGCCACACAAAATTATAGTTTCTATTATTGGAATTATTCTTTTCACATTATTTTGGGCTTGGGCGTCTTTTCCTTTATCAAGAGATTTGTCAATCGGTTTCATTTGGCAGTCCATAACTCTTTTAAAGTTAGCTGCGCTTACACATGGAAACTGGTAGAAGAAGCCAAACGTGAGGTTTGGCATTCACATCTTTTGAAGTCAAATTTAACGGAGTGCAACAATGGTATTTCGGATTTGTCTAGCAACAATAATAATAACAATTATGATAATAATAATGTAAATAAATCACCAACACAAGCTTGCAAAAGTAACAAATTTAAAATTTACCACCAGAATGTCCAGTCTCTTTATAATAAAATTGATTACATAAATCTAATGCTTAAAAATGAACTTAAATACATCTCAGCACTATGTATTTCAGAACATTGGCTGAAAGAGGAACAACTCGAATTAATTCAATTCCCAGGGTTTATACAAGCTAGTAAATACTCTAGATCTAATATTAGCCATGGTGGTACTTGCATCTTCTTAAGAAATAATTTAGATCATGAACAGATAACAGCTTATGATTATCTAATTATGGAACAGGATTTTGAATTCTCTGCCGTAAAAATTCAGCAGTTTAAGTTAATAATTGTATGCGTATACCGTTCTCCGTCAGGAAAGTTTCCTCTATTTATAGATAAACTAGAATTGTTAGTCAATAACATGAGCAAAGTAAATTTCGATATAATAATTTGTGGGGATGTAAATGTGGATTTCTTAAAACTTGATAGAAATTGTGAATTATTAAACCAGTTACTAATTTCCTATGGACTGAAACCTACAGTAAATACACCAACAAGAATAACAAAATTTAGTAAAACCACTCCTGATCAAATTTTTATAAATACAGATAAATATCACCATTCAATAGAAGTCTATTGTCCGGGTTTTAGTGACCACCATGGACAAATACTGAGTTTTGAAGTATCCGAAGTAATCAATAATAATGATAATGGAGTAAAATCAAAGTGCAGGTCATTCACTGAATCAAATGTTACATATTTCAATGACTTATTAAATAAGGAAACATGGTCAGAAATTTATGAACTAGAAAATGTAAATGATAAATTTAATGCATTTAACAGTACCCTAAAACACGATTTTGAAATAGCATTCCCCTTTAAACGAAGAACTGTTCAAAATAACAAAACTAGCAATTGGATAACAACAGGGATTATAAATTCATGTCAAAGAAAGAAATTTCTACACAAATTATATAAACAATACCACACAACACCTGAATTCAATTTATACTACAAAAAATACACTAGCATATTAAATAAGGTAATAAGACTAGCAAAGAAAATGCATAATGATAATTTTATTTCCCAATCATCTAATAAAAACAGGGCTATGTGGTCTGTAATAAAGAAAGAAACTGGAAAATCTGCTAAAATACAAAGGAACATTACACTGACCAGAAATAATAAAGTGATTAATAATCCAGAGGAAATAGCAAACACTTTTAATGACTATTTTCTGGAAATTCCGCAAAAATTATTAAATAAATCACAGGTAAATACACTAAATTCTAATAATAAAATAAATATATGCAGTGATTCTTTATTTATAAATCATGTCACAAGTGAAGAGGTAAGAATAGTTATAAAAGAGCTAAAAAATAAATTCTGTGCTGGCATTGATGGCATCCCTGATGCAATTTTAAAGAAATGTGCAGAAAATATAATAAATCCACTTACGCACTTAATAAACAGTTCAATTCTCTCAGGAACTTACCCGGATATTTTGAAGTTATCAAAAGTAATTCCAGTGCACAAAAATGGTTCAAAAGATGAATTAGATAACTATCGTCCTATTACCTTACCAACTGGTATTGCAAAAATTGTGGAAAAAATTATGTATAAGAGACTGATAAGTTTCATAGAAAAAAATAAAATATTATCAAACTCACAACATGGATTTAGAACGGAAAAATCTACACAGACAGCAATTTACGAATGTAGTAATAGTATACTGAAATTAATTGACAATAAGGAACATGTAACTGGCCTATTCTTGGATTTATCGAAAGCATTTGATGTAGTTGACCATAAAATCCTCCTTACCAAACTAAATCAATATGGTGTTAGAGGTCTAGCTAATAAATGGATAGAGTCTTACTTAACAAGGCGTAAACAAATAGTAAGCTTGAGACACAAGGATGATGGAACCAAATTACTTAATGAAACATTGTCCAATGAGGGAATTATTGAATTTGGAGTACCCCAGGGATCGGTTTTGGGCCCACTACTCTTTCTTCTATATATCAATGATATAACACAGAACGTTCATTCACATAAGGAAATTTTGTTTGCGGACGATACAACACTCGTAATAAAAGGTGAAACTAAACAGGTCATACAGCAGTCTGCTGACTCCGTTACAGGAGAGTTAACCAAATGGTCACAAGATAATCGCCTCATAATAAACTATAAAAAGACAGTATGTCTAAATTTCCACACTATACAGAATAGGAATCCTGCGATGCCCAATATAACATTAAATGGTCATCAAATAGAAAATAAATCAGAAACAAAGTTTTTAGGACTATGGATACAACAAGACTTGAAATGGAATAAACATATACAATATCTGAATACTAAACTGAACTCGATGTGCTTTGCGTTACGTATTTTGAAAACCTGCACTAGCATGCACACATTAAGAAATACTTATTTTGCTTATTTCCATTCATACTTAAGATATGGGATCATATTTTGGGGTATGTCGCCAGATGTACTAAGCACGTTTAGGATACAAAAGAGAGCGATTAGAATTATGGCAAATGTACACTCTAGAGAATCATGTAGACCTCTGTTTAAAGATTTAAACATTCTCCCACTGCCCTGCATATATATCTTTGAAAGTATTATGTTTTTTAAAAAGAATTTAATGAATAAAGATGTTTTTCTTAAAACAAACAATGATGTTCATAGGCATAACACAAGACAAAATCAAAACATTCATATTTCACACACACACACAAGCATATATCAAAAAGGAACTTTTCACACTGGAGTTAAATTATACAATAAACTACCCCAGTATATAAAACTGGCCCCAAAAATAAAAACCTTTGATAGAATGTTGAAAGCTTATCTGCAGTGCCATTGTTTTTACTCAGTAGTTGAATATTTTAGCGTATAGGAGGGATGGAATCTATAACTATATTTTACTTTTTTAATTTAATTTTAATACCTAGCTGTATGTTGTTGTATTTATAGAATTAAGTTTTCATATTATGATAATAGAGTGAGGTGTAAATAGTTGTGCAATAAGATTGTATCTATTAAGATTTGCTATTATAATAAGTTATAAATAGTTTTAATCTTAGTGATATATACCTGTTAGTTCTTTTATTTTATGCATGTAAATTCTGACGTGTCCTATATCAAAAATGTATTGAATGCATGTATTTGATCAAATGGAATTAATAAAATCTATCTATCTATCTATCTATCTATCTATCTTTATGATACTGCGAGTTTGCATGTTTTTCAAACTTTTCTAGTGCTTTTTTCCAGTTACAAAAACCTTCTTCAGCAAGTTGTCCAGTATGTTGAGCGTTACTCTTACCTACTTCTTTTTTTGAAAAAAGCATACAATGGACACAGTATGCAGAGTCTTCAATTCCATAATACGAAAGCCAGGTGTTACAAATCAATTCTTCAACTCATGTCTACAATTCAAGAACAATCACTTTTATTGTACCCAAAGAGCATCACTATCCAGCCATTACATTCAGTTACTCAAGACCTGCTCTATCTTGCTCATCAACGCCCCAAGGGTGCTAACTTACAAAAATCAAATTTAATTACAGAAATACATTCACAAATTACAGAAACACATTCACAACACCAGGTATATTTCTTTAGCCATGAAAACGAAAATTTTCGTTGTTGGTTCCCATGCGATCTAAAAGGAAAGTTAAAGTTGCTCTGAGGAGCCCATTTGTCATTCAAAACTTTGAACTTTTCATTGTCCGTCAACACTTTGTTTTTAAATAAACCAATGTCCAAATCCATGTTATGTTTACTTACAACGGCCTTAGGCCTGCTCACATTTGCCTCTGAGCCCTCCTCTGACGAACAACTTGGCTGTTTCTCTATGCTTGCAGTCCTTGTTAACAGTTCCTTACTCGTTGAAGGATTGCCACATTCACTAACACTAACCACATCATATTTATTGATTTTTAACGGTTTAAAGTAGTTTTGCATGTTTGACTTTCTTTTGTCTCCCATTACTACTAGTCCAATTGGACACACTACGAACACCAATAGCCAATAGAAAATACAAACACAACAACAATAAACGAATCAACTTTTACAAACACCAACACTGACTTGACGCCTGACACAGAGCACAGTACAATACATTGGGGAGAGAAATTTTCACCGCTGCCCACGTGCATCTTGCTCCGAGCATAGTTACGACAACACCCGGAAATATCCGATCGTGTTGTGATTACAATATATATTATTATCACTCAAGTGTTGCATAAATATAGGCCTAACATAATTCTGTTTTAAACCAGTAGAATATCGCAAAATGTTCCAACGTTCCAACACTAAACATTCTGGAACCCGTTATGCAATCAATTTTCTTGAAAGATATTATCAATGTTTTTAAAGTGTTCCCTGGTTTTTAGGGGGGGGGGGCTTAAGCCCCCAAAGCCCCCCCCCCTGGGTGCGCCCCTGGCTGTGTATATTATTGAGAATGTTATTTCGATTATTATTCATAAAAATCCATAATTAAAGAAATATTCTCTTACTTTGCATGAAAACTATTTTAATTATGTTTCCCAGTTTCATGTCGTATATTACTTCTACTGCCGCAGTATTTTGTATTTTAACATTGAGTAAAACTCATTAATTTTGTATAAAAATACGAACAAAACAAACTGTCACCACGTGGCAAATTTATCCTACGAAGTAAGATTCTCATGTTCACCGCTAGATGACACACCAGATAGCTGGAGTTGCCAATAAATAAAGCCCTGCGCGGATGCGGATATCCGCAACATTTTCCGCCATGCGAATATATTTTGCATGGCTGTGCGGATATCGGATAAGCTGCGGACAATGCTTGGAGTAAATTTGCGGATAATTTTTAGAATACAATCCGAACTTGTAGAATATCATTACTCGGATCCGGATGTTTATGACATATATTTTTCCGTTATGTTTCTTTTTTTCATGACAAATGTAAGATGATGATTTACGTTAATCTCATTCAAATTATGTCATTATGCACAACCAACACCCCGAACTGTACAGGGTTGCAATTCTGGCAGTATAACATCCATCAACGACTTTCTCCTCAAATGTCTAAATGATTGCTTTAATACTTTATCTAATTAAAACTATTATTGTAATGCCAGTAGATTCGGATAAAAGTGTGGATGCGGATAAAAGTCGTCTGGTTGCGGGGCGGATGAGGATAACAGACGTGTGGATCCGGGCAATTCTGGGTGGATGCGGATAAGGTTTTGTTTATTCGCGCCAATAAACACACATAAATTCTATGTTTTGGTTCTGAATCATCATAACTTGTTTGTTCATCTTCGGTGACGAGTTATATTAAATTTCAATTTTTTGTTTTACAAATTTCTTACGATAACTTTTATTAAATTCAAATGAGGATAGAATATTATCAGCCTTATTTTCTTCCGCAAGTTTAAATTTGATTGAGTTGATAATATGTATTATTCCATGGACCTGATTGGACCAAATCTCGCAACGCTGCTTTTGCATCCTTGTTAACGAAGTTTAATAATCTTTGCCTTTTATCACTTCAACTGATTTTAATGGCGGCAATGTTACTTACGTAATTCTTCGTATTTCACCAATTCATAAATCTGGTTTCCCTACAGATTTGGTAAATCATACCAATCATACTATCGTCCCATTCACCGAGGGAAGGAAATTTGACCCATGTTGGATTGAAATACGTATTATTCGTGATATGACAATATCCCAATCACTGTAGGAAAGAAAAGATGAACCATAGGTATCAATTAATTTCATACTAATCCTAATCTGATAAGTGTCGGTACGGTATGCTATTTGTTGGAAGTTAACTTTTTATTTAAGAAAACCTCAATTTTTTTTGTACACCATAGGCCCCAATTTTTTTTTTAATTAATAGATTTATTACAGCCAATGGCCAATATATACAGTAGGCCTATATACAATTTTTTTTCAGACCAGTTTATTTGTGGCCTTCCTCTACACTAAAATATTTAAAAGCAATGAAAAGATAGAATGTTTCCTCCATTTTTTTCTCCAACTATTGATACATGCTTTGAATATACATTTGATGTTCTTGTGTTTTCATAATTTTGTTTTATTGCAGCATTCCAATGTACTATTTCTATCTGACTGTTAGAAATTCCTTTAGACCAAACATTTGAGGGGCTACATGACCGCGTTGTCGCAGCCCCTAAACTGAGGAACCAACTAATTACCGAGGGTGCATATTGAGGATAGGGCTATCCGCAAGCCATTCTTCCAAAATCTCTAACCACACAAAATGGTGTTCTTTAATGAAAAACTAATGCCTTAATTAATAATAGTAACTTCTACAAGATGTCCCATAATTAGCACCCATAGTGTTCCGGTAAGCACAAGGGACAGAAGCTGTCTCTAAAAAGTGAGCAGGCTTGTCTTTTATGGCTGTTTGGATGCCTCCCTCAGTTACATATCTTTTGTCACGTCACCGTGCTCCAATATACACCCAACATTACTCCCTGCCATTATAATCCAGACAAAGCAGTAGCTCAGCGATATTCATTCACTCTTCTTTTTGGGCATTTCTGCACTCCTTGGAGAACCCCCTCAATAAAATAGGAACTACAGTTTGCAATATTTAAGAATAAACTGTTTGTATGGTTAAGAAAGAAAGAGGATGTTACCATGTTGTATTCTATTAACTAGCTTTTGAGAAAACATGGTTCAGGTGGTGGTTGGTGCGCACTTTTACACTTTTACCAAACATGTTCAATAATGTGTTCTTACAGTGCTCATAGGCGATGCTGGAAATGTCCTCTCTCTCTTGTAACACACACCTGACGTCTTCTGATGAAAGAATGGACAACAATCTGAAGTTCCACAGCAGTGATGGCTTTGATTTCATCTCTTATGTACTGTTTAAGTTCAGTTCACAGTAGCCTAATCACAATACTCACTAAACGTGCAAGACTAACGTTTAAGCTTAGCAGATAAACTTTCATATGAATGACAAAACACGTGTGAACTAACGATAGGAGTCAGCGGAGCGGAGTATTGCGAGGTCCACTCACGGCAAACTATTGCATATTTTAGCTGGCCAGGTAACAAGACGAAAATTTCGAATCCTGTTTCCAGGAAGACCTATGCCTAATGTCAGTACAATTAGGAGGCTCGCTGAACGATTCAAGAAAACTGGCTCCGTAAATAATAAAAAAGTTAACAGACAACAAAAATTAGATGAGATTGTTGTCCATTCTTTCGTCAGAAGATGTCAGGTGTATGTTACAAGAGAGGGAGGACATTTTCAGCATTGCCTATGAGCACTGTAAGTACACATTATTGGTAAAAGTGCACGCCAACTACCGGCTGAACCGTGTATGCGCCAGTGAAAGGCGGCTTAGCTTGCCGTGTTTATCAGGGCGCACTAAGATAATGACCCTGAATGCCTCTTAAGGATTTGGAAATGGAACTCGTGACCTAACCTGAGGCTGAGTGAGCTAAGCCACACTGCACGAAGACTAGATAGCTTTATCATCATTTATTGAACAATTAATTCCAACGAGCCACTGGCTCTTACATAGGAATTGTACAATACAAATTTATTAACGTCTACTACAATTTTATTTATATATATACCTTACATACACATTTGCTGCGTGATTAAGTTAATTGTCAACAATGATACTAGACCTAACACTGTAATTAGCTTACCAAAAGAAAATTTACGATGCAAATAACATTAAAATAAGGAGTAAAATAACAATTAAATAATAATTAAAATAATAATTTACTGTTCGGAGATCTAAAATCAAATCCATGCACTGATAGCTGCCATCCTCATTACGGCTCTTCAAGTCACAGTTCACTCTTGTTCAAGAATTATGCCTTATATTTAGTACCAGGATATCCATCTAAGTTGTGGGCAGATGGCCTCGATGTCATGCTTAAAAGCTCCCCAATACACTTTACTACAGAAACAGGCAGAATTCACATGTAGGCTATCTAGAAATGAAGCAACAAATAATTAATGTATCATGTCCTTTTGTTTCATTCTGAAGTTTCCACTGCTAATTTCACTACCATGTGCCAGCTTTGTCAGGCGAATGGTTATGCTGTGTACCGAAAATTTTAGTGAACATGATCTGTGTGGCCACGCAAATGTCAGAAACAACCCCATGTTCCCAGATACTTGTTATTTTCCTGCAGTGTTCTATTAGCCTATGCTAATATAGGTACAAAGAACTATAGCAGTAGTAGTTCAAAAATGTTATATATTAGTTTACTAGCAGTAGTGCCCGGCTTCACCCGGTGAATTTATTTGTTTTATGGATGATAATGAATACTACTACAGAACTGGAGCGCTCAAGGATAAGGATCAGAAAGCACCAACAACCTCAGTATACTGCACCAACACCATCGCCCTTATACAGAGGCATACTATTGTCATGATGATAACTGTTTTAAGGGGCCTAAGAAATCTTTTTGCACTAATTACTCCCCGTGACTGCAATTTATAAGCAGCTCGCAATTCTGCACCAGAACTCTAGTAGGGGCGACGTGATGCAGCCCACATTGCCAGGCAACAATAGACTTGGGTATTATTGAAGCCGTTCTGGAGGGCTTGTTCTTTTGACTTACTGAACAAGAATCAATCTTTAAGGTTACCTACATAGCCTAAACTAACCCTTTTGAATCTGGCTATCATATACAAAAATATTTTTTTGAATCCGACTGGTAGTTCCAGAGATTAGCATGTTTAAACACACAAACAAACTCTTCAGCTTTATTGTATTAGTAGTATAGATATCTTTAAGGCAGAAGGGGTCCCTCCCTTCACCAAGTGAGGGTCCTCAAACCATCCTGCCAGGCACTCTTGTGGGCTTCTAAATAGACTTACACAGTGCTTGATTTGTAAATAAAGAGGTTCCGGTACTGTGGGCTACCGGATGGTGGTGGGAGTGGGGTGGGCTTTATGGAATATTGAAATAGATTTTTAAAATGATATCTTTACGCTTTTCTGAACAATTTTAAAATTAATCAGTTTTTTTTTCTATACCTAAATATCTAACATTCCGGCAAACCTCACATCCCAGCTTTTTGTTGTGTACAATAAGTCAGCTGTATTTTTTACAAAACTCGTTTTTTTTCTCCAAAGTCCAATAGTCTGGCCACTGTTCATCACCTCCTTTGATGTCGTCATTAGAAGAAGATGAAGTAACGCTGGAGGATGTAGGCTGTGTTTAGTCCGGTTGATCTAATTCTATTGGAAGTGTCGTGCATATTTCAGTTTCTTCGTCTAGCTTTGGTTTCTTTGGTTTTCTAAAATAATTATTTTATGCATTGTAAAGCCACGTACACGTACAACAACACACAATTAGCGACATTTACGCACTTTGATTCCAAAACACTACACGATTAAAC
Source organism: Meconema thalassinum (assembly GCA_946902985.2). Classification (NCBI taxonomy): domain Eukaryota; kingdom Metazoa; phylum Arthropoda; class Insecta; order Orthoptera; family Tettigoniidae; genus Meconema; species Meconema thalassinum. The sequence continues at coordinate 38,756,835 of OX336388.2, forward strand.
AGAACAAAACCGAAAAACAGTGGCAGGCCGTCGAATGTTCTGACTGCACTGACTAACGTTCCACAGTTCTAAAAATTATGTTATATATTCGACTTTTCCCCCCGACCAGAGGTTACGGTACGGCGTACCGGTGCGTACCGTCACAAATCTAGCACTGGACTTACATTAACTTATAGTTTGTTGACATAAGAAAGCATATTATATCAGCTAACTTATCATGTTTGCCTGCTGTAAAAAGACAAGTTATTGTTTGATAATCGATCAGGAGATCAGGATGAAATAAAGAGAGAAATTGCATTAAACAACTTATAGTCGGCAATACTTGTCGAGTGTAAGATGATCGAAATTTAATTAAGCTGAGTAAAGGTTCCAGAACTCTGATTGTAATCTTGATGAACTAGTCGTTCTTGTCAGTATTAAAATATTTATTAAAATGGTTAAATATTCATGTTTCAAGTGCTTCAATGGCTCTTCAAGTTTAGGAGTATAAAAGTGACCTGAGATGGTTTTGATGGTGGGTTGAAATAAGGAATACTTAATAACATGACTGTTTGTGAACAGCGGTGTGGGATCCATACCAAATGTATTTAATAAAGGAATTGGAAGGAGTACAAAGGAAGGCCGCCTGGTATGTAATGGAGGACCACAGATCGACGAGTAGTGTGAGTAGGATGATCCAGGATTTGGGATGGGAAAGTCTGGCTGGTAGACGTTCAAGAGCAAGACTAGGGGGTATTTTCTTAGCTTCATCATCATCATCATGAACCGGCTCCAGTTTCCCGGGTGCGGTGAATGAGCGCTCTCCATTTATTTATTTCCAAGAATGTTTCCTCCTCCATGATCCGCTGCACATCCAGACTTCTCCCTGCAAGATCATTTCTAACCTGGTCGATCCATCTCTTCCTCGGTCGACCTCTTGGTCTCTTGCCTTTCAGTTCTTTCTCAAACCACACTCTAGCTGTTCTTTGTGTGTCCATTCTCTTGAGATGACCAAACCATTTCAGCCTGGCTTCAACACAGATCTCATTAAGAGATTGTTCTACTTGAACAAGATGGCGTATCTCATCATTTTTTATTTTGTCCCTCCTTGTTTTCTGAATCATAGTTCTTAAAAACTTCATCTCCACCGCCTGTAGTTTGCTGGTATTTCTCTTGGATTGGGTACAGGTTTCTAAGCTATATTTAGTAACAGGTACAAAGAAGCTCTTGTAGAGTATTAGTTTTGATCTTAAAGCAACTTGCTTATCCCAAAGAAGCCCTCTCACGAGATGATAAAATTTTGCTCCATGTTGAACTCTACTAGTGATTTCTGCAGACGGTTGGTTATCTGTGGACACTATACTGCCGAGGTAACAGAACTGATGTACTTGTTCTAATTTTGTACCATTGAGAGTGATGTTAGTACAGATGTTTTGTCGACTAACGGGCATCACAACCGTTTTGGACTTGCTTATATTCAGACCAAATTTCTTAGCTTACAAGGGGAAAATTGCATGGGAAGACATTCATGAGGGATTGAGAAAGGGAGGCACATATATGGGCAGATACTGTCATTCTTGTAAATTAAAATTAAGTCAGTGGAATAGTAACTGGGGCAAATATTCTTTCATTGGGAGGGGGGAAGTAGAATGGAACAGTTTGCCAGAGGACATTTTCAGCCCTTTGCCTTCTAATGTTGGAAAATTTAAGGAAATTGGTGAGAAAGCACCAGTGACATGACATGGATGAAGAATAGTGTAAATTATCCTTATTCTTATTTTATAATTGTCTCTATTTTATTATTTTATTATACCAATATTAATCCTTGTATCTAAAATGTATTTTTGCAGTTGTATGAATGATTTATTTTGCTTATTTTTTTTTTTGTAATTTGTCACCATGGACGTGTCCACATCTGCAAATAAATATATGTATGTATATGATATGAATGACAGAAAACATGTAGGTATGACAGCTGTGTGTTTAGTCTTCAATCTTTATACTGGTTTGATGCAGGGCCAGCCCTAGCAGTTGTGGGACCCTGGACAAATATTCGGTGCGATGCTCTCAAGCCGTGAGGGGTACACAATCTGCCTGATGCCCACTCGGAAGTTGCTCGCGCTAATGTATTGTCAGTAGAATTACAAACAAATAAAGGGAAAGAAATAACACTTTAAAATGTTTAATATTGGCATGTTAAAAGTAGTAAAATATTTAAAACTCGGCAATTCTTCTAGGTTTGTGCCGTGTCTTGTGTGGGGTTTCGCCTAGGACACCAAGCTGGCTCATCGGCGGGCTCTTGGTGTCCCTGCCCGGACCCCCACAGGAGTATCGAACTGCGCGATACCTCCCTTTATATAGAGTGCAACTGCACTCCTTGACTGCGAGAACTAAAAGCCCAAGCAGCCTGGACCTCCCTATGAAGGCTTCCAAAACGATGATATATTGGCTTTCACGGCCGGTGAATTAATTCATAATATTCATAGGGAGGTCCAGGCTGCTTGAGCTTTTAGTTCTCGCAGTCAAGGAGTGCAGTTGCACTCTATATAAAGGGAGGTAGCGCGCAGTTCGTTACTCCTGTGGGGGTCCGGGCGGGGACACCATGAGCCCGCCGATAGCCAGCTTGGTGTTCTAGGCGAAACCCCACAAAAGACACGGCACAAACCTAGAAGAATTGCTGAGTAGTAAAATATTTGTTTACATTTTTAATAACTGTGGTTCATGGTGTAGTCACGTCCTAGTTTGTGAACCATGGGCAATGGCTCAGTGGTCCTGACAGCCGGGATACAAGTTACTATGGAATAGGAGTGGGCATCATGGCTCTCCTTGTGCTCAGGTGGCAAGGATTTGCTTGTTCCCTGAGGTGAAACTCATTTGATCCTGTGTAAGTATGCCTAGCAACCTGTTTCATTTGTACTTTCTCTCTAGCAATAATAATAATATCGTATGGCCTCGCGTGCTGGGTGCAAGCTGTGTTATTTGACACCCAGAGGGCAGCTTTCATGTCGAATTTCGTTGTTCTTGAAGCTCTAAGAAAGTCTAGGAGGTTAGATATCTAAGCTCCTTGAACACTATAGCGCATTCTAGTAGAGAAATGAAGAACTTTGTGTTGATGGAAACTCCCGAGATTAATTTTGCCATTATTTATTTATTTAATCGTATGGTAATTTATACAATATACAATTATACATAACAAGGTATAATCAAACTTTAAAGTCCGTCCTTCTCAGCCATTCGGTTAAATCGGGCGTGAGAGCGAACAAATCATGAAGAATGACAGGGTACGAATAAAGAGGACAGCGTTGGACCAGATGTTCGATCGTCTGTTCTTCCAGGTTACACTCACACATTGGTGAGCTGATCCAGCCCCACTTGTACCTGAAATAATTGCAGGAACCATGTCCAGTCCTCAGTCTGTTGATGCGGCACCAGAAGTTCCTCGGTAAGTCAAAACCGTTTGGATTCTTTGTGTGAACACGGCCTACTGAATTCAAATGGGTTCTTTGCCGCCTTTCAAAAATCACTTACTGCGGGGAGGAACAAACCTGCAAGCTTGGGGTTGGTAGTTCGTCACGATAACCACTCACCCACCGTGGCAAGCTTCTGTCTTGTTATCAGCTGTAAAGCTGGTTGGCAGCAGCTCTCCATTCTTCTCGCTTAGCTGCTTTCCTTTTCAGTTGGTAGTAGGAAGTACACCTCATGTCTTCTATTATCTGCGCCTTGTCGTGGTCTTCCTCTGTAGTTTCTCCCCTCTATGGAACCCTCCATAATTGTCTTTAATAACGCATCATGTCCAATAATAATAATAATAATAATATCGTATGGCCTCGGGTGCCTGGTGCAAGCTTTGTTAATTGACACCCAGAGGGTAGCTTGCATGTCGAATTTCGTCGTTCCTTTGAACGCTATGAAAGTCAAGGAGGTTAGATATCTAAACTCCTTGACACTACAGCGCTTTCAAGTAGAGAATGGAGGAACTTTGTGTTGGCGGAAAATCTCGAGATTAATTTTGCCATTGAACACGGCCTACTGAATTCAAATGGGTTCTTTAACATGCCAACGTATGACATGAGTATCGTGATTTTTTTCGCCTTCAAAAAATCACTTACCATGGCCAGGGGTGAACTTGCAATCTTGGGGTTGGTAGTCCGACCCTATAACCACTCACCCACCGTGAGATGTCCAATGAGATGGTCTCATTCCTTTTTATTCATGTCATGAAACATCTCCCTTCTCATGCTCTGCAAAAGACCTCAGCAACCATTTTTCTCCAACTTATCTTCAGTAACCTTCTATAACTTTCTAAATCTTTCTAAATGTCAAGAGCAAGCCCCGGACCTATGAGAATGATGGAGTCCCACTGACAGATCAGGGACTCCTTGGAAACTATCTGGTATTCGATGGGGTGCAGGGTGTTTATGGAAGTAAGTAGAGCTCGCTGAGTCAGCAAGTAGGATGGGATTGGATATTCTAGGGATTAGTGAAGTAAAGATAAAGGGAATTGGAGGAGGAAGTAGGAGATTACAAGGTGTACCTGTCAGGTGAAAAACGGGGTAGGGTAAAGTGGGAAGTAGGGCTGTCAAGAGAACCTTGGAGCGTAACATAGTTTCTGGTTGGTTGGTTCCTTAGTTTAGGGGCTGCGACAACGCCATGATGCGTGTGGGCACCATTTCGGCAACGCTGTACAACTTTCCGTGGAGCGGCTAGCTGGTGAACCATGTGTTATTTCCTCGTACAAATACAAACCGATATAAAATAAGTGGATTAATTTACGTATTTCACAGTCATACAGCTTAACTTTTTGATGTATAACGATTACAACGCAACCAAGAACTACATTTTCCAACCACCCCGAGCCGAGAAAAAGTTACCTTACAAAAATGATAACAACTTTGTTTCTTGGACACACACAATTTTGAAATTAATAAACCAGTTATACAACATTTCAATGTATATTGTGTTAAAATTTGGATTCGATCTGATAACGGGTTTTTGAGATAATAATTCTTAAATGTGACGCATGGTTGAAACACGCTTAAAAACGTGCACTTTTTGTGTTCCAACTGCGATAAAAAATATTAAAATATAAATTAATAATTCCAAACGTACATGAACTAACGTAAAATAGAACGACGAAAATGATGATGCTTTGGATTTTATGTAGATCTATTGGTTACTTCACAAACAACCTTCAAACTCGAGTGCACATAATACTTTGGTCGACAGTAGTTTTATATATGGACCATTTGCTGAAGGGCATAAACTGGCTGGGTGGGATTCAATTAGGGGGAACCAGGTAAGTAGTCTGGCCTATGCTAATGACCTGGTTGTAATGACAGACTCTATCGAAAGCTTGCAAGCCAACATGTTAGAACTTGAACAGAAATGTAGGGAGTAGGGTAGGCTATGTCGGCAGGCAAGAAACCCAAGAAAATAGAATGGCAAGTAGGAATAACTCAATTGGAGCAGATGGAACATTTTAAGTACTTAGGCTGTGTCTTCTCTCTAATATGAGGAAGGAAATAGAATCGAGGTGTGGAGTGAGTTCTCAGTTGCGATCTTCAGTGTTCATCTGATCAATACTATGAGAAGTTGTTTAATAAAATATTAAATGTCGCACATGTTTCGGAATATCAATGATTCCATCATCAGCGTGAAAAAATATTAGACCTTGATAAACTGTCACTATAGCAGACGTCACAAAGGTCCTGAAGAATGGATCAAAGATATATTTGAACGCAGATGACATGGTGTTGGCTGCCTTACATATGGAATGCCTGCAAGAAGATTTCAACCAACTAGTGAAGTGGGCACACTATAACGATCTACAACTGAACGAGTAAAAGACTGTCTACATGGTATTCAGAAGAGGTGGTAGGCTACCAACCAAGGATATGCTTTACCTAAATGGTAAGCACTCAAAAGACTAAACAGTTTTAGATATCTAGGAATCACTCTTCAGATGAGAGGCAATGTTTTCACGCTTCATACTACAGAAAGGTCTATTGCAGCAATCAATGCGATAAATGACATAAAGAACTTATGTCGAAAGAATGTTCTCGAATGAGAAACATGTTGTTATTTTGAGCTAGAATATTCTACAAAATAATGTTAAATGGTGCGGCTAAGCTCAAATATTATCAGCGTTTCGCCCCAGTGTACCATTGGGCTCATAAATATATTTCCGTTGACTTTTCAAGAAATGTAAGATTCTTTCTGTACTGTTGAGATGTTTTGTAAGATTTTGGTACAAACCACACCTTCTAACTCCCTCTGGTTTAGGAGCTTGAGTTTTGTGAAACATACACCTTAGCATATTATATAATAGATTGTCATGCATACACAATCTACACAGGTTACTAAGTTTAAGAGGGAAGCCAAACTCTGTCATAATAATCATAATCATATAGCATCAGCTACCTGGGCGATCTAATCTCCAATTTTGACATTCCGCCTGCACTGCCACCTAGCAGAGAAACCGGAACTCCTTTAGGCGTCCTATGGTTATGATTTAATGATCATTGCCTTGCAATTGGGAAATGATGTGCCAAAACAATAACATTTACCATGATAGGTATTTTCTGTATTGATGTTCAGATAACTCTTAAAATAATATGCCTATTAATACAATTCATAAACATGTATTCAATAGTACTTGGTTCGAACCTTCAATGGAGTCTTCTTCAGCTTTAATCTAATTTATAATCTATTCTAATTAAAACTTGAGTAAAAATAACTAAATTGTAAATAAATACTGGTTATTAGATATCCTTCATCATTTATTGTACCTAGCAGGCCATTTAGGCCCATGACAGAAAGCAAAGGAACATAACATACACAGCATTGATCAGTCCCATATTTTCCTTTACCTTTTTCTTTGATCTTGTAATTTAAGACTGGTAGGTTATCAGTCTTCCGAGCCCAAGCTCAGTGATGGGGCCGAGCCACCCGGTTTGTGATCAAAGTGACCTTCTTCTAGGTGAGTTGCCTTCACCACGGCTCATCGAGTCTCACCTACCCTATTGGTCCTGGTCCTATGCTGTTGTCCATCTGCTGGATCATCCGCCTTTAGGGAAGATTTCTCATCCCAACGACATACGGTACCCTTTTCCTCAACTTGCTCATCTACCCTCAAAGGAGGTCATTGGCATGGTAAAGAACTCCTTATCCCGGGAGTTACTCGGACGCCAGAGCCTCGGCAGTTTACAGCAGGGTGCACCACGTGTAAGAAAAGGATGACATTTGGATGAGAATTCTCTCACCAGCCATTAAAATATACCCACTGAAAAGAACTATCAAAACAAGACACAATATAAAAGGTATGGATCACCAAACACTATATAGGAGTGAGTGCGTTCAATCTTCTAGAAAAGAAATACAGAAATGTAATGTAATATCTTAAAATGGATATCCTTACAAAAACATTGATGAGGGGCAGATGACCTCATAGTTCCGCCCCTTAAAACAACAATAACTAACTAAAAACATTGATGCAATATAATTTTGAATAGAGTTAAAGATATCAAAAAGCTGATGAATATTGTCAAAATATAATGTGCAAACAGATATCAAAATGAGAATTTCTTGAATTATTATCCAAACAAAGTGTATCCAATAATGTAATTTTGTTGCAGTAACGATAGTGAAAGTAATGAAAGGCTGCAACTTATCACCCATACTTTTGATTCTATACATTGAATAAGCAAGGAAGGAAATTGGAGAAAAATTCAAAGTAGGAGTAAGGATTCAAGGAGAAATAATTTCAACTCTGAGATTTGGTGATGACATTGTCATCTTGGCCGACATGCCAGAGGATTTGAATGAGTATTTAAATGGTATGGATTCCATCTTGAGGAAATAATTCATGATTAAAATTAATAAATGTAAAACAAAAATATTGGAATGCAGTCGAAATAAATCAGAAACCCCTTTGGACGTCGAATTGGCAGGTGAACAGCTAAAGGAAGTAGGAGACTTCTGTTACTTCCTCTTCTATGTGCCCTGCCCAGTCTCCCGGACGTTGGCGAACAATGTGAATAGTGTTTGTCTATCTTCAGCAGAGCGGTAGAGCTGTTCAATAGATCTTGTTCCAGTCCAATCTTGAAGGTTCCGAAGACAACACGTCCTTCTCCTTCCCGCTCTTCATTGCCCATCAATTTTGCCTTTTAAAATGACATGTAATATTGTATATTTTTCACCACGTAACGCAAGACCCAGGTATGCAATTTTCCTGCATTTGATGGTGGACAGTAGCTCTCGTTGAGAATTTGCTCTCTGCAGTACCTGGTTATTAGAGACATGATCTATCCAAGAGACTTTCAGCATCCTTCTATGAAACCACATTTCCAGAGCTTCGAGCCTCTTAATGATGGGTGAATTCATAGTCCAGGCTTCCACTCCATAAAGCATAATGGGCCAAACAAAACATTTTACAATACGCTGCCTTAGTTTTAAATTTTGGGCATCATCGCATGATAAAGGTCTTAATTTCAAGGTCTGGATTCAAATCCCCTGACAACCGACAACCAAGGTACTTAAATTTATCAGCTTGTTGGATTTGTTGTCCTTTCAGTGTCAGAATAACTTTATCTCTTCTTCAACTGAAAACCATAAGTTTTGTTTTCTTGGTGTTGATCATCTGTTACTTAGGAAGCAAAATAACCAGTGATGGACGAAGCAAAGAGAATATGAAAAGTAGGTTGACTCAGGCAAGGAAAGCATTTCTACTGAAAAGGAATTTGTTGACATCCAATATAGATTTAGGTATTAAGAAGTCATTTTAGAAAGCTTGTCTGGAGCGTGGCGCTCTATGGAATTGAAACTTGGACTATTGGTGCAGCAGAAAAGAGGAGAATTGAGGCGTTTGAAATGTGGTGTTACAGCAGAATGATGAAGATCAGATGGGTAGGGTTACAAACGAAGAGGTATTAAGACGAGTGGGAGAGGAGAGATGTTTCTGGCGACTGCTAATGAAGAGAAGAGATAGGTTGGTAGGACACATACTAAGACACCCAGGAATAGCAAGCTTAGTTATGGAAGGAAGAGTCGAGGATAAGAACTGTAGGGGTAGACCAATGTTAGAATATGTTAAACAGATTGCCTCGGATGTAGGGTGTGGTAGCTATGTAGAGATGAAACGATTAGCTGAGGACAGAGAAGCACGGAGAGACTCAAACAACAACAACAATGGAACATTACTTCTGTTTACAATTCCTCTTCGCTCTTATAATTTGCTTGAATATATGAATATATATGGAGAAAGAAAATAGCCTACAGATTTTTGTGACATCAGTACTCCCTTGTTACCATAAAAAGTAGTGGTTACTACTAACTGCCAAGGGATGGATATGGCTTCCACTTAAGCCCTCACTCCTTTGTATTGTGTAAATAATTTGTAGCCTAGTTTAATTTCAGGAGTGCCTTCTATTATCGTGTCGGAAGCCATTTTTCTGTTGCCTTAGTAAAGTAAATATAAATGCTTTTCAGTCGGTCAACACAATTGTAATGGGTGTTATTCCTTAAACCTGAAAGAAAGTACACAAGATGAATAAATTCACTTGGACGACTAGTTTCAATCGTCAAGCGATCATCATCACATCCCTGACACTCGGGCTATTAAATCTATTTCTAAGAATGTGTGTGAAGATATTTACAATATATACAATTTAAATACAGAATATTATTGTAAACTTGCACATCTTGTAAGGATTTGTTAGTTTTATATGACTTGGTTATCAGGGCGATGTAGCAACTTCCGTCACTATCCATACCGAACTGAAAGGGGCTTGCCCCCTCATTTCCTATCTCCCCTCTATTGCTTATACTCGTCTCGCCTGTAACATATTTCAGTGCTGGCCAGGTCTAGAAACATCCTGACATGGTGTATGTTAATGAATTATGGACATCTTTAAGTATTAACCCTCTTAGTGCCACACGCTGATCAGATCGGCTCTCACTGCTCGCACCAAAAGTGCCAAGCTGATTCAATCGGCGTGCTGTTTATCTTATATTTGTAGATTTCTCTAGGCATATGTCCACTATTATTCCATACTGTTGGAAAGGTGAGGTTCCAAGCTTGCCTGCGCGGTGTCTTCTTATTTTCCTTCGAAGTCCGTTACGCGATAGGTTTGAGTTTATATTCACGCCTTCCCTTTGCGCTCCCCCAATCACGCACGTTCCCGCCAAAATTGTGGTGCAGTTGTTTTCTTCTTCTTGCCTACAGATGTATTTAAGAACTTTCTACAGCTGGAAACGTAGTGTTTCTTCGAATATGACTCTTAGGTGTCTTTAATTTAGGCTAAAAACTGATTCTTTACAAAAAAAAAAAAAATTGAACAATTATCAGAATAACCTCCATTAAAAAGGTTTAGATGCAGTGTTCACTTTTACGAACATAATGTATGTAAAATGAGGTATTGGTTATAATGCAAAGCAAAAATAATGATTCTATCATTGAAAATGTGGTATTTATGACTTTTTTTTTTTGAATAGTCTGCATGATCATTGAAAATGGCTTGGCACTAAGAGGGTTAAAGACCAATCTCCATTTCTGTCATGTGCAAGCTAAGGAACCCTCTTTAAGTGCAACCGGTCTATTGTCAAAACCTGGTATTCATATAAATAGACCCTGGATCTAAAGATGTTTGCTTGACAAACAAAATGTGAAGTGTATCATTTGAGTAGTCTGTGCGTTCACATTATGTAACTCGTGTTGTCTAGGGAAACAGAAGAGTTAGAAGAGGGCGAGCTAGAAGAGACTGAAGAGCTCCCCAAACAGATCCCAGTGGAGGACCTTCCACCAAAGACTTTGATTAAAGAAGAGAAATGTAATTACCCTATCAAGGTATGTGGACCAACAACAAAACTAACTTTCTCAAATATGAAACAACTTTCAAAAATTGTTCCGCCTTAGTCCATGCTAACATGCACGTGCGTTTAGTCCTGTAAGTAAACTTGTAGTACATTATCAAATTTCAAAGAAATCGGAGAAATTGATCCGGTTAGCTCAATGTGTTATCACAATCATTGGGAGAAATACATTTGTCTGTATCTTTCTGGAAACAGTAATTCATTAACCTTGTAGCACCATTAGGTATTGGTCTTATCTTCCCAAAACTTCCCCATCCTCTCCCTAGGGTCTGTTATCTTTCTTGTGTCCATGCATTTTTTAGTTTCGAATTTTTTTGCAATTGAATCCTGAGGTGTGAACTTGATTTTCTGTCTATTTGTAGTCCATGTTGTTGCCAGTGGGTCAGTATTGACTTCCGGTTGGGTGTCCGCTAGACAGGTGAGTTCCATTGATGATGAGAAAGATTTTCTTGGTCAATTGCATGTTGTCCATTTGTGCTATCTTCTTTTTCCTAGTGTTTTCCCTCTGAGGCAGGGTGCACTGCCCTGAATTTATCTCACAATTTTGCGTTATCCTGAGCATTGGTTGGTCTTTAAGTCAGCATTTACTGTATTTTGCAAGGTTGCAGGTTCGTATCCTGGCGCAGTTAGGTGGCATTTGAGGGTGCGCAAATGCAAGGGAGCCATGTCCGTAGATTTACTGGGACGTTAAAGATCCCCTTTGGGGCAAAATTCCGGCATCCCAGCGTCTCTAAAAGCCAGAGTAGTTAAAAGCGACGTAAAACCAATAACATTATTATACTGTATTTTGCCAGAAAAAAAGAAAAAAACACAAAAGACTATTCATTGCTAAACTTCCCCCATTAAGAACAACAGGCAACCAGGACAGATGTAATAATCTTGGGCAGAATTGGCAATGTTGCAGGTGCAGCGCGTAGTACATGGCCATAACATTGGAGGCTATGTTGAGCCAGCCTCCGGGTTTGATTCAGGCCGATTGTCTTTCACAACTGCTTGGTCCCCTGCCACCTCCATAGTATAAGGTCGCTGAGCTGAGTAGCTGTTATTAATCTGAAAACTCTTGACGATTCTATTCCTCCTGGGTACACCTTATGAAATACACCAAGTCATTTGACATCAGTACTACTGAAAGCCTCCGTGGCTTAGGCGGCAGCACGCCGGCCTCTCACCGCTGGGCCCGTGGTTCAAATCCCGGTCACTCCATGTGAGATCTGTGCTGGACAAAACGGAGGCAGACAGGTTTTTCTCCGGGTACTCCGGTTTTCCCTGTCAAAATTTCATTCCAGCAACACTCTCCACTATCATTTCATTTCATCTGTCATTCATTTAATCATTGCCCCAGAGGAGTGCGTCAGGCCTCGGCAGCCGGCACAGTTCATATCCTCGCCGCTAGATGGGGGCTTCATTCATTCCATTCCTGACCCGGTCGGAGACTGGAAGCAGGCTGTGGATTTTCATTTCACTACTGAAAGGAAGGAAGGAAGATTGTAGTTTTAAGTGACCGTGAATCTTGTGATTATGAGCCACGGGACCTCCTTTTTACGTGGAATCCGAACCACAGGACATGGCATTTCACTTCGAAAATCTCACATGCATTGACCGGGAGGCATACAGCTAGACCGCTGAGCCACCACGCCCCCGCAGTACTACTGACTGGCTGGCTGCAGTAACTTTCTCGCCTGCTGTGCCCAAGGTTGCAGAATCGAAAGTTGGCATTTGAGGGTGCATAACTGCGAGGGAGTCAGACCAGTAGATTTACTGGTACGTTAAAGATCCCCTTCGAGGCAAATTTCCGGCATCTCGGCGTCTGTAAAAGCCGCAGTAGTTCAAAGGGATGTAGGCCTAATATTAATAACATAATTATACCAATCGATACTATGTCTCTAACAGTTGCTGACCCTTGTGAACGAGAAGAGCAAGAAACTCCCTTGCGGAACAATCACAACAGGTAAGTCCTGTTAATCTGAACGAATCACAATCAGGCTCTGTTTGGGGAAAATGGCTTGTGGAATGTAGATTTTATATTTAATATACTGTACATTAATCAACATCTCCTTTTATAAAAGATGGTATATTGGCTTTCACGGCCGGTAAATTAAAACTCAGCAATCCTTCTAGGTTTGTGCCGTGTCTTGTGTGGGGTTTCGCCTAGGACACCAAGCTAGGCTCATCGGCGGGCTCTTGGTGTCCCCGCCCGGACCCCCACTGGAGTGACGAACTGTGCGCCACCTCCCTTTATATTAGGTGCAACTGCACTCCTTGACTGCGAGAACCGAAAGCTCAAGCAACCTCAACCTCCCTATGAAGGCTTCCAAAAAGATGGTATATTGGCTTTCACGGCTGGTGAATTAAAACTCAGCAATCCTTCTAGGTTTGTGCCGTGTCTTGTGTGGGGTTTCGCCTAGGACACCCAAGCTGGCTCATCGGCGGGCTCTTTGTGTCCCCGCCCGGACCCCCACAGGAGTATCGAACTGCGTGATACCTCCCTTTATATAGAGTGCAACTGCACTCCTTGACTGCGAGAACCGAAAGCTCAAGCAGCCTCAACCTCCCTATGAAGGCTTCCAAAAAGATGGTATATTGGCTTTCACGGTCGGTGAATTAAAAATCAGCAATTCTTATAGGTTTGTGCCGTGTCTTGTGTGGGGTTTCGCCTAGGACACCCAAGCTGGCTCATCGGCGGGCTCTTTGTGTCCCCGCCCGGACCCCCACAGGAGTATCGAACTGCGTGATACCTCCCTTTATATAGAGTGCAACTGCACTCCTTGACTGCGAGAACCAAAAGCTCAAGCAGCCTCAACCTCCCTATGAAGGCTTCCAAAAAGATGGTATATTGGCTTTCACGGTCGGTGAATTAAAACTCGGCAATCCTTCTAGGTTTGTGCCGTGTCTTGTCCTTTTATAACTTACAGTATTTATCTGTTCCACAGAATTGAAGACTGAAATATGTAAATTATCTCTAATAAATATTTGCTTTAATATCTTTGATAGTTCAAAAGAAAATGTACTTTCTATATTAAAATATTTGCTGGAAATAAGGAAAGAGAATTTGAAATGCTATTTATTTAAACAAAGCATCTTTTCTCTTCACTTGGTTATCTTGCCTGGAGACTGATAAATGTTTCCTTAAGTTTGCACTCCGTTAAAACAATCTTGTAATATCCATAATTTGTGAAATATGGCACACATACTCATGTGTGTTTTGTATGGCATTCTGGTGGTTCATAAATTGCAGTTGGTCACCCTGCAAAAAATGGTTATTGAGCTAACACGGTCGGAAATTGATTATATTTCATTTATTTACTAGAAAAAAGATAATTGTTGCATTTTGAGCCAATTTTGCCCTTTGTCGCAAGTTCAGAATCGCAAAAATTTGCATGTGCAGTCACTCAGAGAAAAAGGGAGTGCAATCTTTTGGTAACTGCACAAATTTTCTTTCTCAAAGTTAGGTTGGTTGGTTCCTTAGTTTAGGGGCTGCGACAATGCGGTCATGTAGCCCCATGTACTTTGGGTGTGTGTAGAATCTGTCTGATAACCAGTGTTAATTGTCATGGCTAGGGCTCGGATTTTTCGGTGCTAAAAATAGGGAAAATATTAATTTTTTAATGTATTAAACATACCTGAAATTTGTGACAAAAATGTAAAAATATTTAATTATAATTTAGTTTATAAACATTATGCAGTACTCACTGACTGCTGAAGCATTACAATACACAACGAGTTATATCTTCAGGCTGTCCATCACAAATGACGATTATCGCGAAACTGCGGCAATATGTTTCTTGCCTTCGAGGTGTTGTGTAACTTGAGATCGCTGTTCAGCCTTGATTGCTTTCCCACTTGGTTGATAGAACAGAACGCCCCCATCAGAAGTAAAATTATCTTTAAATTCTTCTACAGACGATAACTTGTAGTTGTTTTTACTTTAGGCACCGTTGAACTGCCCTACACTTCACAGTGTCAGAAATGAACTGCATGTGAGTGACACTGGTTCCAGGTAGCTCTAGCACATGGTACAATATGGCTATAGACAAGGAAATCCCCGGCTTCCACAGTGAGTGGCACGGGGCGACAAGTTAAAAATAACACAGTTGCAAGCTGACATACGCTCTGCAAGAAGATTAGATAGCTCACAGGTTCTTCCCCGTTGAAGTAACACAGAACAAAAGTGCAATAAACTGAAAGATCTAGCATACTGATTTAAAAAATGTAAATATCATGTCTATTTATGTGCTAATAAGTGAAAAGCAGGAATTTATGTATTTATAGACAAAACGTTTAAAATATGTATTTATATTTAAAAAAAATATTTACCTAAAAATCCGAGCCCGAGTGATGACTGTATTAGTGTGTGTTATCTGTTTTTAATTCAAGTAAGGACTGCAGACATTCAATTTTTGAAGTAGTTCCTACTTTTGCTACCAAATGCCACTGTCATTTCTCAAAGTTTGAGCTTAAAGTCAAAGTAATGAGGAGAGAAATGTACTTATAAACCATGACACATCATCACTGTAAAGGTACCGGGTGAGTTAGCCGTGGTCGTTACGGCGTGGCTGCAGGCGAGGAGGTTCGGGTCCCTCCGCCGGCAACCTTGAAGATGGTCTTCTGTGGTTTCCCATCTTCCATCCAGGCAAATGCCGGGATTGGTCTCTAACTATAGGCCACAGCCGCTACCTTCCAACTCCTCGTCCTTACAATCACACTTTCCTCCCCAGACAACACTCCACACGTGACGGTACTAGTAGCTCACCCCATGGGTGTCCGTATAGAAGCAGCTACAAACTTTGGCGAGCCGAACATTTCCTCCTGGCAGTAAATGCTATAGGCTACGCTTAAAAAATACAAAAAAAGAAAAAATAAATAAATAAAACTGTATAGGTTCTTGTGTAAACTAGCCATTGGTGTGCTCCTTCTTTATTTGAGCGACTGTACATGAACAAGCTCTGGAGGTTGCTAGAGATGATTACTACAAGTTGCTGTGTGTGTGTCTTCTTGCAGGAAGAAAAGAACCAGAGTCACCTTCCCTTACCCAATTCCTCTGCTCCTTATCATCTCCTTTCATAGAGTAAGTAAGCAGTCTTGCTATTGTGCTATGGTAGTCTTTGTACCTGCATTCATTTTAATGTGTTTATGGCATTCTCATTCATTCTGTTTAAACAATTATTGTATTTAAAAGAAACAAAAAACTAATAATTACTAAACTTCCCCCATGAAGAACAACGGGCAACCAGGACAAATGTAATACTCATCGTTATTATTATTATTATTTCCTACAGCTTTCCCTGATAATCTGCCAATGATAATAATAATATCGGCCTAATACAAAGAAACATGAACAAGCCTTGAAGATGTGGATGCTACGATGGTATCAGACTTGTTAACATCAAGGTTGTTGATATTTGACATTGTTCCGTATTGACGAGATTGAAAACATATGGACAAGATGTGGCATACACTGAACCTTATTACACTCAAAACAACATAGTCAAATCACAGAATTAATAACATTAAAGAAAAGAACACTGCCCATATGTTTTCATGCACCATATATTACATTTTCATTTTATCACCCTGTTTTAACATATGTTTTTACAAAGGAACATTATCTTAATTTTGTTGGGCCTGTCTTATAAAAGCTGATGAAGGGATCATTATAAATTGGATCCCGAAACATGTGCTATAATTTTAAATGGATGTGATATCTAATTACATTTTAATTAAAGGTATTGACTGGGCGGACCCATAATTACAAGAATAATTACTTATTCTAGTTATACAGTATATGCTACGATGGTCCTTGGTAATTACTCGGCTGGATCATATTAAGAACGAAGATGTCCACAATACTCTTGGAATTGCCCCTCTTCCAGCCAAAATGAGGGAGACTCTGTTGCGTTGGTACGGGCATGTAGCCCGAGCAAATACAGAGTCCATTGTAAGGAAGTCACTTGCTCTCGAGCCTGATGGACAAAGACCTCCAGGACGACCAAAAAGGCGTGGGATGGACACCCCTACATGACGATATGCGCATCGTAGGTCTTCGTCCTAGGGATGCAGCAAACCGCAACAAATGGAGAGTGGCGGACCCCAAAACATATTGGGAACAACGCCAGGAAGAAGAAGATAATAATATCGTATGGCCTCGGGTGCCGGGTTCAAGCTTTGTTATTTGATGCCCAGAGGGCAGCTTGGATGTCGAATTTTTGTCGTTCCTTGGAGTGCTATGAAAGTCAAGGAGCTTAGATATCTAAGCTTTCTAGTAGAGAAAGGAGGAACTTTGTGTTGGCAAAAAATCCCGAGATTAATTTTGCCATTATGAACACGACCTTCTGAATTCAAAATGGGTTCTTTAACACGCCAACAACGTATCGTGCCAAGATTTTTGTCGCCTTTCAAATATCACTTACCACAGCCAGGAGTGAACCTGCAAGCTTGGGGTTGGTAGTCCCACACGATAACCACTTGCCCACCGTGGCAAGCAATCTGCCAATAACCGGCTACAAATAGCAAGATGCACAGGCTTTAATTTTTTATGTTGTTATGATCCATTTACGGCTAACACTTCATGCACTGTACGACGTATGGAACTTGCTCCAATTAAAAGATTGGTGGGAACAAATTATGTTTATAATAATACGTTATACAGTTGAACTTGGTTATAACGACATCAGTTTCAGTGGCAACTCGGCTATAACGTCATATTCAGCCTCAGTTTGCAAGAACCAACGTACAAGGAAATGTGTTGTTGAAATCTGACAACCTGGCAAATTCTTTTCCCTTCCATTCTGTCATTAGTGCGTACTGCTTCCTCCTGAGAACACAACCTGTAAATACTGTAGATTCTCTGCCTCATTGTAACCCCTGTGCTTTCCATAGAACTCATTAACAGTTCATACCTGCGAATGATGTCACAAAGGACTGATCAAGACAGAAGTTTGGCTCCAGCAAATGTCACAATTAATTTTAAACTATAGGAGAGGGAACATAGCAAATAAGTGGGTGAGTGGTTATCATGTCAGATTACCAACCCCAAGCTTGCAGGTTCACTCCTGGCCGTGGTAAGTGATTTTTGAAAGGCGACAAAAATCTCAGCACGTATGTGAAAGTTGTTGGCATGTTAAAGAACTCATTTGAATTCAGTAGGTCGTGTTCATAATGGCAAAATTAATCTTGGGATTGATAAATTTTGAAGAAAGAAGAAGTCAGAAGATATTGGTTTAGAAACATCTATGAGGGAGAGTAGGAAAAATACATGACTTTGTGTGTTGTTATGGTGTTTAACCTTGACTAAAACTGACAACCAGTTGTTAAAAGTTTCTAGCTGTTATCTCTGTTGAAGCTTCTGTCCTGTTTGGTTATCTCTGTGGCTTTTCAGACTATTTTGGAATAATAGTATTGAATATTGGCTAATATATTTGATACTTGTCATCATCACTGAGGCCAATTTTAGTCTTCATGTTGTAATGGTTTCTCTTAGCCCTCACGTTGAGCGACAATTGTAGCAGTTTGCTAGCCCCTACGTTGAACGACAAGTGTAACGTTTTGACTGCCCCTAACTGTTGGGAGATAAATGTAACTGTTTACCTTTGCCTAAGCTATGTTGTTTTAATGGGCGCCAAGACCTCAACGCAATGTTGAAATCTAAATTTGTATTTAACAACGTCTAGCTCTGGCAGAACACCTTCAAGAATCTATTCACTCAGATCGTGGTATGATTTGATCATTAACCCAACAAACAATTGTATCAGGAGAAGGAATTGGTCTATATCTAATGCTACCTACTGAAAGCAAAGATTGCATTGTAAAAGAAATGAATTTATTATATAAAACAAGTATAGCAAAATTAATAATAATAATAAGTATAACATTTAAATTGGAGCGTTGAGATTTTAATATTACCGATAGAAAATTACGTGAAAACGGAGTCTGATAAATTGATTTTACTCTTATTTCCAAGCTATGAAGTTACTGAAATATGAAATATAAAACAAAGAGAAATGAGAGATTGCGTATTTCTGCGTCATTTGCGCTTACCACTGGAAATTGCCAAAGCATTTCCCTCGTACTGGATGATGCTGTGAGCTTCCCACAGTCTCCTGGACGTCGTCATCTCGGTCGATATTTGATGATATTCTGGTAGATTCGATAATTCTATGGTCCGTACATCGGACCCAAACACTCGTACAACCACACTGGTTAAGTTTTACAAAAGTTAGTCCTCCACTCCACGGAACATCGGAGCGACTCCCGCGTGAACCATACTCGGAAAGTTCTACACAGATTGTCCTCGTTCCACGGCGCGCCGAACGATATATGCACCTGTCGGCTCCCCCAATCTTCAGCCGACTTCTAGCTTACGTGGTCTCCACTGATTGGCTGCACCCCACGCGCTATACTCCCCTCCTCTGGCTCATTACACTCAGCGGGAGGGTTCCGTTCCAACTATCCGCCTTTTCTTGACGCTGCGACCCAAGCTTGCGTAATACTTCTTGACAAGAATCAGCCCGTATCTGAATTTCCAGTGAGTCATGTCTCTCGATATACCCTAACTGAAGAAACTCCGTTAAATTCTGTAATCACATAACTTTCTATGATATTGTCGTTCGTAATAATTTGCTTGATAGTGTTTTCTAAGACATAGAAAACCTATCTGTATGCTTATAATTTTTATAAAATGCTCCGAAAATATCTTAATAATAATTATAATAAATTAACATGAAAAATTCTCTTGGCTGAACAATTTGCCGCGTAAATAAATATAGAATGGCTTCCTACTGACTTATGCCAGTTGCATAAAAACCCCTCGAAAAACACGTTACAATGTGGCAAAATCATTGAAATTACATGGGAGAAATGTCTGGCAATATGAATTCTGCAATTTTGACGAGTTCTGAACTGAATCAGAAATGACTGTGGAAGCTTACTTATGTGATTTATCAGCTGTAATGTTAGAAATCACTCATTTGCCAGGAGCTAGAGATCTAACTTCTTGACATGTTGTATCTTTTTTTAATTTTGCCATGTAAGGATCCTAAAAAAAAAAAAAAAAACTTGAACATTCATTCAGGTCAGTGCTGAATCTCACCGAAAGAAGATGCACCTAATTGTTTACAGTGGAAATGAAAAGCTCTGAATGCTGTTTTTGACAATTATTTTTGAAACTATGGGAGAGTGTGCAAATAATGGGAAATATTGATAAATTTTGAAAAAAAAAGAAGAAGAAAGAAACTAAAACAAATTTTGGAAAAAGGAAAGATGAAACAGAAGGAAAGTCATCTAACCTTTCCATCCTTAACTGCGTTCTCTGTCTGGACAATCTCCAATAGAAGTGGTTTGCCATAATGTTTAGCTTGTTTCCATTGTTAGCAAATACTCATAGATGTGCACGACAACTCAAGCTATTGATATGGCTATTGAATGTGTCGATCGTGGAAGTCTCGCTGAGATGTGTAACTTTTGTTGGTTTGCAGGTTGTGAATTTTGTGGATCCACTTGAGGAAGATGAGCGAACACTGTTTGTGAGAGGAGCCTCACCTGTTAGCTCACAGCCTTCGTCTATTGAAAGAGGTATGTAGCCATGATCCCATTCATCCCTGTGTCTTGATGCATCCATTGTCGCATCAAGTGCAACTCGATGCTTCTTCCTATGAGTGTTATCCCTTATAGAAGTTTCTACACATGTCTGTCTTGATAAGTCCTTTGTGACATTTGGCTTACTTGACTTATGTCCTGTGTCCCCTTTCGGAGCAACACAGATCCTCCATTGGTCCCTTCTCCTGGCAATCTGTTGTACATCTGCTCAGGATTTGCCTTCTTCCGTCAACTCTTCCTCAACGCTTCTTTTCCAGGTCACCTTAGGTCTTCCCCTTTTTGCAATTTTTGTAACCTGTTTCATGCTAAAGATCGTCGTCTTTTTATCAGTCCGGTGTTTCTCTGTTGCAGTTTCAGTAATAATTTTTTCTCGGAGATGTGGGTTATTGGCCTACAGTCTCCAAAGCACAGTGGGGGGGGCTTGCCCCCTTAGCATCTGTGCCCACCTTCTGGTTACTTCACGATTTGATGTTCGTCGCTACTCCCTGTGCTTCTGTTGTCAATTTAGATCTCGACAGGGTGTAACCAGACTCCCTCCTTCTTTCTCAACTGGGCTTGGGACCGGCTATGACAGAGTTTTTGTGACATTTGCTGGTGTGTTATATTTTAGGTATCGAAATATATGCCTGATAGATGCTCTTGGATAGAAAACTTTTTATTATTTCGTACACTCTCTTTTGATATACAGAAAGCAAAGTACACATAGACTAGCACAGAGTATATACAAAAACCTCAAGGCCCCCATAGACCTCTCCGATCATGCCCTCCACACACTCCCTCCCCAGTGATAACATTAAGAAGCGACCAGGGAATGTCACTCATCTGCCAAATCTTATGGTGGCAGATGGACAACGTTTATCAGTCTCTGAGGTACTGGGACGAGGCCCAGGATGTTTACGAGCAGTAGCTGGATTCGGAGGTGGAGATGTTACTTCAGTGTCCGTTGTTGACGTTGATTGGGGGTCCTTACGAAGGAATGCAGCTGGCTTAAGTCGATCTATGGACACTGTGAGCCTGATGGGGTCTTGATATTGAAGTGTTTGTTATTCCTTGACTGAACACGATATGGTCCATTGTACTCTGGTTGCAAAGGGTGCTGGTGTGCATCCTGTCGAATAAACACCTGTTTACACTTCATTAGTTCTGGGTGAATAAATATCTTGTTGGCAGAGTGATGCTCTGATTGCACAGGTTGAAGGTGATCTGACTGACAGTAGCCCTTTGATCGCTCCGTATGGTTCTGCTGAGGGGACGTAATGTCAGTTCGTTGAACACCTGTCGTCGTCCCCTGCAGCAGTTTATGCGGATGGTAACATTATCTCTGCTATATTGAAGATCCACCCTCGTCACAGTTGACCTCGGAAAACCGAATTCGCGTGTTATCTCCAAAATTCTATGACCTGTGCGTCAATGATCATCCCAGGTTCCAAGTCAGTTAACTCGCGACGTGTTGCCATCTTCACTACACTCGTTTCTTTGACAGACTGCTCTAGCCGCAATGCTCAGGAGTCTTACACGGCACATTTTCTCATTGGACCACCCTTCCCGGGACTTTTGGCCACCCAGTGTATATTGCAGAATCCTTAAGTGCTGAATGTAAGCTATTTTCAACACTCGACTTAAAAATATAGCCTACTTTAAACTTCTTCTTCATTCCCCGGTTCCAGTGACCTGGGCGGGGTGTGAATCAAGGACCTCGACCACTTTCGTCCCTCTTCCAGTACATCTTCCACTTTCACTCCTCTCTTCTCAACGCTCTCCCTCACTGCATCCATCCACCTCATCCTCGGCCTTCCCGTGACTTTCTCAGTAAATAATCGCTTCGGGACTCTGTCTTCTCCCATTCGCATCATTTTAGCTCACCGATCCCGATCCTGTCACGCAACTTAGGCAATCCTGTTTTCTCCCTAATTTCCTTGTTTCTGATTTTGTCTCTGCAAGTTTTTCCAATTACACCTCTAAGGAACTTCATCTCTGCTGCCTGGATTCTACTTTCCTCCCGTTTAGTTGTTGTCCACGTGCCTGCTGCATACGTCAATATAGGTGTGTAATATGTTGAATACTTCCTGGTTCCACACCAGACCCCTCACACTATAATAATCCATTTGCTTGTTGGATCCTCTTACCAACATCCTCACTTATCCTTAGGACACTTCCTAAGTATTTGAAGCTTTTCACAACTTTTAATGGTTTTCCATGTACTGCAATATTCCTCCAACCATCTGTAAAACTAAAGTATTGAAATATACATAAACAAGTGACTAATGCTTGCTAATGTGTGTGTCCTAGCAGTGCCCTGGAACTCTTGTAGTGGCTCCAGTCCTGACGGCTCTCCTCTGAAAGGAATCAACCCCACCATGAAGAGGAAGAGGAAACATGATATTCCTTGCTCATACTACCTGGAAGGGAGTTGTAAGAGGGTATGTGTAAACTGTGCTTCTTCCTGGCACTATTCCAGGGTAACAATCAAAATAAACGAAGTTACCGGTACTTGACCCTTACCACGTCTTTTCCGGAGTTTTTTCCTAAGAAAGATCACTCAAAGAGTTCAGTGACACTGGAAGGTTTAAATCATAATACAGTTCACTTGTTAGATCCTTCCTTTCTAAACTAAGCTTGCTATTCCTAGGTGTCTCAGTTTAGGGGCTGCGACAACGCGGTCATGTAGCCCCATGTACTTTGGGTGTGTGTAGAATCTGTCTGATAACCGGTGTTAATTGTGATGGCTGTATTAGTGTGTGTTATCTGTTTTTAATTCAAGTAAGGACTGCAGCCTTTTGAATTTTTCAAATAGTTTCTACTTTTGCCACCAAACACCACTGTCAACGACTACTAGTTCAGAACTTAACTACCACCGCAGTCGGTTCTTGGCAACGAACGTAGGAACCTAAGAGCGTTGTTTACATTCTTAACCTATACAATTTAGCTTCACACAGGTGTAATTAGGGGAAGGTTCTTTAACATGCCATAAATGTATGACATGAGACTGCCGGCTTTACTTCCCCTGCGAAGAAAGAGATGCTGAGGGATTTTTAATGCTCTTAAAAAATCCGACGATATGGGGCATAGAAGCTCAGCATGCTACCGACTACTGTGGAACAACCTGCCGCGATCTGTCAGAGAAGCAACCCCGTCTAGCTTCAGGCAGCAATGCCAGCTGTACATACCACAAAAGAAATGAAAGCTGAACTCAACACGTCAAATATTTGAATCCTTATGCTGAGTTATATTCGTGTTTCTAATTTACATTTTATTTATTTTCTGTTTAGTTACCTAAATGTTTTCTTACATCCTTTTAAGTGCGCATTGCAAAATCAATATTAGACTATTGTAATAACTCATCCATGATGCTTATCATCATCATCAACATCATCATCAGGTTCTGTTTTATTAGTGTTTGTGTTTCCCTATAATTTCCTTACTTTAGCTATAATTAACTAATTACAATAATTTTTCCTACGCCATGCTTACCTGCCATTATATGTATTGTGATCAAATCTGAAATGTATTCCTGTTAGAATTAAGTACCATTGTTAAGCTCTGCAAATAATGTAATAATGTATTAATTGTAAAATCTGGTTAGATGGAAGAGAGGGCCCAATGGCCCTAATCTTGCCAGACAAAATAAAGCTATCTATCTTGTCTATCTACCAAAGCCGCTATGATACAGTTGAATTTGCAGATTTGTACGAATAGCAGATAAGTTGTGGATAATGTTTGGAGTAAATTTGCACGTAGTTTTAGAATTTTAGAACTCAAAAGGTTCATTCTGGTTCCGTATTGATAAACTAATTATTAGTATAAAGAGGTTAAAGGTTCCGCCTGATCAATACTTTTATTGAGGGAGGCGAGAAGGCAGCTAAACGTCACCTGGGAAGGTCACAATCTGAAACACTGTGTTCATCCTAAATACTTAGGAATAAAGCTGGATCGCGTGCTAACCTATAAACAGCATTGCATGGACCCAAACGGAAGGTATCCACCAGGAACAACATCGTTCTGAAGCTCACAAACACTAGATGGGGAGCACAGCCTAGTGTCCTGCGTACAACTGCCCTTGCTCTGAGTTTCTCTGCTGCAGAATATGCTGCCCCAGTCTGGAGGAACTCTGCTCATGCCAACCAAGTAGATGTTGCCCTCCATGAGACAGGCCGCATTGTGACAGGCTGTCTACGTCCATCTTCTGTCGATAAGATCTTTCCGCTTATGGGAGTTTCACCTCCAGAAGTTAGAAGACAAGTAGCAGCAGAAGTAGAGAAGAAAAAGCAAGAAACAGATCCAAGACATCCAATGTATGGACTTGATGTCCATCCACCTAGGCTAAAATCAAGAAAGACCTTCCTCCAAACAACAATATCAATTCATTCCTCAGCTGAAGCTCGCCGAATTGAACTTTGGAAAGCAAAATCACCAGGAGGATCGTGGGTAATGAAGGAGAAGCCAGCAGCTGGCTACCACCTACAATACGAATCCTGGAAGACGCCAAACCGACTGAGAATTGGTGTGAGTCGGTGCAAAAGCAATTTAATGAAGTGGGGATACAGTACTGAAGAACTTTGTAGATGTGCTAAAAGACAAGACCCTGAGTACCTTCTGAATTGCAGCATGTTATCAAGACCATGTGCTGTGCAGGACTTGATAGAAGCTAATGACTCTGCCATTCTAACATTTGAATACTGATAATGAAATTTAGTGTAATGTATATGTATATATGTATGTATTTTGGACTCGGATAAATAAATAAATACTTTTATTAAATATGATCACTGTGTGGTCATTGGTGGGACATGTTTCGAGGCCTGATTATTAGTTTTGGCCCCTTCATCAGCCGATATGACAGAAAACGACCCAAGATAATTATTGTCTAGTGTAACACTAAAAGGTCCCTTATCACTAAATTTTATATGGTGCACCATAAAGATTGAAAAATTTTAACGATTTAAGTAATACAAAATGATGTAAAAAGTCTTTTGAACTAGGAACACTTTCAATACACACCTCACTGTGGTCTGTAGATGTTAATGAAAACACAAATGTTGGTTGGTTCCTCAGTTTAGGGGCTGCGACAACGCGGTCATGTAGCCCCATGTACTTGGGGTGTGTGTAGAATTTGTCTGATAACCGGTGTTAATTGTGATGGCTGTATTAGTGCGTGTTTCTGTTTTTTAATTCAACTAAGGACTGCAACTTTGAATTTTTCAAATAGTTCCTACTTTTGCTGCCAAACGCCACCGTCAACGACTACTAGTTCAGAACTTAGCAACCAGACGCCACCGCAGTCAGCTCTTGGCAACGAACGTAGAAACCTAAGAGCGTTGTTAACATTCCTAACCTATACAATTTAGCTTCACATAGGTGGAGAGCTGAAGAAGGTGGAAAGACTCAAGTACTTGGGAAGTATAGTGGAGGAAAATGGGAGAAATGACAAAGAGATTACGGAACGTGGCAGACAGGCAGAAGCATTAGGAGCTTGGTGTGGAATAAAGATGTCCCACAAAAAAGCAAGGAAGGGTTATACAGAAGCTACTATATCCCGATACTGACCTATGCTTCAGAAACGTGGACAATGAAGAAAAGAGACATAAGCAGAATACAGACAGGTGAAATGAAGTTCCTGCGAAGTAGGATCGGAGTTACAAGAAGAGACAGGGTGAGGAATGAAAAGGTCAGGGAAATGGTAGGATTGAGACATCAAGACTGAGGTGGTATGGACACTTAAAGAGAATGGATGAGAAGAAGATTCCCAAGAGGATACATGACATGCAGATGCAGAAGAAACGACCAAGAGATAGATGGCTGAAAGGAGTGGAGGAATGTGTCAAGAAGAGAGGCGAGGACTGGACCAGAGTGACAGCGGAGAGGTGGTGGGAAGAAAGGACTAAGTGGCGAGGCTTATGTTCCAAACAGACCCAGCCTGGGTACAAGATGATGATGATGATGATAGGTGTAATTAGTGGCGGCTTTACTTCCCCTCCGAAGGAAGGCATACTGAGGGATTTTTTTAACGCTCTTAAAAAATGACGGCTTCGGCTGGGTTTGAACCCGTGATCTTGGTCATAGAAGCTCAGCATGCTACCGACTACGCCACCAAAGCCGCCTAAAAAAACACAAATGTACCGGTTCAGCAACAGTTGAGAACACAATGAAAACATGTTGGAAACCAGCAGTAATACCTCAATACTTCACCAGCAATGTAGAACTATAAAAATAATAAAACCAATGAAGTCACTGCGCTGAAATTTTATCTTGCATAACTTCAACATTTGCAGTGGCAGAGATTGGGCTCTAGTCCGTCTGGTTTGAGCAACGTTTATTAAGATAACTTATTAAATTGGCAAATTACATGAGGCTAAATTGTATGCTATGTCGGCTCTGATTTGTCTTTTATTTTATTTTTATTAGAACTAGTTGAATATCATTACTAGGACCCGAGTATGTACTGTTTTTTTTTTCATGACAGATGTAAAATGATGATTTATGCTTATTTTATTGAAATTATGTCATAAAGCATTATTAACACTCCTAACTGAAAAGGGTTGCAATTCTGGCTGTGTAACATTCATTTTAAACATAACACATGACATACAGCCTAAGGGAACGGCTTTCTGCTCAAATGTCTAAATGTGTTGTTTTAATGTATGTGTACCCCTTATCATTCCCATTGTCATACGGGATGCGATGTAAGTCATTGTGGCGGATGGTTTTTACGGCCGGATGAAAATAATGTGTTGCTTTAATCATCATCATCTAGCACAATTTCCAGCCACTGGGCGGGTCTGTTTGGAACACAAGCCTCTCCAACGTCTTCTATCTTCCCACCATCTCTCAGCCTCCACCCTTGTCCAGTCTTCTCCTCTCTTCTTCCACCCCCTTCAGCCACCTGTCTCTCAGTCTCTTTCCTTCCCACTTCGTCTCGTGTATCCTCCTGGGTATCCTCTTCTCCTCCATTCGTTTTACATCTCCGTACCATCTAAGTCTAGATTTCTCTATACCATCCTGTAATGGTTCCTCCTTCATTAATTCTCTGGTCCTCTCATTTCTTATTCTGTCCATCTTTGTAGCTTCAATACTGCTTCTCAAGAACCTCATCTCACTGGCCTGTATTTTGCTCTTCTCCCTTCCTTTCATAACCCAGGTCTCTGAGGC
Organism: Meconema thalassinum; assembly: GCA_946902985.2. Taxonomy (NCBI): domain Eukaryota; kingdom Metazoa; phylum Arthropoda; class Insecta; order Orthoptera; family Tettigoniidae; genus Meconema; species Meconema thalassinum. The sequence continues at coordinate 38,784,420 of OX336388.2, forward strand.
ATACATAGTAAGTTCAATATATGAGCTTTTTGCTGTTCTGAGGGACATCCTTGCTCCATAACATGCTTCTCACACTTGCTTTAATCATCATCATCATCATTTCCCCTTATCTAGCTCCTGCCGGGTCGGGGTATTTATGGCACTTCTCCACTTTCCTCTTTCCTTCCACCATTCTTCTTCCACGATCTTGTCCCAGTCCAGATTTCTTTTTCATACGCTGTTCTTCACTGAATCGATTCACCTTGCTCTCTTACCCTTGCACTTGGCCTCCAGCATCTGTCTTGGTATTCTATTTTCCTCCATCCTCTTAACATGTCCAAACCACCTTACTTTATTCTTCTCAATTCTCTCATTTAATTTTCCCATCCCAACTTCCTTCCTAACATTTTCATTCCTCACTCTGTATTTCCTATCATACTTCTTAGGAATTTCATTTCACTGGCTTGGATTCTACTCTGTTGCCTGCTTGTCAGGGTTCAAGTCTCAATATGGGTACATAGTACACTTTGCTTTTCCTTGGTACTTCCTTATCCCAAACAAGTTTTCTTACACTTTGATAGAATGCATTGCTCTGCCAATCTCCATGTCCAACCTACCAGTTTGCATCAATTCACTTCCTAGGTATTTGAACGTGTCCACAATTTCCAAACTCTGACTTCCAATTTTCACAGTGCCGTTTCCTTGTCTTTCCCCTCTTGTCATCACCATGGTCTTGCTTTTCTTGCTTTAATACTTTATCTAATTAAAACTATTATTGTAAGGCTGAGAGATGGTGGGAAGACAGAAGATGTTGGAGAGGCTTGTGTTCCAAACAGACCCGGCCAGTGCCTGGAAACTGTGCAAGATGATTAGGGGCCGGATTTCTATGAGAAGTCATATCTTATAGTCTTGTATTTTCAACACGTTTCCAAGCATGATAACCAAAATTAAACAGGTTTTATTGGGCATATAAATGCATATTTAGGCTTTCTGAAGTTTTATGGCATATTTTGAACAAAATATCATTATAAATGGCATATTTTGATAATTTTCATTTGAATTTCATTTTGTAAAAATCAGAATAAGCTCTAGCAATTATTGTTCAGGATAGACTGGAATATACTTCTGAAGAACCATTCTAAAGTAGTGTATGGAATGTTTCTAACAGGTAGAAGCTATTGTTTGCTAGCTGGATCAATTCCTGGAAATCGAGCTATTGTTTACATGGAAGCAGAGGTAATTCCGCAGTTATTTGTCATCGTTCTTATCTCTCTCCTTCCCCCTTCCCTCTTCCACCTTCAACACACTGAATGACCTTGGTCACTCATTAGGGAGCTTCAGTCATTCAGTTCCTTTCAATATGCCTAAAACGAAAGTCTCAATTTGCGGGAAGTTGCAAAGTTTTGTTCACAAGTTAGGTGAAGACATTTCAGTACGGATGGAGTAATAAAAGTGTTTCTATGTAACATAGATGCTATTCATTACGTCATATTTTGAATTTTATAGGTCATATTTTTATGTTTTTAGGTCATAAATGCATACATATTTCATAAATTTTTAGGTCATAGAAATCCGCCCCCTAATGATGATGATTGTAATGCCATTATATTCGAATAACAAATGTGCAGATGTGGGGCAGATAAGGCTTTGTTTACCGCGCAGGGCTCTAGTTATAACGACATCCAAGGGACCCCAAAAATTGTTGTAACCGTGATTAACTTGCTCAGTCTAGTAACGTGGAAACTGAAAAAGAAGGAACTTAATTAGCATTATTTCATTTTATATATCGTAGCAAAGGCGAGCTCTACAAATCTGTGCTCTCTAGTGCAGATACTTGGTCCAAGAGAGAGAGATGGAAGTGGCAGAACTGGGAATGTTAAGGTGGATGAGTGGTAGAATAAGGAATGATTACATCACAAGGGCACTGAAAGTGGGACCCATAGGGAAGAAGGTTCACGAGAAGAGAGGAGGACTACATGGGGACAAGGAGAGGAAGACCAAAAATGAGGTGGAAAGATAAGGTTGCAGGAGACCTTAGAGCAGACAACTGACTTAGAGCCCACCCTGTACTAACGCATTACGCACCTGGAAAAGGAACTACCGGTACTTCTTTTAATATCTACAAGATTGCCCCAACCTGGGAGGCGTGAAGATATTTCCATTTTTTTTTAATTTTAAACTTGAATATAACAATTTTGTATAATAAACATTTTTCGAATCTCTCCAAGCGATTGTCGCGCCAAGTGACAGATTCTACACACACCCAAAGTACACGGGGCTACATGACCGCGTTGTCGCAGCTCCTAAACTGAGGAACCAACTAACTGGTTAATCATCATCTTGCACAGTTTCCAGCCACTGGCCGGGTCTGTTTGGAACACAAGCCTCTCCAACGTCTTCTGTCTTCCCACCATCTCTCAGCCTCCACCCTTGTCCAGTCTTCTCCTCTCTTCTTCACGCTTTCTTCCACCCCCTTCAGCCACCTGTCTCTCGGTCTTCCCCTCGGTCTCTTTCCTTCCCACTTCGTCTCATGTACTCTCCTGGGTATCCTCTTCTCCTCCATTCGTTTTACATGTCCATACCATCTAAGTCTAGATTTCTCTATACCATCCTGTAATGGTTCCTCCTTCATTAATTCTCTGGTCCTCTCATTTCTTATTCTGTCCATCTTTGTAGCTCCAATACTGCTTCTCAAGAACCTCATCTCACTGGCCTGTATTTTGCTCTTCTCCCTTCCTTTCATAACCCAGGTCTCCGAGGCATACGTCAGGATAGGGACATAGTACGTCCGATATATGATCTTTTTGCTGTTCTGAGGGACATCCTTGCTCCATAACATGCTTCTCACACTCCTCCGAAATGCTTCTGCCTGCCTCCCCGCTCATTTATTTCTCTATCGTTTCTTCCATTATCTTGTATCAGGCTTCCCAGATACTTAAAACTCTCCACTTTCTTCAGCTGTTCCCCACCAATTGTTATTCCCGTTGTGGTTCTTTCCTTCTTCCTTGTTGTGATCACCATCTCACTCTTATTTATGCTAAATTTCATCCCATATCCTTGTATTATTCCTTCCCATACGTCCAACTGTTCCTGTACCTCCTCCTCCTTGTTTCCCCAAATCATCAAATCATCTGCAAACACCATTGCTTTCATCTTTCCGTCCCCAATTACTTGTGCCACTCGGGTCATTATGTCATCCATCACCACAATGAAAAGTAACGGTGACAGTGCACTTCCTTGTTTCAGGCCGTTTCTTTGTTCCAACCAGTCAGATCTCTCTCCTCCCACTTTCACACAGCTCACGCTTCCCTTGTACATCTCCTTTATCCTCTTTATAGTCCATTTCTCTACTCCTCTATCCTCCAGGGACTTCCATACTTTGTTCCTGCATACACTGTCATATGCTTTCTCAATGTCCAGGAAGGCCATCAGTAGATCTGTTCCATACTCATAGTGCTGTTCTTGTAACTGCCTTACAGCAAAAATCAAATCCACTGTGGACCTTCCTGCTCTGAAGCCATGTTGTTCTTCCCTCATCCCTCCTTCTATCCTTGTCCTAATTCTCTTTTCCAAAACTTTCTCGAAGATCTTTGCACAATGACTCATCAGTGTTATTCCCCGATAGTTTCTGCAATCTGTTCTACTACCTTTCTTGAAGATCGGGACAATGATTCCTTTTTTCCAGTCCTCTGGGGTCTTCCTTTCCTTCCATGCTGTCCTCATCACTCGGTACAGCCACTGTATCCCCACCTCTCCTGCTGCTCTCACCATCTCCACACTCAACTCATCCACACCCGGTGCCTTCCCTCCTTTCATCTTGTTCACTGCATCTTCCACTTCTTTCCATGTTAAGTCCTTTTGTGTTTGCAGTTCATCTTCCTCTTCCCCGATTTCTTCCTCCTCACCATCTTTTCCATTTGGGTTCAGAAGTTCTTCAAAATATTCTTTCCACATTTTCTTCAGTTCTTCCCTATTTTCTATCTCTTGTCCCCTTTTGTTCACCATTCTAACATAATCCGTAGGATCCTTCCGCCTCTTATTTTTTACCATCCCATACAGGACCTTTTTTGTACCTTCACTATCCTCCTCCATCATCTTTGTCCACTCTTCCATCCACTTCCTTCTCTCCTCAGCCACCACTCTCTTCGCCTCCTTCTTTCTTTCCTGGTACTCTTCCCTTGTCTCTACCGTCCTATTTTGATACCACCTCCTAAAGGCTCTATTCTTTTCCCTTACTATATCTTTTGTCTTCTCATTCCACCATGGTGTTTCCTTCCACCTCTTCTTACTACTTGTCCTCCCACATACTGCTTCTGCTGCACCCACTAGTGTCTTCTTAAATCTAGCCCATTCCTCTTCCACCCCTCTTTCTTCATCTGTTGGAATTCCTTCCTTTACCATTTTGAGGTACTCGACCCTTCTATCCCCTTCTTTCAGTTTCCATATCCTTATACGTCTTTCCTGGTTCTCAGTCCCTTTCTTCTCCTTACTCCCTCTCAGGTTCATTACCAGTAATCGATGGTCGCTATCCAGGTTCTCCGATGGTATAACCTTGATGTCCGTGATGTTCTTATTTAGTTCTTTCTCATACAGTATATAGTCGACCACCGACTTCCTGGTCAAGTCATCACTGTACCATGTGATTGTGTGGCTCTCTCTTTTCTTAAACCAGGAGTTCCCAACTAGCAGGCTGTTCCTCTGGCAGAAGTCCAACAGTCTCTTTCCTTCCTCATTTCTTCCACCCCAACCCTCTGGTCCTAGAACACTCTCATAACCTTGTCTTTCTCTTCCTACATGGGCATTGAGGTCCCCCATAACAATCATATTTCTTCCTACCAGCTGCTTCTGCAATTCCTCTTCAAACTCCTCCTTCTCTTCAGAAGCGCAGCCTACTTGTGGAGCATATACTTGCACTATTTCTACGGTCTCTCCCCTCAGTGCTACTTTCACTTTCATCATCCTATCACTTATTCTCCTCACTTCTTCTTTTAAACCATCTCGTGCTACTACTCCCACTCCATTCCTCTTTCCCTCTTCGTTCCCACTCCAGTACAGTCTATAGCCTTTTCTCAGTACTCTCCTTCCTTCCCCTTTCCACTTTGTTTCTGCCAATCCCAATAAATCCAACTTCCTTCTTTCCATCATATCCACTATCTCCTCCACCTTCCCCGTCAGCGTTCTTAGGTTTAAAGTTCCAAATCTTAGTCCGTGTGTACAGCCGTGTCGTCGTCTATTAAATCCGTCCTGTCCGAGGCTCGTTCCATTTTTGAAAGCATTTGGTTTTATCCACTACTGGCTTGCTGGGCCTATCGTTAATGCATGAGTGAAATAGCACATCCTGTGATTTGGATTCCATGTAAAATTAGAGGACCTGTGCCTCATGATCGCAAGGTAAAACTACCTCACCTTATTCCTAGTGTTAAGGCACCTATCCCAATCCTTGATCCTTTACAGAAACACAGGTTATCTGATTCTCACAAGTTCCTAAAATGAAATATACACTTGTACATTTTAAAATTACAAATTTGCAAACTATCTGTGTTAAGAGAGGCTGGTGCCCTTGATGTTTCAGGGCAGGAAGTGTTCTTACACCCACAAAGCTCCAGTTGTCCGACCATCCAAGAGAAAGAAGCCCACAGGGAGTCTGCGGCCCCTGGACTCTCTCAAGCCAGAAGTGTGCAAGTTCTACCACTTGAGCAGATGTGTGAAGGGTGCGTTGTGTCCATATATGCATCAAGAGTTCCCGTGCAAGTACTTCCACAGTGGCTACAAGTGTCCCTACCAGTCCAAGTGCATGTTCAGCCACGCCAAGCTCACGCGGCACCTGCGCACAGTGCTCGTCAAGGTAAGGGGCAGTTGTATGCTTATTTAACCTTTTCACTCCCAAGTACAGTAAAACTTCTTTTATATGATTCACACTTATACGTTTTCTACACTTATACGATTTTTTTCTTGGTCCCGGCAAAATCCCTATACTTTCCATGTTAATTTATTTCCGATATACGTTTTACATTTATTCGTTTTTCACGCTTATACGATCATATCTTACGTCCCCGAGAGAAAAATGCGCCGTTTATACATTTACAACGGTTTCCCTACCTAAAATCTCTAAAAATATTGGAGCCAGAAACTTATGACACGCACTGTACGTTTCTCGGAAACCATCCCTCGCGCGGTGCTATGTTGTGGCGAGAGCGACCTTGAAGCTATGTTCAGCCGGAGTTGCGTGTGTTGCGAAATACAACATCACTTGCTTCAGTCATTGTTCTGCCTTGTTCAGTCATTGTTCTGTGGTTCAGTGCTTCAGTTGTGGTTAACCTTGATAGCAGTGAACATGGGTGAAAGGAAGAGGAAGTGCATTACGATTGCTGTTGTTCACTTCTTAACGGGGGCCATCGCTCGCCCGCGCTGCGGGCCTGTCTCCCGCCAGGCACTTTACCGTAATGCGTAGCTCGCGCGGCCTATAGCCTATACTGTAGTTCACAGCTGGTGCTGGAAATGTTCGCCATTCACTGCTACACATCGCTGGCACCTCTGTATGAAATTGTCATTTACGTTCTGAAGTTCCTCACCACCGATTGACTGTATTTCAACTGTAATATAGTCTTCAAGCTCATTTTCGCGAAAGATTTCCTGTACTTTATGAAGGTATTTACACACGTTCACGTAATGAAAATCGCATTGGAACATCACACTGAGCACTAAAGACGTGAACAATTGACTAAACTGAACCCCACACTGCTAAAGCACACTGCAAAGGAGGGAAACTTGTGGCGCCAAGAAGCGCATTACGGCAAAGTGCTTGACGGGGGACCGGCTCGCGGCATATAACACCAAGTCTCTGTATAACCCATAATGTCTCATACATTTTGCAGTTTTTAATTAGCGACTTTCATTTACGCGATTTTCACGCTTATACGTTTTTTTCATTTGGTCCCTTGAAAGTTTTACTGTATCTTTCCTGCTTAGCCCTATCCCGGGTTGGAGGTTGGGGTTTCTAGGCAGTAAAGCAAGTGGTGAGTCCCTAAGGATTACGATGATGTGGTGATAATTGGAGGGCCTAACTACACGTATGTTGATATTTCCTGAACCCATGGTCGGATTTTGACTCGGGGTGACCTATCTACACCCTAAAATAAAAACTATCCTTACCCGGGGGTGAAATAGTGATTTTTTTGTAAGCAAGCTGGGTAGATTATTGGCTTAGGAATAACCTAACCACCAAGGGAAGATGATAAAGAAAAGGAAGTGGGTTTCGGACTGGAGAAAAAGGATGAAGAAATAGGAGGAGAGTCCCACAAAAGTTATAAGTTTAACTTTAAATGTACTCACAGGCGGTTGCCACTGCAAATCCGCTCTCCGATACCTAAAGTGGGTAGGGACCTGGGCAAAGCTAACGGGAAACGCAGCTAGAACTTGGGCGGTTTGCAAGAGAGTGGCTTTAGAGTACTCCCTCTCAAGCATACATATGCCTGCTATGGGGAAGGGTGTTGGTCTGGCAAGACAAAGAGTAACAGATTTATTGTATATCTGTTCAAAGGAGTTTGTTTTTGAACAAGTAATTTGAAGAATGCCAATAATTTGAATCGGTTTCGATATTTTTTGTTTTCGAAATCGTAGAATTCCTAAAGAGCGACCAAATGCTTCCAAGAAGGATAGGGATAAAACAATTATACCTTTGGGAATAATTTTGGTAAGTAAACCAATAGTTGCATTTGGAAATGGCTAAGCTTTTACCCAGCAAGGAGCCGATTAAAAGTTTAGGCAAAGAGAAACACTTATGTTTTGAGAAACCAACCATAAGTTTTGGAGAGAATCTCCACAAGCAGGAAGCTGGCGTAGCGAGCTATGCTTGCCTTACTGGCCAGTTAGAATTAGCTATTAAAGCTAAGAGAGACTTTACCAAGTTACCAACTAAGAGTTCTTGCTCAAATGCAACAAGTGGTGAAAACCCTATGAATAGATTTATTTGCATTAAGTGGGAAGAGTCAAGGAAGACAGGATCTTGCCTAACCGTTATGTTAGCGAAATGATAAAGCGAAAAAGAACTCTTTAATTTATTTAACAATGCTAAAGAGTGTAATGAATTTAACAATGTTGGGTAGTAGTTTTTTGACAAATATATAATTTAGACTTTGTAACAAATGGGGTCACAGACCTCCGAAAAACATCTAAAGTTTGCTCCAGGCAATTAACAATTCTTTTGGTTTCAAACCTTTATATGTTTTAAAATCTTCGCAAGATTTTGAAATGGTGAAGATAAAATAAAAAATTTTAAGACAATTAAAGTAATTGAAGTTAGACAATAAATCAAGTACAAGGTGGGTACTTTAAGGAATTCTAGATAAATATCTTAGAAAGAGTAACAACTTCGAAAGTAACAACAACAAAAAGTAGGAAGAATAAAAGAGAAGTTCCTATAACTTCTTATATTAAAGCTGAATTACTTGGTTGTATTATGCAAATAGGGCAGGTCACTTATTGTGAAACCTGAAGAGAAAAATCGAAAGGAAGTTTCTAGACCTCCTATGTTTAAGTAGGAATCACGAGACAAATAGGGCAAGTTTCCCTTTCGTGAAACCTAGAAATAACTCACTTGTGAGTTGAAAGAATTGTATTCCCTGATTAAAAGGGAGAAACAACATAATTTGAGACGTGTACCAGACACGTAGTTTTACAGACATTAATTTATGATAAATAAGCAAACGAGGGAGGGCACGTCTTTAGAGTGACACCTCATTGAAAAAGACCTAAAGTAACAAATTTATTATTATGGTTTGTTAGTAAGAGGTTTGGGAAAAATCAAATGGGATGGAGGATAAATGTTCATGGCCTTATTTATAATCATCGGACGAGCGCGACGCGGAAGAAACATTGAACAAACACTGGTTTTCACTATAGTCTGTTAAAATGGATGAAAAGTTCACTGTAGTAGCACAAAAGTTTATGGCAAAGAAAGTTATTGCAATTATGGAAAATAACTAGTTACACTAGATTTGCGAGAGTCTATTGCTTGAGAAAGTTGTGGATTACAGTTAAATGCGCCAGAGAAAATCCCAACGGAGGAAGAAAAGTTAGCTATTGAGCGTTAATTCATAAGGAAGATTCCTTAGTTTGAAAAAGTATTCACACATGTGAGTGGAAAATACATGACGGTATGACTGGTAGATAGAGTACAGATTCTGGAAGGTTCCAGAGCAATCCTGACTGAAGAATAGGGCAAAAGTTATTCCAGCGGTGGAACGAACTAAGTATTTTATAGACAGTGGGTATTCATTGGTATCCCACGTTGTGAGAAGATCTCTCATTTAATGAGCATAAGAAATGCTGCTTTCTATTAAGATTGGCTTAGACAGACAAAAGCCCAACATAGGAAATCCCGCGAAGGATGATTATTGCCCCAAATATAGTAATCTCACACTGCCTATAAAATGATCATTAAAAGCATGTAGTTATTAAAAGACGATGAGAATGAGGTTAAAACCTGAAGTCAGTACTTATCTTTGCTTCATGGCGAAGGTGACGTTCCCTTTGACGGTTTACATTAAAGTTCCAACATGGCGTGGAATTAAAAGAATGCCTCTTTAGTTGAGGAGGCTAGCTCTAGTTGAGCTTCAACTAACTAAGTCGACTGCCGACGTACAAGTGAGACACGCTCAGCGAAGCACAGAGGAACCAGGGAAGGGAAAAGAGTGGGGGTAGGAGACAAAAGGAAAACATATAAGCATAACCAACATTGAAAAGTTAAATTCTCTTGATGAGATGGTCTTCAAAGAGTTGATAGAAGGCGACACTATCGCAGCGTGGTGGGTAAAAAAGTAGACGAAGTTCTCTTGATCACGGAGATGATAGCTGGCGATGGCGACGAGATCTGGTGGCCAGATTGATAAGGAAGTCCTCTTGCACAGGGAAGAATTGAGGAACTTCAGAGATTCGCTGCTAGATGACGCTAGGTGAGTCATGGAAGATATATATCTAGAACAGACTCACAAGTAACATAAGAGACATGACCAACAAGGAGAAATTAGAAGATCACTGTTGGTGTTTGAGAAAAAGGAAGGAATGAACAAGCAAAGAGCAGTAAAAGTATACTCTATCTTACCGTGTATTACAAAGAATACACCACATGCGCACTTGGGCTTTTATAAGAGGGCGGGCTTTTTAAATGATTATTTATAGATGTGTTATTTAAAAAAAGAATAATTAAAGAACCCAACACTGATAAGTCAGCGGCTTTTTAGTATCTCGCTAACCAATAATCGGATTTAAACATATGGGGTGTCGTAGGACTTGGGGTGAACCCTCTTTTTCTATGGACGACGTATTTCCACCCCAAAATAGAAACTACCCTTATCTGGGGTGAAATAGTGACTAAACTCGGAACCGGTAGAGAGCGGGGCATTTGAAATACGAGTTAACTCGTGGTTGGGAGTAGAAAGGTTACGGGGAATGAGGGTAGTACCAAGCTGTATTCCTGATATCAAAGGGGTAGTAGTACAATTCTCTGCTGGCCCCATGGTGTTGGTCTCGCACCCGGAGGCCCCGGGTTCGATTCCTGGCTCTGTCAGGAATTTTAGAAAGTGATGTAAGAGCTGGAACGGGATGCAGTGGGTCTTGTGAGGACAATTGAGTACCTGTCTCACAGTGAGACAGCACTCCGGTCAAGGAGACCAAGATTAACGGCCGAGGGTAGCCGATGCGCTGACCACGCGTCACTCCATAATCTGCAGGCCAAATGGCTGGACAGTGGTTGCATGGAAGACCTAGACCCTTCATGGGCTGTAGTGCCACGGGGTTTGCTTTGGTTTAGTGGTACAATTCTTTATGGGGTTTGAAGCCATTTTTAGGTGTTGCCTTAGTAAACAAACGTTTGGTGCTTTTCAGTTGTTCAACACGAATGTACCCAAAAGAGCTGGGTTATGCCCTAATCCTGAAATAAAGAATTACATGAAATTAATAAATACACTAGGACGACCAGTTTCGATCGTCAAGCGATCATCATCAGATCCATTACACTTAGGCTATATATGATGTTGGTGAAATGCTAAAATGGTGATAGAAATCCGGAGTTTGTCTGTTTGGAGTGACTATATGGTCGTAAAAAATCAACTATGGTTGTACTGTAATATTACTTATCTGGATGGATGTCTTCCTCGCTGTAACTAAGAGCATTTCCAACTTCACTCTTATGCCAGTTGCGGTAGACTGCTACAATTAGTATACACCAACAAGTTGCATTACCATTACTGCAACTAAATAATTGTACATATTGTAAATATTTTCACCTATATTTTCAAACGTAGATATTATAGCCTAAGTGTAATGGATCTGATAATGATCGTTTGACACTCGAAACTGGTCATCCTAGTGTACTTATTAATTTCATGTATTTTATTTTTTTCAGGATTAGGGCATAACCCATCTCTTTTGGGTACATTCGTTTTGACCGACTGAGAAGCACCAAACTTTTGGTACAATTCTGGTTGTTGATGGTGAGAAAGTTGAGGCATTTAATAAGGTGGTAGGGGCTGCAGGTGAGGGAGATAGGGTCAGATAGGGGAGCAGAGTTTGAAGGGCACGACACAAATAAGGATATTTATGAAGCAATACACACAAAGAACAGCTAGAGTGTGGTTTGAGAAAGAATTGAAAGGCAAGAGACTATGAGGTCGACCGAGGAAGAGATGGATCGACCAGGTTAGAAATTATCTTGCAGGGAGAGGTCTGAATTAACAGCAAATTATGGAGGAGGGAACATTCTTGGAGAGAAATCAATGGAGATCGCTCATTCATCGCACCCGGGAAACCGGAGCCGGTTCAAGATGATGATGACGACAGGCATTATGGTCTTGGAAAGCAGCAGGTGTAGATAGGATATTGGGCCATACTTAAGGCTTCTTTTTGATTTTTGTTTCAATAACAGGGTAGTTACTGAGGATTGGAAGGAGTCTCTGGTAATACCTGTTTACAAAGGAAAGCGGGAGAAGGGGGCTAGTGATTGTTACAGGCCTGCCACTTTAACCTGTATTATATACAAGATTTTGGATAATTACATAAGACATAGGGTCATTAGCATGCAAGGACCTTGGATTGAGAGAGGATTTTCTTGTCAATTTTAATCACCTGGTTTTCGAGATATATCTGAGACTTTGGATAATAGGGGACATGTCGACTGCAGAGCCATTGGTTTATCTAAGGCCTTCAAAGGATAATTCATAGATTCATATTAAAGAGGATTGAGGGATTAGGACTGGAATGCAGTGTGTGGGAGTTTCCTTATATGGATAAGTTAGGGTGGGAAAGGGCGTATTTCAAATAAGATTATTTGCTGACGACATCATCATTTATAGAAAAATTATGGATATATATATATATATAGGTGTATATATATACATGGTGTCTTTTATGTACCTTTGGAGAATGATAGGTCGTGTAGGGAATGGGTATAGAAATAATTTGAGATAGGGAACTTGGGGTCGGAGCGGCCTCCTTAATCCCTAAAATAAGGGTTGATTCAGGCCCTCCACCCAAGCATCTTACCTTTCTCAATCCTTTAACTCTTGGCAAGATTCATTTCACCATGTGGCGCTGGCGTAATGGATAGCCTTGCGGTGCGAAAGGCTTGGGCAAAATCTTTTTTATGTTATTTGTCGTATTGTAGTCACATGATACAGTATGGTGCTACGTTGTGGTTTTGTAATTTTATTGCCTATTAAAGGAACTTTGTGACTAATTACAAAACTGCAGTAGTTTTAAGATCGTGCCTTCTAATGATTACCCTACGGCAAATATTAAGCTAAGCATGCCTAGCCTAGCTAAACCTTACTTTCTCTTGCAAATCAACGTGATTTAAACGTAATAACGGACTTAAACAAATTAATGCTACGAAGTGCACAAAGATCGGTTTAATTTACCGCAGATATCAATAACATTAAAAAAAAAAACCTTTTTTTTGCCTAAGCCCGGAATCGAACCCGGGACTACCGGCCTTTCACACCACAACGCTATCCATTGCGCCAGCGCCACATGGTGAAATGAATCCTGCCAAGAGTTAAAGGATTCAGAAAGGTAATAGAGGCTTGGGTCGGTTGCCTAACGTACAGGGTGGAGGGCCTGAATCAACCCTTATTTTAGGGGTTAAGGAGGCCGCTCCGACCCCAAGTCCCCTATCTCAAAATACTTCTATAACCGTCCCCTACATGACCTATCATTCTCCAAAGGTACATAAAAGACACCCTGTATATATATATCGTGACGTATTGCAAAGGCGTTTGGTTATGATCCAAAACTGGACAGTTAAATGTCAAACAGTTACGATAGGTTTGTAAATAAAAGGAATCAAATTGCTTATGATTAACTTATTCAGCAGGATGAAATAATGCTTGTAGGTATTATTTTGGGAGCAGTTAATTTTCATTGGGGAAAGTACATAGGAGTGAGTGTTAAGAAGGCGTACAAGCTTTCTGAAGACTGAAGGCCATGCTGGTCATGGTTGACCTCCCAAGATGTCTTTCTGCGTGCATTTTGAATTTTCAGATAAAACATTGTATTTACTGGGATGATCCAATATACCCTCAGTCTGCTTGTTTTGTGTCCAGAACTGCAGAAGCTGTTGATGAACATTCCCCTTATACTAATGGAAACAGTGTAGCCTACATTCCGGACATTGTTCGTACCGAGTTTGGAGTGGGCGTAGTGGTTCACTGGCCAAGGCAGACGGGGTTTGATTCCCGGTCAGTGCACCTGAGATTTTGAAGTGAAATATCATGTCCTGTGGCTCAGATGGAGTTCCTGTGGTTCAGGATCTTGAGATCAATGGTCACATAAACCTGCAAACTTTCTGTCCTTTTCGTACCGAGTTTGGTCCCCATACCTACAGGGTAGCGGCTTTGGTGGCGTAGTCGGTAGCATGCTGAACTGCTGTGCCCAAGATAGTGGGTTCAAACCCGGCCGAAGTCGTCGGATTTTTTAAGAGCGTTAAAAATCCTTCAGTATGCCTTTCTTCGGAGGGGAAGTAAAGCCGGCGGTCCCATGTCATAGATTTATGGCATGTAAAAGATCCTTTCACAGACTAAACTTGTGTAAAGCAAAATTGTTAGGTTAGATTTCGTCAGAATGCTCTATCAAAGTTCCAACGTTCACCACTAGGTATCATTGATGTCTGGTGGCGAAAGTTGGAACTACTTGAAATTGAACGGAACTTGTAGCTCACCCTTTAGGGTGTCCGCTGGAAGCAGCTACAGACTCAGGCGAGCCGAACATGTCCTCGGACACTCCCGGCACTAAAAGCCATACGATAAATAACCTACAGGGTCATTATCTACAGGGTCTTTCATATAAAGTAAGAACGGCAAGCGGCAGTTTTGTTATTCGCTGCTGAGGTGGCCTTGGCTGAGCTTGTGGTGCGCCATGGCCCTCTGCTGTACTATTGAAAGCGCACACATATCTTCAATTCTCGAAAAAGGTGAAAATCATTCAGTGCTGGTTTGGACTAAACGGCAGATGGTCCAAAACTTCGCACTTGAATTCTTTGTAAAAGTACATCATATCGTTGGTACAGTGTGGTCGTGAATGATTTTCACCTTTTTCGAGAATTGAAGGTATGGTTGGGCAGCAACGCCAAGCCAAAATGGAAAAGCTTCAGGAGACTGTCCAGACGTACCCACCTCAGTGGCGGCAGAATATTTTGCCGAGGGCATTGGAAAGCTGGTGTAACGATACGACAAATGTTTCAATCGTTTTGGCGATTATGTTGAGACATAAGAATAAAACAAGCAAACATTTAGTAGTAAAATCAGTTTGGTATGTCAAACAGTTTTTATACAGCCCATCAGAACTTGAAAAATAAAAACAGCCCTCGTATTTACTATGCGCGCGCTTTCAATCGTACAGCAGGGGGCCATGGCGCACCACAAGCTCGGCCAAGGCCACCTCAGCAGCGAATAACAAAACTGCTGCTTGCCGTTCTTACTTTATATGAAAGACCCTGTATGTGCGCCCCGATAAACACGGCAAGCTAAGCCGGCTGTGACTTGTGCAGATCGCGGGGGCGCGTACCAGGTTTAGCCGGTGGTTGGCGCGCACTTTTACACTTTTACCAAACATGTTCAACAATGTGTACTTACAGTGCTCATAGGCGATGCTGGAAATGTCCTCCCTCTCTTGTAACACACACCTGACATCTTCTGATGAAAGAATGTCTGTCAACTCTTTTATTATTTACGAAGCCTGTTTCCTTGAATCGTTTAGCGAGCCTCCTAATTGTACTGGCATTAAGCACAGGTCTTCCTAGAAACTTGATTCCAAATTTTTGTCTCGTTTCAGAACAAGATTTTCTGCTTTTTATATACGAATTATGGATATACACACGTTCGCGCAATGTGAATTGCTGTCTGGGCATGACCAACAATCACAGTAATCACAATACTCACTAAACGTGCAACACTAACGTCTAAGCTTTGCAGATACACGTCCATATGAATGACAAAACACGTGTGAACTAACGATATCAGTCAGCGGAGTGCGGCCGCGATCTGCGCCAGTCACAGCCGGCTTAGCTTGCCGTGTTTATCGGGGCGCACATAGATAATGACCCTGTTCCTAGCATGGAATAAGGTAGGGGAAGTTTGTAATGGGGGACTCCACCGCAAAACTTCATTTTTTTAAATAACTTTTGTTGGATATTTCAGACCCTTGGAGTGTTTTCTCTTAGATCCCAGAAAGATTTGGTTCTATTCGAATTATAAATGAGTCTAAATAATATTTGATATATGGACTGCATGAGGGGGGGCGTGGCTCACTGACAGCTGTTATCACCATCAAACACGACCATCTTCTCACCTATCGGATAATCTTTGTTCCAAAGTTGGCTCTTTGCTTTTATTTCAAATGTAGCGATTCCTGGTGATAAAAAGCTTAACTAGTGATTTCAACAAACATTTTGTTGAGAGGTAAATTTTTATCAGTTTGCTTTCAAACTTCAATACCAACTTTTTTATCCTAAATATTAACCAATCTCAGTGAAATGTTTGCAGGATGTAGTCATGAGGTATTTGCATACTTCTGTGCATTAATTGTAAATGATATGCAGTTTCAATTATTTTTTTATGACATTTATGTACAAATAATTTGAAAAAAAATTACAGTCAGTCTGAAAGATTAGACGTATGTCATTTCAAATGACGCATGCTACAAATGCTACACATGTTAGAAAGGCTCAGGAGGGCTTCTCGCTTCGCTCGAAGCCCCAGGACTCTTTCAACAGACTCCATTAACAATTAACTTAGGCTTCCCGCACGGACACCTCTTAAAGGGTCACCCTGTATTTGAGTCTGACATCTTTTACAACTCTTTAAGAGTCACCCATTATTTGAATCTGATATCTCGCAAACCTCTTTAAGGGTATTTGAATTGAATCTAACATACTGTACACCTCGTTAAGTGTGACCCTGTAATTTGCTCTGACATCCTGCACACCTCTTTAGGAGGCAACCTGTATTCTTATCTGGCATCTTGTATATCTCTTTATAAGTCACCCTGTATTCTTGTGTGACATCTTGTACACCTCTTTAGGAGTCACCCTGTATTCTTCTCTGTCATTTTGTACACCTCTTTAAGAGTCACCCTGTATTCTTCTCTGCCATCTTATACACCTCTTTAAAAGTCACCTTGTATTCTTATCTGGCATCTTGTACTGTATTTTGCTCTGAAATCGTGCACACCTCTTTAGGAGGAACCCTGTATTGTTATATGGCATCTTGTATATCTCTTTAGAAGTCACCTTGTATTCTTGTGTTCGCTTCGCTCGACGCCCCAGGTCGCTCGACGCCCCAGGACTCTTTCAACAGACTCCAATAACCATTAGCTTCTGCTTCCCGCGCGGCTGCATGACGTCACTTCCGTCTCCGTAACGCATAACGTTGGACCCAAGCATAACGACGAAGCCGATAACATCATTTGAAATGATAAAAAAATTAATTTGAAATTTGAGAACTGAACTAAGGGCAAATAAACAAACATTCTCATAACATAAATGCACACAACTCTTAAACTATGTCCTGTTACTGTGTCTGAAGAAATTGAAATGTAAAAATTGATACCGCAGTACCAAAAATTGGTTTTCAAAAATGCCATTAAAAACCACATTAAAAATTAATAATTCAAAAACCATTCAAGTTACGGCCTTCAAACCTTAGACATTGCTACATCTTTATGTGATATATATGATCACAAAATTAATTTGAAATCGATGCAGTAGGAGAGAAGTTTAATTTTTCAGTGGAGTCTCCCCTTAAAATAGCAATAAGTTTGTTTCCAGAATACTATTCAATGTTTCAGATCTCTTTTTTTTCCTATTGTCGTTAAGTATTGGTGGTAGAGTGGTGCAGTTGGAGATTTGCTTGTTTGCTTTCAGCACCTAGACAAAGCACCTCGAGCGTTGCTCGGAGACTTTGTCAGCAGAAGAAGTGTTGCGATGGCCAGGTTGAACGGCAATCCTTCCACGACGGATGCAAACATTCCACAGGTGAAAAGTCCACTCCCTTCCTTGCTGAGTATGAAAATTCCAATTCCACTCTCGCTTCTGAAAGAAAAAGGAACTTGCACATCGGATGATGGGACAGGTTAGTAGTTTTGGTTAAATTCTGTAAAATTGTGTGCTGTATTTTGGCCAAATATCTACTGTGGTTTTCTAAATGTCAGGGTGCCAGAAGTTTACCTAGGAGAGGATCTTAAACCCAACACAAGGATGCCCCCAAATGCTAAGGCGAGATTGGAACAACAATCTCGGTATCCAGCTCTTAAGTGCACATGCCTAGTATGCTTCAACATCATAGAAGAGGGTGGTTGTTGTCATGAGTCGATGCAAAGAATTGTGCGAGTTTGAATGGGGCATGATTATAGGGATTCATTAATTTACAATGTTGAACTTACCCACAAGAAATTCTTGTAGTAGTTGTGTCTTAAAACACATTTTCCCCCCTCAATTTTTGAAACTTTATACCGAACTGCTAGCAGTACAAGTTAAAGTTTGCAGAAGAGGTTATGACAGTTAACAAATTCACAAAGAAATTTGATAAAATGGTCCGGCTAGCTCAAAACAGTTGCCAGCGTTTCGCCCCAGTGTACCAATGGGCTCTTCAGTTGGTTATGGTACACCTCACCAAGACGCGTGGCTAGTACATACTGAGAAGGCCGCTGCAAGGCACTAAATGTCGCCACGAGCAGCGCCAATGTACTACGGAAGCCAAAACTTCCTTTCAAAAATAATGTTACCTTACCTTGCTAATCCATATTGGAAATATCTGTTCCCGAAGGAAACAGGATGTAAAATTGTCCGATTGAGCTTGCAGCGGCCTTCTCAGTATGTACTAGCCACGCGTCTTGGTGAGGTGTACCATAACCAACTGAAGAGCCCATTGGTACACTGGGGCGAAACGCTGGCAACTGTTTTGAGCTAGCCGGACCATTTTATCAAATTTCTTTGTGAATTTGTTAATGTACATAGCTCAATCGGACAATTTTACATCCTGTTTCCTTCGGGAACAGATATTTCCAATAGGTTATGACAGGTTACAAAAAAAGAAATGTTACAACCTGTGGTTTGGATTCCACATAAAAGGAGGTCTCATGGCTTATCATCGCTAAATTTACAATCACGTAAAACTACAAGCAACTTTTTAGCCTATTTTCAATTTGAAAAAATAGGCTTATGAGATCACCTTTATTCCATGTGTGTGTGCGTGTGTGTGATTCGTGTGTGTGTCCCCCCCTAATAAAATCTAAACGGCTGGAGCGACTTCAATGAAACTCGGTAAGTTCATAGCACTATTCCGGGCGACCCCGACCGTGCCCTTCAAATTTTGTTACGTCTCACCAATCCAACATGGCGGCTGTGCGAAATATTTCACCAGCATTCAATATCTCCGAAACTATTCCCGATATCACCCTGGAATTTTTTACGGTGATAAAGGGAACTACTAGAAGTTCTCATATGTGACTTTCGAAAAATTGGTAACTACAAAACCAACATGGCGGCCACGCGAATTTACGACTTTTAAATAGACGTTTCTCGCGATTTAACCAACCAAACGCAATAAAACTTGGAACAGTATATGTTTATACACATTGCAATGCACCGACATCTAATTTCGTTCAATTATTTACATAACCACAAGATGGCGGATGTGCGAAATATTTCACCGGCATTCTATAACTCTGAAACTATTAGCGGTATCACCCTGAAATTTTGTACGGAGATAAAGGGCACATCCGGAAGTTCATCTATAAGACATTCAAAAACCGGGAACTACAAAACGAATATGGCGGCCAAGCGAATTTGAAAATTTTAAATAGAACTTGCTCGCGATTTAATGTTCCAAACGCAATGAAATCTGGCACAGGAAATGTTTGTAATGCACTGGTGTCTAATTTAGTTCAATTGTTTACATAACCTCAAGATGGCGGCCGTGCGAATTTTAAAATTAAGTTGTTATTTCTTGTGTCGTAGTCATGCGATCGAAGTGAAAGTTTGAATAATGAACCTACGCAATAAATTTCCGTTAATGGTATATGACTCTATGGCTTATACATTTAAAAATCCAACATGGCGACCATCCGAAATATTTAGACGGCTCTGAATATCTACGAATTGGTTATAGCAATCAAACTGAATTTTTTTAATGTTCATAGGGGCTATGAACTTAAGTTCACCTCTAGGACTTTAAATAACCTGTGATCACAAATCCAACATGGCGGCGACGCGAAGTATAAATATTCACATGGACGTTTCTCGCAATTTAACCATCCGAGTGCAGTGAAACTTGGTACAGTAAATCCTTATACGAATGTTAATCCACTGGCATCTAATTTATTTCAATTGTTTCCATAACCACAAGATGGCAGCTGTGCGAAATTTTAAAATCTCCTTGTTACTTCTTGTGTCCTAATCATGCGATTGAAGTTTGAATGCTACACGTACACAATAATCTTCATGTAACAGTACATAACTCTAGGACCTACATATATAAAATCCAACATGGCGACCATCTGAAGTATTTAGTCGGCCCCCAGGTTGCTTGATCTGATCCATGTAACGTCCTCCTATGGGGATTTGTTAAAGACCGTGTTAACTCCCACTCCCCTGTTTTGAATGCTTTGTACACCTGTAACTAATGAGTCAGGTGCTTTGCATGTTTGTTGTTCATTTTATGTACTTTCCTTGATAAACCATGCAGTGAATAGTTCAGTGGCTCTTCAACAAAACCAAGTGATCATTGACTCAAACACTTTGTTCTTTTTTTTTTTTAAATTCTGAATTTTTGTTTTTCCGTAACTTTTGTTTATGATTATATTTATTAGTTTTTATAGCTTGCCACGGTAGGTGAGTGGATAGCGTGTCGGTTTACCAACCCCAAGCTTGCAGGTTCGCTCCTGGCCGTGGTAAGTGATTTTTGAAAGGCGGCAAAAATATGACACCATGTCGTACGACGTTGGCATTGTTAAAGAACCCATTTGAATTCAGTAGGCCGTGTTCATAATGGCAAAATTAATCTCGGGAGTTTCCGCCAACACAAAGTTCCTCATTTCTCTACTAGAAAGCGCTATAGTGTTCAAGGAGCTTAGATATCTAACCTCCTTGACTTTCATAGTGCTTCAAGGAACAACGAAATTAGACATGCAAGCTACCCTCTGGGTGTCAAATTACAAAGCTTGCACCCGGCACCGAGGCCATACGATATTATTATTATTATTATTATTATTTTATATTATTATTATTATTATTATTATTATTATTTTCGTTTTGGTCGTCTAGGGACCACGAGCCAATTTCAGTGCTTTGTCCTTTGCTGTTCCTTCTTCTTCCTCCAGTCTTCCTTCATCATCTCACTATGTTTCCTCTTCCTTTCCTCGGATCATTTCGAGCCGGTTTTCTTTCGCTTCTTCCCTTGGAATCCTTCCAATTTTTAGCACTTTTTGCCTAAAAATATGTCTCTGTGGTGTATCTTTCTTTTCAAATCCTTTTTGACTTCTTGTACCCAGGTTGTTGTTGACTTCTTGCTGCACAGGAATGTGAAGATCTGCTACTGTCATCCATCCTGTACAAATGCCCAAAAAACAGCAATCTCCTCTTCCGTATTGTTTCTGATATGTTTTCTATTTTTCGATATATTTCATCATTACTTCTTAATTTCCAGAATTCTGCAGTTTTTAAAGGATCGAGTATTTTGCGTATAATTCTTTTTTCAACTACTTCTAATTTATCCAATTTTATTTTATGTTTTATTATTTTTAGGTCATTTTCATATTTGGGCATCCACCTCTAAATTTTAATGTATTCAAAATGAGTATAATTTAATCTGTGTTAAGAGGGGCAGATGACCTCGCTGCTCCACCCCTTAAAGCAACAATAGCTAACTAATCACTGTCGACCAAAGTATTCTGTGTACTCGAGTTTGAAGGTTGTTTGTGAAGTAACCAATAGACCTACATAAAATCCAATATCATCATTTTTGTCGTTCTATTTTATGTTAGTTCATGTAGGTTTGCATTTTTCAATTTATATTTTAATATTTTTTATCACAGTTGGAACACAAAAAGTGCCCGTTTTTAAGCGTGTTTCAACCATCCGTCACATTCAAGATTTATTATCTCAAAAACCTGTCATCAGATCGAATCCACATTTTAACACAATATACATTGGAATGTTGTATAACTGGTTTATTAATTTCAAAATTTTGTGTGTCCAAGAAACAAAGTTGTTATCATTTTTGTAAGGAAACATTTTCTCGGCTCGGGGTGGTTGGAAAATGTAGTTCTTGGTCGTGTTGTAATCCTTATACATCCAAAAGTTATACTGTGTGACTGTGAAATACGTAATTAATTCAGTTATTTCATATCGGTTTGTATTTATACGGCGAAATAACACATGGTTCACCAGCTAGCCGCTTCGGCGAAAGCTGTACAGCGTTGCTGAGATGGAGCTCATCACTTCCGAGTGATGCGCGCCATGATGTGTGATGGGCTCCATTTCGGCAACGCTGTACAGCTTTCGCCGGAGCGGCTAGCTGGTGAATCATGTCTTATTTCCCCCTACAAATACCAACTGATATAAAATAAGTGAATTAATTTACGTATTTTAAAGTCATACAGCATAACTTTTCGATGTATAAGGATTACAACGCGACCAAGAACTACAATTTCCAACCATCCCGAGCCGAGAAAAAGTTACCTTACAAAAATGATAACTTTGTTTCTTGAACACACAAAATTTTAAATTAATAAACCAGTTATACAACATTCCAATGTATATTGTGTTAAAATTTGGATTCGATCTGATGATGGGTTTGTGAGATAATAATTCTTAAATGTGACGCATGGTTGAAACACGCTTAAAAACGGGCACTTTTTGTGTTCCAACTGCGATAAAAAATATTAAAATATAAATTAAAAATTCCAAACCTACACGAACTAACGTACAATAGAACGACGAAAATGATGATGTTATTGGATTTTATGTAGGTCTATTGGTTACTTCACAAACAACCTTCAAACTCGAGTGCACATAATACTTTGGTCGACAGTAACTCCTCTGGTGGATGAAAGTGAAGGTGATTTTAAGCTGGTTTTATTATTACTTCTTGAGCTTGGCTTTGATTCTGATTAATGTATTATTCTTGTATCATTAGAATAGTAAGTAATTCAGGAAATCAATTATGAAGAACTCATTTTTATAACAGTTCGCAAACTGGTTTGGCCTCTGCCTGATCTTTTGTCCCTTTCTGTAGGAACATTATTTCTAATAAATCCTTCCAATTGTATTTCACATTAATTTTTGCTGATCATATTTCAATGCTGTTAGACGTAACTTAATAAATGAAAAGATTGAGCAATGAGGATTGAAGATAAATGTGGAGAAGAGTAAAACAGTGGTGATGAGTAGAGATAAGGAAGAAGGAAAAGGAGTAATCAATGTCGGAGATAAGGAATTGGAAGTGGTGAAACACTTCAAATACTTGGGAAGTGAACTGACTGAAGATGGAAGACTAGATTTGGAAATTAACAGAATACAACTCGGGAGTGCTTCCTACCAACAGGTACGGGGACTGGTATGGAACAAGAATATACCAATGTACAAAGCATATTATGCAGCAGAAACTTGGACAATGACTAAGAGGAATGAGAGCAGAGTACAGACAGCTGTGATGAGATTCTTGAGAAGTATGGTCCAGAAAAAGAGGAGATACAGAGTGAGAAATGAAGATCTACGGAAAGAACTGGGAGTACAGAAACTAAATGAAAAACTGGAGCAAAACAGATTGAGATGGTTTGGACATGTCAAACAGATGAATGAAATAAGGCTGCCAAGACGAGCACTGGAACGACGGATGACAGGGAAGAGAGGACGAGGAAGACCAAGAATGCGTTGGATGGACTCGGTGGAGAATAGTATTAGAAAACGGAACCTGGATTGGAACACTGTGTCAGAAGAGGAATGGTGGAACGACAGAACAAAGTGGAGAGGAACCATATTTGCCCCCACCCAGTGTCAGCTGGAAAAGGGGAAATGAAGATGATGATGATGATTGTGATGATGATCTCAAGACCCGATGTCAAGCTCCAGGACACTGCCCGTAGAGGCGGTAAAGGGAGGATCCCTCACTGAGTCCGTGGGAAAAGCCTACCTGGAGGGTAAACTAACTACGAAAAAAAATTAAGAAAAATAAAAATCAGTTAATAATATTAATGTAATTTTTTTCAGGAAAGTGTGTTATCGATATATGCTGTAGTTATCCAGCCAATTCTAATTGGGCAAAGCTTGTTGACTGACTGAAAAGAATAAATGGAGAGTTTGTACAGGCAACACTGAAGAAATGACTGTGTTGACAGGGAGCCGCAGTGAAGCGTCGGGTAGTGAGAATAACTCGCCTTCCAAGACGAAGAGAACCTGTGGTGAGCAAAGTGATGAGGACCAGGCGAATGAGGAAAACCATCAGCTGCAGAGGTCATTGAATATCTATCAGCTTCGCAGGTAAGTGCATTTAAAGACCAGAAACAATTACCGTACTTTTGGAAAAATAAAACCAAGAACAATTGATCCAGGATGATTTATAAGACTTAAGGTGGGTTCACACGGAGTCGTGACGCTGGCGAGAGCACTACTGACCTCGTGTGAACCAGTGGTAGTGGGAGCGGTGGTCGTGACCCGCCCTCGAAAAGGTGGGGCGTGAAATCTCCGACTGGTTGGAGTAAGCACGACCTCTTCAGTCGTATTCTTGCCGAAGGGATGACAACATGTCTGGATATAAGATGAGTAGTGTCCAGGTGATGAAGTTTGTCGAGTTGTACCGCGAAAAGGAATGTTTGTGGAAAATAAATTTTGAAGCATACAAGAATGGAGATGCTAGGGACGCATCATTGCAAGAAATATACAGTGAAAAAATGAACATTGATGGTTTCAGGATTCGTGAAGTGGCATAGAAAATAAAAATATTACAACTTCCTATTATCAGGAAATACAAAAATGAATGAAACAGAATCAAATCTGGTTTCGACAGTGCAAAGCGGCACAACGTCAAAATGGTCAGAAGAAACAAACAATTCTAATATTGTTGACCCTCCAGCACGAAGCTCGTCAAATGAAAAAGGAGACAGAGGAGAGTTTTAAAGGCCGTCGTTCACATAATATAATAACCACTGGCACTACAGCCCATGAAGGGCCTAGGCCTAGTAAGCGGCCGCTGCCCAGCCATTTGGGCTACCCCAACACCACAGGGCCGGCCCACGTTCACATAAGGCCACTGTATAAAAAATGACGCCTTAAAAATATACTGTATGCCAGCTTCACACATTTCGGAAGCAATTGAAAAGCTGGAGTCCATACAATCAAAACTTGCAACGGAGACAGATTTTGATGTTTGAACGAGTGAGAAACTTACGACCATGTGAATGTAACAAGGTTGTGGGTTCTTGAGTTGAATAAGCAATATGTAATTTTCAAAAGAAAAATATGTATTGTCCGTTGAGCCATTATATATTTAAACACAAATTGTGCTAAATGTTCCGGCATAACTCAACAAAATGACAGTGTTTCGCCCCGGTGTGCAATTGGGCTCTTCAGTTGGTTAAAGCATACCTCACCAAGACACTGTCTAGTACACACTGCTTTGGAGTGGAGTTTCGACTCCCATAGTGCACTGGCTTTGCTCGTGACGTGGATACACATGTATCAAATACGTCTTGCAATGGCCTTCCCAGTGTGTACTAGACAGTGTCTTGGTGAGGTGTGCTTTAACCAACTGAAGAACCCAATTGCACACCGGGGCGAAACACTGTCATTTTGTTGAGTTATGCCGGAACATTTAGCACAATTTGTGTTTAAATATTGAATAAGCAAGTCGTGACGCATGCTCAAAACTAGTAGTGCTCTCGCCCGCATCACGACTCCGTGTGAACCCGCCGTTAGGTACAACAAGTGCAACAAATAAAAGATAGAGAAGAGGAACAGAGACATGAGACTTAAACTAAAAACATTTGAGTGAAAGCAATACACCATAACAAACAAAGGGCAAGGAAAACGTTTTTGGAGCAGAAAGCAAACTTTCACCTACCATCAACAAAATATATTTAAAAACTCAGTACCAATTATGAACCAACAAGTATTGTCTTTTCTCAGCTTTAAAGAATATTACATTTAAAAACTACTAAAAAGGACATTCCATTTAGCACTACCATGTGGTATATTATATAGTACAGAGCTTCTTTGTACCTGTTACTACATATAGCTTAGAAACCTGTACCCAATCCAAGAGAAATACCAGTAAACTACAGGTGGTGGAGATGAAGTTTTTAAGAACTAGGATTCAGAAAACAAGGAGGGACAAAATAAAATATGATAAGATATGCCATCTTGTTCAAGTAGAACAATCTCTTAATGAGATCTGTGTTGAAGCCAGGCTGAAATGGTTCGGTCATCTCAAGAGAATGGACACACAAAGAACAGCTTGAGTGTGGTTTGAGAAAGAACTGAAAGGCAAGAGACCAAGAGGTCGTCTACCGAGGAAGAGAATTATCGACCAGGTTAGAAATGATCTTGCAGGGAGAGGTCTGGATGTGCAGCGGATCATGGAGGAGGAAACATTCTTGGAAATAAATAAATGGAGAGCGCTCATTCACCGCACCCGGGAAACTGGAGCCGGTTCATGATGATGATGAGTACAGACGTGACCAAAATTATTAGAATTAAAAAACTAAGTTTCCTACATTCATTAACTATTTTGAACCCTAAGCTTTGTCTTCATAAATTCGATTTTAGTCACTAATGAGGATGAAGTTTCTAAAATTTGAGCTATTTAATATTTTGTGCAATTATTTCAATTACCGGGACTATCAATCATGGCAAAACTGCGTGAAGGAAGGCTTTGCAGGTCTGGACATGTGGCGTGGAGTAAAGAAGACTCGGTGGCGAAAACAGCCCCATAGTTGACCAAAAAATACGGTGGATGGACTGCATCAGGGAGGACATGGAGTATGTTAACGCCACCCCCAAAGATGCCAAGGATCGTCGAAATGGCGATGGATGTGCCATAGTGTGGGAATAATGCTAGGAAGAAGATAAACTGAAGCCATTAAGGCATTGTAGATGGGACCAATGTAAATGAAAATGGTAATTCATGGTTGGTTGGTTCCTCAGTTTAGGAGCTGCGACAACGCAGTCATGTAGCCCCGTGTACTTTGGGTGCGTGTAGAATCTGTCTGATAACCGGTGTTAATCTGTGATGGCTGTATTAGCTTCGGTGGCGTAGTTGGTAGCATGCTGAACTGCTGTGCCCAAGATCGCGGGTTATAACCCGGCCTATGGGGCGTGGTGGCGCAGTGGTCAAGCCGTTGGCCTCTCACCACGGCGGACCGGTTTCGATTCCCGGTCAATTCATTTGAGATTTTCAAAGTGAAATCCCATGTCCTGTGGTTCGGATTCCACGTAAAAAGGAGGTCCCGCGGCTAATGATCTCGAGATTAACGGTCACGTAAAACTACAATCATCCTTTCAAACCCGGCCGAAGTCGTCGGATTTTTTAAGAGCGTTAAAATCCCGCAATATGCCTTCCTTCGGAGGGGAAGTAAAGCCGGCGGTCCCATGTCATAGATTTATGGCTTGAAAAAGATCCTCCCACTTACTAAACTTGTGTGAAGCTAAATTGTAGGTTAGATTTCGTTGTAACGCTCTATCAAAGTATCAACGTTCACCACTAGGTGTCAGTGATATCTGGTAGCTAAAGTTGGAACTACTTAAAATTGAACGGGACTTGTAGCTAACCCTAAGGGTGTCCGTTGGAAGCAGCTACAGCCTCTGGCGAGCCGAACATGTCCTCGGAGACTCCCGGCACTTAAAGCCATACGCTAAATAAATAATAAATTCAAGTAATGACTGCAGATGATAATTTCAATTAGTTCCTACTTTTGCTACCAAATGCTACCGTCCACGATACCTAGCTGTGAACTTTGCTACTAGATGTCATCACAACCAGCGCCTGGAGACGAACGTTGGAACTTACGAGCATTAATCAAACCTAACCTACAAATTTTGCTTCACACAAGTTTAGTTAGTGCTATAAATGTATGACATGGGCCCACCAGCTTTACTTACCCTCCAAAGGATGGCATACTGAGGGATTTTTAACGCTCTTAAAAATCCGACGACTTCGGCTGGGATTGACCCCGCAATCTTGGTCATAGAAGCTCCGACTATGCCACCAAAACCGCTGTATAATGTGTATCACTTGTAAGAAGTTCTCACATGATTCTAGCTAACCATAGCTTCTTTAACCTTTTCGCTGCTGAATTGTTACAGTGTTAGCGCACCGTCTGTGCTGGATTCTTTTAGGCAACCACTTTCACACAGAAATTCACCAATTTGAACATAAAATACAAGTGGTAACTGAAAATAATTTAAAGTAATTTACTCACCAGTGTGTTCATAAAGTATTGGCCACGGTTGATGTTTGGGATCCAGGGTTCGATCCACATGAGTTGGTGAAATTTTGTCCAGTAGAAAAAAAAATTGTAATTTACACCGTAGACTATGCTCACTAAATGCACGCACTATATACATCCCATACACACTTCCCAACAGAAACATTAAATTAAACACACGATATCACTAAATAAACACTCGAATCCAATATTACCTCAAACAGAAATATCTAAAATAATTCTAACACATACATTATCCTATACCTAAACTTTCGCGAAAAAAAAAGCCTGCCTTCAACTAAATAGGCTATACAATTTATCTATACTAATAATTGAACACTAAATATGTGCAAAGATAAAGTTTACGCTTCTAAACATTCTAATTATTATTGATTTAAGCCCACTACGGAGCGCTTATGACTAGTTCTTCGATGCTCTTTTCCGTTCCCAATATCTCTTGAGCCCTGCTGATAATTTCTCCTTTCTCTCCTGCGAAAGGGGCTTCCGACATTTAGAGACTCTAGGTGGTGGGATCCAAGATTCTACCATAGCACAAAATTTAGAACGATCTTCTACATCAAGGTCAGCAATTCCAGCCGAATCCAAGTCCTTTAGTACTTCATTAAGCCACAGGCTTCCAGTCTTGTAGCTTTTAACCAAGGAGAAGATCTTCTTGGTAAGCCTGTTGCTGTTCATTCGTTGTAGGTGCCCATAGAACTTTAGCCTCCTACGTCGCATACTGGTATTGGCTGATTCTAACTGTCGATACAGGTCAGAATTGGATTTCAAACGGTAGGTTCCATCTGGGAGCAATCTCGGGCCATGGATTTTCCTGAGGATACGTCTTTCGGCTTTCTCCAGGTCATCCATGGTGCCTTTTCTGTTCATCAAGAGGGTCTCTGTGGCATACAGAAACTGTGGTCTGACAGCAGTTCTGTAGTGACAGATCTTAGCATTCCTCGAAATGCATTTCTTGTTGTACAAATTGTGGGATAGTTGGTATGCTGAGTTGAGTTTGGTACGCCTTGCTAAGATGGAGGTGCCATCTCTACCATTGGGGTGGACCCATTCACCAAGATAACGAAAGCGATTGACTCTTCCAATCGTTCCATGTATGGTCGTCAAAGGGGTGTTTCCGTAGTGCCGATTTTCAAAGTACTTGGTCTTATCGTAAGATATCTGTAATCCAGATTTCACCGCTATCTCGTGCAGGGCTTGGACAGCTATGCCAGCATCCTTAGAGTTGTTGGCCAAGATTGCAATGTCATCTGCGAAGGCAAGGCACCTGATCTCGATTCTTCGGGTTCCAGCTCCAATGGCAACTGGTTTGATTCCTAAATTCCTCAATGTGCATTCCCAGGTCTTGATGACTTTATCAAGCACCAGATTAAACAGAATGGGCGAGAGACCATCACCCTGTCGTACTCCGGTTTTGATCTTGAAACTCCGAGATAGTTCTCCTCTGAACTTCACCTTAAAGGTTGTATCCGTGAGAGTCTGTTTGATGAGGGTGCGTGTGTTATAATCCACACCTCGTTCTTGGAGTATTGAGAACAGTGTCTGGCGGTCGATGGAATCATAAGCTTTTGAGAAGTCGACGAAAACCACAGTAATGTTCGTACTCCTTACTTGTTTTAGCTGGAGAATGGTTTTCAGATTGAAGATCTGCTCGGTACAGGACCTTCCACGCCGAAATCCTCCTTGATATTCACCAATTGTTTGGTCACATTGACTTTCTACATTATCCAGTAAAATCCTGGAGAGCACTTTGTATGCTGTTGACAGCAGAGATATCCCCCGGTAGTTGTTTACATTACTGTGATCGCCTTTCTTATGTAAAGGGTGTATGACAGCTGATTTCCAGTCATCAGGGATCCTGCCAGTCTCCCAACATTCGATTAAGATCTGGTGTAGGGCCTCTGCGATCGTATTTCCACCTGCTTTCAGGGCTTCTGCAATGATTCCATCTTCCCCGGGTGCCTTGTAGTTCTTAAGATGGTTGATGGCATTAGCAACTTGCTGCAAAGTTGGTGGGTTAGATGCCAGGTGTATCTCTGGAGGATCTTCAACAGGCAATCTGTCCGTGGGCTCTTCGCAATTAAGCAATTGTTCAAAGTAGTTTGCCAAAAGTTCCACGTTCTCGCGGTTGCTGGTGACCAGCTCCCCGGCTGTATCCTTGAAGTGAAGGCATTGTGGTCTATACCCAGAGAGTTCCTCTTTGAAGACCTGATAAAAGTTTCTGGTGTTATACATTTTAAATTCTTCATCCAACTTTTCCAGTCTTGACCTATCGTAAGATCTCTTCACACGCCTTATGGTCTTGCTCGACAGTTTCCGCACCACTGTGAAATTCTCCCAATCTTCTTGTCGTTTTGTCGAGTTCCACTTCATCCAAGCAGCAGCACGCTTATCAACTGCAAGGTCACATTCAGAATTCCACCATCTATGGCGTCGCTTCCTTCGAGGTTGTCCGAGATTGTTGGTCGATTCGCATATAGTGGACCTCAGGTGGTTCCAGTCTTTCATTTCATTTTGCATGATGTCAGATTTAAAGCGTTCTCTATTCTCCATAAGGAATTGAGGATCAATTCGTGGTGGAATTATGGTAGGAGGTATCTTTCGTTTAGGTAATAATCTGGTCTTAATTTGTGTGAAGAAATGGTCAGAGTCAACATTCCAACCTTTTCGAACTCTCACATTCATGATCTCTTTCCTACTCTTTACACTGATTGCAACGTGATCGATTTGAAATGATCCCATAGCAGTGTTCGGTGACTGCCAGGTGGTCTGGTATCTTGCCTTTCTAGGAAAAACTGTGGACATGATCTTTAATTGGTACAACCTACACAGTTCAATTAAGCGTTTGCCGTTGGTATTGGTTCGTCTATGTGCTGTATATGGCCCCAGTATGTCTTGGTACTGTCGTTCTTTGCCCAGTTGAGCATTGAAGTCACCTACCAGGAACTTGACGTGGTGATCGGGGATCTTACTGATCTCGTCTTCTAGCAACTGCCAGAAACTTTGGACCTTTTCAGGGTTCTTCTTGTTGTCATCATTAACTGGAGCGTGTGCATTTACAATAGAGTATCCCTTGTTGCCGCATCTGAGAGATAATACGGAGATACGTTCGCTAGCTGATGTGAATCCGATGACAGAATCCATCACATCACGTCTTATTAAAAAGGCTGTTCCAAAAACGCTAGAGCCTTGTTTATTCTTAGACGCCGGCTTCCCCTTAATTACTCTATAACCTTCTGACTCAAAAGCCACATCATCAGTAAATCTGGTTTCTTGGACTGCTGTTATTGAAATTTTGCGTTTATTCAGGATATCGGTCAATTGCTTGAGTTTTCCGGTCTTACAAAGAGTTTGAATATTGATAGTTCCAATGTGTGTGATAGTTTTGGGTCTCAATCGGTTGACAGTATTGGGGAACTCCGACTTTCCCCGCACGATGAGGTCAGGCTCCCCAGAGTCCGAAGGCCTGAATGCGCCACCATTGGTGACGGGAGATTGGATACTCCCTGGGGTAGTGACATATGCGTCGTTGTTTATCATCGTATGTGAACTAGTAAAGAGATATACTAGGGGTGAAGACTGAACGCCTTCAAGGTTGGCCACTCCGAATCTTATTCAGGAGCGTTAATTACAATGGGGTCGCCACTCCCAAACATTCTAATAATTGGTATCAAGAAATTTCCTGAGCCTGGAATGTTGACTGGGTGGCTTAGCGTCAACAGTCTGTTTATGAAACTTGTTTGTATCGTCCGCTACCTTTGTCAACACCTCTTCATTGACAAATAACTCGAAATAATCTATTTCGTGGGATTCAGGGGTCAAATTAGTATTTGACGTACCTGGGTTTGGCACTTGGAATGCATGCACGTTTGGCGCGAACTCGTCCTTGGACCACGTGGGTAGGCCTAGGTCAGGTTCATTTCTTTCCCTCTCTATCGGAATATCTTCAACATTATCACTATCACTGTCACTTCCAAACAGTTCCCTAATATCCCCATCGTCACTTCCGACACTATCTAAATCCACATCAGACTCAATCTCCTCTAAAAGCGTAAGAATTTGCTCCGGACGCATAATGCGCGCGCTAGATGCAGCCATTACTCATACACGATGTTTATAACTCTGTGACGAAAGAAAAACATTTTTCCCGCAACGTTACAAGTGTGTATTTAAGGAACTAAGTGGTTGAAAATGTAGCTAACAGATGGCGTAAGAATACACGACATTTACAAAGCATATCGAGTATACTCGATCGCAGCACTGATGGCACAAAGTTCTGATCGAGTATACTCGATCGCAGCACTGACGGACCGCTTGAGGCAGATCGAGTATACTCGACCGCAGCAGTGAAGCGGTTAAGGGGGCACATACAGCTTAAGGAGCCACAACAATAACGATTGTAATATTATAACTGTGCCTGCCACAAATCTTGTACAACAATGATATACATTTCCAAGGAAACACACACACCTTGCTATTAGAAGCATATTTTCACATTATTAATTAATTGATTAATTAAGCATCATTATTTAGATTTTTATTCTGAGCAAACTAAAAAAAATATGTTAAAGTTTCATCGAAAGACTAATTAAAGTCACAACGGTTTTCAGTGAGATTCATTTTGTAGCAGAAGGTTTAACACCCACATTAAAAAAAGAAAACTCCAAAAATCCCTATAAACACGGGAGATATCAGGGAAACGGTGAAGGTCAGCACAAAACAAGAACCAATTTTGAAAAAATTGATAAAAATAATTATCATTTGAATTTTGAAAATTTTTAACTTTGCTTCTAATAGCAAGGAGTGTGTTTCTCCTTGGAAATGTATATCATTGTTGTACAAGATTTGTGGCAGGCACAGTTATAATATTAAAATCGTTATTGTTGTGGCTCCTTGAGCTGTATGTGCCCCCTTAAAACAATCATTGGATAGGGTGTGTACAGAAAGAGAAATCAGTGGGAAAACAAGAGCATGGACAGTCTCTACAGTAGATCCTTCACAGTCTCTTCTTTTAGCTTTTTTCTGGTTTTCACTCCTTCCTACAAGACAGAGGACCTCATTGAAGAATGCCTCCTGTTCCACACATTATTGTAAGTGACAGAAGGACTGAATGTTGCCCACCCTCCTAATAAAATCAAGAGGTCAACACAAGTTTGCTGAAATTTTGAGGAGCTATTCATTGGATTGAAGGTGTCAAATGCGGATCAAGCTGCAAAGGAGGCGGTATGACTACCACCTCGACCAATGGAGGTACCCGCTAGAGATATTCGCTCTCAGTTACTCCGACAAGTAGGCCTACTGGCATTTTGGGAGCTGACCCACTGCCCAGTAAACTGAGAGTGATCAAGGGAACTACTCGTGTGTGGAGGAGCTCTTTCCGGTTGTGTAGGCTAAGGATAGGTCATACAAGATCCACCCACTCGTACCTAATGAGAAGGGAAGACCCCCCCCACTTTGTACCTGTGGAGCCATTTTCACTGTGGCCCACATTTTAACCGAGTGTGTGGATCTTGCTGACTTACGAAACCTTGGTTTGCAGAAGACACTCAAACTTATATTAGCTGATCTCGTCTTCCGCTTTATAAGTGAGAGTGGGAACATTGACTCGACGACATGTTTGTTTTTGAATGATGAATTTTTGTTTTTCCGTAATTTTTGTTTCTTTTTCTTCTTCTTCTGCTTTCACGGCCTCATTGGACCACTTCAGTCAATCATTTCTTGGTCCTCTTCTTCAGTAAGTTTCCTTTCCAAGTCGCCCAGTAGCTCTTCATTCGCTCTGATCTTCTCAGGCGTTCCTCATCTGTAAATACCCTTTTTACTGTATTACG
This sequence comes from Meconema thalassinum, assembly GCA_946902985.2. Taxonomy (NCBI): domain Eukaryota; kingdom Metazoa; phylum Arthropoda; class Insecta; order Orthoptera; family Tettigoniidae; genus Meconema; species Meconema thalassinum. Next base: position 38,818,214 of record OX336388.2, read on the forward strand.
TTTGTCTATTTTAGCCTGAAATCTTATTTTTATATCTCTCAGTTTTTTTAATTTTATTGTTTTGTTTTGCAAGTCATCCAAGGTTATTTCTAATTCTTTCATATCTTCTCTAATTCCCTTAATCCATCCTACTTGTTGTTTCATATTCCAAAGTTTCACTACAATTTTTCTAGATAACCTGGTTTCTGGTGTCCTCATGATGTGACCAAAGAAAGAAAGCCGTTTTTTTCCGAATAGTATCAGGGATGGGCTCCACTTCATTCGGTACTATCCGCCACTGTCCATCTCTCTGATATTTTTTATTTATGCATGTTCTAGCTATTCTTCTTTCTACTTTTAAAATTTTCTCGATTCTGTTTTTCTGAGTAACTTTAAAAAGAGTTTCACTTCCATATGTCACCTCTGGTTGAACCACCGTCTTGTAATGTTTGAATTTTGTTGCGATTGAGAGACATTTTCTTTTATATGTAGAATTTTTGTTTATTTATATAATTATTAGTTTTATTTAATTTTTTGTTTTATTATTTTTCGGTCTTTTCAAATTTAGGCTTCCACCTCTAAATTTTAAATTCCATTCCAAATTTGTATACTTTAATCTGTGTTAAGAGGGGCAGATGACCTTGTAGTTCTGCCCCTTAAAACAACAATAACTACCTAACTAACCCATCTTTGAAATGGCGTTGTGTCCGGTTGTGTTCTTTTTATTTGTTTGTCATTGTTTTAGCTTTTCTCCTCCACCTGCTTGTAATTGTGTTTTTCCTTTTGCCTATCAGATCATGGTATTTATGTCCACCTTGTTGTATAGCCAGGTTTATTGGAGTTGTGTCCCTTTCAGCCAGTTTGTGAGGAAGGTGTCCGAGGGCTTCCAGCTCCTGTCACTGCCGGTAGCTGCACAATGTGACAGCAGTGATACAGGTACAGTATTCCTATCTCATGTGTTTCCACAAACCATTAAATATGATAACGTTGTGACATAGTGGTGTAGTGGTTAGTGTTGTTGACCAACCCAGGGTGACCATGTTCAATTCCAAACTCTGCAAAGAACTTTAACACTGGTTTCAGGTACTGAAATTATATAGTTAAAATGCAATTCACTATAATGATGTCAATTTATTCGACTTATATCAGGTCAGTCGACTACACCAGTTTATTTTCCATGTCCATTATCAATATTAAAGATAATTTTTGGGTATTCTTGCCATGGTTATTCCTACTAAACTACGGTATTGCCCTATATTACGCAGGGCATTGACAAAATGATTGAACTCACATCCAAGCTTGTTGTTGCTTTAAGGGGCCTAACATCCTCCTGGGTATCCTCTTCTCCTCCATTCGTTTTACATGTCCATACCATCTAAGTCAAGATTTCTCTATACCATCCTGTAATGGTTCCTCCTTCATTAATTCTCTGGTCCTCTCATTTCTTATTCTGTCCATCTTTGTAGCTCCAATACTGCTTCTCACTGGCCTGTATTTTGCTCTTGTCCCTTCCTTTCATAACCCAGATCTCCGAGGCATACGTCAGGATAGGGACATAGTACGTCCAATATATGACCTTTTTGCTGTTCTGAGGGACATCCTTGCTCCATATCATGCTTCTCACACTCCTCCGGAATGCTTCTGCCTGTCTCCCCCGCTCATTTATTTCTCTATCGTTTCTTCCATTATGTTGTATCGGGCTTCCCAGATTCTTGAAACTCTCCACTTTCTTCAGCTGTTCCCCACCAATTGTTATTCCCATTGTGGTTCTTTCCTTCTTCCTTGTTGTGATCACCATCTCACTCTTATTTATGCTAAATGTCATCCCATATCCTTGTATTATTCCTTCTCACACGTCCAACTGTTCCTGTATCTCACTAGTAAGAAAAAATCAACATAAAGTTGTCATAATCAAAAATGTCCACAGTCATGTAACTAGAGGGCAGAATAACTATTTTCAAAAAAGTGTATATAATCACTTTGCAGAAAAAGATCCTTTTGAAAGAGAAGCTATAAACTGCAATTAATTACCAACCTCATCATCATCAGCTTCTAAAGCAGCCATTTCTTACGGTCTTCAGCAGTTCTCTTCATATGGGCACACGAGTCACATTCCATTTCCTTGACAATGTTCTTGAGATACGATTGTCTTGGTCGTCCCCAAACTTTTTCTTCAAAGATTACCTGGAGGAGAGTGTTATGTCCAAGTATGTGTCCCATGGATTTTGCATTCCTTTTCTTGATGGTGTTCAACAGGCATCGATTCTCCTGAATTTGGTTCAGAACAAGCTCATTTGTCTTTCTTTCCATCCAGCTTGTTCGGGTCATTCGTCTCCAAAACCACATTTCAGCTGCCTCAAGTTTTGTTTCTTCTCTTTCCCCAGTGTCCATGTTTCACAACCATAGGTCAACACACTCCAAACAAAGGTCTTGAGAAATGACTTCCTTATCTTCAAGTTGAGGAGGCCTTTGAGCAGCAAATTCTTCTTATTTTGAAAGTCTTTCTTTGCCAACACTATCTTTTTCTTAATTTCTGAGATGCATCTGTTGTCTTAATTAATCACACTTCCCAAATAACAAAATTCCGTTACTTGTTCAATGGCACTATCATTTAACTTTATATTAGCTAAAATTGGTTGTTTCTTTTTATCAACCACCATTGATTTTGTCTTCCGAGAATTAACTCTTAGCCCGAATTTTCCTAAGGATTTCTGAAAAACTTTTAACATGCTATTCATTTCACATGCACAGTTTGCTAAAAGTGCAATATCATCTGCAAAGCGAATGCTATGAACCTGTACTCCATTAAATTTTAATCCTTTTGTTTTCTCTTTTAATGCATTTACTGCAGCTTCTATATAGATATTAAAAAGATATGGTGATAGAGGACAACCCTGGCTTACACCTCTTCTTATTTTTGCTTCTCTTTTATTGTCATTAACTGTTATTTCGGTAGTTTGATTTTATATAAGTTCAGAATAAGGTGCCTGTCTTTCCAGTAAATCCCGACTTTGGTCAACCGACTGTACTTACAATCTTTGACTGGAGCTAGGTTCAGAAGTGTTACATTCCTTAAGAGAATTTTCATGAAGCATCTAAATGTTTAATGTTTGTAAATATGTGAATATGCTATGTCACATAAAGACGTACTATTTCTGTATGCTTTGCAGGTATTGAAAATGGACTTTCAGTAGCGTGTGATGAAAGGCCAGATGTTTTCAAAAACCTTTAAATTGTCTGCTGGATTGAAAAGCCTGACCATTGGTAATCCTGTACACATGGCAAGAATACCCATAAATAAATTAGTTCAATTAGAGACTGTTTTCCTTTTCACTGTCGAGTCTAGCCTCTTGTCCAACACCTTGAAATCGATAAACACATCTCCTTGTCTTTCTTCCTGTATTCATGTAATCTCTGCTCAGATTTGCAGGCAAAGGAACCCGATGAGCTGCTGGCTGCTGAATGTGGGGGCAGTGAGAACAATGTGAGTATCTCTCCTCTCTTTCATTTGCCTAGGAGGACATTGTTTTGTTAAAAGCTGACAACTTCACCTGGTGAGTGTTTTGTTGGAACAGGGAGTGCGTATAGCAACTTGCGCAATAGAATCCTGACCTCCCAATTCCATTAAAACACTCACCTTAGTTAGTTAGTTCAATTATCTTTGATCTTACAAATGACTTTATGGAATAGCTTCCCTTGAGTTGGTTGGTTCCTCAGTTTAGGGGCTACGACAACGCGGTCATGTAGCCCCGTGAACTTTGGTTGTGTGTAGAATCTGTCGGATAACCGGTGTTCATTGTGATGGCTGTATTAGTGTGTGTTATCTGTTTTCAATGCTTGTCACGATGGGTGAGTGGTTATCGTGTCGGACTACCAACCCCAAGCTTGCAGGTTCACTCCTGGCCATGGTAAGTGATTTTTGAAAGGTGGCAAAAATCACGATATGCATGTCATACGATGTTGGCATGTTAAAGAACCCATTTGAATTCAGTAGGTCGTGTTCATAATGGCAAAATTAATCTCGGGATTTTCCGCTGACACAAAGATCCTCATTTCTCTACTAGAGAGCACTATAGTGTTCAAGGAGCTTAGATATTTAACTTCCTTGACTTTCATAGTGCTCCAAGGAACAACAAAATTCGACATGGAAGCTGCCCTCTGGGTATCAAATAACAAAGCTTGCACCCGGCACACGAGGCCATACGATATTATTATTATTATTATCTGTTTTTAATTCAAGTAAGGACTGCAGACATTCGATTTTCAAGTAGTTCCAACTTTTGATACCAAACGCCACTGTCAACGACCAACTAGTTCTGCACTTGGTTACTAGATGCCACCGCAGTTGGCTCCTGGTGACGAACGTTGCAACCTAAGAGTGTTAGTCAAATCTAACCTATAATTTAGCTTCACACAAGTGTAATTAGTGAAAGGTTCTTTCTCATGCCATAAATCTATGACATGGGACCGCCGGCTTTACTTCCCCTCCTAAGGAAGGCAAACTGAGGGATTTTTAACGCTCTTAAAAAATCTGACGGCTTCAGCCGGGTTTATACCAACGACCTTGGGCATAGAAGCTCGGCATGCTACCAACTACGCCACCGAAGCCGCTTACCTTGGAGTGGTCATGCTGTTGTTTATGAAGTAGAATTTGTTTCTCCCAGTCGTATATGTTTTTAGAGTAGTTTCTGTCAGGTGGCCAATTCCATGAAATCTAGGAAGCCACCTTCAGTGCTCACTCGGAAATGTGTCCTAGTGGCTGGACAGCAAGGCTTACTCTACCTTGCTGTATTTGTGAACAAACCCTACTTCTCTCTATAAAGTAAGCTGTCTGAAGATTTTGAATTTCTGGCTGAAACTTTTTATTTTTTCCGGATTTTTTGAGGGACAGTTCGATAAATATCTAAGATATTGCGTAAAGAGATATGGAATGGCAGAATTACAGACAACTTGGTTTTAGGGAGAATCATTTTTGTGGAGCACAGTTAGTTGGTTTTCAACAAGATGTATCAAAGGTTTACAGTCTCAGAGAACAGGTTTTGTTGGTGACATGTCGAAGGCATTTGATTGTGTAAATTGTGATTGCCTTCTCAACCAAGAAGATGACGAACCACGAAGCCCTTGGAAACCTCGAACATAACAAGAGGACATGATAACGGCAGAAATGAGCAGAACTGGAAATCTTAGATGGTCTTCGTCAAATCTTCAAAACTTAATGCGAGATATATGCAAGGATTTGTTTTTTCTGCAATTTGAAATTAAAAAATGGGGTGCGAGATATAAGCGATGGCGAATTATATGCGAAGGGATAACCCCAATCTGCCCAGGGAGAAAATCAGGAGGGATTAAAGTCAACTGCTTGGCTTTCGCTGATGACTTTGCAACAATCCAGATTTGTGTTGAGCAACTGGAGAGCTTTCTTTATTATATTAAACTAGCAGGCGGGCCCTAGGAATCAACCTGGGGAGGTCTATAAATATGTAGACTTGGACAAAGGGAGTGTGATGTGATGATACTAACCAACAAAATCAGTAATACAAGGATTCAGCAGAAGAGAATCCTCATAACCTCTCCACTCCAACTCCAAACACTGACCTGCACGTGGTGTCCCCTGCTAAGCTGAGCAACCCAGTGGAAGGTTGGGTAATCAATCCCAGCGGGAAACTGGGTCAGTGAACAGACTAGTGTTGGGGGGGGGACTGAGAATTATTTTCTCAGTTCTTTCACCTTTCTGAATAACATTCAGGATTGTAATTCGAGGATTTATCCTCCCCTCAAGGTGAAACCTTAGATAGTCGACCATGAAAAGTCATTTGAAGAATAATTCCGCCGTCTGTAATGATAGATTACAGAAAAGACAGCATTCGGATACGGTGGGCTGTCATGCGGAAGATAATGACGAATCGGAGCGTCTGAAAACTCATCAAAAAGCAAACAAACAAATACTACGGAAAATCAAACCTAAACAAGTCTCATTCTTTTCTACACATAATGTTAACTCTCTGGTTCAAACTGGAAAATTGAAGATCATCACGGATATCATGAGAAGTCATAAAATTCTAATTATGGCCCATCAGGAAATTAGAAATAGTGATCAAGACCATCTGGAATCACAAGGATACAGACTATATAAAGGAATTCCAGGAAAACGAGTTATGAAAAATTGTCCACAATTTGGTAACGGATTCTTAATAGATCTCAGAATCATTGACTCGATAACAGAATTTAAATCTCAATCCTCCAGACTTACGACCCTAACTTTGAAATCGGCAAATAAAACATATACAATTATTAATGCACATGCTCCTACTAATCAAAAAAACAACACCATTAAGGACAGAGAAGAAGTACAAAAATTCTGGGATCTTTTGGATCAAACTTTAATAAACATCCCTTCATCAAACATCAAAATTCTCCTTGGTGATTTCAATGCGCAACTTGGACAAGAGAGAAGATATAGAGATATAATTGGAAAATGGACAGCACATAAACGAACCAATAAAAATGGTCAAAGATTAGTCGAAATTTGTAGAAACCACAAATTAATCTCTAAATCAACATGTTTTAAAAGACAGCCCCATAAATTGAAAACTTGGAAACATCCTGACTTCAGAAGGGGTGAATGGCAGTTGGATCATGTCTGCATGGATAAATTTCACCATCGCGAAATTCACAATGTCAAGGTTCTAAGGGGAGTTGACTCAGGATCAGACCACTATGTGGTAAAGATAAAAATAAAATTAACTCCAATGGCCAAGAAAAAAACTAATAATAATAATAGGAGGAAATTTGATCCATCTACCTTAATAAAAAATATAGAGTACTGTGAAAGAACAGGAGAAGAATCTCTCAACACTAAAACATTGGACGAATTAATCACTAAATTAAAATCAATAGCAGAGGAGTTAGCACCAATAAATCCAAGGAAAAAACATGAATGGTGGAATGTAGATTGTGATCAAGCAATAGAGAAAAGACACCAAGCATGGATAAAACATCAAGCTCTAAAGTCAGAAGAATCAAATTTAGAACTAACTATACAAAGAAAATTAACCCATAAAATCATCAGACAAACGAAACGTAATCATCTTAAAAATACACTGGAAAAGATAGAAGACGATTTCAAGAAAAAGCAATCTCGAGATTATTACAAAACATTTGGTAAATATCTAAAAAAATTTGAAGCTCCAACATTAATGTTGAAAAATCAAACAGGAAAGTTAGCACATTCTAACCAAGAAAATACAGAGATCCTTGCAGAAGCATTCGAGAAACTGTTAAATTGTGATGATCCACTGGAAACCCTGCAAGTAAACACTGATACACCTATTTTAACTTCACCTGATTTAATAAATCCTCCAAACATTAATGAAGTAGAACTCGCAATTAAAGAACAAAAAAATTACAAAACTTGTGGCGAAGACTTAGTCTTTGCTGAAATCTGGAAAAATGCTGGTAAACCTGCCATTATAAATCTTCATCAACATCTAGTTAAAATGTGGATTACTGAAGAAATTCCTGCACACTGGACCACAGGAATAATCCATCCATTATTTAAGAAAGGAGACAAAACGAACCCAGATAACTACAGAGGAATTACCCTTCTGGACTGCACATATAAAATTTTCTCTCGTATAATTTACAACAGGATCAAAAACATTCTGGAACCACAACTTGGAGAATATCAAGGAGGATTTCGCCCTTACAGAAGTTGTCCAGACCAAATCCTTAGCCTGAAATTAATAATGGAATATTACAAAAACAGAAATAAGCAACTCTTTATCACTTTTATAGATTTCAAGAAAGCCTATGATAGTATTCATAGACTGACACTGCTAAAAATCCTCAGATCATACGGTCTCCATCCTAAATTGATAAAAATCATTCAATTAACATTAACAAACACAAATTCGAAAGTTAAATTTAGGGGAGAAATATCAACAGCTTTCACAGTAAAAACTGGTCTCAGACAAGGTGATGGATTATCCCCTCTGCTTTTCAATGTGGCTCTTGATTATATCATGAAGGTTTGGCAAAAGGAAAACCCTCCTAAGATCAAAATTGGAACAAAACCATCAATAAAAATAAACTGCTTAGGATTTGCAGATGACTTGGCTCTTTTAGCACTAGACAAGGAAGAGGTTTGTACTCAGATCACTAGTCTCCAAGAAATTGCTCAAGGGATAGGATTACAGATATCCTTTGAAAAAACTGAGATCATGCCTATGAAACCCTTAGATATAAATGAAGTCTATATAAATGATCATAAAATTAACCTAGTTCCTCAATTTAAGTATCTTGGAGAAATTATAACACATAACTTAAACGAAAAAGTAACTTGGATAAATAGAACAAATAAAATGAAAAAGGCACAATCTCTAACCTGGTCAACATATAATAAAAAATGCCTATCAATAGCTACTAAGATCCAACATTATAAAACTGTAACTCTCCCTGAAGCCACTTATGCTTGTGAAACACTGTTCCAAATTAAAAATGAACAAAGAACTGATCAGCTCCTCAAAACGGAAAGAAGAATCATTAGAACGTGCATAAATAAAAAGTATCAGGTTGAGGGAGTCTGGAGGATTCTCCCAAATGAAACTGTCTATCGTGAGATTGATCCAATCACCAGCACAATGAAGAAGAAAAGAATTTCATATTTTTTTCACATCTTACGGCTTCCAGAAAACAGAATTGTACGCCAACTGGTGATGAGAAATCTAGGAAAGAAAACTGGAGGTAAATGGATCCAAGAAATCCAACAAGATCTCAAAGCAGTTGGACTCAAGATAACAGATGCCGAGGAGAAAAATAAAATTAACACCATACTTAAAACTCACAAATTTTCTGCAGAAATGACACACAGAAAGCCTATGGAGATTTCAGATGAGATGAGAAAATCCCGATCTGAAAGAATGAAAAAGTACTGGAAAGAGCGCAAGAACCAAGCAGTACTACCTTCAAAGAAGAAGTGATTGTGGAACGACTCAAGTGGTCCAATGTGACCAATCAAGATTAATAATAATAATAATAAACTAGCAGGCGTTGCAACGCCAATCAAAGACTGATAGAAAAGAAGATTATAATAATGTTATTGGTTTTACGTCCCTTTTAACAACTGCAGCTTTTAAAGACGCCGGGGTGACGGAATTTTGTCCCGAAGGGGATCTTTAATGTGTCAGTACATTTACTGACATGGCCTCCTCGCATTTGCCTACCCTCAAATGCCAATTGGCTGCGCCAGGAATCGATCCTGCAATCTTGGTCACAGCCACGCCACGCAGCCAGCCCAAGAAAGATAGAAACTGAAGTGCCTTTGGATAAACAATATTCTTTGTTTTTCTGTCTGGTGGCCTGGTCTTTATGCATTAGGCTGTGCTGAGACATCCATGACAGGACATGTCATCTCGCGATGTATCAGCAAGCCATTCTCACACCTGGCATTGAGGTGTCATAAGTATACAGATTGTGCAATTGGGTTACTGTGGGATTTAAGGCTTCCTGTTAAGTCCCTCACCCTTTTGAATTACATAAATAATTTGTAGCCAGAAACCTTCCCTGTAGTGTACACAACAACTTGCCCAAATTTCATCGCAATCGGATGAATGGTATATGAACGCATTGGGGACATACAAACAGACAAACTATCACATAACATTGATTTATATATATATATATATATATACAGACATGCCAACTACTACGAATTAATCGTAATCATTACGATTTCTCCCTTACGATTACTCTCTTACGAATAGGTAACGTGAAATTACGAATTTCGGTTGAATTCGTGTTATTCTTTTAAAAATGGCGCCATGCGCTGTGATCGGAAGCGATCGGCAACTTTCGAACCCACTCGTTGTTTATTGCTTCACGTGATCATGCGCGTTCTGTCTGCGCGCGTGCTCTTATTTCTTTGTTACCGAGGTCATGGAACAAGTTAGTCTTAGCAAGAACCGAGAAGAAAGTGAATGCCTGCTGTATGAAGCGGTTTTTAGTGCCAGAAATTGCGTGTGGTAGTGTTGTTGGAACTAGTGGTGATGGTGATAACAAAACTACGAAGAAGCAGAAAGTCGTTCAAAGATTTAGGGAGGAATATACAAAACTGTGGCCGTGTTTATTACATTCTTCCAAATCTTCGTCCCACATGTTTTGTACTGTGTGTTCCCGCGATTTTTCGGTTGCACATGGCGGAAGAGAATGACTGCCGGAAACATATCAACAGTAAAATTCACTCGGATTTCGCGAAACTGAGGGGGTCCAACAAGGAATTAACGCGATTTTTAAGTAATTCTGAAGATAGAAATGCTATCACGAATGCGGAAGTTTTATTTACGGCTTTCGTTGTCGAACATAATCTGCCTTTGGCCTGCAGTGACCATGCCGGACATTTATTTAAAAAAATGTTTCCAGATTCAAAAATAGCATCCAAATTCAGTTGTGCGAGAACAAAAACAGGAGCGATAATTAGGAGTGTAGCCAGGTCCATCGATGAGAAAATTACGGACACTTTAATGCATCAACCCTTCTCGCTCGCTACAGATGGCAGCAACGATTTTGACGATACTAAACTCTATCCGATAGTTGTTTCCTTCTTTGATGCAGAAGCAGGGATGATTGCTACGAAGATTTTAACCATCCAAGAATCGCGGGACAATACAGGAGAAGGTATTTTTAAAGTTTTAGATGGGGAACTGAGGAAAAGAAATATACCATGGTATAATTGTGCTGGTTTTGCATGTGATAATGCTAGTACCATGACTGGCATTTCCAAAGGTGTTAGTTCTTTCATTTGCAAAGAAAATCAAAACATCCAAGTGCAAGGCTGTGCTTGTCATCTTGTGCACTTAGCTGCTCAAAAAGGGTGTAATGGTGTTGAAAATGTCAGAACAATTTTTAGTTGACATCTATTATTATTTACAGAAGAGCTCAAAGAGGAAACATATTTTGAAGCTTTGTCAGCAAGTCTTTGGGGAAAAGACCCACAAGATATTGAAATACGTTTCAACTCGATGGCTATCACTGTTGCAGTGTGTCGACAGAGTCTTGGAGCAGTGGAATCCATTGAACATGTTTTTCTGTGATACAGACCATGGCAATGCTGGCCCAAAATTTCAGAAAGTTAAGGAGCAGTTTGAAAATCCTTCAACCAAACTATACCTTTTGTTTCTCAGTTCTGTTCTTCCACTTTTCAATTCATTGAATATATTCCTGCAACAAGAGAAACCACTTATTCATCAGCTTCATTCTAAATTGAATATTTTTTTCACTGATACGTTGGTTAGATTTGTCAAAGCATCTGCAGTTCCCGACTCTGAATTGTTTTCTGTTAACTTTGCTAGCAGAAAGTATCAGAAAATGATTTGGTTGTTGGAGCTAAGACAAGAGCCTATATTAAAGAAGCTTCTTTGAATGAGCATCAAATGAAGATGTTTTTTTCTGATGTCAGATTGTTCTACTCAAAAACATGTGAGTATATTTCCAAGAAGTGGCCCATCAAAGAAACGTTTTTAGAGCATGCTGAAATTGCTGATGTGTTTCAGCAAAGAACAAAAGGTTATTCATCTATTGAATACTTCACTGACCAGTTTCCTAAGGTACTGACAGCAGAGGAGACAGAATCCTTAGAATCAGAATTTAGTCGTTTCCAGTTTGATACGTCAAGTTTTGATAAGAATGAAAGGGCTGACAAAATCTGGTGCGAAATTTCGAAGATTACCGATGTTTCTGGATTAACGAAGTACCCTTCACTAAGCAAACTTATGATGGCAATTCTTCTGGTCCCACATAGTAATTCTCCCACAGAACGTGTTTTTAGCTTGGTGAGGAAAAACAAAACTGAATTTCGCTCGAATATGAGTACAGAATTGCTAAGTTCTCTACTGGTCCAGAAAATGCAGATGATTTCGGATGGAAAACCTTGCCATCAGAGTACATTTACTAGACTCCAACTTCAAGATGCCAAACAAGCCACTCGTCTTCAAAATTTGAAGTGCGTACCCTCAACCTCCACCCAAGTATCTGGTATAGATGTAGATCTTGCAGAGGAGGCTGTTGATGAGGAGGGATTGTAATTGGTAAGTAGCTATAATCTATTTTAAGTTGTAATACAGTAGATTATATTTTGTTTGAATGTCGTACAACCGCCCCCCCCCCCCCCTCTATATTTTGTTTGAATAATCCCCCCCCGCACTCCGAGTCCGATTACTAATTGCTCTTTCTGAAAGTTGGCATCTCTGTATATATATATATATATATAGATGTGACATTAAAATGTTGCTCCAAGTATTTTATCAATCAAATATCTGTAAATACTGTACTTTTGCTATAATCACCATCTCCAACACATGGATTTATTTGTAATAAACAGCTCGCATGTTGCCAAAGTAATGGAAAGAATCCTAGAAAAAAGAGGGTAAAGTTAGAAAGCCAAATAGAGGAGCAGTTTGGATTTAGAGGGGGCAGGTCAGCAGTGGAACCCATTTTCATTCTGAGACAGAACATAGAAAAGAGTTGGGAATATGGGAAGAATATGGTAATGACTTTTATTGATCTAGAAAAGGCCTATGATAGCATCCCTAGAACAAGAGTTTGGGAAAGCTTAACAAATAGGGGGATAGACAAGGAACTGAGAGACATGATAAAAGGAATGTGCATGGAGTGCTACAGTAGTGTGAAGACTTAGAGAGTCGGGACATCGGAATGGTTTAAAATTGACACTGGACTAAAGCAAGGAAGTGTGTTGTCACCCCTATTGTTCTTAATGGTGATGGATGACATCATGAAGGCAGTTATGAAAGACTATAGTGGGGCAGACGATGTTGTGATCTGGGGCGAGGATGAGATAGAAGTACAAGAACAGTTAGACGTAATAAATGAAAAGATTGAGCCATGGGGATTGAAGATACATGTGGAGAAGAGTAAAACAGCGGTGATGAGTAGAGATAAGAAAGAAGGAAAAGGAGTAATCAAAGTCGGAGATAAGGAATTGGAAGTGGTGAAACACTTCAAATACTTGGGAAGTGAACTGACTGAAAATGGAAGACTAGATTTGGAAATTAGCAGAAGAATACAACTCGGGAGTGCTTCCTACCAACAGGTACGGGGACTAGTAAGGAAGAAGGCTACAGAAGTTATGTACAAAGCATATTATGTTCCTATATTGACATATGCAGCAGAAACTTGGACAATGACTAAGAGGGATGAGAGCAGAGTACAGGCAGCTGAGATGAGATTCCTGAGAAATATGGTCCAGAAAACGAGGAGAAACAGAGTGAGAAATGAAGATATACGGAAAGAACTGGGAGTACAGAAACTAAATGACAAACTGGAGCAAAACAGATTGAGATGGTTTGGACATGTCCAACAGATGAATGAAGTAAGGCTACCAAGACGAGCACTGGAACGACGGATGACAGGGAAGAGAGGACGAGCATTGGATGGACTCGGTGAAGAAAAGCATTAGAACACGGAACCTGGGTTGGAACACTGTGTCGGAAGAGGAATGGTGGAAAGACAGAACAAAGTGGAGAGGAACCATATTTGCCCCCATGTTCCAGTAATTGGAATTGTATTGTGTTGACTGAAAAGTTTAAATCTCTCCCTCTAGTGATCAGCCGTTGACAGCAGCTCTCCTTTTCAGTTTGTAGTAGGAATCACATCTCATTTGCGTCATGTACTCTTGTCTTGGTCGTTCTCCATAGTGTTTTCCCTCTACGGAACCCTCAATTATATTCCACAATAATCCATCATGTCGGAAGTATATGTCCTATTGGATGATTCTGCCATCATTTTATTTGTGTTATAAACATCTCCTTCCTTATAAACCGCACTCCTTCCTCCTGCTCTTCTAAATACCTCTTCATTCGTGACCATTTCTCTCCAACTAATTTTCAACAATCTCCTGTAGCACCAAGCTTCAACGTTATTAATAACACAACACTGAAAAATGGCTTCAAAGCTATCTATACTATGTACAGTAGATATTTGACAAGTTGCTCCCATACTCTCTCGGGTTGCCGAGCCCTGCTCTAGGATTTTCAAGCCATTTAACCCTCTTAGTGCTACGCGCCGATCAGATCGGCTCTCGCTGCTCGCGCCAAAAGTGCCAAATCAGTCGGCGCGCTGTTTATCTTACACTAGCAGAAGTACCCATTCTTCGAACGGTCTTCGGTATTAATAACCAGATGTTATCAATTGAGCTACTGTTGCAATGTTTAGGGGCTTGGAACCTGTTTGTTGGCAAAGAAAAATTATTAGTTAAAATGTGCTCTCAAACTAAATTTACATAACGTGTTCTTCCTGGCGTGAAAATAAAATTGAAAACTTCGTAGAAGAATCGCAATACACGTCACATACGAACTGACCCTAACCGTTGTGTCAAGTGCCCAATTACAGGAAGACCCCTTTTATAAAGTATAAAGGCTTGTGGTGCATGAAAATTCAGTGTTTTTAGCCTCCAATGGCCCAAATTCCTAAAATCAGCAAAAAACAGTCTACTATTTCTATTCAGGAATTTTTGAAAATAATGTTGATATTTGGAGATATAATAGACCTTCTGTACGACATATCGCACGTGTAAGTCGTGTGAAAAAAATCTAGGGTACTCCATTTGCAACCTTTCACAGAAATGTAATAAATGGAGTGGCATTACTTATTCCAGAAATAGATGGGAAGTTGGATGCCACCTCTTGAGATACTGTTGTCATGGTTAGTGGCTTGCATTCCTTCTTAAGTTTATTAAATGAAATTAGTTTTCTGGGAATATCTAAGAAACTGTTGGGTTTAGAGCCTTAAAATATAGTTTTCGGGGACCCTTTACGGCTCTTGAGGGACCCCGAGTTTTGTTTCTGACCCCAAGGGTTTGAAAATGAGCTTTATCCCTTCGTTGTACGCCATAATAATGATAATAATTAAAAGAATAATACTAATAATAATAATAATATAACAAAATAGGGATAGGGATATAATAGACCTTCCGGACCATACCCGCACGTGTAAATCGCGGTAAAAAATTCTAGATTACCCCTTGACCCCTTAAGCGCATTATATATATTGATGAATATTTCAGCTTAATTTGGATCCGTTATAACCTTATTGCCGGTTGCAAACCTTCACAGTAATGTAATAAATGGAATTGCATTGCGTCTTACAGAAATAGATGGACCTCTGAGATTCTGTTGCCATTGTTACCGGCTTGCATTCCTTCATTAATTTATTAAGTGAAATTAGTTTTTTGGGAATATCTCAAAAACTGTTGGTTTTAGGGCCTTAAAATGTGGTTTTCGGGGTCCTTTTAGGACCCCCGAGTTTCGTTTCTCACATTGAGGGGCTGAAAATGAGCTTTGTCTCACGCTTATTTCAGCATGTATTTTAAGGGGGTAGACCCCCTGTTATGAGAGGTACGGAGAAGAGTTACATCAATGATTAGTGTCGTGCCTCTGATGGATATCTGTATCAAATTTTACGTTAATCCACCCAGCCGTTCTCGAGTTATAAGGACACAAAAAATTGTCCACAGACAGACAAAAATAAATTTTTACGTGCATCCGTCATAAAACAGTCTGAAACGCGCAAATATCGCAAATTTCCGTGGAAATTCAGAAAAAACAGACAAACTTTCATTTTTATATATATAGAGATTTGTAGATTTCTGTAGGCATATGTCTGTGATTATTACATACTGTTGGAAAGGTGAGGTTCCAAGCTTGCCTGTGCGGTGCCTACTTTTTTCCCCTTCAAAGTCCGTTACGCGGTAGGTTTGAGTTTGTATTCACTTTGCGCTCCCCCAGTCACGCACGTTCCCGCCAAAATTGCGGTGCAGTTGTTTTCTCCTTGTTGAAGTTTTCTGCCTACAGATGTATCTAAGAACTTTCTGCAGCTGGAAACGCAGTGTTTTTTCGAATATGACTCTTAGGTGTCCTTAATTTAGACTCAAAATTGATCTTTTACAAAAAAATAAAATTGAAAAAGTGAACAATTATTAGAATACCCTCAATTAAAAAGGTTTAGATGCAGTATTTACCTTTACGAACATAATGTATGAAAGAATGAGTTATTGGTTATAAAACAAAGCAAAGATAATGATTCTATCATTGGAAATGTAGTATTTATGACTTTTTTCGATGGCTGCATGATCGTTGGAAATGGCTTGGCACTAGAGGGTTAATTGAACAATCATTAGACAGGAAGAGGAAGCTCTTCGATCTGATTGTGTTGTAATGTTGCAGGTAGAGGATACTGCTGAGGACGGCTACTCCAGTGAAGATGATGCGGGCATGCTCTCCAGAGTGTTGCACAAACTGAACACAGAGGTAAGACTAGTCATGTCAGTACAGTACTCGAGCTAGGGAGGGTGTCGAGTTTCACAGACTAGATAGATAGATAGATTTTATTAATTCCATTTGATCAAATACATGTATACAATACATTTTTGATATAGGACACGTCAGAATTTACATCTATAAAAAATAAAGTACTAATAGGTATATACAGTAATACTAATACTATAACTATTTATAACTTATTATAATAACAGATCTTAAGAGATACAATCTTATTGGACAACTATTTACACCTTACTCTATTATCATAATGTATGTATGTCTGTCTACCCCTTATTATTCCCGTTTTTCAACGGGGTCGGGGATGAGATGCGATGGAAGTCTTTGTGGCGATGGTTTTTACGGCCGGATGCCCTTCCTGACGCCAACCTCATGAGAGGAGTTAATGAGAGATGAAATGAATGATGGTGAATGAAACTGGGCAAGGATATGGAAGGAAGCGGCCGTGGCCTGTCAGAAGGTACCGTCCCAGCATTTGCCTGGTGTTGAAAATGGGAAACCACGGAAAACCATTTCAAGGATGGCCGACGGTGGGGCTCGAACCCACGCGTCTACCGAGTCAGCAGAGAGCTTGGCCCCATGACCTAATGCTGCGCTTTAGCCAGCGTAGCCACTACTGTCGGTACTCGATTATCATAATATGAAAACTTAATTCTATAAATACAACAACTTACAGCTAAGTAGCCTATTACAATTAAAATAGAAAAGTAAAATATAATTATAGATTTCATCGCTCCTATACACTAAGATATTCAACTACGGAGTAAAAACAATGGCACTGCAGATAAGCTTTCAACATTCTATCAAAGGGTTTTATTTTTGGGGCAAGTTTTATATACTGGGGTAGTTTATTGTATAATTTAACTCCTGTGTGAAAAGTTCCTTTTTGATATATTCTTGTGTGTGTGAAATATGAATGTTTTGATTTTGTCTTGTTTTATGCCTATGAACATCATTGTTTGTTTTAAGAAAAACATCCTTATTCATTAAATTCTTTTTAAAAAACATAATACTTTCAAAGATATATATGCAGGGCAGTGGGAGAATGTTTAAATCCTTAAACAGAGGTCTACATGATTCTCTAGTATTTAAATTTGCCATAATTCTAATCGCCCTCTTTTGTATCCTAAACGTGCTTGGTACATCTGGCGACATATCCCAAAATATGACCCCATATCTTAAGTATGAATGGAAATAAGCAAAATAAGTATTTACTAGTTGAAACCCGTCAAAAATGACGGTCAATAGAAAAATATTTACTGAAGAATTTTCTTATGTAGGCCTACCGTATATTCTTTGTACGATGATTTTTTGGCTCTATTGAAACTATAAGGGCGTCAAAAGATTGCACTCTCAACATTGCAAAATACTGCTGGCCATGACTGAAAAATTGATGAGGCAAATTGAGACCTATACGTTCCAGAGTTTTCCCTTGAGCTTCATTGATTGTGACAGAGTATGCCAAATAAATTGGAAAATATTGCCTCTTAAAACAAAATGATAGTGTTTTATCGGATGCTGTTAAATCAAGTAGAAGGATTCAACCTCTCTGCCTAATTTTAACTGCACTTATTATTTCCAAATCCAAGCAATATGGTTGCATTTAAGAGCCCTTGGGAAACGTTCAGATTTCTAAGCAGCATAACGGTTCAAGCGTTTGGAATATGTGGAGGCAAGTCATTTAGTTCCAAGGAATTCAAGAACTCTGAGGAGTCTAATAAAACTGGCCGCAAACCGTCACATATAATTTTGGAATATAACGAAGAAATGCGATGATGTGCACCTCCATACATCTTAAAACAATGTGGACCGTATGGGTGTGGCACAGTAACATTGGCACCAAATGAAACGAAGGACATAGCATTGTACTGCCGATTAGTCTCTCTGAAATTCCTTGAGATATCATCTCCAGTGAAAAATAATTGTTGCAGCATGTCAAATGCTTTATATTTAGTCAGATTAATTTTACATTACAACAGCAAAGCTCAAAGTAACCAAGTGAAGATTTCTCTCAAGAGAAATACAGTGCAGAACAATGTTTAAATTTGTTCGTCAAGGACCCTACACTGTAACGGTATAGTATCTGGAATTGTATCTGAAATGCCGTATTCATATTGGAGTTTAAAAGTGGCTTCGTATTTTTCTCCGATTTCCCACTTGTTTGCGGCTAATGTTCTATTTCGTAAAATGGGTTTATTTATAGCAGCATTTCTCCCCAAATTAACGTCATAGCTTATTAAATAACACTATAGTGGCCTGCATCAACGCAGCTGCCAAATATTAAATAGCAAATAATAACTTACTTCCATTGCCAAAATCAACTGCGTGGTTAGACTCATTGTTATGTACTCTAAAAAAATAATCAATAAACAACAATATTCACTTATACAACTAAGTTCAGAGACTTCCATTCTCAAGTTGGTTGCTGATGAGAATGCGATGAGACTGATCGCCAATAATAAAATCCTTGCAATTTTTGCAATTTGCTTGCAAACGCAACTCAGGATGACGAACTTCATTTTGAAATAAACAGAATGAAACTGCTCTAAATAATCAATTTCCATCACCTGTTGAAGGTACAATACTTTGCATTTCCATGACAGTAAATTATGCAAGGGAGCATAGAATCACTTCGCCACTACTGGAATGAGCATGGACTCACTTCGCCAGCCACCGTAATGGAGGGAGTTTTAGAATTATATGTTCAGTGTTTTTCAAAGATCGTATTAACACAGGGAAGCCCAGTCTTAAGGCTACATTCTGAGCTATCGCCCCAGATTCCAGGTTCGATCCCTGCTCTGCCAAGAAATTTAATTCTGGTCTGAGGGCTGGAACGGGGCGCACTCTTGAGGCAAACCTAAGAAGAGCAAAATTTGATTCCCATCTCAACAACCTTGGATGTGGTTTTCCGTGGTTTCCCACTTCCACTCCAGGCAAATACCGGGATAGTTCCTAACTTAAAGCCTCAGTCGTCAACTCTCCATTCCCCATACTAATTACAAATGCACACATCAATACAGCCATCACATTAACACAGGTTATCAGAGAAAGGTTTACACTCACACACCAATGTAGACGGGGCTGAGTGACCACGATGTCTGAGTCCATCAAATGAATTATGTTCGACAATTTTCTCTCAAGGCGAAGCGATTGTGCCGATATTTATTTAATAATTTAGAAGTATCTGGGAACGTAAATCATGGAGAATTCCTTACCTTACGGGAATAATAAACGTAGCCTAACATATGTTTAGACAATGTAATACCAATTGCAAGATAGAATAATTGGGAAATAGAATTACATGTCTGAGGTGGGAATCAAACTCCTTCGACGATGCATAATCAATTTCGTTGTCCACAATGTTAGCCGCTGAGCCACCCAGACAACGAAATTAGAGTGCAATATTAAGAGACGTAAACAACAAACGCACTTAACTGCCAGTTACAGTTCATCAATATTTCCCTTATTTCATGATTCTCAACTCCCTATTCCCCATATTAATTACAAATGCACACATCAATACAGCCATCACATTAACACAGGTTATCAGAGAAAGGTTTACACTCACACACCAAAGTAGACAGGGCTGAGTGACCACGATGTCTGAGTCCATCAAATGAATTATGTTCGACAATTTTCTCTCAAGGCGAAGCGATTGTGCCGATTTTCATTTTCAATTTAAAATTATCTGGCAACGTAAATCATGGAGAATTTCTTACCTTACGGGAATAATAAACGTAACATATGTTTAGACAATGTAATACCAATTGCAAGATAGAATAATTGGGAAATAGAATTACATGTCTGAGGTGGGAATCAAACTCCTTCGACGATGCATAATCAATTTCGTTGTCCACAATGTTACCCGCTGAGCCACCCAGACAACGAAATTAGAGTGCAATATTAAGTGACGTAAACAACAAACGCACTCAACTGCCAGTTACAGTTCATCAATATTTCCCTTATTTCATGATTCTATTCCAGTATATATCGGGATACAACATAAGCGATATTTCCCTTTTCAATTCTCATAAACAAAGATCACACTACGATACGGTGGATCTTTTATCCGCCATTTCTCTAATGAAGAAACGCAATTGTGGCAACGCGCAATTGCCACATATATTACCTTTTTCTTTAAACATATAAAAATTTACCGTAACATATATTTTCCTTTTAAAGACACACTGCAAATCTGCATGCCAAGAGCTTTCGTTAGAATGCCATACGAAGCCAATCGGTTAAGTCGTTTTCAAAATCTCGTGTGTACAAAAAATACATTAGTGTTTTAAATATATATGGCAACAGAGAATTCGTTACTTTACAGGAATGATAAAAGTGAAATATGTTTCTACACTCTAATACCAATCGTAGGAAGGAAGAAAACAAAAAAAAAAAACATATCCGAGGTGGGAATCGAACCCTCTCGACCATGCAAAGGATGGCAACAGAGAATTCGTTACTTTACGGGAATGAAAAAGTGAAATATATCTCTACAATGTAATACCAATCGTAGGAAGGAAGAAAATGAAAATAAATAAACGTATCCGAGGTGGGAATCGAACCCTCTCGACCATGCAAAGGATGGCAACAGAGAATTCGTTACTTTACGGGAATGATAAAAGTGAAATATGTTTCTACAATGTAATACCAATCGTAGGAAGGAAGAAAACGAAAATAAAAAAAACATAACCGAGGTGGGAATCGAACCCTCTCGATGGGAACAGAGAATTCGTTACTTGACGGGAATGATAAAAGTGAAATATGTTTCTACAATGCAATACCAATCGTAGGAAGGAAGAAAACGAAAATAAAAAAACATATCCGAAGTGGGATCGAACCCTCTCGATCATGCATAATACAAATTTCTGGCCAGTAACCTTATCCCCCTGGCCAACCAGACAACTATGCGACATTGCAGTATTAAGTTATCTAACCAGTATACACACTCAACCTGCACTTTATGTCCTTCAATTCGTGGTTTATTTAATATAATTCTATTTCAATGCATATTGTAAAAACATAACTAACATTATTGGAGACCCTTTTTAATTCTCATAAACAAAGATCTCAGTTAGACGCGACCGGAATCGCCATTTTCCTCGTTGAGAAAGGCCATTGTGCGCATGCGCGAGAGTGTCAAATATTACATATTTCTTTAATCATTTAATATCCTCTGGTAGCTCAGTTGGTAGAGCGGTGGCCTAACATCAGTCTTTCATTTCTTTAATCATTTAAAAATATACCGTAACATATATTTTCCTTTTAAAGAAACTCTGCAAATCTGCATGCCAAGAGCTTTCTACAATGCAATACCAATCGTAGGAAGGAAGAAAATGAAAATAAAAAAGCATATCCGAGGTGGGAATCGAACCCTCTCGATCATGCATAATACAAATTTCAGGCCAGTAACCTTATCCCCTTAGCCATCCAGACAACTATGTTTCACTCCAGTATTAAGCTATCTAACCAGTATACACACTCAACCTGCAGTTTATGTCTTTCAATTCGTGGTTTATTTAATATAATTCTATTTCAATGCACATTGTAATAACATAACTAACATTATTGGAGATCCTTTTTAATTCTCATGAACAAAGATCTCAGTTAGACGCGACCGGAATCGCCATTTTCCTTGTTGAGAAAGGCCATTGTGCGCTTGCGCGGGAGTGACAAATATTACATATTTCTTTAATCATTTAAAAATATACCGTAACATATATTTTCCTTTTAAAGAAACTCTGCAAATCTGCATGCCAAGAGCTTTCGTTAGAATGTCTTACGAAGCCAATCGGTTAAGTCGTTTTCACAATCTCGTGTGTACAAAAAACAGCTTAGTGTTTTAAATATATAGATGGCAACAGAGAATTCGTTACTTTACAGGAATGATAAAAGTGAAATATGTTTCTACACTCTAATACCAATCGTAGGAAGGAAGAAAACAAAAAAAAAAACATATCCGAGGTGGGAATCGAACCCTCTCGACCATGCAAAGGATGGCAACAGAGAATTCGTTACTTTACGGGAATGAAAAAGTGAAATATATCTCTACAATGTAATACCAATCGTAGGAAGGAAGAAAATGAAAATAAATAAACGTATCCGAGGTGGGAATCGAACCCTCTCGACCATGCAAAGGATGGCAACAGAGAATTCGTTACTTTACGGGAATGATAAAAGTGAAATATGTTTCTACAATGTAATACCAATCGTAGGAAGGAAGAAAACGAAAATAAAAAAAACATAACCGAGGTGGGAATCGAACCCTCTCGATGGGAACAGTGAATTCGTTACTTGACGGGAATGATAAAAGTGAAATATGTTTCTACAATGCAATACCAATCGTAGGAAGGAAGAAAACGAAAATAAAAAAACATATCCGAAGTGGGATCGAACCCTCTCGATCATGCATAATACAAATTTCCGGCCAGTAACCTTATCCCCTCGGCCAACCAGTCAACTATGTGACACTGCAGTATTAAGTTATCTAACCAGTATACACACTCAACCTGCACTTTATGTCCTTCAATTCGTGGTTTATTTAATATAATTCTATTTCAATGCATATTGTAAAAACATAACTAACATTATTGGAGACCCTTTTTAATTCTCATAAACAAAGATCTCAGTTAGACGCGACCGGAATCGCCATTTTCCTTGTTGAGAAAGGCCATTGTGCGCATGCGCGAGAGTGTCAAATATTACATATTTCTTTAATCATTTAAAAATATACCGTAACATATATTTTCCTTTTAAAGAAACTCTGCAAATCTGCATGCCAAGAGCTTTCTACAATGCAATACCAATCGTAGGAAGGAAGAAAATGAAAATAAAAAAACATATCCGAGGTGGGAATCGAACCCTCTCGATCATGCATAATACAAATTTCAGGCCAGTAACCTTATCCCCTTAGCCATCCAGACAACTATGTTTCACTCCAGTATTAAGCTATCTAACCAGTATACACACTCAACCTGCAGTTTATGTCTTTCAATTCGTGGTTTATTTAATATAATTCTATTTCAATGCACATTGTAATAACATAACTAACATTATTGGAGATCCTTTTTAATTCTCATGAACAAAGATCTCAGTTAGACGCGACCGGAATCGCCATTTTCCTTGTTGAGAAAGGCCATTGTGCGCATGCGCGGGAGTGACAAATATTACATATTTCTTTAATCATTTAAAAATATACCGTAACATATATTTTCCTTTTAAAGAAACTCCGCAAATCTGCATGCCAAGAGCTTTCGTTAGAACGTCTTACGAAGCCAATCGGTTAAGTCGTTTTCACAATCTCGTGTGTACAAAAAACAGCTTAGTGTTTTAAATATATAGATAGATTAATGTGTGCATGCTAGTGCAGGTTTTCAAAATACGTAACGCAAAGCACATCGAGTTCAGTTTAGTATTCAGATATTGTATATGTTTATTCCATTTCAAGTCATGTTGTATCCATAGTCCTAAAAACTTTGTTTCTGATTTATTTTCTATTTGATGACCATTTAATGTTATATTGGGCTTCACAGGATTCCTATTCTGTATAGTGTGGAAATTTAGACAAACTGTTTTTTTATAGTTTATTATGAGGTGATTATCTTGTGACCATTTGGTTAACTCTCCTGTAACGGAGTCAGCAGACTGCTGTATGACCTGTTTAGTTTCACCTTTTATTACGAGTGTTGTATCGTCCGCAAACAAAATATCCTTATGTGAATGAACGTTCTGTGTTATATCATTGATATATAGAAGAAAGAGTAGTGGGCCCAAAACCGATCCCTGGGATACTCCAAATTTAATAATTCCCTCATTAGACAATGTTTCATTAAGTAATTTGGTTCCATCATCCTTGTGTCTCAAGCTTACTATTTGTTTACACCTTGTTAAGTAAGACTCTATCTATTTATTAGCTAGACCTCTAATACCATATTGATTTAGTTTTGTGACGAGGATTTTATGATCAACAACATCACATGCTTTCGATAAATCCAAGAATAGGCCAGTTACATGTTCCTTCATCATCATCATCTTGAGCAGTTTCCAACCGCTGGTCGGGTCTGCTTGGAACATAAGCCTCTCCATCGTTTCCTGTCCTTCCACCATCTCTCGTCATTTACTGTGTCTCAGCACACTCCTCTTTCCTTCACACTCTTCTTAACTCCTTTTGTCCATCTGTCCCTTGGTCTTCCCCTTGGCCTCCTTCCCGTCATTTCCATTCCAAACATCTTCTTCGGTATCCTCTCCTCTTGCATCCTCCTCACATGTCCATACCATTGTAGCCTAGATCGCTCTATTCTATTTTGCAATGGTTCCTCTCTTACCATCTCCCTGACTCTCTCATTCCTTACTCTGTCCATTCTTGTCACTCCTACCCTACTCCTCTGGAACTTCATCTCCACTGCTCGTATTTTATTCTTGTCCCTTTCCGTCATCACCCATGTTTCTGAACCATATGTCAAAATTGGCACAAAGTAGGTCTTGTAGATGATTCCTTTACATTTTTGTGGTACATCTTTATTCCATATCATCCCCCTAACACTCTTGAAAAATCCATCTGCGCACCTTCCCCTCTCATTTATTTCCATCCTATTGCCTCCCTTTTCTTCAATTATGCTTCCCAAGTACTTGAAGCATTCTACTTTCTGCAACTGCTGTCCTCCAAGTGTTATGCCCATATCCAGTCTGTTCTTCTTCCTCGTTGTGACGACCACTTCACTCTTTTGTGCTGAGAACTTCATCCCATATGATAAAACTACCTTCTCCCACTCATCTAATTGCTCTTGTACTTCTTCCTCATCCTCTCCCCATACCAGAAGGTCATCAGCAAACAACATTGCCTTCATTTTCGTTTCCCCAATGCTATTTACCACTTTTCGTATGATTTCATCCATCACCACTATAAATAACAGGGGTGAGAGGGCACTTCCCTGTTTCAGATCACTCTCCAGTTGAAACCATTCCGTTCTCTCTCTTCCCACCTTTACACAGCTTTTGCTTCCCTCGTACATTACTTTCACTCTTGCCACTGTCTCCTTGTTCACTGCTTTTGCTCTCATTGCTTCCCATACCTTGTTTCTATTAATACTATCATATGCTTTCTCAATATCCAAGAAGGTCATCACCAGATCTTTCCCATATTCATAATGGTGTTCTTGTAGCTGTCTTACTGCAAAGATGAGGTCAACTGTTGACCTTCCTGGCCTGAATCCATACTATTCTTCCCTCAGCCCATCTTCAACTTCCGTCCGAATTCTTCTCTCCAGTACCTTCTCAAATACTTTGGCGCAGTGGCACATGAGTGTAATTCCCCTGTAGTTCTTGCATTCCTTCCTACTTCCCTTTTTAAATATGGGTATTATTATCCCTCTTTTCCAGTCCTCTGGTATTTTCTTCTCCCTCCATATCACTTTCATTACTCGAAAGAGCCACTGTGTTCCTATCACCCCTGCTGCTCTCACCATCTCCACACTCACTTCGTCTATTCCCGGTGCCTTTCCCCCTTTCATCTTCTTTAATGCTTCCTCCACTTCTTTCCATGTCAATTCCTTCTCTGAAATGTCTTGGTCACTGTCTGTTTCTTCCTCCACAATGTCCACTACGCTGGTTTTAGTTGGATTTAGGAGTTCCTTGAAGTATTCTCTCCAGATAACTTTTACTTCTTCCATATTTTCGACCTCCTTTCCATTCCTGTCCACCATGTAATGGTTATTAATGCCCCATGTTGGTAGCGACAAATGTAATGGTTACGCTAGCCCACACTGTTGGGAGAAAATGTAATTGTTTACCTTTGCCTAAGCTATGTTGTTTTAATGGGCGCCAAGACTTCAACGCAATGCTGAAATCTAAATTTGTATTTAACAACGTCTAGCTCTGGTAGAACACCGTCAAGAATCTATTCACTCAGATCGTGGTATGATTTGATCATTAACCCAACAAACAATTGTATCAGGAGAAGGAATTGGTCTATATCTAATGCTACCTACTGAAAGCAAAGATTGCATTGTAAAAGAAATGAATTTATTATATAAAACAAGTATAGCAAAATTAATAATAATAATAAGTATAAAATTTAAATTGGAGCGTTGTGATTTGAATATTACCGATAGAAAATTACGTGAAAACGGAGTCTGATAAATTGATTTTACTCTTATTTCCAAGCTATGAAGTTACTGAAATATGAAATATAAAACAAAGAAAAATGAGAGATTGCTTATTTCTGCGTCATTTGCGCTTACCATTGGAAATTGCCAAGGCATTTACCTCGTTCTTGATGATGTTGTGAGCTTCCCACAGTCTCCTGGACGTCGTCATCTCCGTCGGAATTTGATGATATTCTGGTAGATTAGATAATTCTATGGTCCGTACCTCGGACCCAAACACTCGTACAACCAAGTTTTACAAAAGTTCGTCGCTAACTCCACTGAACATCGGAGCGACACGCACTTGCGACCGTACTCTGCAAGTTCTACACAGATTGTTCGTTCCACGGAACATCGGAGCGTCCCCCGCGTATAACCATACTCCGCAAGTATTTCACAGATAGACCTCGT
This sequence comes from Meconema thalassinum, assembly GCA_946902985.2. Lineage (NCBI taxonomy): Eukaryota > Metazoa > Arthropoda > Insecta > Orthoptera > Tettigoniidae > Meconema > Meconema thalassinum. The sequence continues at coordinate 38,845,092 of OX336388.2, forward strand.
TTCACGGCGCGTCGAACGATATATCCACACGTTGGCTCCCCCACCATGGTACCGACATCTAGCTTACGTCGTCCACACTGATTGGCTGAGCACGCCGCTAGTTCCCCTCCTCTGCCTCATTACACTCGGCGCGCGAGAGGGAGAAGTCGATTTCCGTCCCAACAATTCGCCTTTTCTAGACCTTGCGACCCAGCCTTGCGTAATACTTCTCGACAGGAATCAGCTTGTACTCGAATTCCCAGTGAGTCATGTCTCTCAAATACCCTAACTGACAAAACTCCGTAAAATTCCGTAATCACATAATTTTCTATAATATTGTCGTTCGTAATAATTTGCTTGATAGCGTTTTCTAAGACATGGAAAACCTATCTGAATGCTAATAATTTTTATAAAATGCTCCGAAAATACCTTAATAATAATTATAATAAATTAATAATAATAATAAATTACCATGAAAAATTCTCTTGGCTGAACAATTTGCCACGTAAATAAATATAGAATGGCTTCCTACTGACTTATGCCAGTTGCATAAAACCCCTCGAAAAACACGTTACATATTCGCCTCGGATCATCGGATGATTTACCGTGACGACGGTCCATTATCCGATTATCCCAGACACGTTAATAAACCCCATCCAAAATACATATTACATAAATGAAATCACCCTAAATTACAGATATATACACTCATATTTTTTCTTCACGCACTTTGCGTCAAAGTTTGTTGTCACTATGGATTGCACTTTGCAACCAGTCCAATGTTTTACATCTGGAATAGTGTTCCACGGATATTTCCGCCTCTCAAATTTCTCTATGTTGGAGAAATAGACATAATTAATGTGTGAGCACTATGTATTTATGATGTCATATCACACGCATTGAAGGTGTTCTGATATATTTATATCACCATAGAACTCCCTAATTTCACTGGAGGTCCCCTCCTTATGGTGAAATTTAATCTCACTTATCACTGAGCACATGATCACACTATTGTGGCAGCGCCTCGTGACCATAATACTTAATCTCTCTTTGAAGTAGATTAAATTAATATTGACTTCTGAAAAAAAAAACAGTAAATGTGCATTACATATAACACCAAATATTTCTGTGCCGTAATCGCCCTGTCTTGTTAAGTTCCCGTTAACCATATTCTACTTAATACTAGTTCTCAACAGAAGACAAAAGATATTGTAAGGGAAAAGAATAGAGCCTTTAGGAGGTGGTATCAAAATAGGACGGTAGAGACAAGGGAAGAGTACCAGGAAAGAAAGAAGGAGGCGAAGAGAGTGGTGGCTGAGGAGAGAAGGAAGTGGATGGAAGAGTGGACAAAGATGATGGAGGAGGATAGTGAAGGTACATAAAAGGTCCTGTATGGGATGGTAAAAAATAAGAGGCGGAAGGATCCTACGGATTATGTTAGAATGGTGAACAAAAGGGGACAAGAGATAGAAAATAGGGAAGAACTGAAGAAAATGTGGAAAGAATATTTTGAAGAACTTCTGAACCCAAATGGAAAAGATGGTGAGGAGGAAGAAATCGGGGAAGAGGAAGATGAACTGCAAACAGAAAAGGACTTAACATGGAAAGAAGTGGAAGATGCAGTGAACAAGATGAAAGGAGGGAAGGCACCGGGTGTGGATGAGTTGAGTGTGGAGATGGTGAGAGCAGCAGGAGAGGTGGGGATACAGTGGCTGTACCGAGTGATGAGGACAGCATGGAAGGAAAGGAAGACCCCAGAGGACTGGAAAAAAGGAATCATTGTCCCGATCTTCAAGAAAGGTAGTAGAACAGATTGCAGAAACTATCGGGGAATAACACTGATGAGTCATTGTGCAAAGATCTTCGAGAAAGTTTTGGAAAAGAGAATTAGGACAAGGATAGAAGGAGGGATGAGGGAAGAACAACATGGCTTCAGAGCAGGAAGGTCCACAGTGGATTTGATTTTTGCTGTAAGGCAGTTACAAGAACAGCACTATGAGTATGGAACAGATCTACTGATGGCCTTCCTGGACATTGAGAAAGCATATGACAGTGTATGCAGAAACAAAGTATGGAAGTCCCTGGAGGATAGAGGAGTAGAGAAATGGACTATAAAGAGGATAAAGGAGATGTACAAGGGAAGCGTGAGCTGTGTGAAAGTGGGAGGAGAGAGATCTGACTGGTTGGAACAAAGAAACGGCCTGAAACAAGGAAGTACACTGTCACCGTTACTTTTCATTGTGGTGATGGATGACATAATGACCAGAGTGGCACAAGTAATTGGGGACGGAAAGATGAAAGCAATGGTGTTTGCAGATGATTTGATGATTTGGGGAAACAAGGAGGAGGAGGTACAGGAACAGTTGGACGTGTGGGAAGGAATAATACAAGGATATGGGATGAAATTTAGCATAAATAAGAGTGAGATGGTGATCACAACAAGGAAGAAGGAAAGAACCACAACGGGAATAACAATTGGTGGGGAACAGCTGAAGAAAGTGGAGAGTTTCAAGTATCTGGGAAGCCTGATACAAGATAATGGAAGAAACGATTGAGAAATAAATGAGCGGGGGAGGCAGGCAGAAGCATTTCGGAGGAGTGTGAGAAGCATGTTATGGAGCAAGGATGTCCCTCAGAACAGCAAAAAGATCATATATCGGACGTACTATGTCCCTATCCTGACGTATGCCTCGGAGACCTGGGTTATGAAAGGAAGGGAGAAGAGCAAAATACAGGCCAGTGAGATGAGGTTCTTGAGAAGCAGTATTGGAGCTACAAAGATGGACAGAATAAGAAATGAGAGGACCAGAGAATTAATGAAGGAGGAACCATTACAGGATGGTATAGAGAAATCTAGACTTAGATGGTATGGACATGTAAAACGAATGGAGGAGAAGAGGATACCCAGGAGAGTACATGAGACGAAGTGGGAAGGAAAGAGACCGAGGGGAAGACCGAGAGACAGGTGGCTGAAGGGGGTGGAAGAAAGCGTGAAGAAGAGAGGAGAAGACTGGACAAGGGTGGAGGCTGAGAGATGGTGGGAAGACAGAAGACGTTGGAGAGGCTTGTGTTCCAAACAGACCCGGCCAGTGGCTGGAAACTGTGCAAGATGATGATGATGACTAGTTCTCAACACAGACCATTTCTCCTCACACAAATAATACCATTGTACAAATTATCTTAAATTACACACTTACAAATCTTACATGGCGAGGCCGTAAACAGAAATCACGTGTGCTGATATGTATGAGTTTCATGAAGGACTGTCTCGCATTCTGATGGCCCATCTTTTATCTCGTGGACGCCTTAAGCTAACAAGCCCTATACAAGCGCTCCCCCATCTCTTGGAGATAAATGGGAACCCATCAGCGCTGCCAAAATGGCCTTGGTGCATCGAGACATTTTAGTGCTCAACAGCATCCGACAATCCCGTCATATTTCCCTGTACCTTAAAAACTCTCATTTACTTACATACTACCCCCCTGTGTGACTTCTGATACGCCTGCCTTAAGACCAGATCTTCCACGCACCATACACCACACTTACTCATTTGATAGGCTGGTTCGCCAGCTAAACACACTCACTTTATGACACATATTTTCGTAGACTATGTATATTATACGTCCCGTATAATCTGTTTCCCTCACTATTCTCCAGCACATATGCTGTTTACCCAATACGTTTGGAAACTATAAATGTTTCTGCGTCACCTGCTTCCAACCTTGCAAGTGGCTCCCTTAAATGAACGTCCTCACGCTGCTCTACCTACCTATTTCTCAGTATCTGTAACGATGCCCTGTTGCTACTGTCCACACATGCTAACCCTACTTTCCTCTGGTGTCACACCAATACTCGACACTCTATGACCTAAAAATGTCACTTCTGACTGACAGAATGACGACTTAGACAGCTTCAAAGTGAACCCTGCCTGATCTAACTTCTGAAAAACTATATTTAAATGACGTAGATGCTCCTCAAAACTGCGTGAACTAATTACCATATCATCTATGTAAATGGTTACAAACTCTCCTGTGTCATCCCCTAATGCGATGTTTAAAGCCCTAATTAAAGCTGCTGAACTACTCTTTAACCCATAAGGTGTTCTACAAAATTGATAAAGGTTATATTTATGACTAAAAGCTGTAAATGGTCTATCTTCGTACATAAGTGGCACTTGCCAAAAACTGGAACTCAAATCTACACAAGTGAAATACTTCTTCCCCTCAAATGTTTGCATTAATTCTTCTATTGACATAGATTTCAGCTGATCTGAACTAATTCTACTGTTAACCAAACGAGCGTCTAAACAAATACGAACAGTGCCGTCGGTCTTGGGTACCGTTATCAAAGAATTAACATACGGACTGTTAGAGTGCTCAATAATCCCATCTTCAAGCATCTGGTTAATTTGTGCCTCAACTGCACTCTGATAAGCGAAAGGTACAGGATATCTATGTCCTGTGAATACTGACCTATCAATAACGTTCAATGAATGTGTATAGCAATTGGCCATACCAATGCGATCCTCAAAAACTCTCCTATTACACCATAACACATCATAGAGCCGAACACACTGTTCATCCTCTATATTTCCCTGAAATGCAGCCTCACGTAACGAGTCCTCTAGACTTCCGTTCGTAATCACACTGCCCACAAAACATGGAGAACCCCGCTCTACGGCTGGCGATATCTCATTTAAAGTACAAATCACACCTACAATACTACTTCTCTGAATTTGGTCATTGAACGCTACTTCTACTTCAGAATCTCCCCATTTAAATTTCAAACTCCCTACATCATAACATAAGTTACCAGACACTCTACTTAGCCACTCTGAACCCAAGATAACACTGAATACTAAATTTGGAATTACAAGGCAAATCTGCTTCTCTACATGATTATTAATTTTAATGTCTACTAAAACTTGCTTAGAAATTACTTTAGACCTCTTCCCAACAGCTGTGATAACAAAAGTGCTTTTAATTGGCATCTCCTCAAAATTTACTCCAGTTCCTTTCATTTTATCATAAAATGCACTACTTATGCAACTCTTCATACAACCACTATCAATTAAAACATCTGTGTACGCCTCGGACACGTTAAATTTAACTATGGGGCTCTTACTAACCACTTCCTGAATAATACCTTCATCATTTAGTTCATGTAATAATTCATTTCTTACATTTAGGTCATAGGGTTCCTGTATAATTGTATGGACAGGGCATGCTACAGACTGAGATTCTGACCTTACTTCGCAGCCTGGTTCGCGTTTAAAGAACCGCTACAGCTGGCCGTAGTACTACTAACTACTAAACTGGTCTGGTTGTTCTGGGCTGTGTTGTCATTGTTTGGCTGTATATTACTACCACTAGGCTGTCCTCTTCCTTGACCCCTATTCTGGTTGTAATTATTGTCATTATAATTTCTCCCTTGATTTCCCCTGAAATCATTGTTTCTCCCTTGATTTCCCCTGTAATCATTGTTCCTCCCTTGATTTCCCCTGAAATCATTGTTCCTCCCTTGATACTGATTACCATAGCCATTTCCTCTGTTCTGATATAGCTGATTATTATTATTTCTATTTTGAGCGTTGGCCCCTTCGCCACCGTTCCCTTGAACTTCTTGATGCCTGGCTTCATTAGGTCTATTATTATTATTACCCTGGTTCCGATTGAAATTGTCCTCATAACCCCCTCTCCCTAGTGCATCAAATGTGCTTAACAAATTTTCTACTTGTGATATAGTCTTTACATTCTGGATACAAGCAGCCTCCTTGATCCTATAGGGAAAGTGCCTAAGTAGCAACCTTACCACATCACTTTCCTCCTTCAAGCCATCCAGATATTTACACACTAATACCTGCCCTAAAAAGTATTCGGTCATGGTGGAGCTTCCTTTAGGGTTATATTTACCACACACTACTCCCTCACGATGCTGCGACTGAATAACCTCATTCCAGAACTTTTCACAGAATTTCATTTTAAAATCATTGATATTAGTAAACTTGTCTATGTAGACAGCAAACCAATTCCTCGTTTCCCCCACAAACACTTGTTCTAAAATTTCAACTACCTGGCACCACTCAATACTACCATTTTCCAACCTCTCCCCGAATTTATTTTCTATAGTGTTCATGAACTCCATTGGGCACCCCTGTCGATTGCTGAACTTACCCAGTTCTACCTCCCTGTGTGTGCTATTCACCAAAACTGGCCTAATCTGACTATTTTCTTGCCTGATCCTAGCTTTTAATTTTAATTCTAATTCTGCGATTTTCTCCTCAGCCTTCCTCTCAATACTGTTTACTGTTAATTTAATGTTTCCTTCTGATTCTTCTACTTTATCATATAGCTTTGCTTGTTTCTCCTCAATCTTGCTAATGCTCTCTCTATTACTCTCTCTTAAATCATTTACTTCTGCAACTATTTGTGAGTGGACTTTCTCAATTCTACCCCCCAGCTGTTCCTTAACCTCTTTAGTAGCTACCTGAATTTTGTCAATTTCTCCCCCCAATTGCTTTTTGACCTGCTGTGTTTCCAGTTGCACTAGTTCTTTTAAATTTTCAGCCTGTGTACTGATTCTAATTTCCAACTCCTCCTGTACTTTTCCTAATTTTCTGTCTACATCTGCAATAATCTCTTTAGCCTTTTCTTCCATCACCCCCCTGATCTCACCTCTAATCAGTTCAAATTTGTCACTCATTTCCCTACTGTTTTGTTCTAATTTAGCATTTAAAGTTTCAGTACTCTCTCTATTTTCCTTACTGTTTTGTTCTAATCTGGCGTTTAAAGTTTCATTACTCTCTCTATTTTCCCTACTGTTTTGTTCCAGTTTTGCGTTTAAAGCGTCTGTACTTTCTTTATTTTCCCTACTGTTTTGTTCTAATTTTGCATTTAAGGCATCACTACTAACTTTGTTCTGATACATGAACTCGAGAAGTAAAGTTTTTAATTCTGGTTGGCCGCCTACACTCCCTGTTTCAGTATCGGGATTTACCTCCGCTACCCCGGTACTACCATCACTCGACATACTGCTCGTATCATCACTCTCCAGCTGATGACCACTACGTAACCTCATCTGTCTTTCTTTCTCATCCCCCATAATGATATACACTAATAAAGACAAATAATCCCCAAAATACAGGCACAGAAATATATACCCTTCTCCTTCCACAAATGTTATTAGGTTTTCAGCCCCAAGTTGTCGGCGACAAATGTAACAGTTATTAATGCCCCATGTTGGTAGCGACAAATGTAATGGTTACGCTAGCCCACACTGTTGGGAGAAAATGTAATTGTTTACCTTTGCCCAAGCTATGTTGTTTTAATGGGCGCCAAGACTTCAACGCAATGCTGAAATCTAAATTTGTATTTAACAACGTCTAGCTCTGGTAGAACACCGTCAAGAATCTATTCACTCAGATCGTGGTATGATTTGATCATTAACCCAACAAACAATTGTATCAGGAGAAGGAATTGGTCTATATCTAATGCTACCTACTGAAAGCAAAGATTGCATTGTAAAAGAAATGAATTTATTATATAAAACAAGTATAGCAAAATTAATAATAATAATAAGTATAAAATTTAAATTGGAGCGTTGTGATTTGAATATTACCGATAGAAAATTACGTGAAAACGGAGTCTGATAAATTGATTTTACTCTTATTTCCAAGCTATGAAGTTACTGAAATATGAAATATAAAACAAAGAAAAATGAGAGATTGCGTATTTCTGCGTCATTTGCGCTTACTATTGGAAATTGCCAAGGCATTTCCCTCGTTCTTGATGATGTTGTGAGCTTCCCACAGTCTCCTGGACGTCGTCATCTCCGTCGGAATTTGATGATATTCTGGTAGATTAGATAATTCTATGGTCCGTACCTCGGACCCAAACACTCGTACAACCAAGTTTTACAAAAGTTCGTCGCTAACTCCACTGAACATCGGAGCGACACGCACTTGCGACCGTACTCTGCAAGTTCTACACAGATTGTTCGTTCCACGGAACATCGGAGCGTCCCCCGCGTATAACCATACTCCGCAAGTATTTCACAGATAGACCTCGTTTCACGGCGCGTCGAACGATATATCCACACGTTGGCTCCCCCACCATGGTACCGACATCTAGCTTACGTCGTCCACACTGATTGGCTGAGCACGCCGCTAGTTCCCCTCCTCTGCCTCATTACACTCGGCGCGCGAGAGGGAGAAGTCGATTTCCGTCCCAACAATTCGCCTTTTCTAGACCTTGCGACCCAGCCTTGCGTAATACTTCTCGACAGGAATCAGCTTGTACTCGAATTCCCAGTGAGTCATGTCTCTCAAATACCCTAACTGACAAAACTCCGTAAAATTCCGTAATCACATAATTTTCTATAATATTGTCGTTCGTAATAATTTGCTTGATAGCGTTTTCTAAGACATGGAAAACCTATCTGAATGCTAATAATTTTTATAAAATGCTCCGAAAATACCTTAATAATAATTATAATAAATTAATAATAATAATAAATTACCATGAAAAATTCTCTTGGCTGAACAATTTGCCGCGTAAATAAATATAGAATGGCTTCCTACTGACTTATGCCAGTTGCATAAAACCCCTCGAAAAACACGTTACAACCATTCTGACATTTTCCCCTGTATCTCTTCTCTTTGCCTTTATCATTCCATACAACACTTTCTTACTGCCATCACAGTCCTCCTCCATCATTTCCGTCCATTTCTCCAGCCATTTCTTTTTCTCTTCCTTCACTACTTCTCCTGCTTCTTTCTTCCGCTCTTGGTATTCTTCTCTTGTTCTGTCTGTCCTCTGTTGGAACCATTTCCTGAATGCTTCATTTTTCTTTTTCACTGCTTCCTTAGTTCTGGGGTTCCACCATGGTGTTTCCTTCCACCTTTTCTTTCCACTAGTTCTGCCACACACGACTTCCGCTGCTTCTACCAACACGTCCTTGAACCTATTCCATTCTTCTTCACCTGTTTTCGGATCATCCTTCGGTAATTTGTTCCCCACTAATATCTGGAACTTCTCCTTATTTCCATCCTCCTTCAGCTTCCATGTCCTTATTCTTCTTTCTTGGTTCTCAGTTCTCCTCTTTTCCTTCAGTCCTCTCACCTTGGCGACCAGCAGACGGTGGTCACTGTCCAGGGCTTCTGAAGGTATTACCCTTATATCCGTGATACTCTTCTTTGTCTCCTTCCCGCATAGAATATAGTCCACCACTGATTTCCTAGTCAAATCCCTGCTGTACCAAGTAATTTTATGGCTCTCTCTCTTCTTGTACCATGTGTTTCCAACCATTAGCCCATTTATCTTGCACAGTTCCAACAATCTCTCTCCTTCCTTATTCCTGTTTCCCCATCCTTCACCACCAATCACTTCCTCAAAACCTCTTCTATCAGTTCCGACATGGGCATTTAGGTCTCCCATGACTATCAGGTCTCTCCCCACTAACTGCTTCTGCAACTCCTCTTCAAACTCGTCCTTCTCGCCTTCTGTGCATCCCACCTGTGGTGCAGAATGTCCAGGTTTCTACCTTTCACAGTGATTCTGGCTCTAATTATTCTATCACTTACCCTCCTTACTTCCTCCCTCAGACCTTCTCTCACCACCATTCCCACTCCATTTCTCTTCCCCTCCTCATTTCCTATCCAGTATAGCTGCAAGCCATTTCTCAGTACTTTTCTTCCTTCCCCTCTCCATCTGGTCTCTGCCAGTCCGAGTACATCCAGTTTTCTCCTCTCCATCATATCCACAACCTCCTCCACTCTTCCCGTCAATGTAGTTATATTCAAAGTTCCGATTCGTAGTCCATTTCCATAGCCAGGTCTGCTTCCTTTAGATCTGTCCTTTCCGAGGCCCGTTCCCGTTTTAAAAGCAGTTTCATATCCACTACTGGCTTGCTAGGCCTAACGTAGCTTCACCATAACCCTGGCAAGGGGCCTGTTTTTGGTCCGCGAGAGGTATTTTATTTCCCTCATACCCTCCGGACAAGTCCGGCGAGCCCCCCTATCCGCCACCTGGGACGCGCCCGATAGAGGAACAGGCAAACCCCCACGGGTTCCTTATTGTCAATTAATTTCAGTATACTATTAATACATTCATAAATTGCTGTCTGTGTAGATTTTTCCGTTCTGAATCCATGTTGTGAGTTTGATAATACAGTATTTTATTTTTTTCTATAAAACTTATCAGTCTCCTATACATGATTTTTTCCACAATTTTTGCAATACCAGTTGGTAAGGTAATAGGACGATAGTTATCTAATTCATCTTTTGAACCGTTTTTGTGCACTGGAATTTCTTTTGATAACTTCAAAATATCCGGGTAAGTTCCCGAGAGAATTGAACTGTTTATTAAATGTGTGAGTGGATTTATTATATTTTCTGCACATTTCTGTAAAATTGCATCAGGGATGCCATCAATTCCAGCACAGAATTTATTTTTTAGCTCTTTTATAACTATTCTTACCTCTTCACTTGTGACATGATTTATAAATAAAGAATCACTACATATATTTATTTTATCATTAGAATTTAGTGTATTTACCTGTGATTTATTTAATAATTTTTGTGGAATTTCCAGAAAATAGTCATTAAAAGTGTTTGCTATTCCCTTTGTATTTTAGCAGATTTTCCAGTTTCTTTCTTTATCACGGACCACATAGCCCTGTTTTTATTAGATGATTGGGAAATAAAATTATCATTATGCATTTTCTTTGCTAGTCTTATACCTTATTTAATATGCTAGTGTATTTTTTGTAGTATAAATTGAATTCAGGTGTAGTGTGGTATTGTTTATATAATTTGTGTAGAAATTTCTTTCTTTGACATGAATTTATAATCCCTGTTGTTATCCAATTGCTAGTTTTGTTATTTTGAACAGTTTGTCTAAAGGGGAATGCTGTTTCAAAATAGTGTTTTAGGGTACTGTTAAATGCATTAAATTCATCATTTACATTTTCTAGTTTATACATTTCTGACCATGTTTCCTTATTTAATAAGTCATTGAAATATGTAACATTTGTTCAGTGAATGACCTGCACTTTGATTTGACTCCATTATCATTATTATTGATTGTTTCGGGTACTTCAAAACTCAGTATTTGTCCATGGTGGTCACTAAAACCTGGACAATAGACTTCTATTGAATGGTGATATTTATCTGTATTTAAAAAAAATTGATCAGGAGTGGTTTTACTAAATTTTGTTATTCTTGTTGGGGTATTTACTGTAGGTTTCAGTCCATAGGAAATTAGTAACTGTGTTAATAATTCACAATTTCTATCAAATTTTAAGAAATCCACATTTACATCCCCACAAATTATTATATCGAAATTTACATTGTTCATGTTATTGAGTAACAATTCTAATTTATCTATAAATAAAGGAAACTTTCCTGACGGAGAACGGTATACGCATACAATTATTAACTTAAACTGCTGTATTTTTACGGCAGAGAATTCAAAATCCTGTTCCATAATCAGATAATCATAAGCTGTTAACTGTTCATGATCTAAATTATTTCTTAGGTAGATAAAAGTACCACCATGGCTAATATTAGTTCTAGAGTATTTACTAGCTTGTATAAACCCTGGGAATTGAATTAATTCGAGTTGTTCCTCTTTCAGCCAATGTTCTGAAATACATAGTGCTGAGATGTCTTTAAGTTCATTTTTAAGCATTAGATTTATGTAATCAATTTTATTATAGAGAGACTGAACATTCTGGTGGTAAAGTTTAAATTTGTTACTTTTGCAAGCTTGTGTTGGTGATTTATTTACATTATTATTATTATTATCATAATTGTTGTTATTATTGTTGCTAGACAAATCCGAAATACCATTGTTCCACTCAGTTAAATTTGACATCGAAAGATCTGTTACTTACATCTATAATTTGGACATTTGGAAAACTCTTTCAAATTTTACGAATTTTACCATTTGTAGCCTCTATTTCTACATTTACACATGATTTGGGAATTAAATCGTATCTCTGCGGAATGTTTACAATAATGACATTTGTGTTATGCATGGATGGCAATGTACCCTTTAAATCTTTGATTACCTTTTTACTCTCATTTCTATAGACGTTGTTTGCTCCAGCGATGATTAATGCATAGTCCTTTGAAGTGAGGGTCGCGCACTCGTGTACCATTCCGTTCGTGACCGCTGCAATTTGTGCTCCTGGCTTTACTGTCGAAGAGACCTCCATTTCTCTGCTTCTCTCCAATACTGTTGCTGCTACATCTCGCCCGTGGCTATCCGCAAATATCCGCATCTTCCTGGATTTTCTCTTTATCACTTTCTTCTTTTCTTCTTGAAGAAAGTCATCATTTTCTTCCACGAGCTCTGCAAATGAATTTGAGACGGGAATTTCAGTTACATGTACTGGCCTAAGCTTATTCAATCTTACCTTACCAGCAACCACTGTCGACCAAGTTTCCTTGCTTTCCTCTCTGTTTCCTTTTAATTTATTCAACTCTTCCATTAACTTAGCAATATCTTCCTTTAGCAGCTTTATAATTTCATCTTTTGAGGACAGTTCGTTTCTCAGGTTATGACATTCGCATGACAGTACCAGTAGGCCTACATTACGACAATCGGTTTCACTTTTCTCCTCACTCAATTTTACCTGAGATCTTGTGATTATTTTATTTGCATTTTTTACTTTTATTTTGCACGACGATCATAAATCCGTAACGATTACACTACCTGACGAGACACTAACACTGTTAACTGACGACATACTAGAGATCTAAGTTAGCCTTGATGCTTACACCAAATTACACTAAATTTATTTTAATTATTACTACCTAAATGAGTTAATCTAATTATCTACCAATAAAGAAGAATGTGAAATACGTATATCTTCCAATCGGGTGAAATCTCGTAAAAGCACCACTGCTCTACTTGGTTCAAACAGTCACCGAATCTTTGGATTCAAGTTCCCACAACTTAGTTTAAGTTTATTAAATTATCAATAAGAATTTCTAAATACTATCAACATTCCATATTTCACTTGACCTAAGGAAAGTAACTTTATAGATTTTACACCTCTGTTATAATATTTTACCACTTTTATCAAATATTTACACTAGCTGCTATTTCACTACACTTTCACTGTGATGCCATCTTGCCGCAGGCAAGGGGTGAAGTCGATCATTGTGACGTCTAAAAGTTACCTAAAACGTTTGTCTGAAGGAATGTTTCATATGACCCACCCTTACACCAAGGGATGAACAAAATGCTTTTGGAATTATAAGATGGGGCATCTCGTATGCTAAACATGTGGAGCTTTTGTAGGTTTATAGTAATTTAGTGAATTCGAAACATTTTTCTCTGCACGCCTTCTTGTGTGCCGGGAGGGATTTTAAAAATTGATATCAGTTTCTCATAATGAGGAATTGTTTAAAGATCCAGTCAATGTGTTCCAGATTATGTAAGTGCACTGAAAAGTCTGGACTTTGGGGGACAAATGGGTTTGGATCCCATAGTTAACTATTCTTCTTTTGGATCATGCAGCTCCAGAGCTGAGAAGTTTCACGATACCCCAAATAACATTATTTGAAAGAATTATTGAAAATTGTACGAAAAAAGAACTATTTTTATCCTGAATTTTTGAAAAAGAGTGTATTTTTCTTGGGTTTGATTTTTCTAGGCAGTTCAAAATGTTGACTCCGACAGTGACCATTTGACCCTTCTGACTTGCCAGATAGGATGGTTATGAATGAACTCCCTTCACTGTCGTCAGTTCAGGAAGATTGTCCTCTCCAGGATGGATTCCCAGCTTGTTCCCCTGTTCTCCATATCCTCTTTCAGTTGATCTAGCTTTTATTTTTAGGTCTTTTCCAAATAACTTCCTTTTCATGTAAGTGCATTACTTGTCCAAACCATTTGATCTCGATGATCCCAGTTTATCTTCACTTGATTCTTTTATATAGTCAGCATCACCTATAATAAGTCACTAATAATGTAACCTTATCATTTGTCCCCCATCACTACAAACATGGTGATTTATACTGTAGTATAATTCATTGTTGCCCCGCATGTTTCAAGGTTTGCAGACGACACTAGACCTGACTGACACTTAAACTTGAAAGTTGGCTGCATGACTTGTCTAGTCCATGGTCACATTGTTAGACAAATGACAACGCATAACATAACATCTAGTCTGGCTGCGTGGCCCATCGGTAATGTTCTCGCTTGCTGGGCTCAAGGTTGCAGGTTCATATCCTGGTGCAGACAGCTGGTATTTGAGGATGTACAAATGCAAGGGAGCCATGTCGGTAGATTTACTGGCACGTTAAAGATCCCTTTCGGAGCAAAATTCTGGCATCCTGGCATTTCTAAAAGCCAGAGTAGTTAAAAGGGACTTAAAACCAATAACATTATTAACATTATAAAGTAACATCTATTGAAGAACTTTGACACGCTTCCACTTTCTGTATTGTATCTACTATGACTGACGAGGAGATAGTGGATATGATGGAAAGAAGGAAGTTAGATTTATTGGGATTGGCAGAAACAAAGTGGAAAGGGGAAGGAAGGAGAGAACTGAGAAAAGGCTATAGACTGTACTGGAGTGGGAATGAAGAGGGAAAGAGGAATGGAGTGGGAGTAGTAGTACGAGATGGTTTAAAAGAAGAAGTGAGGAGAATAAGTGATAGGATGATGAAAGTGAAAGTAGCACTGAGGGGAGAGACCGTAGAAATAGTGCAAGTGTATGCTCCACAAGTAGGCTGTGCCTCTGAAGAGGAGGAGGAGTTTGAAGAGGAATTGCAGAAGCAGCTGGTAGGAAGAAATATGATTGTTACGGGGGATCTGAATGCCCATGTAGGAAGAGAAAGACAAGGTTATGAGAGTGTTCTAGGACTAGAGGGTTGGGGCGGAAGAAATGAGGAAGGAAAGAGACTGTTGGACTTCTGCCAAAGGAACAGTCTGCTAGTTGGGAACTCCTGGTTTAAGAAAAGAGAGAGCCACACAATCACATGGTACAGTGATGACTTGACCAGGAAGTCGGTGGTCGACTATATACTGTATGAGAAAGAACTAAATAAGAACACCACGGACATCAACGTTATACCATCGGAGAACCTGGATAGCGACCATCGATTGCTGGTAATGAACCTGAGAGGGAGTAAGGAGAAGATAGGGACTGAGAACCAGGAAAGACGTATAAGGATATGGAAACTGAAAGAAGGGGATAGAAGGGTCAAGTACCTCAAAATGGTAAAGGAACGAATTCCAACAGATGAAGAAAGAGGGGTGGAAGAGGAATGGGCTAGATTTAAGAAGACACTAGTAGGTGCAGCAGAAGCAGTATGTGGGAGGACAAGTAGTAAGAAGAGGTGGAAGGAAACACCATGGTGGAATGAGAAGACAAAAGATATAGTAAGGGAAAAGAATAGAGCCTTTAGGAGGTGGTATCAAAATAGGACGGTAGAGACAAGGGAAGAGTACCAGGAAAGAAAGAAGGAGGCGAAGAGAGTAGTGGTTAATTGTATTGTATTGTATTGTATTTTTTATTCATCCATTCAATCATATAATGTACATTGTACAATGATATAGGACACGTCAATTCACAAATTATACTAATACTAATTTACAATCACAATAATAATATAGGCCTACACAAGGATAACCTTACATCATTTAGTCCTATGAATACATAACTATTGATATTCTCCCATAAGTCCAACCCCTCGTCCACGTCGTGGGAGACGGGCAACGGCACAAAGTAGGGGATCGCCTGTAGGGGCGAAGTACAGTGGGGACTTCGTGTGCCCTGGGACCGTTACGGTAGCTGTGAAGGTCCTACAGGAACCCTGAAAAGTGACGGCTAACGGGGCTCTGGTGAAGCTACGATAGGCCCAGCAAGCCAGTAGTGGATGATACCAAATGCTTTCAAAAATGGAACGAGCCTCGGACAGGATGGATTTAATAGACGACGACACGGCTTCACACACGGACTAAGATTTGGAACTTTAAACCTAAGAACGCTGACGGGGAAGGTGGAGGAGATAGTGTATATGATGGAAAGAAGGAAGTTGGATTTATTGGGATTGGCAGAAACAAAGTGGAAAGGGGAAGGAAGGAGAGAACTGAGAAAAGGCTATAGACTGTACTGGAGTGGGAACGAAGAGGGAAAGAGGAATGGAGTGGGAGTAGTAGTACGAGATGGTTTAAAAGAAGAAGTGAGGAGAATAAGTGATAGAATGATGAAAGTGAAAGTAGCACTGAGGGGAGAGACCGTAGAAATAGTGCAAGTGTATGCTCCACAAGTAGGCTGCGCCTCTGAAGAGAAGGAGGAGTTTGAAGAGGAATTGCAGAAGCAGCTGGTCGGAAGAAATATGATTGTTATGGGGGATCTCAATGCCCATGTAGGAAGTGAAAGACAAGGTTATGAAAGTGTTCTAGGACCAGAGGGTTGGGGCGGAAGAAATGAGGAAGGAAAGAGACTGTTGGACTTCTGCCAGAGGAACAGCCTGCTAGTTGGGAACTCCTGGTTTAAGAAAAGAGAGAGCCACACAATCACATGGTACAGTGATGACTTGACCAGGAAGTCGGTGGTCGACTATATACTCTATGAGAAAGAACTAAATAAGAACACCACGGACATCAACGTTATACCATCGGAGAACCTGGATAGCGACCATCGATTGCTGGTAATGAACCTGAGAGGGAGTAAGGAGAAGATAGGGACTGAGAACCAGGAAAGACGTATAAGGATATGGAAACTGAAAGAAGGGGATTGAAGGGTCAAGTACCTCAAAATGGTAAAGGAAGGAATTCCAACAGATGAAGAAAGAGGGGTGGAAGAGGAATGGGCTAGATTTAAGAAGACACTAGTAGGTGCAGCAGAAGCAGTATGTGGGAGGACAAGTAGTAAGAAGAGGTGGAAGGAAACACCATGGTGGAATGAGAAGACAAAAGATATAGTAAGGGAAAAGAATAGAGCCTTTAGGAGGTGGTATCAAAATAGGACGGTAGAGACAAGGGAAGAGTACCAGGAAAGAAAGAAGGAGGCGAAGAGAGTAGTGGTTAATTGTATTGTATTGTATTGTATTTTTTATTCATCCATTCAATCATATAATGTACATTGTACAATGATATAGGACACGTCAATTCACAAATTATACTAATACTAATTTACAATCACAATAATAATATAGGCCTACACAAGGATAACCTTACATCATTTAGTCCTATGAATACATAATTATTGATATTCTCCCATAAGTCCAACCCCTCGTCCACGTCGTGGGAGACGGGCAACGGCACAAAGTAGGGGATCGCCTGTAGGGGCGAAGTACAGTGGGGACTTCGTGTGCCCTGGGACCGTTACGGTAGCTGTGAAGGTCCTACAGGAACCCTGAAAAGTGACGGCTAACGGGGCTCTGGTGAAGCTACGATAGGCCCAGCAAGCCAGTAGTGGATGATACCAAATGCTTTCAAAAATGGAACGAGCCTCGGACAGGATGGATTTAATAGACGACGACACGGCTTCACACACGGACTAAGATTTGGAACTTTAAACCTAAGAACGCTGACGGGGAAGGTGGAGGAGATAGTGTATATGATGGAAAGAAGGAAGTTGGATTTATTGGGATTGGCAGAAACAAAGTGGAAAGGGGAAGGAAGGAGAGAACTGAGAAAAGGCTATAGACTGTACTGGAGTGGGAACGAAGAGGGAAAGAGGAATGGAGTGGGAGTAGTAGTACGAGATGGTTTAAAAGAAGAAGTGAGGAGAATAAGTGATAGAATGATGAAAGTGAAAGTAGCACTGAGGGGAGAGACCGTAGAAATAGTGCAAGTGTATGCTCCACAAGTAGGCTGCGCCTCTGAAGAGAAGGAGGAGTTTGAAGAGGAATTGCAGAAGCAGCTGGTCGGAAGAAATATGATTGTTATGGGGGATCTCAATGCCCATGTAGGAAGTGAAAGACAAGGTTATGAGAGTGTTCTAGGACCAGAGGGTTGGGGCGGAAGAAATGAGGAAGGAAAGAGACTGTTGGACTTCTGCCAGAGGAACAGCCTGCTAGTTGGGAACTCCTGGTTTAAGAAAAGAGAGAGCCACACAATCACATGGTACAGTGATGACTTGACCAGGAAGTCGGTGGTCGACTATATACTCTATGAGAAAGAACTAAATAAGAACACCACGGACATCAACGTTATACCATCGGAGAACCTGGATAGCGACCATCGATTGCTGGTAATGAACCTGAGAGGGAGTAAGGAGAAGATAGGGACTGAGAACCAGGAAAGACGTATAAGGATATGGAAACTGAAAGAAGGGGATTGAAGGGTCAAGTACCTCAAAATGGTAAAGGAAGGAATTCCAACAGATGAAGAAAGAGGGGTGGAAGAGGAATGGGCTAGATTTAAGAAGACACTAGTAGGTGCAGCAGAAGCAGTATGTGGGAGGACAAGTAGTAAGAAGAGGTGGAAGGAAACACCATGGTGGAATGAGAAGACAAAAGATATAGTAAGGGAAAAGAATAGAGCCTTTAGGAGGTGGTATCAAAATAGGACGGTAGAGACAAGGGAAGAGTACCAGGAAAGAAAGAAGGAGGCGAAGAGAGTAGTGGTTAATTGTATTGTATTGTATTGTATTTTTTATTCATCCATTCAATCATATAATGTACATTGTACAATGATATAGGACACGTCAATTCACAAATTATACTAATACTAATTTACAATCACAATAATAATATAGGCCTACACAAGGATAACCTTACATCATTTAGTCCTATGAATACATAACTATTGATATTCTCCCATAAGTCCAACCCCTCGTCCACGTCGTGGGAGACGGGCAACGGCACAAAGTAGGGGATCGCCTGTAGGGGCGAAGTACAGTGGGGACTTCGTGTGCCCTGGGACCGTTACGGTAGCTGTGAAGGTCCTACAGGAACCCTGAAAAGTGACGGCTAACGGGGCTCTGGTGAAGCTACGATAGGCCCAGCAAGCCAGTAGTGGATGATACCAAATGCTTTCAAAAATAGAACGAGCCTCGGACAGGATGGATTTAATAGACGACGACACGGCTTTACACACGGACTAAGATTTGGAACTTTAAACCTAAGAACGCTGACGGGGAAGGTGGAGGAGATAGTGTATATGATGGAAAGAAGGAAGTTGGATTTATTGGGATTGGCAGAAACAAAGTGGAAAGGGGAAGGAAGGAGAGAACTGAGAAAAGGCTATAGACTGTACTGGAGTGGGAACGAAGAGGGAAAGAGGAATGGAGTGGGAGTAGTAGTACGAGATGGTTTAAAAGAAGAAGTGAGGAGAATAAGTGATAGAATGATGAAAGTGAAAGTAGCACTGAGGGGAGAGACCGTAGAAATAGTGCAAGTGTATGCTCCACAAGTAGGCTGCGCCTCTGAAGAGAAGGAGGAGTTTGAAGAGGAATTGCAGAAGCAGCTGGTCGGAAGAAATATGATTGTTATGGGGGATCTCAATGCCCATGTAGGAAGTGAAAGACAAGGTTATGAGAGTGTTCTAGGACCAGAGGGTTGGGGCGGAAGAAATGAGGAAGGAAAGAGACTGTTGGACTTCTGCCAGAGGAACAGCCTGCTAGTTGGGAACTCCTGGTTTAAGAAAAGAGAGAGCCACACAATCACATGGTACAGTGATGACTTGACCAGGAAGTCGGTGGTCGACTATATATTGTATGAGAAAGAACTAAATGAGAACACCACGGACATCAACGTTATACCATCGGAGAACCTGGATAGCGACCATCGATTGCTGGTAATGAACCTGAGAGGGAGTAAGGAGAAGATAGGGACTGAGAACCAGGAAAGACGTATAAGGATATGGAAACTGAAAGAAGGGGATAGAAGGGTCAAGTACCTCAAAATGGTAAAGGAACGAATTCCAACAGATGAAGAAAGAGGGGTGGAAGAGGAATGGGCTAGATTTAAGAAGACACTAGTAGGTGCAGCAGAAGCAGTATGTGGGAGGACAAGTAGTAAGAAGAGGTGGAAGGAAACACCATGGTGGAATGAGAAGACAAAAGATATAGTAAGGGAAAAGAATAGAGCCTTTAGGAGGTGGTATCAAAATAGGACGGTAGAGACAAGGGAAGAGTACCAGGAAAGAAAGAAGGAGGCGAAGAGAGTAGTGGTTAATTGTATTGTATTGTATTGTATTTTTTATTCATCCATTCAATCATATAATGTACATTGTACAATGATATAGGACACGTCAATTCACAAATTATACTAATACTAATTTACAATCACAATAATAATATAGGCCTACACAAGGATAACCTTACATCATTTAGTCCTATGAATACATAACTATTGATATTCTCCCATAAGTCCAACCCCTCGTCCACGTCGTGGGAGACGGGCAACGGCACAAAGTAGGGGATCGCCTGTAGGGGCGAAGTACAGTGGGGACTTCGTGTGCCCTGGGACCGTTACGGTAGCTGTGAAGGTCCTACAGGAACCCTGAAAAGTGACGGCTAACGGGGCTCTGGTGAAGCTACGATAGGCCCAGCAAGCCAGTAGTGGATGACACCAAATGCTTTCAAAAATGGAACGAGCCTCGGACAGGATGGATTTAATAGACGACGACACGGCTTTACACACGGACTAAGATTTGGAACTTTAAACCTAAGAACGCTGACGGGGAAGGTGGAGGAGATAGTGTATATGATGGAAAGAAGGAAGTTGGATTTATTGGGATTGGCAGAAACAAAGTGGAAAGGGGAAGGAAGGAGAGAACTGAGAAAAGGCTATAGACTGTACTGGAGTGGGAACGAAGAGGGAAAGAGGAATGGAGTGGGAGTAGTAGTACGAGATGGTTTAAAAGAAGAAGTGAGGAGAATAAGTGATAGAATGATGAAAGTGAAAGTAGCACTGAGGGGAGAGACCGTAGAAATAGTGCAAGTGTATGCTCCACAAGTAGGCTGCGCCTCTGAAGAGAAGGAGGAGTTTGAAGAGGAATTGCAGAAGCAGCTGGTCGGAAGAAATATGATTGTTATGGGGGATCTCAATGCCCATGTAGGAAGTGAAAGACAAGGTTATGAGAGTGTTCTAGGACCAGAGGGTTGGGGCGGAAGAAATGAGGAAGGAAAGAGACTGTTGGACTTCTGCCAGAGGAACAGCCTGCTAGTTGGGAACTCCTGGTTTAAGAAAAGAGAGAGCCACACAATCACATGGTACAGTGATGACTTGACCAGGAAGTCGGTAGTCGACTATATACTGTATGAGAAAGAACTAAATAAGAACATCACGGACATCAAGGTTATACCATCGGAGAACCTGGATAGCGACCATCGATTGCTGGTAATGAACCTGAGAGGGAGTAAGGAGAAGAAAGGGACTGAGAACCAGGAGAGACGTATAAGGATATGGAAACTGAAAGAAGGGGATAGAAGGGTCGAGTACCTCAAAATGGTAAAGGAAGGGATTCCAACAGATGAAGAAAGAGGGGTGGAAGAGGAATGGGCTAGATTTAAGAAGACACTAGTAGGTGCAGCAGAAGCAGTATGTGGGAGGACAAGTAGTAAGAAGAGGTGGAAGGAAACACCATGGTGGAATGAAAAGACAAAAGATATAGTAAGGGAAAAGAATAGAGCCTTTAGGAGGTGGTATCAAAATGGGACAGTCGAGACAAGGGAAGAGTACCAGGAAAGAAAGAAGGAGGCGAAGAGAGTAGTGGATGAGGAGAGAAGAAAGTGGATGGAAGAGTGGACAAAGATGATGAAGGAGGATAGTGAAGGTACAAAAAAGGTCCTGTATGGGATGGTAAAAACTAAGAGGCGGAAGGATCCTACGGATTATGTTAGAATGGTGAACAAAAGGGGACAAGAGATAGAAAATAGGGAAGAACTGAAGAAAATGTGGAAAGAATATTTTGAAGAACTTCTGAACCCGAATGGAAAAGATGGTGAGGAGGAAGAAATCGGGGAAGAGGAAGATGAACTGCAAACAGAAAAGGACTTAACATGGAAAGAAGTGGAAGATGCAGTGAACAAGATGAAAGGAGGGAAGGCACCGGGTGTGGATGAGTTGAGTGTGGAGATGGTGAGAGCAGCAGGAGAGGTGGGGATACAGTGGTTGTACCGAGTGATGAGGACAGCATGGAAGGAAAGGAAGACCCCAGAGGACTGGAAAAAAGGAATAATTGTCCCGATCTTCAAGAAAGGTAGTAGAACAGATTGCAGAAACTATCGGGGAATAACACTGATGAGTCATTGTGCAAAGATCTTCGAGAAAGTTTTGGAAAAGAGAATTAGGACAAGGATAGAAGGAGGGATGAGGGAAGAACAACATGGCTTCAGAGCAGGAAGGTCCACAGTGGATTTGATTTTTGCTGTATGGCAGTTACAAGAACAGCACTATGAGTATGGAACAGATCTACTGATGGCCTTCCTGGATATTGAGAAAGCATATGACAGTGTATGCAAAAACAAAGTGTGGAAGTCCCTGGAGGATAGAGGAGTAGAGAAATGGACTATAAAGAGGATAAAGGAGATGTACAAGGGAAGCGTGAGCTGTGTGAAAGTGGGAGGAGAGAGATCAGACTGGTTGGAACAGAGAAACGGCCTGAAACAAGGAAGTGCCTTGTCACCGTTACTTTTCATTGTGGTGATGGATGACATAATGACCAGAGTGGCACAAGTAATTGGGGAAGGAAAGATGAAAGCAATGGTGTTTGCAGATGATTTGATGATTTGGGGAAACAAGGAGGAGGAGGTACAGGAACAGTTGGACGTGTGGGAAGGAATAATACAAGGATATGGGATGAAATTTAGCATAAATAAGAGTGAGATGGTGATCACAACAAGGAAGAAGGAAAGAACCACAACGGGAATAACAATTGGTGGGGAACAGCTGAAGAAAGTGGAGAGTTTCAAGTATCTAGGAAGCCTGATACAAGAGAATGGAAGAAACGATAGAGAAATAAATGAGCGGGGGAGGCAGGCAGAAGCATTTCGGAGGAGTGTGAGAAGCATGTTATGGAGCAAGGATGTCCCTCGGAACAGCAAAAAGATCATATATCGGACGTACTATGTCCCTATCCTGACGTATGCCTCGGAGACCTGGGTTATGAAAGGAAGGGAGAAGAGCAAAATACAGGCCAGTGAGATGAGGTTCTTGAGAAGCAGTATTGGAGCTACAAAGATGGACAGAATAAGAAATGAGAGGACCAGAGAATTAATGAAGGAGGAACCATTACAGGATGGTATAGAGAAGTCTAGACTTAGATGGTATGGACATGTAAAACGAATGGAGGAGAAGAGGATACCCAGGAGGATACACGAGACGAAGTGGGAAGGAAAGAGACCGAGAGGAAGACCGAGAGACAGGTGGCTGAAGGGGGTGGAAGAAAGCGTGAAGAAGAGAGGAGAAGACTGGACAAGGGTGGAGGCTGAGAGATGGTGGGAAGACAGGAGACGTTGGAGAGGCTTGTGTTCCAAACAGACCCGGCCGGTGGCTGGAAACTGTGCAAGATGATGATGATGATGATATTCTAAAAACTCTTTAACTGAGTAGAAGCAGTGCTCCAGCAAGAACTCTTTAGTTTTTATTTTGAACTTTATGTAATTTGCTGTACTTTTAATATTATTTGGCAAATGATTATATAGCGTTATAGCTGCATGGAATACACCATTTTTACATAGTGTTGTATTTGCAGCATGTACATGAAGATTGTTCTTTTGTCTGGTCTGGTAGTTATGTATATTTGAATTCATCTCAAAGATATCCTCATTTCCTAAGCTTTGTTTGACAAATAATAGAAGTTCAAAGATGTAAATACATGGCAAAGGTAAAATTTTCAGTTGTTTAAACAGAGGCTTACATGTATGCAATCTAGTAGTTCCTTTCATTGTTCTAATTATTCTTTTCTGGATAATAAAGATTTGGTGAGCAGCAGGTGAATTTCCCCAAAATATGATTCCATATTTCATAAGCGAATAGCAATAAGCAAAATAAGTACTAAGAACAGTTCTCCAGCTAGTCGATTGTCTTAATACTCTTAATGCATAACAACTTGAGCTTAGTTTCTTGGCAAGTTTAGTGGTATGAGAGTTCCATTTTAGGTCATCCTGCAACCAAAGGCCTAAGAATTTAGCAGAAGAGGCGTTACCAATTTTAAGGTCATTTAAGATTATGGAGGGAGAATTAATACTTTTATTCTGAGCTGTGTGAAAGTTAAGAGCCACTGTTTTACTAGTGTTGATAAGGAATCCATTATTGTTGAACCATAAGGACAGCTGACCTGTTACTTCCTCTACTGATTTTTGAAGTTCAGTGTCATTATCACCCCTCATCAAAACACTTGTATCATCTGCGAATAGTACAGATTTAAATGCAGGTATCTGAGATGGCAAGTCATTTACGTGAAGGAGAAAAAGTAGTGGCCCTAGAACGGACCCCTGCGGAATGCCATACTTCAAAAACATAGGATCTGAGTGGTAATATTTAAATATGTTTGTGGTATTTTCTAAACTTTTTTGTTCGACGATCTGTTGGCGATTATTTAAATATGACTGAAACCACTTACTAGCGATACCCCTGATACCATATTGATGGAGTTTATCAATTAGTATCTGATGATTTATCACATCAAAAGCTTTAGACAGGTCCAAAAACAGGCCACATACTCTCTTCCTTTCATCAAGTGACTCAAAAGCAGGATTTAAAAATTCATAAATTGCTGACATTGTTGATTTTCCTTCTCTAAAGCCATGTTGAGAGTCAGTTAACAATTTATATTTGTTTATGAAGCTAATTAGACGGTTGTAAATTATCTTCTCTAAAATTTTTGAAAATATCGACAATAAAGAAATAGGTCTATATTTGGTTACGTTTTCTCTATCTCGCCCTTTAAATAATGGAAGTACTTTTGCAATTTTAAAGATATCTGGAAATATTCCTGACATGAGAGCTTGGTTATAGAGGTGTGTTAAGGGGGTAATTATATTTTGGATACATTTTTTAATTAGTATATCAGGAATGTTATCAACTCCTGAGCAATGTTTATTCTGTAGGTTCTTTACAATATTGAGGATTTCTGCTTCTGTAACATTTTCAACAAACATTGATTTTCCATTAAATGTTATATTCGCGAGTGTTGATTTTATTGCTTGTATATTGTTTACATTTAGTAGTTTTTCAGCTATGGTAGCAAAATGCTCATTAAAAATTCTTGAGACATTTTGTGGGTCATTGATCTTCTTGGAGTCTTCTGATAACGTTATGTTATTTACTGCCGGTTTTGTTTGCCTGGTTTCATTTTTTATGATATTCCACATAGCCTTAGTTTTATTTTTAGATTCCAGGATATAATTATCATTTGACATTCTCTTTGCTAATTTTATAACTTTGTTAAGTATGGTCTTATAGGTCTTGAAATACATGTTAAATTCATTGGAGGTTTCGTGCGTACTTTGAAAATCGTGGAGGAAACGCTTTCTTTTGCATGAAGTAATTATTCCAAGAGTAAGCCATTGTTTTGATGGAGAAGAAACTTTCAGTCTGATACTCTTCAAAGGAAATGCAATATCAAAATAATACAGGAAAATATTAATGAATTCCTGGAATTTTTTGTTTGTATCTATTGACTTGTACACACCTTCCCAAGTTTCTCCTTTTAACAAGTTGTTGAAATAGTTTATATTGCGCTGACTAAAGCTTCGACATTTATCAAACTGAGCATTGTAAACTGGGTTTGAAATATTTAGAGTTATTATTTGAGCTCGGTGGTCACTGAAACCTGTGTTGATTACTTCGAGAGAGTTGCAGTTCACATTGTCATTAATTATTATCTGGTCAAGTGTGGTTGCACTAGTTTTTGTTATTCTTGTGGGTACTGTTACTGTGTGAATTAGATGATGGGAGCTTAACAAATTTAGCAATTCCCTTCTCTCCGTACTTTCTTCTAAAAAGTTAATATTTGAAATCTCCACAAAGAACTATTTTTTTTATTAAATTTATTTATTTTATTTATTATCACTTCTAGTTTATTCAGAAATAACTTTGCACTATTTCCTGGTGAACGATATATACAGATGAGAATTAAATTTTCCTTTGGGATAGAAATAGCTGTTGCCTCAAAATTTTTATCTATGCATAAGTCATCGGGAATTGGTATAGGCTTAAATTCTATGTTTCCTTTGATATAGATACATACACCTCCATGCTCTGATGTTGATCTACAGTAGTAGCTAGCTAAAGTAAACCCTGGTATGACAGCATGATTGATTTGTTCAGGTTTCATCCAGTGTTCAGACAAGCACAGGATGTGGATATCTTTGAGTGATGTTTGTAGAAGCATATCGATATGAACTAGTTTATTATTAAGTGACTGTACATTTTGGTGAAATATTCTGATTGAGGAACTCTGTGCATTTGTACTGTTGTTAAGCTTGGGGATTATAGTTCTTGCAGGAGCACTTACCTCTGTTCTAAAATACTCTCGCCACCAAGTGAATTCACTGATTCTACAGTAGTCAGACTTGCAGTATGCGGTTGTGGGATGACTGGTCCGTGGGAGTGGAACTTTTTGTTGATTTCCTCCGCTACTTGTGAACAGATCTGTTGCTTTCCTTTGGTGTTTAAGTGAAGACCATGTCGGGTAAACAGTTCTCTTGGTACATCAATATCAAGAAAGTGAACATGCTGATATAGTTTGGATAGTGCTCTAAGCTTTTTGTTCGTCCTCTTTACCTCCTTGTTGACACACGATTCTTCCATTAGATCATGTCTGAGTGGAATGCCTAACAGTATAACGTTTGTACCTGAAAGTAGTGGGAGCTTATCTTTGTAGGTTTGTATTGCACCATTCGCTTCGTTTTTCGCTACATCGTTCGTACCCCCCCACAAAACAACATAATCTTCATGAGTAAGGTTTCTGCACATTTCAACACAATTTTCCAGAACATTTTTAACTCTAGCGCCTGGTTTGGTGACGCTACTTACCACAAAGTCCCTTGATACTTTTAAATTGAGCCCTTCTGAACATCCGTTCCCATGACTGTCACTGAGGAGGAGTACTTTCCTTTTTGAGGTTATATACGTGGCTAACTTCCGCACTTTTTCCGGCTTACAGTTTGTTGATGCCCTTGTATTTGGTGTTTCTTCTGAGACGGATTCAGTTTCAGCAAGAACATCGTACATATCTTTTGTGGGAACAGCTTGGCTAACTGTTTCCCGCACACGTGGTTTAGGCCTACATTGGCGTCCGCGATTTGCCACCACCACATTGTAGCGTTAATTAACTTTGCTCCACGTTGAGCGTACAAATGTAACATTAATTAATGCCCCATGTTGGTAGCGACAAGTGTAACGGTTTGGCTGCCCCTAACTGTTGGGTGATAAATGTAACTGTTTACCTTTGCCCAAGCTATGTTGTTTTAATGGGCGCCAAGACCTCAACGCAATGCTGAAATCTAAATTTGTATTTAACAACATCTTGCTCTGGTAGAACACCTTCAAGAATCTATTCACTCAGATCGTGGTATGATTTGATCATTAACCCAACAAACAATTGTATCAGGAGAAGGAATTGGTCTATATCTAATGCTACCTACTGAAAGCAAAGATTGCATTGTAAAAGAATTGAATTTATTATATAAAACAAGTATTTCAAAATTAATAATAATAATAAGTATAAAATTTAAATTGGAGCGTTGCGATTTTAATATTACCGATAGAAAATTACGTGAAAACGGAGTCTGATAAATTATTGATTTTACTCTTATTCCCAAGCTATGAAGTTACTGAAATCTGAAATATAAAACAAAGAGAAATGAGAGATTGCGTATTTCTGCGTCATTCGCGCTTACCACTGGAAATTGCCAAAGCATTTCCCTCGTACTGGATGATGCTGTGTGCTTCCCACAGTCTCCTGGACGTCGACATCTCCGTCGATATTTGATGATATACTTGTAGATTTGGTGACTTTATGGTCCTAACCTCGGAGCCATACCCTCGTACAACCAAACTGGTTAAGTTTTAAACAGATAGTTCTCCATTCCACAGAACATTGGAGCGACACACACTTGCAACCGAACTATTCAAGTCTTTCACAGATTGTCCCCCACTCCACGGAACATCGGAGCGACTCCCGCGTGCAACCATACTCGGCAAGTTCTACACAGATTGTCCTCCCACTCCACGGAACATTGGAGTGACTCCCGCGTGCAACCATACTCGGCAAGTTCTACACAGATTGTCCTCCCACTCCACGGAACATCGGAGCGACTCACGCGTGCAACCATACTCGGCAAGTTCTACACAGATTGTCCTCGTTCCACGGCACGCCGAACGATATATCCACCTGTCGGCTCCCCACCTCGGTACCGACTTCTAGCTTACGTGGTCTCCACTGATTGGCTGCTCCCCACGTGCTAGTTCCCCTTCTCTGGCTCAATACACACGGCGCGCGGGTGATGAAGTCGATTTCCGTTCCAACTATCCGCCTTTTCTTGACGCTGCAACCCCGCTTGCGTAATACTTCTTGACAAGAATCAGCCCGTATCTGAATTTCCAGTGAGTCATGTCTCTCATATTATCCTAACTGACGAAACTCCGTAAAATTCCGTGATCACATAATTTTCTATGATATTGTCGTTCGTAATAATTTGCTTGATAGCGTTTTCTAAGACATAGAAAACCTATCTGTATGCTTATAATTTTTATAAAATGCTCCGAAAAATATCTTAATAATAATAATAATAAATTAATAATAATAATAAATTAACATGAAAAATTCTCTTGGCTGAACAATTTGCCGCGTAAATAAATATAGAATGGCTTCCTACTGACTTATGCCAGTGGCATAAAAACCCCTCGAAAAACGCGTTACATATTCGCCTCGGATCATCGGATGATTTACCGTGACGACGGTCCATTATCCGATTATCCCAGACACGTTAATAAACCCCATCCAAAATACACATTACATAAATGAAATCACCCTAAATTACAGATATATACACTCATCATTTTTCTTCACGCACTTTGCGTCAAAGTTTGTTGTCACTATGGATTGCACTTTGCAACCAGTCCAATGTTTTACATATAGAATAGTGTTCCACGGATATTTCCGCCTCTCAAATTTCTCTATGTTGGAAAAATAGACATAATTAATGTGTGAGCACTATGTATTTATGATGTCATATCACACGCATTGAAGGTGTTCTGATATATTTATATCACCATAGAACTTCCTAATTTCACTGGAGGTCCCTTCCTTATGGTGAAATTTAATCTCGCTTATCACTGAGCACACGATCACACTATTGTGGCAGCGCCTCGTGACCATAATACTTGATCTCTCTTTATAAAAGATGAAATTAATATTGACTTCTGAAAAAAAACAGTAAATGCGCATTACATATAACACCAAATATTTCTGTGCCGTAATCGCCCTGTCTTGTTAAGTTCCCGTAGACCATATTCTACTTAATACTAGTTCTCAACACAGACCCGTTCTCCTCACACAAATAATACCATTGTACAAATTACCTTAAATTACTCACTTAAAAATCTTACATGGCGAGGCCGTAAACAGAAATCACGTGTGCTGTTATGTATGAGTTTCATGAAGGACTGTCGCATTCTGATGGCCCATCTTTTGTCCCGTGGACGCCTTAAGCAAAAATACCCTGTCCAAGCGCTCACCTATCTCTTGGGGACAAATGGGAATTCACCAGCGCTACCAAATTCTGGCCTTGGTGTATCGAGACATTTTAGTGCTCAAGAGCATCCGACAATCCCGTCATATTTCCCTGTACCTTAAAAACTCTCATTTACTTACATACTACCCCCCTGTGTGACTTCTGATACGCCTGCCTGGAAGACCAACTCCTCCCACGCACCAAATACCACACTTACTCATTTGATAGGCTGGCTCGCCAGCTAAACATCCTCACTTTATGACACATACTTTCGGAGACTGTGTATATTATACGTCCCGTATAATCTGTTTCCCTTACTATCCTCCAGCACATATGCTGTTTTTCCAATACGTTTGGAAACTATAAATGGGCCCTCGTAGAGATAAAAGAACTTGGACATGACTTTCTCTAGCTTATTTGACTGTTTCGGCACTCTAAGTAAGACTCTGTCTCCCGGCTCGAATAGGTCAAATTTAGTTTCTTTTTGTTGGCGAATTCTCTTTTGTGCTGACTTAGATAAATTCTGTTTCGCCAATTGGACAATGTAATCCATCCCCGGTTGCTTACCCTCATTTAATCCCAACACCCTCGCTAGTTCATTTTGTGGTCTTTTTCCGAAGTGAACTTCGTATGGCGTCAATTTCGTGCTCTCATGCTGGACAGAATTCAGCCAAGTCTCGACCTTGGGAAGATGTCCAACCCAGGCCGCATGCTTGTCATGCACTAGAGTCCGAAAAAGACGAGCCACTTCCCTTAATGGACGCTCTGCAGAGTTACCCTGAGGGTACCTTACAGAGGAATGAACGTGTGTTATACCAGCTTCCTGCATACTGGTTCTCCATTTCTTTGCAGTAAACTGTGGTCCACTGTCAGATAGTATCCTGAGAGGAAGGCCAAACTCAGGTACATACTTATTAATGATCAGACGGCTACACGCTAGTCCCGTGGCTTTCCTTAGCGGATATAGCTTGACATACTTACTAAAAGCGTCAATAACTATAAAAATGTACTCGTAGCCGTACTGTCCTTTAACGATCGGGCCAAATAAATCCACACACAGTAGTTCGCCGGGACTACTGGTGAGAACTGCAGATCTCTCCCCCACTAAATATTTAACTGGATATTTACTCCTTTGACAGGTGTCACACTTAGCTAAAATCCTCCTAACATCCCTTCCCATTTTACTCCAAATGAAGTCACGACCAATTTCATAGAAGACCTTGGCAGCACCAAAGTGTCCTAATTCCCTATGAATGAACCAAATTAGCTCCTCCCGCAAAGTGGCAGGAACACATATTGCCCACCGATTATTCCTACATTTCCTTGCAAGAAGCCCATCCTGCATCTTGTACGTGAACCGTCCTACTTTCACATACTCTTCTTCACCTATTTCCAACCTAGCCAGTGGCTCCTTTAACTTAACGTCATCACGTTGTTCCACTAGCATATTTCTCAGTGTCTGTAACGATGCCCTGTTGCTACTGTCCACACATGCACATATTAAAATACCGTCCTCTGCTTTAACCACAGGATAATCCCTACATAAATTAGTGTCCCTCGATAGCATGTCTGCAAGAATGTTATCTTTACCTTTAATATATTTTACTGTGAATTCGTATTCCTGCAGAGCAAGAATCCACCTACTAACTCTGTTAGAACTGAGTTTACAAGTTCTCATATACAGTAATGCATGGTGATCTGTGTGGATCTCAAATTTCCCCCCTACTAAATACATTCTAAATTTCCCTAAACTGAAAACAATACCTAAAAGCTCTAACTCAGTAATCGTGTATCTTTTCTCTGCTGCTGTCAGTCCTCGCGAGGCTAAAGATACAATGCACAGATTACCCTCATCATCTTTCTGACATAATACTCCAGCAATGCCTATATGTGAAGCATCTGTCATAACCACATATTCCTTATCTTTTAACGGATATTTCAGCACTGCAGCTTTCTCAAAACCTTCCTTCAGCGCTCTAAAAGCCTGATCATGCTTGGACTCCCATCTCCACCGAGTCCCACTTTTAAGCAATTCCCTGAATGGTTCTACCAACCCTGAGTATTTAAGAACGAACCTCCTGAAAAAGTTGCAAATTCCCAGGTATGTTTTTAACTGTTTAACATTCTGTGGCACCTCTGCGTTAAGTATCTTATTAACCCTACTTTCTTCTGGTGTTACACCTCTACTCGACACTCTATGACCTAAAAATGTCACTTCTGACTGACAGAATGACGACTTAGACAGCTTCAAAGTGAACCCTGCCTGATCTAACTTCTGAAAAACTATATCTAAATGACGTAGATGCTCCTCAAAACTGCGTGAACTAATTACCATATCATCTATGTAAATGGTTACAAACTCTCCTGTGTCATCCCCTAATGCTATGTTTAAAGCCCTAATTAAAGCTGCTGAACTACTCTTTAACCCATAAGGTGTTCTACAATATTGATAAAGGTTATATTTATGACTAAAAGCTGTAAATGGTCTATCTTCGTACATAAGTGGCACTTGCCAAAAACTGGAACTCAAATCTACACAAGTGAAATACTTCTTCCCCTCAAATGTTTGCATTAATTCCTCTATTGACATAGATTTCAGCTGATCTGAACTAATTCTACTGTTAACCAAACGAGCGTCTAAACAAATACGAACTGTGCCGTCGGTCTTGGGTACCGTGAACAAAGAATTAACATATGGACTGTTAGAGTGCTCAATAAACCCATCTTCAAGCATCTGATTAATTTGTGCCTCAACTGCACTCTGATAAGCGAAAGGTACAGGATATCTATGTCCTGTGAATACTGACCTATCAATAACGTTCAATGAATGTGTATAGCAATTGGCCATACCAATGCGATCCTCAAACACTCTCCTATTACACAATAACACATCATAGAGCCGAACACATTGTTCATCCTCTATATTTCCCTGAAATGCAGCATCACGTAACGAGTCCTCTAGACTTCCGTTCGTAATCACACTGCCCACAAAACATGGAGAACCCCGCTCTACGGCTGGCGATATCTCATTTAAAGTACAAATCACACCTACAATACTACTCCTCTGAATATGGTCATTGAACGCTATTTCTACACACATCAAAAAAAGTTTTGCATCACCTCGGTTCCCAGATCTCCGGCATATAGACGTTGACTGTGTATATTGTATCCAAGATACAGTCCCTTTGACTGTTCATAGATGTCACTAAAACTGCTCAAAGATGTAAACAACCATGCATGAGCAGGGCCTATTAGACGGAGGGGGTACGACAGCCGATCAGTTCCAGTCATTCCACCAGGACGAAGGTACGCTGCTCATGTTGTCTGTAGTTCTACCATGCCTAGAAGGTCAATACCGCAGTTCGATCGCGTCCGCATTGTTACTTTGTGTCAAGAAGGGCTCTCAACAAGGGAAGTTTCCAGGCGTCTCAGAGTGAACCAAAGCGATGTTGTTCGGACATGGAGGAGGTACAGAGATACAGGAACTGTCGATGACAGGCCTCGCTCAGGCCGCCCAAGGGCTACTACTGTAGTGGATGACCGCTACTTACGGATTGCCGCTCGGAGGAACCCTGACAGCAATGCCACCATGTTGAATAATGCGTTTCGTTCAGCCACAGGACGTCGTGTTTCAACTCAAACTGTGCGCAATAGGCTGCATGATGCGCAACTTCACTCCCGACGTCCATGGCGAGGTCCAGCTTTGCAACCCCGACACCATGCAGCGCGGTACAGATGGGCCCAACAACATGCTGAATGGACCCCACGGAATTGGCATCACGTTCTCTTCACCGATGAGTGTCGCATATGCCTTCAACCAGACAATCGTCGGAGACGTGTTTGGAGGCACCCTGGTCAGGCTGAACGTCTTAGACACACTGTCCAGCGAGTGCAGCAAGGTGGTGGTTCCCTGATGTTTTGGGGTGGCATTATGTGGGGCCGACGTACGCCACTGGTGGTCATGGAAGGCTCCGAAACGGCTTTACGATACCTGAATGACATCCTCCGACCCATAGTGCAACCATATCGGCAGAATATTGGAGAGGCATTTGTCTTCATGGACGACAATTCTCGACCTCATCGTGCACATCTTGTGAATGCGTTCCTTCAAGATAACGACATCGCTCGACTACAGTGGCCAGCATGTTCGCCAGACATGAACCCTATCGAACATGCCTGGGATATGTTGAAAAGGGCTGTTTATGGACGTCTTGACCCACCAACCACTCTGAGAGATTTACGCCGAATTGTCGTTGAGGAGTGGGACAATTTGGACCAACAGTGTCTTGATGAATTTGTGGATAGTATGCCACGGCGAATACAGGCATGCATCAATGCAAGAGGGCGTGCTACTGGGTATTAGAGGTAGTGGTGTGTACTGCAATCTGGACCACAAATGCTGAAAGTCTAGCTGTATGATGGTACAACATGCAATGTGTGGGTCTCATGAGCAATAAAACGAGCTGAAATGTTGTTTGTGTTGATCTCTATTCCCTTTGTATTTAACGGTTCCGGAACTCTTGGAACCGAGGTGATGCAAAACTTTTTTTGATGTGTGTACTTCAGAATCTCCCCATTTAAATTTCAAACTCCCTACATCATAACATAAGTTACCAGACACTCTACTTAGCCACTCTGAACCCAAGATAACACTGAATACTAAATTTGGAATTACAAGACAAATCTGCTTCTCTACATGATTAATAATTTTAATGTCTACTAAAACTTGCTTAGAAATTACTTTAGACCTTTTCCTAACAGCTGTGATAACAAAAGTGCTTTTAATTGGCATCTCCTCAAAATTTACTCCAGTTCCTTTCATTTTATCATAAAATGCACTACTTATGCAACTCTTCATACAACCACTATCAATTAAAACATCTGTGTACGCCTCGGACACGTTAAATTTAACTATGGGGCTCTTACTAACCACTTCCTGAATAATACCTTCATCATTTAGTTCATGTAATAATTCATTTCTTACATTTAGGTCATAGGGTTCCTGTATAATTGTATGGACAGGGCATGCTACAGACTGAGATTCTGACCTTACTTCGCAGCCTGGTTCGCGCTTAAAGAACCGCTACAGCTGGCCGTAGTACTACTAACTACTGAACTGGTCTGGTTGTTCTGGGCTGTGTTGTCATTGTTTGGCTGTATATTACTACCTCTAGGCTGTCCTCTTCCTTGACCCCTATTCTGGTTGTAATTATTGCCATTATAATTTCTCCCTTAATTTCCCCTGAAATCATTGTTTCTCCCTTGATTTCCCCTGTAATCATTGTTCCTCCCTTGATTTCCCCTGAAATCATTGTTCCTCCCTTGATACTGATTACCATAGCCATTTCCTCTGTTCTGATTTAGCTGATTATTATTATTTGAATTTTGAGCGTTGGCCCCTTCGCCACCGTTCCCTTGAACTTCTTGATACCTGGCTTCATTAGGTCTATTATTATTATTACCCTGGTTCCGATTGAAATTGTCCTCATAACCCCCCTCTCCCTAGTGCATCAAATGTGCTTAACAAATTTTCTACTTGTGATATAGTCTTTACATTCTGGATACAAGCAGCCTCCTTGATCCTATAGGGAAAGTGCCTAAGTAGCAACCTTACCACATCACTTTCCTCCTTCAAGCCATCCAGATATTTACACACTAATACCTGCCCTAAAAAGTATTCGGTCATGGTGGAGCTTCCTTTAGGGTTATATTTACCACACACTACTCCCTCACGATGCTGCGACTGAATAACCTCATTCCAGAACTTTTCACAGAATTTCATTTTAAAATCATTGATATCAGTAAACTTGTCTCTGTAGACAGCAAACCAATTCCTCGTTTCCCCCACAAACACTTGTTCTAAAATTTCAACTACCTGGCACCACTCAATACTACCATTTTCCAACCTCTCCCCGAATTTATTTTCTATAGTGTTCATGAACTCCATTGGGCACCCGTGTCGATTGCTGAACTTACCCAGTTCTACCTCCCTGTGTGTGCTATTCACAAAAACTGGCCTATTCTGACTATTTTCTTGCCTGATCCTAGCTTTTAATTTTAACTCTAATTCTGCGATTTTCTCCTCAGCCTTCCTCTCAATACTGTTTACTGTTAATTTAATGTTTCCTTCTGATTCTTCTACTTTATCATATAGCTTTGCTTGTTTCTCCTCAATCTTGCTAATGCTCTCTCTATTACTCTCTCTTAAATCATTTACTTCTGCAACTATTTGTGAGTGGACTTTCTCAATTCTACCCCCCAGCTGTTCCTTAACCTCTTTAGTAGCTACCTGAATTTTGTCAATTTCTCCCCCCAATTGCTTTTTGACCTGCTGTGTTTCCAGTTGCACTAGTTCTTTTAAATTTTCAGCCTGTGTACTGATTCTAATTTCCAACTCCTCCTGTACTTTTCCTAATTTTCTGTCTACATCTGCAATAATCTCTTTAGCCTTTTCTTCCATCACCCCCCTGATCTCACCTCTAATCAGTTCGAATTTGTCACTCATTTCCCTACTGTTTTGTTCTAATTTAGCATTTAAATTTTGAATACTCTCTCTATTTTCCCTACTGTTTTGTTCTAATTTAGCGTTGTTTTGTTCCAGTTTAGCATTTAAAGCGTCTGTACTTTCTTTATTTTCCCTACTGTTTTGTTCTAATTTAGAATTTAAGGCATCACTACTAACTTTGTTCTGATACATAAACTCGAGAAGTAAAGTTTTTAATTCTGGTTGGCCGCCTACACTCCCTGTTTCAGTATCGGGATTTACCTCCGCTACCCCGGTACTACCATCACTCGACATACTGCTCGTATCATCACTCTCCCGTTGATGACCACTACGTAACCTCATCTGTCTTTCTTTCTCATCCCCCATAATGATATACACTGATACAGACAAATAACCCCCAAAATACAGGCACAGAAATATATACCCTTCTCCTTCCCCAAATGTTATTAGGTTTTCAGCCCCAAGTTGTCGGCGACAAGTGTAGCAGTAATTAACTTTGCTCGACGTAGAGCGTACAAATGTAACATTAATTAATGCCCCATGTTGGTAGCGACAAGTGTAACGGTTTGGCTACCCCTAACTGTTGGGTGATAAATGTAACTGTTTACCTTTGCCCAAGCTATGTTGTTTTAATGGGCGCCAAGACCTCAACGCAATGCTGAAATCTAAATTTGTATTTAACAACATCTTGCTCTGGTAGAACACCTTCAAGAATCTATTCACTCAGATCGTGGTATGATTTGATCATTAACCCAACAAACAATTGTATCAGGAGAAGGAATTGGTCTATATCTAATGCTACCTACTGAAAGCAAAGATTGTATTGTAAAAGAATTGAATTTATTATATAAAACAAGTATTTCAAAATTAATAATAATAATAAGTATAAAATTTAAATTGGAGCGTTGCGATTTTAATATTACCGATAGAAAATTACGTGAAAACGGAGTCTGATAAATTATTGATTTTACTCTTATTCCCAAGCTATGAAGTTACTGAAATCTGAAATATAAAACAAAGAGAAATGAGAGATTGCGTATTTTTGCGTCATTCGCGCTTACCACTGGAAATTGCCAAAGCATTTCCCTCGTACTGGATGATGCTGTGTGCTTCCCACAGTCTCCTGGACGTCGACATCTCCGTCGATATTTGATGATATACTTGTAGATTTGGTGACTTTATGGTCCTAACCTCGGAGCCATACCCTCGTACAACCAAACTGGTTAAGTTTTAAACAGATAGTTCTCGATTCCACGGAACATTGGAGCGACACACACTTGCAACCGAACTATTCAAGTCTTTCACAGATTGTCCCCCACTCCACGGAACATCGGAGCGACTCCCGCGTGCAACCATACTCGGCAAGTTCTACACAGATTGTCCTCCCACTCCACGGAACATCGGAGCGACTCCCGCGTGCAACCATACTCGGCAAGTTCTACACAGATTGTCCTCCCACTCCACGGAACATCGGAGCGACTCACGCGTGCAACCATACTCGGCAAGTTCTACACAGATTGTCCTCGTTCCACGGCGCGCCGAACGATATATCCACCTGTCGGCTCCCCACCTCGGTACCGACTTCTAGCTTACGTGGTCTCCACTGATTGGCTGCTCCCCACGTGCTAGTTCCCCTTCTCGGGCTCAATACACACGGCGCGCGGATGATGAAGTCGATTTCCGTTCCAACTATCCGCCTTTTCTTGACGCTGCAACCCCGCTTGCGTAATACTTCTTGACAAGAATCAGCCCGTATCTGAATTTCCAGTGAGTCATGTCTCTCATATTATCCTAACTGACGAAACTCCGTAAAATTCCGTGATCACATAATTTTCTATGATATTGTCGTTCGTAATAATTTGCTTGATAGCGTTTTCTAAGACATAGAAAACCTATCTGTATGCTTATAATTTTTATAAAATGCTCCAAAAAATATCTTAATAATAATAATAATAAATTAACATGAAAAATTCTCTTGGCTGAACAATTTGCCGCGTAAATAAATATAGAATGGCTTCCTACTGACTTATGCCAGTGGCATAAAAACCCCTCGAAAAACACGTTACAACATTCCACGAGTCCGGCGATGACGGGGGATTGTTGCTGTCGTTTACGTTATGTCTGAGTACACTGTTTTCGGCTTTTAATTTAGATAGTTCTTCTTGGGTGTGCTTAAGGTCCCTATTCAAAATGTCGATGATTAACTGTAGAGATTTCACACTCTCACTCGATGCCTTGCCACTCAGCGTGCACAGTATATCACTCGTATTTACACCTAAATGTACCTCTGATGGTTTACTATCAATGTCACACATACTAGGTGTCTTCCTACACGATATTTTATCACTGGCCTTAATTACGGAACTGTCCTCGTCTTAATTTTCGATATCTTTAAGAGAGCGGTATACTCTGTCTACATACGCGGCAGCCATCATTGAGTAAGGAGAGAAGAAAGTGGATGGAAGAGTGGACAAAGATGATGAAGGAGGATAGTGAAGGTACAAAAAAGGTCCTGTATGGGATGGTAAAAAATAAGAGGCGGAAGGATCCTTCGGATTATGTTAGATTGGTGAACAAAAGGGGATAAGAGATAGAAAATAGGGAAGAACTGAAGAAAATGTGGAAAGAATATTTTGAAGAACTGAAGAACCCAATTGGAAATGATGGTGAGGAGGAAGAAATCGGGGAAGAGGAAGATGAACTACAAACAGAAAAGGACTTAACATGGAAAGAAGTGGAAGATGCAGTGAAAAAGATGAAAGGAGGGAAGGCACCGGGTGTGGGTGAATTGAGTGTGGAGATGGTGAGAGCAGCAGGAGAGGTGGGGATACAATGGTTGTACCGAGTGATGAGGACAGCATGGAAGGAAAGGAAGACCCCAGAGGACTGGAAAAAAGGAATAATTGTCCCGATCTTCAAGAAAGGTAGTAGAACAGAATGCAGAAACTATCGGGGAATAACACTGATGAGTCATTGTGCAAAGATCTTTGAGAAAGTTTTGGAAAGGAGAATTAGGACAAGAATAGAAGGAGGGATGAGAGAAGAACAACATGGCTTCAGAGCAGGAAGGTCCACAGTGGATTTGATTTTTGCTGTAAGGCAATTACAAGAACAGCACTATGAGTATGGAACAGATCTACTGATGGCCTTCCTGGACATTGAGAAAGCATATGACTGTGTATGCAGAAACAAAGTATGGAAGTCCCTGGAGGATAGAGGAGTAGAGAAATGGACTATAAAGAGGATAAAGGAGATGTACAAGGGAAGCGTGAGCTGTGTGAAAGTGGGAGGAGAGAGATCGGACTGGTTGGAACAGAGAAACGGCCTGAAACAAGGAAGTGCACTGTCACCGTTACTTTTCATTGTGGTGATGGATGACATAATGACCCGAATGGCACAAGTAATTGGGGAAGGAAAGATGAAAGCAATGGTGTTTGCAGATGATTTGATGATTTGGAGAAACAAGGAGGAGGAGGTACAGGAACAGTTGGACGTGTGGGAAGGAATAATACAAGGATATGGGATGAAATTTACATAAATAAGAGTGAGATGGTGATCACAGCAAGGAAGAAGGAAAGAACCACAACGGGAATAACAATTGGTGGGGAACAGCTGAAGAAAGTGGAGAGTTTCAAGTATCTGGGAAGCCTGATACAAGATAATGGAAGAAACGATAGAGAAATAAATGAGCGGGGGAGGCAGGCAGAAGCATTTCGTAGGAGTGTGAGAAGCATGTTATGGAGCAAGGATGTCCCTCAGAACAGCAAAAAGATCATATCGGACGTACTATGTCCCTATCCTGACGTATGCCTTGGAGACCTGGGTTATGAAAGGAAGGGAGAAGAGCAAAATACAGGCCAGTGAGATGAGGTTCTTGAGAAGCAGTATTGGAGCTACAAAGATGGACAGAATAAGAAAT
This sequence comes from Meconema thalassinum, assembly GCA_946902985.2. Taxonomy (NCBI): domain Eukaryota; kingdom Metazoa; phylum Arthropoda; class Insecta; order Orthoptera; family Tettigoniidae; genus Meconema; species Meconema thalassinum. The sequence goes on from OX336388.2 coordinate 38,885,150, forward strand.
GAGAGGACCAGAGAATTAATGAAGGAGGAACCATTACAGGATGGTATAGAGAAATCTAGACTTAGATGGTATGGACTTGTAAAACGAATGGAGGAGAAGAGGATACCCAGGAGGATACACGAGACGAAGTGGGAAGGAAAGAGACCGAGAGACAGGTGGCTGAAGGGGGTGGAAGAAAGCGTGAAGAAGAGAGGAGAAGACTGGACAAGGGTGGAAGCTGAGAGATGGTGGGAAGACAGAAGATTTTGGAGAGGCTTGTGTTCCAAACAGACCCGGCCAGTGGCTGGAAACTGTGCAAGATGATGATGACGACTGACCCAAGTAATATGCAGCGTGATTTTATGACAGTAAATATTAAGGCAGAAACATTAACCATATTGGAAAATACGTTGATTCTGCGCATTAACTTTGTCCTGAACACCTGTTCTTTTTCTTTATCTGGCACTACAGCCTGGTGTGAGCTTTGGCCTCCCCAACTACAGATTTCCATTGATCTCGATCTTGGACAGCTGTTCTCTAGGGTCGTACGTTCATTGTTTGCAAGTTCACCTCCACTTCATCTTTCCGTCGATTCCTTGGTCTACCATTCTGGCTTTATATATAATCTTTGGTGTTCTTTTGTCTTCCATCCTTTCAATGTGGCACAGCCATCGTAGTCTTTGTGATTTTATATATTGAACAATGTCTTCGCTTTTGAGGATTTTATCTATTTCTCTATTAGTTGGTATACTCCATTCTCCTCTATCCAATACAGCACCATAAATTTTCCTCTCAAACACCCTAAGTTTATTGCAATCCTGAACCGACATATTCTATGTTAACGCTGGTCTGATCAAGGTCTCGTAAATTTGGAGTTTTGTTTTATGCAACAACAATTGCGACTTAATGAGTTTCAGATTGGCAAAATAGGCTCTGTTTCCATTAATAATCCTCCTATTTATTTCTTCACTCACTTTGTTTTTATTATTAACTAGTCTGAACACTTGTTAATACTTAATATGTTTATTGTTGAAACATGTTTTTGACCCTGCACTGGGGGCCTTCATCATACCTGAAATATTTCCTAATTGAAATTGTAAGGACGTCCATTTCAAAGTTAGTTATATTGTAATTCTGTTCATCAAACACCTAGTTACACTGACGAAGGCCCCACTGAAGGGCCGAAAGCATGTTTCAACAATAACCATATTCACAGGTGAAGCAAATTTAACTAGTAAATATCAATGTTGGCAGCTCTGAAATAGAGAAGATGACTCTGATTATACCTAGCTCTCTCTGATGTTTGCTGCTTTCAGACCATTCAGCTTAGATGCATATCGTTATTCTTTCAGGGCCAGAAGGTACACAACAGTCACATGACTCGTGGGGCACAGTAAGTACAAACTGTTGAATTTAGTAATTTGTTACTAACGTGCAATATTTCATTAACATGCAGGCTATGGGGTTTGCAAACAGAAGCACGTTGCTCACAATAAATTTTTATTTATTTATTTATAGGGTACAGAAAGTCCCAGTGAGCTGGTAGCTCAAAGGGGGACTGTCATTCACAAATATGGCTTAGTAACTTATACTAGAATATTCTTAAGTGGTAGGATCATTTATTCAGTGTTTAGGGGTTCATCTACACTGACGGGCACGAAAAACGCAACACTTCAATTTCTTACAAAAACTGAAATTTATTTTCAATTTATGACACTCTTATGACACTAATCTACTATATGATGATGAAATATTGTAGTACGGTCCCATGTAGGTGTCTAACAATGAAGAAAATGACAATAACAAACAAATTTAACAAATTAAGCCAGAGATACAACCTTCAAGGAAAGAGCGCCATAAGTCCGGGAAATTTTGAGTAAGCTCCTAAAGGTAATGCACTTCTGCTTTGATTTTATACACCTCACACTTTACTTCACAGACCTCGGAGATGATCTCCGAGACCTCGGTTCGCAGCTTCAAAAGCGCATATTGCCACCTCTTGCACCAATGATGGCATTCAACCTTTCAGGGATGGTCCTGATTAATGCTGTTGAGAAATCATCTCCCATTCTTCCAGGAGGGCATTCCGCAGGTCCTGTAGGGTCCTGTATGGTCTCTGGCTAGCGCTGACGGGCTCCTCTCCCCACCCGGTCCCAAACGTGCTCAATAGGATTCAAATCAGGGCATCGAGCAGGCCAAGCCATAGCATAAATCCCTGCTTCGTCCAAGAACTCGCACAACATGTGGGCGTGCATTGTCTTGCATTGGTGTGAAATCGTCACCAATAAATGGAGCGAATGGCACAACATACTCTAGAAGGATTTCCTCCACATACCAATGTGCGGTAAAGCTTCCATTCTCCACGATGACCAAATCCATCCTTGCAGACATACTGATTCCTGCCCACACCATCACAGAACCACCCTGAAAAGGCGTCCTGGATGAGAATGTGCAAGGGGAATAGCTTTCCCCTGGCCTTCTCCAGACCCTCTCTCTTCCGTCAGGTATTCAGAGGCCAAATCGCGACTCATCGGTGAACAACACTTGTTCCCATTGTTGTACTGTCCAGCCATGATGTTTCCTTGCAAAACGTAGTTGAGTTGTGAGATATTCTCTGGTAGGTTCTGGGCCTGTAACTGGTCTTCTGGATTGATGATTGGCTTTTTCCAATCTTCTTCGGATGGTTCTCTCACTAACATCGACCCCTTGAACTTGGTGGAGTCGATTTCGTGCTTCAATGGCGGTGGTGTGACAGTCGTGGAGAATTTGAAGTTGTAAGAAGCGGTCCTCTCTCTCCGATGTTGCTCTTCACGGACCTGTTCCTGGTCTCCTTGCAAAGCCTCCAGTTCCCCTGTACCTTCGTACGGTTCTGGAAGTCGTGGAAGGTGTAGTCCTCAACACTTCTGTAACATGATGCATGCTGCGACCATCTTCGCCAAAGCAACAGCTTGTTCAGGGCTTAAGGGCATGTTTGCTCCATAAAGCTAATTACGACAATCACAGAAAGATCCTACAAACACATGTGATTGAGAAGGGAACAATTCAAAGTACAACAATAAGCGCTGTAAGAGTGGTAACACATTATTGGCTCACATTCAGTGATGTGTTTTCCAGATTGTGCGGGAAAAAACAATTGAGGCTGGTGCAATCAACAATCAACACCTCATTGTTTGCTCGCAAAGCAACGCCAATATCATACCCCATCTAAAAAAAATAGGTTTAAGTGCTTCAATTTGATTGAATAGATAATTACACATCATTTATTGTGTGTTGAGTTTTTGGTGCCGGTCAGTGTATATTCTTCAACATATTGTTTCAGGAAGTGCCTGCGTGAATTTGTTTAAGTTTACAATTTGTCTCAGCACGGCTGAATAGGAAATACTTTTAATACCATATCTAGTTGTGTTTGTTGACTCCTTGTATAACTGGTTTGCTGATCTTGTGTTATGGGTATGAATGTCTTTCCTGCATTAAAGTTCGGTATTAAGACTAATAAGACCTTGTTTATATTTGAACATAAATAAAGCTTCAGAGTATTTGAGCTGGCTTCGTAATGGTAATATGTTTGTCTCCTGAAATACTTGTACAGTTGGTTTCCTAAAATCGTAACCATACATGATTTTAATTGCTCTTTTTTTTTTGGAGTACTTCGAGCTCATTTGTTGATTCCTGTGTACATTTACCCCATATTATATTCATGTACATAAGGTGAGAATGAACAAGAGAGGCATATATGCTCCTTAGATATTGATTGCTTATTCCATAATCCTTTCAGAACACCAATTAAGGCTAGTCCACACCAAAGTTAATGAACAATGTTAATGAACAATGTTAATGAAAACATTTCTCAACATGTTTACTAAACATTTGTTAACAAACTTCTTCAACCTTAAATGAACTGTTTGTGGGGTTATAATGGATAGGGTCAGGAAGAAGAAACTACTTAGAGCTGCAGCTTTCATTATTTTAGTGAGTACAATTAGAGAAAAGCGCAGACGCAAGGTGTGGCAAAGAAAAATAATGGAAAGGCGTTTAGAATTAAGTTTGGAGAGAACACTTATGTCAGAACTATTAATTCATTAACTATTAATTTCAAAACTTTCTGAGAATGTCTCCACATGACTTTCAGTTCTTGTTGACAGTAATTGGGCCTGAAATTGCAAGAAATGACACAAATTATCGGCAAGCTATCTCCATTAATGATGGACTAGGTATAACATTAAGATTCCTAGCAACTGGTGACTCCTACACTTCACTTATGTACTTGTCTAAAGTATCAAAACAAGCAATTTCATAGTTATGGTGCCTTAATTGCGTCTTTGCGCATGCGCGAACCAAAACGTTAACGAAAACACGAAAAGTTAATGAAAAGTTTCATTCACAGAAGTTAAAGAGATTTTGTTCATGAACATGCTCGAAAAGTTAACGAACACGCTATTTTGTTTATGAATAGTCAAAAATGTTCATGAACAGTGTTCATGTTAACAAAGTTAACGAAAACATCTTGGTGTGGACTAGCCTTTACACTAACAATTTTTTTTTTCACATTTGTGACATGTTCATTCCAACTTACGTTATTGTCCAAAGTGAGGCCTTAATATGTGTATTGTTTCACCCGTTCGATGGGTACATTGCCAATTTTAACTATGTTGCAAGTGTTTGAACTGTAAGCTGGTTTATGAAATAGCATGTATTTTGTTTTTGAGGTGCTTATGCTGGCAAAATGACATAAATGTGACCTGTGCCACTTTGGCTTATTCCAAACAGTGACGCTGGAGAGGAGGTTGAAGTTGTTGTTATGTTAACAGGTCCCAACTGTTTGAGAAGCAGTGTCTGGAGGTGGAAGCCTCATTGAGCTCTCATCCCCCACTGGAGTACTGTGTGGTGCCCATCACCAACACCAGGCCCCTGTATTACAACACCAAAGTGTCCCAGGTAAGCTCACATTCCCATGTCCTTTTAACTTTTGATATATGTATATATATATATAAAAGGGAAGCCTCCGTGGCTTAGGCGGCAGCACGCCGGCCTCTCACCGCTGGGTCCGTGGTTCAAATCCCTGTCACTCCATGTGAGATCTGTGCTGGACAAAACGGAGGCAGACAGGTTTTTCTCCGGGTACTCCGGTTTTCCCTGTCACAATTTCATTCCAGCAACACTCTCCACTATCATTTCATTTCATCGGTCATTCATTTAATCATTTCCCCAGAGGAGTGCGTCAGGCCTCGGCAGCCGGCACAGTTCAAATCCTCGCCGCTAGATGGGGGCTTCATTCATTCCATTCCTGACCCGGTCGGAGACTGGAAACAGGCTGTGGATTTTCATTTTCATATATATATATAAAAGAAAACAAATGCAAATTTTGAAACAATTTCTTCTTTACATGTAAGCCTGCACTTCTCAACATAATTTCCACGCATTTTAAGGCATGCTGAGCTTCCATACCCAAGATTGCGGCTTCAAACCCGGCCAAAGTCGTCGGTTTTTTAAGAGCGTTAAAATCCTTCAGTATGCCTTCCTTCGAAGGGGAAGTAAAGCCGGCAGTCCCATGTCATAGATCTATGGCATGTTAAAGAACCATCCAGTAATTAAGCTTGTGTGAAGCTAAGTTTGAGTGGATACGAACTAATAGGGAAAAATATGAAATCCTCAAAAGCGAAGACATTGTTCGATATATAAAATCACAAAGACTACAATGGCAGGGCCACATTGAAAGGATGGAAGATAAAAGAACACCAAAGATTATATATAAAGCCAGAAAGGAAAGAAGACGACGCCCTGGGAGACCAAGGAATCGATGGAAAGATGACGTGGAGGTGAACTTGCAAACAATGAAAGTACGACCCTGGAGAACAGCTGTCCAAGATCGAGATCGATGGAAATCTGTGGTTGGGGAGGCCAAAGCTCACACCGGGCTGTAGTGCCAGAAGAGAAGGAGCTAAATTTGCAGGTTAGATTTCGTTGAAACGCTCTATCAAAGTTCCAACGTTCACCACTAGGTGTCAGTGACATCTGGTAGCAAAAGTTGGAACTATATGAAATTAAGCGGAACTTGTAGCTCATCTCATGGGTGTCCGCTTGAAGCAGCTACAGCCTCTGGCGAGCTGGCACTAAAAGCCATACTCTAAATAAATATTGTGTTTTTACTGTTCAGAATTCAAGAAACTAGGGTCAAATAGTGAACTATAATAATGTTATTGGTTTTACGTTCCTTTTAACTACTCTGGCTTTTAGAGACGCCGGAGTGCCGGAATTTTGCCCCAAAGGAGATCTTTAACTTGCCAGTAAATGTACTGACACGGCTCCCTTGCATTTGCGCACCCTCAAATGCCAGCTGACTGCGCCAGGATACGAACCTGCAACCTTGGGCCCAGCAAGTGAGAACGTTACCGCTGAGCCACGCAGCCAGACAAAAAATAGTGAACTGATGCTGTATCAACTCATATATGACCGCCATAGTTAAAGAGCAGTATCCCACTTTTTATTGTGAGGTTTGAAGCCATTTTTCAGTGTTGCCCAAGTTTGGTGCTTTTCAGTCGGTCAACACGAATGTACCCAAAAAGAGCTGGGTTATGCCCTAATCCTGAAATAAATTACATGAGATTAATAAATACACTAGGACGACCAGTTTCGATCGTCAAGCGATCATCATCAGATCCATTACACTTAGGCTATAACATTTATGTTTGAGAATACAGATGATAAATATATACAATATGTATAATTATTTAGTTGCAGTGTTGGTAATGCAACTGTCGGTGTATGCTAAATGTAGTATATCTAATGTTAGGTGAAATTCTAAAATGGTGATAAAAATCCGGAATTTGTCTGTTTGGGGTGATTATATGGTTATACAAAATCAACTATGGTTATACTGTAATAATACAGGCTGACCATAACTGGTGCCAGAGTGAACACGAAACTGCTTGAAGTCCCAGTTAGGAAGACAACCAGATAAGTATCAGCCTGTATTCTCAAACATAGATGTTATAGCCTAAGTGTAATGGATCTGATGATGATCGCTTGATGAGGTCATCCTAGTGTATTTATTAATCTCATGTAATTTCTTTCAGGATTAGGGCATAACCCAGCTCTATTTGGGTACATTGATGTTGACCGACTGAAAAGCACCACTTTTTAATTGAAGAATTCTTTTAAATTTGGCTGTCAATGCGGAGGCCCGGGTTCATTTCCTGGCTCTTCCAAGAAATTAAATTCTGGTGTGAGGGCTGGAACAAGGTACATTCAGGCTCGTGAGACAAAACGGAGAATAGGAGGGTTGGATTGCTACCTCAGCCATCCTGGAAGTGGTTTTCCATGGTTTTCCCACTTCTGCTCTAGGCAAATGCCGGGATGGTACCTAATTTAAGGCCTTTAAAAGAGATTCCATTGCTGGAGATGATCATAGGAACTGTCCTGACTTGTGTCATGTGCCATTGTTTCTTGATCAGTTCTGAAAGCTCTTTGTATTTTGACAGCTTTTCAACTTGTTTTGTAGCATGTTGCCACTGTTTGGGATTGCCACAAGAACCAGATCAGGTCTGTACAAGGTAAAGTTGTCATTTTCTAGAACAGTTTCTTGTTATTATTATTTTAAAGAAAGCATATTATGTTTTAAAATTTAACATCTTGGTAACAAGCACACATATATTTGTAATTTTTAATTTATGTTCATATTGATGTATCTCTTTGTCTTTCTTTGATTTTAATTTTGGATTTAAGGGATTTTTAAGTTACTTGACCAGGATTTGAAATTTATATTGGTGGCAGCTCTGGTATACAACAAAATGACGTTAAATGGTCCGGCTAAGCTCAAATATTATCAGCGTTTCGCCCCAGTGTACCATTGGGCTCGTCAGTTGGTAGTACACCTCACCAAGACGCTAGAAGTACTCAATGAGCAGGCCAAAGCACTTTGGTAAGCACCAAGGTAAGGTTTGCATTTGTTTTGAGAGGAAGACTATACTTCCTGAAGTGCTTTGGCAATGCTCGTGACGTCGATACTACATATTGTTACGTGCCACCCCTAGTGGCAAGTTCGTTAACTGGATTACGGTGGGTGAAAACACAAACACAATTGTTCCTTTAAAGAAATATAATTTTATTACAGGTCTACAAACATACACAGTGCAAACACACACACACTGAGTCTAACTTCAGAAAACACTACTAGTCACTATTAGTTTCCACATTTACAATCTACCACTGTCCTCGCTATTTAGGTTCTCTCTGTCAGTGAGGCGTTACAATGTTCCAGCTTACACTCACACATACAGTCTACACAGGTTCTCTACAGCCTTGCCCCTGCCACTTCACTTACTTTCAGAGTCCCCTTGCTGCTCCTTGTGCGCTCTTGCCCGTCCCATGTCGATCCCACGACCACGCCTTCCACGAAGCACCGCGATACCTCCAAGCACTCACAGTCCTGACTCAAAGTTGCACCCTGGCATACAGGCTTCCACGCTGTTACCGTAGACGTCCAGTAATAATCGTTGTACTGATGCGCACTCGCTCACACTTCAATACACACTCGCACTGACCAATACTGTCCAATACACTCCTCCTCGCCGCGGCTCGCTGGGATCAGTCCCTGGCCTGGAAAGTTCGAAATGTCACAACATATTGCCGCATTGAGTCTGTTCTAGTTGGTTCCACATCCAGACTTTTCACGTATTCTCTGGCCGGCCCGCGTTGATTCACAGGTGCTCCGCTATTGTGTCTGCCGGTGGGAGGAACCGGGAGGGTGTGGGAATTTTCTCTCTCCGGCTGATGGTTCTGTCCAAGGCCAACAAGACAGCTGCTTTGGTCTGTCACACTGTCACTCACCCGAAAGTCTCCTGCCGGTCCGCGGCGGTACGTATCAATATTGTAATGTGTATCAAGATGTCTTGCTGTGGCCTGCTCAGTAAGTACTTTTAGTGTCTTGGTGAGGTGTACAATACCTACTGACAAGCCCAATGGTACACTGGGGCGAAACACTGATAATATTTGAGCTTAGCCGGACCATTTAACATTATTTTGTTGAATATTCTAGCTCAAAAGACCATAGCAACATGTTTCTCATTCGAGAACATTCTTTCGACATAGCTCTGGTATATTCATACTTACATTGCTTCTACGGGGCGCCAGGAAATGTTCTTCGCAGTGATTGCTGGCTTCTGCCAGAGCTAGCATCAGCAGTTGAGTTGGCAGCATGGTGTCCTTGACAGGGTGAATCCAACACAGTGGGCTGTAGGCAGTGTATTGCAATAAGCGAGCGTATGTGTCATCAGCACTTCCAGCATCTGTTATGAATGGCTGTGGTGAGTACAAAGTTTACTGTTTGTTTGTTTGTTTGTTTGTTTTGATACAAGCGACAAACATGCTGCCAACGTAACTGCTGTAGCTAGCTCTCGCAGTAGCCCTTAGTCACTGTGGAGAACATTTCCTGGCACCCTGTATTTTCTTTCCAGCCCTCATACATCACGGAAATGCTAAGAGAAACTTTCATGTTCCAAATGAAATTCACATGAATGATACCAAAATATAAAAGCGAGTCTATTTCTTCTCAGAACATAGCCTAGTTACAGTTGTTCAAATGATTGTATGAACTTTGATCTGTTTTAGATCTGTGCCTGTGATCCTCGTCTAACGAGTGTGAGGAACCTGAGGTGCCGAGCAGAATCTTCCCCCATCGTCTCTGCTCGTGATCCTCGATGGCACAGGAAACGGTAGTCACATTTAAGGTAGGAATATATGGCTCATTCCAGTGTGAACATGTAGGGTTAGGAAAACACCCTTTACAATCGTGATGAAATGAAATTCCACAGCCTGCTTCCAGTCTCCGACCGGGTCAGGAATGGAATGAATGAAGCCCCTAACTAGCGGCGAGGATATGAACTGTGCCGGCTGCCGAGGTCTGACGCACTCCTCTGGGGCAATGATTAAATGAATGACAAATGAAATGATAGTGGAGAGTGTTGCTGGAATGAAATTTTGACAGGGAAAACCGGAGTACCCGGAGAAAAACCTGTCTGCCTCCGTTCTGTCCAGCACAGATCTCACATGGAGTGACCGGGATTTGAACCACGGACTCAGCGGTGAGAGGCCGGCATGCTGCCGCCTAAGCCACGGAGGCTCAGTACAATCGTGATGACTGACTCAAATATGGTTTCCAACACAATAACAATTTTAAACCCTGAAAACTTGGTTGTTGTTGTTGTTGTTTGAGTCTTCAGTCTTTTGACTGGTTTGATGCAGCTCTCCATGCCTCCCTGTCCTGAGCTATTCGTTTCATCTCTACATAGCTACCACACCCTACATCCGAGGCAATCTGTTTAACATATTCTAACCTTGGTCTACCCCTACAGTTCTTGCCCTCGACCCTTTCTTCCACAACTAAACTTGCTATTCCTGGGTGTCTTAGTATGTGTCCTACCAACCTATTCTACATTAGCAGTCGCCAGAAACATCTCTCCTCTCCCTCTCGTCTCAATACCTCTTCGTTTGTAACCCTATCTACCCATCTGATCTTCATCATTCTCCTGTAACACCACATTTCAAATGCTTCAATTCTCCTCTTTTCTGCTGCACCAATAGTCCAAGTTCACTTCCATAGAGCGCCACGCTCCAGACAAAGGCCTTTAAAAATCACTTCCTGATACCTAAATCTATATTTGATGTCAACAGATTCCTTTTCTGTAGAAATGCTTTCCTTGCCTTTGCTAACCTACTTTTTATATCCTCTTTGCTTTGTCCATCACTGGTTATTTTGCTTCCTAAGTAACAGAAGTCTCCTACTTCCTTTAGCTTTTCACCTGCCAATTTGATGTCCATAGAGGTTTCTGATTTCTTTCGACTGCATTCCAATACAGTGGAACGTGGCTAATTCGAACTTCTATTATTCAAAATCTTCTTTAATTCGAATTTTTCTCTTGGTCCCTAGCATTTTATATACAAACAATACTAAAAAATGGTGGTTAATCCGAATTATATTTTGGATTTAGTGTAAAAAGCTGATTGGAAGCCAGACATTTGGGTCAGCAACAAACCACATCACAAGAACGTATGCGTTTTTTGAGTAGAAATTACGTAAGTGATTCTGTTTTCCATTCCTCAAATGTGTTAGATTCTTTTGTGATGGCTGAGAGACTTAATTGTAGGAAACAGGTAAGAATTTCAACCTTTTTTTGAAAAACAGTAGATTTCTCAAAGACTTAACTAATTGCTGGATTATTACTGTCGTTAAATAGGTGAATAGTACATTTTGGTTTTATTTTTCATTTGAAACTTTTGAGGTTATTTACAATACCAACATTATAAAGTACCGTTGTCTGTTAATCTGCTTTGTTGAACGTAAATCATTATGTAAACGTAATACAATATATGAGTCGTCTAGTATCAAAACCGGCCAAGTCACAAAATTTACAAAAATGAGTTAAGGTTATCAATTTGAAGTAGAATTATAGCACTATCAGGCGAAACAAGAATCATCATCATCATCATTTCCCCTTATCCAGCTCCTGCCGGGTCGGGGTATTTATGGCACTTCTCCACTTTCCTCTTTCCTTCCACAATTCTTCTTCCACCATCTTGTCCCAGACCAGATTTCTTTTTCTTACGCTGTTCTTCACTGAATCGATCCACCTTGTTCTAGGTCTTCCCCTTGCTCTCTTGCCCGTGCACTTTGCCTCCAGCATCTGTCTTGGTATTCTGTTTTCCTCCATCCTCTTTACATGTCCAAACCACCTTGGTTTATTCTTCTCAATTCTCTCATTTAGTTTTCCCATCCCAACTTCCTTCCTAATGTCTTCATTCCTCACTCTGTCTTTCCTTGTCTTTCCTATCATACTTCTTAGGAATTTCATTTCACTGGCTTGGATTCTACTCTCTTGCCTGCTCGTCAGGGTCCAAGTCTCAATATGGGTACATAGTACACTTGGTACTTCCTTATCCCAAACAAGTTTTCTTACACTTTGATAGAATGCATTGCTCTGCTGTACCCTCCTGCCAATCTCCATGTCCAACCTACCAGTTTGCATCAATTCACTTCCTAGGTATTTGAACGTGTCCACAATTTCCAAACTCTGACTTCCAATTTTCACAGTGCCCTTTCCTTGTCTTTCCCCTCTTGTGATCACTATGGTTTTGCTTTTCTCTATACTGATTTTCAGGCCTTACTTCTGAATATTTTCGTTCAGTGCATCTAGTTATTTTTGCACTTCTTCGGTGTTCCTTCCCCAGACCACAATATCGTCTGCAAATAATAGTAACTTCATTTCTTTATGTCCATATGCTCCTTTGTTTCCTTTACAATTTCATCCATTACCATTATGAATAAAAGAGGTGACAGCACACTCCCCTGTCTTAGTCCAGTCTTGTTCCTAAACCAATCTGTCTTTCCAACTGGGGTCAGTACCCTGCTAACACAGTTGTTGTACATTGCTTGCACCATTTCCAACATTTCTCTTCCCAGTCTCTTCTTAACCATGGTTTCCCATACCTTCTCTCTGGGGACACTATCATATGCCTTTTCTAGATCTATGAAAGTCATGATCAAATCCTCTCCATATTCCCAATTCTTTTCCATCACCTGCCTCAAGCTAAAGATTGGGTCCACTGTGGATCTTCCACTCCTGAAGCCGTACTGTTCCTCTTGCAACTCTCCTTCCACCTTTCTTCTCATTCTTCTTTCTAATATCCTATCCTATCTGTGATATAAGGGTGATCCCTCTATAGTTATCACACACTTTCTTGTCCCCTTTCTTAAACACTGGTATTATTAGCCCTTTCTCCCAGTCTTCTGGTACGCATTTCCGTTTCCACACACACTTTAGCAGTCGATACAGCCATTGCATACCAACAGGTCCAGCAGCCTTTATCATTTCTACACTGATTTCATCCACCCCTGTTGCTTTTCCCATCTTCATTTTCTGTACTGCTAATTCCACCTCCAGCATTGTTATATCATCTTCTATTATAGAGTCGTCAGGCTGTGTCACTTCGATCTCACCAGTACAATTGCTCACAATCAATAGCTTGTCGAAATACTCCTTCCATCGTCTCTTTATCTCTTCTGGGTGTGTTAACAACTCTCCATCTTCCTTTTTCACCAGCTTTGTAGTAACTCTTTCTTTCCTCTTACTTCTTAGAAGCCCATACAGCATCCTTTTACTGCCACTTACATCTGTTTCCATTCTTCGTGTAAATTCTTCCCAACTTTTCTTCTTTTCTTCTCCTACCACTTTCTTACACCTCCGTTTGCTGTCGTGATACTTCCTTTTGCTTTCTTCTGTTTGATCTCGGTTCCATTCTTTCCACGCAGACTTCTTTTCTTTCACTGCATTCCTCACTTCCTCATTCCACCACGGTGTCTCCTTCTCTTTCACTCTTGTTGACGTCCTACCACAAGCACTCTCTGCTGCACCAGCAAATGCCTTTTTAAAGTGGGACCATTCCTCTTCTACATTTCCCACTTCAGTAACTGGGATTTGTTGCTTCAATCTCTCCTGAAAATCTTCCTGTACAGCTTTGTCTTTCAATTTCCATACTTTTATTTTACTTTCTCTGATCTCCTTTAGGTTTTCCAATTTTCCCCATCTAAATTTTGCCACCACAGCTCTATGGTCCCCATCAAATGCTTCTCCTGGTAAAGCTGTCACATCCATCAGCTTTCTGCGATTTGTCCTTTCCACCAGGAAGTAGTCAATTACTGATTTTGTTCTTCTATCACCCCACCCATATCTCGTAATTTTCCTGCTGTTTTCTTCTGAAACCATGAATTACCCACTATCAGTCCATTCCTTTCACAAAAGTATACAAGTTCCTCTCCTTCCCGGTTCTTTTCCCCATATCCATATGGTCCAACGACTTCTTCCTTTCCTTGTCTCTCATTTCCGACTTGTGCATTCATGTCTCCCATGATCACCACTTCTACATCTGAGATTACTCTTTCTACATCCTCCAGGAATACTTCAATATCTTCTTCTCTGTTTCCAGTCTGTGGTGCATACACTTGTATGAAGTCCATCACGTCATTCTTCATCTTCATTCTAATTTTCATTATTCTGTCACTCACACACTCTACCACTTCAACATACTCCTCCAGTTGTTTCGAGGTTATCAGTCCCACACCATTTTTTGCCTCTTGGCCACCACTCCAGTATAATGTATATCCTTTCCTCAATTTCTTTCTTCCTTTACCTTTCCATTTCACTTCACTCAGCCCCATCATTCCAACCTTCTCCCTCTCCATGAAGTCTACCACCTCCTCCACCTTGCCTGTCAGGGTCATGACATTCATGATTCCCACTTTCATTCCGGTTACTGGTCGCCCATTTCTCACAGTTCCCCCAGTACCAAAGGAACTGCGCGTCGCCTGCAGGGTACGCCCTAACCTTTTCCGAATCATTGGAAGTGCCATTTCCATTTTAGGCTATTATTACGATGGGGTCGCCACTCCCAAAGGCATTTTATGAAGCTACTGCCAGCAATTATTCAGGCCGCCCCTAACATGGAGAACAGACGCCCTTGCAGCCGCCCCTAACATGGGAAACAGACGCTGCCGATTGATGCTGTACTCATACTATTCCCCGAGTACTGGGTTGCCTCTTCCGCAATCTCCACCGTTCTGAAGTCCATCTTCTCCGCTGCAGATTCCGTTGAGGTCTTCGCTCGTAACCCTGTGCACGGGGCCTATGTTATACCCCATAGGACTGGGTCCTCACCAGAATTTAGCCGGTACTGTAGTTCCATGGTATATTACAGTACCGTTGCCCACCCCCGCGACGTGGACGCGCCTGGCAAGAATTATCCATGTAGCCAATTAGGATTGACTCATGGACCGGGTTAAGGAGCTGTCTAAATCCAGCCTCCAAGGCGCGAACAAGAATATGCTTCAAAATCGTCCATGTCTTCATGTTACAGAGCACTGAATTCTTGGTCGTGCAACAAAATGGGCCAAGTCATGCAGGCAGTTCTTTCATAACCGGCCATGTCAAAGAACGAGTAGCAATCTTCATGTCGCAGCATTCTTGTCTGGAATCTTGCGTTGTTAGATTATGCAAGAATGTGATATCAGTAGGCAACATTGTTCCTTATATTGTATATCCTTCAAAGTCATAATAATTTGTATTTTGTTCGTTTGCAACACTGACTTCCGTATTCGCGGGCTTCTTACTGCATTGGCGCGAAAGCAATCGTATATCCTGTGTGCTCGTATTTTGTCATTATTGCGTAGTGTAACGTGTATATTGTTCGTATTTTAATAAGTGACTCATTTTCTTTTACTGTGTTCAAAATCTAAGAGAACTACTAACTTTTAATGATATAATACCTATTTTGTATTCTCCTTAGCTTTCTGATGTTCATCTTCATATATTACTATCCAATTTAAGCAGAATGCTTTTGTTTTTATTGCAATAAAGACAGGTAATTACAATGTCAATTTATTTTAATTTAATTGCCTTTTTTCACTGGAGTTTGGAATTTAAAAAGAAAAGTTATACAAAAAAAGACTAAAATTATACTAAATTGCAACAAAAACGGCCAAGTCAAAATTAATATTAGCAAAAACGATGGGTTCATTATGAATCAGATTTCTCAAAATAGCAGAACTTAAATATTAAACCATTACGGATATAACTATGCAATAAAATCTTTTGTGACCACCATTGCTTTGTCTCTAGAGATTTTTCATCCATACTGAAAAATATGCCTTCAGTGACTTGACCGGTTTTGATATTAGACGACTCATATTTACTCTACCCTTTTCAAAGAACTTTCTTAATTCGAATTTTTAGATAATACGAATTTTTTTACTGGTCCCTTGAGGTTCGAATTATCCAAGTTCCACTGTATTTTTGCTTTACATTCATTAATTCTCATCATGAATTGTTTCCTCAAGACGGAGTCTATACCATTCAAAAACTCATTGAAATCCTCTGGTGTATCGGCTAATCTCAGAGTTGAAATTATTTTTCCTTAAATCTTTATTCCCACTTTGAATTTTTCTCCAAAATATTTCATTGCTTGGTACAATGGAGAACGTACATTGCATGCAACTTTCATTCGTGATTCATGTAGGGACCAATTGCTTGAACAGTTCTCCAACACCAACTCACATTATGAATGACATGGACAAGCTCGTGGACGAAGTGAAAAGTGCCTTTCCGAGTTCAAAAGTGTGTGTTAGTGGTGTATTACAAAGACGTGACATAGACCCACGATACATTAATGCTGTGAATTCAACACTGGATTGGTTGTGTAGTGAAAAAAACATTATTTTTTTTAGAAGGGAACTCTTGGTTACAAGACAGGGACCTTGCTTATGATGGTCTCCACCTCAATAGAAGAGGAACAATGAAATTTGGAAAACTTTTAAACAGAGTTGCCAAGTTTTTACTCTCGGAAAACTAATTGATAGAACGAGTGATGATATCTTATTGTTTAGAGAGAAGAAAGCGCTGACTACAAGTGGACACCTAGGTGAAGTACAGTGCAGTGTACATAAGTACAACTGTTGGGATGAGTTCATGCAACAGGACTCTAATATAAGTGCATGCATAAACTCATTAGAATTAGGTGGAGAGGTTAGGTGTTTGTACATTAATAGCAGAAGTATTCGGAATAAGCTTGATGACATTGAAATTCTCGTGCAAATGATAGGTCAGATAGATGTATTGGTAGTTACAGAAACCTGGGTGAAAAGTAATGAGGCAGATTTTTATAACTTCAACAATTTCACAAGCGTGTTTGCTCATAGAGATGACAAAGTTGGTGGGGGTCTGGGTATTTATGTATCACACAAATGGAAAGTGAATGATAAAAGAAAGTGTGAAATGAA
The DNA here is from genome assembly GCA_946902985.2 of Meconema thalassinum. Lineage (NCBI taxonomy): Eukaryota > Metazoa > Arthropoda > Insecta > Orthoptera > Tettigoniidae > Meconema > Meconema thalassinum. The sequence goes on from OX336388.2 coordinate 38,901,951, forward strand.
TCATAGTTTGATGTGGATTGAGGTATTCAGAGATGATGTTAAAAGTAATAGGCCAACATATAAAAGCATTGATATTATTGCAGCATATAACCCCAATAGAAGCAATGCCATACCCTTCTTAAATTCATTTGAAAGTTTTCTTAGCCAGATAAACGATAAATTATGCATCTTCCTCGGAGATACCAACATTGATATCCTAGCTGATGATCAATTAAGAAGGAAATATCTAAATCTAATAGCATGCTATGGTTTTAAACAGTGCAACACTAAATATGCTACACGACTTTGTAACACTGCAGCTACCTTAATAGATCACGTGTCACTAAACAATTCAGAATTAAGTTATAAAATATCAAATGTCAGCAATGATATTAGTGATCACAGTATATTAATTCTTGATATTTCCAAGACCAATTATAGCACGTACACTCAGTCAAATAACTCGACAAAATCAACAACACACGAGGACTCTTGGGGTAGGCAACACACTCCTGAAACTAATATATCTATAAACGCAGATTCCCATAATGATGCAAACAGTACTGTTAACTCTCTATATAACTCTTTCATCAAACAATTGGATCTAAGGAATAGGCATAGCCAAAGAAAAATAACAAACAATACTAACAATAAAAGACAGACTACTAACTTACCATGGGTCACAGCTGAACTCCTTACACTTATAAAACAACGAGACACTCTGCATGCAAAGCTCAAAAATCCCCTTCACAAAAATAATAATGATATGAACCAGGAATACTGTAGATGCAGGAATAGTGTAACAAACTTAAAAAGAAGACTAAAGTCTAATTACTACTCAGAAAAATTCAGAACATATGGAAACAATTCCAATAAAACTTGGGAGACTATCAAAGAAATCATACACAACAAAAAACCAACAGTTGAGACATGCACTTCACTTGAAATAGACAACAAAATTATCACAGACAATCAAGAGCTATGTGAATCATTTAACTTGTTCTTCACAAACATTGCTGAAGTCTAGCAAAAGCTATTCCTGAACAGAAGGAAATCCTCAGTAAGAACCACAAGCAGTCAAATTCCCTCTACTTATATCCAACAGATGAAGCAGAGGTCAAGTCCATCATCACAAATTTAAAGAATAAAAAGAGCTGTGGCTTAGATAGGATCAAGACAAATTTCATTAAAAACAATATGCAATCATTTATTAAAATCTTGGTTGAAATGATTAATGAGTCCTTAGTTACTGGCATGATACCAGATGACTTAAAAGTGGCCAAAGTAGTTCCTATATTTAAGGGTGGTGACAAAAGAAATCCAAATAATTATAGACCTGTTTCTATTTTAGTTTCAAAAATTCTGGAAGAAGTAGTAAAAACAAGATTGCTTTCATTTCTGAACAAGAATACATTCTTTCATAATATGCAATATGGATTCAGGGAAAATTCTAGTACTGAGGCAGCAACTATTGACCTAATAACAATGCTACAAGAAACTATTGACAAAAATAATATGGCAGTTGGGTTATTTATTGATCTCACAAAAGCCTTTGATACAGTAGATCATAAAATACTGTTGTCAAAATTAGAAAATGCTGGTGTCCGAGGTATAGCTCTAAAATGGTTCCAAAGCTACCTTATTGGAAGAAAGCAGCATGTAGCTTTGAATAAATGCATAAGTTCAGGAAAATATATAACTCATGGCGTTCCACAAGGATCTATACTTGGACCTACATTATTCTTAATTTATATAAATGATATTGTGGAATGTAATTTGAGAGGGCATATCAAATTGTATGCAGATGATATAAATATCTTCTACACTGGGAAAGACATAATTGAAATCATACAAAATGTGCAACAAGATATAAATACTCTCTCACAATGGTTCCAGGCCAATAAATTAACAATAAACCTACAGAAGACCAATTACATGGTAATTTCAAAACAAAGCATGAAAGAAATCACACATGACAAAATATATATAAATAATATTGAAATAAAAGAGGTTAATCAGGCAAAGTATTTAGGTCTAATCATCGACAAACACCTGACCTGGATTGAACACGTTGAACGAATTGCTAAGAAACTCTCACCTATAGTAGGGATCCTAAGGAAACTTCGGTATCTTATTCCCCTAAACCTTGTAAAACAAATCTACTATTCACTTGTACATAGCAAGCTCCAATATTTAAATGTTATTTGGGCTCACTGCAGGAAATCCACACTGAATGATTTAATGACTATTCAGAATAGGGCTATTAGAAACATATTTAACCTTCCTTACTGCACGCCAGTAAAAGATCTGTACATCAGAAGTAAAATTCTACCCCTCAGCATAAGTGCAGATCTCCGAGCCTCTATGCTAATATACAAGATTAAACACAACACAATACTCTATAGCTCTCCCTACATCTTGAACTCGGACAATCATTCTTATGGAACTAGGCATGCGAAGGACGTAGCCTTATATATAATTCACTCTTCTAAATATGGTAGAAATAGTTTCAAGTTCTCTGCATCACAGTCATATAATAAACTTCCTGATGAAGTAAAAAGTGCACCAACTTTGTCAGTATTTAAGAGGAAAACTATGAAAGTATTGTGGGAAAAATTCGATGTATCTTAATACATCAAATAAGTTATGTAGTTAAAAATCCTAAGTGTTTATCATTTTAAGGGACCTTGGTCTAAACAATCTTAGATATGGTATCAACTTTATAATAGGCCTATGTCCTTATTCATCAATTTGTGTTACCTTCAGAATTTTCTTCCTTGGTGTGTAAACACACATATTACTGTACAATTCCTCTGTACGAGCCTATGGCTCTTTGGAATTAATTGAATAAAATATAATTAAAATCTCAGTTAATGTCTTATATTATGGTTGTCAATATGATCCAAAACTTATATTTGGAGAAAAGAGTTGAGATGTCTTCACATACACTGTGCAGGGGTGTATATAAGGGGGGAGTTGTGGGGGCTCCAGCCCCCCCCCCTCCCTAAAAGCCAATGAAAATTAAGAACGTGTTGCTTTAGTAAAAGCATAAAATTTCGTTGTACCCTAATCTTAACTTATTATAAACAATATTAAGATTGAAATTAGACTACCTCATGGTGTAGTGACTAGCATTCTTGGCTGCCAAATTCAATTCCTGGCTCTGCCAAGAAATTTTAATTCTGGTCTGAGGATTGGAGCAGGTTACACTCAGCCTTGTGAGGCAAAACTCGGAATTCCACAGTACGGTACTTTAGAGACATATCAATTTGTAAAAAAAAAAAAAAAAAAAAAAAAAACTTGTTTTCCTGCTTAATAAATTGACAAATATCTAGATATTTGCCATTCATACTCCATAGGCCAAAATAGAAAATTCAAATTTCATTTGTGTGTTGTGTTGTATTTTACAACTTTTTTTTAGTATTGCCACTATAGAAACTTAGAATTTTACAATTAACTCTTATCTAAAATAATTACGCAAAGTTATAAACTCTAAGATATTGGTTGATATTTCTGGATATTTTGCGGTGATAATCCCCTGAGAATACTCACATTTTTCCAGGATAGTCAGCCCCCCCCCCCCCCTCCCCCCGAGAGAAAATTGTATATACGCCCCTGGTCTGTTGTTACAGAAACTTCATTGCCAATACGGTACTCACCAGTATGTTGACTATGAAGGGAAATTGAGATAAAAACAAGGAAAAATTTGTAGTTAAAATTGGTTTGTATTGCACAATAATAACTACTTGAAATTCACAATTAATTTATTATAATGTGACATGAAAATGACCTGTTCCTTATTGACGAAGTATAATAAGTCCTCAAGATTAATGTGTACTATTTATTGTACCGGTTTCCTTCCCCAGCGCAAATAATGTGAATAGAGAAGCAAGACTGACAGTACATGAAAACTTTGAGAACAACCTTCTTTTATGGTAACATTTTTCATGTACTGTCAGTGTTGCTTCTCTATTCACATTATTTGCGCTGAGGAAGGAAACCAGTACAATAAATACAGGGTAATTCTTTTGCTGAAGCGGGGCCGGCGGATTGCACGCAGGTGGAAACCATAACAAAGTACATTAATTAATGGTAAATTCACCAGCAAATCATGATTAAAGAACGTACCTATCCACAGGAGATGCTGGGTGTGTTCTCATTCAGCTGACAGACAGGCGTTGTACCGTGTAAATAAATTAGCGTTTACACGTTGTAATTCCCTTCTGTTGTGAGGGATATCTGCTGCCGTATATTGTTCTCCAGCTCCACTAGAGTACGGGTAATTGATCTGTACACTTTGTATTTTAAATTACCCCACAATTGAACAACAAACGGGCTTAGGTCCATGCTTCGATTAATTACAGTAAACACGCAGGGGGGAACAGCAGTAGCTACATAATGTAATGATGTAACTTCCAAAGTTACTGTCTGTCAGCTGAAGAGTTTTAGTATCTTCTGTGAAAAGATAAGTTCTAACCTTTAACTGGTGACGTGAGGTCATCCAGATTCCCTAGAAAAGAAGAAGAAAAAAAAAAAAGCTTTGCTTCTTTAATTAAATCTTGCAGCTGTTGTTTATGTTACCTTCTTATCTGTGCGCTGACACTACACACCCTTGTTGATGAAAGTTTAGTGACTTTAATGTCCCTGGTTAGCTCACCTCCGCCTCGTGCAACCCTGCGGCCCGAGCTTGGTTGGCTGGCGGAAGGTGCGCGCCCAGCAGTCGGCCACCGGCCCCACTCCAACAAAAGAATCTCACTGTAGTACAAATTAATATTGACTTAAGGTTTTTAATCTTCAGGACTTATTAATTAATTTATTCTTTGTAAGAGAAGCAGAGATAAACTAGCAGGTGATGGTTAGATTCAGTGTTGAACGATTTCAAAGTGAGAGGTGTAGAAGCAGAGGAGGCTGCAGTGCTTACTGCTAATAGGGGATTATGGAGGCGATTTGTTCACAAACAGAGGCTTGCAGACTAGACTGAAAACAGTCTCAAATGAAAATGTATATATTTCACTTCACATTGGATATGAAGTTAGTGGATGCGACCGGGTTAGATTCCCGGTCAATACATGTGAGATTTTCAAAGTGACATGCCATGTCCTGTGGTTCGGATTCCACGTAAATAGGAGGTCCCGTGACTCATGACCGCTAAAAGCTTCCTTCCTCAATAAAGGTGTCATAAAAACAGCTCTTATCTTCTGTTGCTCAAAAACGATTTGATGCTAATATGAAGAGATAATTTTGTAAATTTATAAAAGGCTTTTTTTTTAAATTATTGAAGCATTAAGGTGGGTACAGACATGTGTGCTGAAGTTTGTAAAGTAACTCCATTATGTGCCGAGGTTCAACAGGACAATGTTGCGCACTGCAGTACGTAACTTACTAGCGTTCCGCCAGTTGAGATAGTGTAGCAGCCTTTATTTATTTGCATATTGTACACGTATTTTTATACATACTTGTCTCTGTTCCCATGCTTTTCTTTAGTTTTGTTTTTTCCCCTTCAGAGTGAAGAAAGCAAAGGAAAGTGAGGAAGCGTGACCATTAATCTAGTGATCATGACCCACAGGATCTCCATTTTTACGTGGAATACGAACCACAGGACGTGCCGGGGAGAGGCAAACAGCTTAACCACTGCACCATCATGCCCCTTGAAGAAAGGGAGGATGTCATTTTCTTCCGACATTCCACGTCCATTGCTCCTCCCAAGCATTATTCTTTAAAATTTTCTTGAAATGCCTGGGATGTCTGGCTAGCAACAACATTTCTTTAGCTCTGTGCATTTCAATAAAATGTAATAATGTATTTCGCTCGGTCCACTCCAGGTTTACTGATCAAGCCGACAGAGGCGAATGCGTGTTAGGTGCCAAGGTTCTGTGTACGTCCAATCTTGCTGTAACTAGCTCGCATGCAGCCCTTTGATGTGACAAAGAAAAAACGACAAGCAGTGGAACGAAGCGAACCTCGTTTTGTATCGTTCATGTTGAGGGCTAAGGTTGAGCAGTACCACCCATATAGGAACGCGACACGGTTACATTGCGAGGTTCTGTTGCAAGTCTGAATGTGCCTTTGTGTATTATGTGGAAACTTACCCCTTTGGAAGTGGCTTGTTGCTCAGAACTTTAACTTATTCTATTTAAAACTGTTGTTTTAATGGAAACCATCAAAAAGAACCAAAATGTTTTATTTTAAATGTATGAATGTGACAAAATAACCAAAGGTTTGTCTCCTGTGCTTGTAACAGGTTCCCTGTGAAATAAAATTAAGAAACATATTGGGAATGCACCTTGTGTGTATGAAACAAATCTTCCATTTTCTTGTTCTGAGAAATCTGGCAACCCTACAGTGCAGTCCCATCAGAGTTTTGCATTGCAGCTCCTTCATATTATTGTATGGGAGGGGGGGGCATGGTGGTGCAGTGGAGAAGCTGTTTGCGTAAAACTAAAAGCTTCCTTTCTTTCCTTTCCTTCAGATGCATGTATACTCAATGAATTTGAAGCTTTTAAGAATTGAGCAGTCTGTTCTTATATTTCAGGCATTCCGAAATGAATGAAGCCACATTATTGTGACACCAGGATGCCACAGTCCCACCAACGAGAGAAAGACTTATTAAGAAGAGGATCACAATGGAAACTCATCTTATTACCGTACCTGATAATGTGTGTGTTTAAGTCTTCAGTCTTTTGACTGGTTTGATGCAGCTTTCAATGTCTCCCTGTCCTGAGTTAATCGTTTCATCTCTACATATAGAGCATCCAGCATTTAGAAAAGACTGTGGGTCTTATGGGCTTTTACTTTTAATGGAAATCCCCCATACACTGGTTTAGTTACCTCACCTTTTATCACGAAGGAACTCTAAACAGATATATTTTTCGTCATAATAACTTCCTACAATTATCTGCCGATTAATTACCTTTGTTATTGCATACAAGTATCGTTTATATTAAGTCTTAGTGATTTAAACATTTTTGAGGTTAGCACGCTGGAAAGAAGAGCCTCGTCCAGTGCTGCATGCTCGCCCGGAGTGGAGCACTTGCTCAGTTCCACCGCCAACATAAGTTCTGAAGCACTATCCGTCGTTGGTGTTATTGTTGTGTGTCTGTTTTACTTTCTGTTCGATGGAATCAGGGCTACCGACAGTTGGATTCGAACCCACTATATCCCAAATGCAAGTTCTCAGCTGTGCGCCCCTAACCACACGGCTAACTCGCTACAATATTACAATTATTAATCTAAACAAAACAACAAGAATAAAATTGAAAGAAACTAAATTATAGCCTAACTAATAGCGAAAAAAAGTGATGATCAACAGTATTGCTGACGTAATTTTTTTTAACATCGTCAACATACATCCGAGAAGGAAGGGTTGCGCTCTCGACATCTGTCAATCAGTAATGCGTCATATCACAACGAAATGAATGTCGTTATTGGTTCTCTTCGCGTACGGTATCCTTAATACTGGTCCAATCCGTTAACACCTGCAAAATTGCTCCTTCCTGTGCGTGTCCTATTTCAGGTAGCTGCTGGGGTTGTGTTGTGTCGCTAACTTATGAAAGCGCAGTACTCAAAGGGGGTGAACATAACGTATGACGTCAGCGCTACCTCTGCCTAGAGTTAGCAACACTGTCGCCATAAGGCTCCACAGTCTTTTCTGAACGCTGGATGCTCTATAGCTACCACACCCTACATCCGAGAAAATCTGTTTACCATATTCTAACCTTGGTCTACCCCTACAGTTCTTGTCCTCTACCCTTCCTTCCATTACTAAGCTTGTTATTCCTGGGTGTCTTAGTATGTGTCCTACCAACCTATCTCTTCTCTTCATTAGCAGTCGCCAGAAATATCTCTCCTCTCCCACTCGTCTTAATATCTCTTCCTCTGATCTTCATCATTCTCCTGTAACACCACATTTCAAACACTTTTATTCTCCTCTTTTCTGCTGCACCAATAGTCCAAGTTGAGGATTGAAGAATCACTACTGAACAGTATTTAAAACCCAAGATAAACTTAGGGTTGTTCTCATATTGCCTTAGAATGTATGTCTATTTCCCCTGCTCCCCTAGTGTTAATTAATTAATTAATTAATTAATGAGGTTTTAAGGGGCGGAACAATGAGGTCATCTGGCCCTTCCCCTACTCTAGTTAATTATATTATTCAAAATGTTTCTCTCATCATGGCTGTGATTTCTAATTTGATAGAGGAGAATGTTTTTAATGCCTATGTAAATAACGAATTTTTTAATCTAATTTAAAAGAAATTTTAATATGGTGAGTGACCATTAAAAAAAAAGCCCTTTCAATGCTATGTTATATTATGTATACGTATTCCCTCTGTGCTGTTTTTTTAATCAAGAATATTTGATTATTGAAAAATGGCTTTAGTAGTTATTTAACTAACATCTTAACATATTACATTGAAATTAAGCATATTATTTACACTGTTGATGATGTTCTAATTCTGAAAATGGACACAACTGTGATATAGTTTAAAGCAAGGTACGAAGAACAACCATACATCACTTCTGCATCTACACTGCCACCTCATATTCAATGTCATTTCCATTGTGCAGAATGTCATTATCTGAGTCCCTATAAACTAAAGTTATTCAATTTTATCTGTGACTATGAATCCCGTCCTTCACGCCACAGTCAATTTTGTTGTTGTGGTCGGAAGAACAGAAGGTATAAAATGTACTTCTTTGTCGCTAGGCAACTAAACCTTCGGGTTAATACTAGGAAAAAGTGGTCTCTCTCTCCCCTTTGGAACTTCCTTGAACTTCTGATGTGCCATTTGAACTGATCTGGCGCCACACGTATTTTTACTGGCGTAACAAAGTGAGAAACATAAATATACGGGTTTAGCAAGGTCGGCTCATCACTGCACAACGTATATTTATGGATTTCGCATTGAATAAGTTAATCAGTCAATGCTATTTTTAGTGTTATTTTATAATAACTTAGTATATTCAGTGAGTAATTGTTTTGGGTGACACTATCTGTGTTCCAATGATTCATGACCACTATGACACAATATCGATTCGTAAAAGAACTCTTTCATCATATTTGGTGATCATCTTTGCCCAAAGAGTTCAGGTTTTTCTGCCGGATAGCTGAGGCTAGACACCAGTCTGCATCACATAAGCTTTCCTTAGCCTCACAAGCAAGACTTGATTGCTAGCAGTCTACATTAGAAGACTAACAAGGAGAGGTCGCCATGTGGTTTACTAGAAAAGTGTTCAAATTTCGTGGGTTTACTCTTCATAAAAACATTATTTTACCCCTGTTTGAGTGTTTATACCAATGGGCCTTAGTGTGCTCAAAATTGAACGTTTAAAATCAATCCTCAAACTTTTGTAGTCTTACTCCCGCACACGTTCCCGTCTTGTCTCCGAGATGTAGTCACTAGAGTGTTGGTGTTCGGAATGGAAACTACCGTGATCGAAACCTACCTAAATCTTTTAAAATTATTTTCTTTCTTTGACATTTTTATTTTATTTTCTGTTTGTGGTAGGCCTACAATATTTAGGTTGGCAGATTACATCAAGTACTTTGTTATTGCTTTTGCTATTTACACTATTAATAAATTAATATTTACGTTATTGTTTACATTATCTACAATATTTGTCACATTTTCACTGTTCGTCTGACAATGAATCACTTGAACTTGACCCATTTTTACACTTATTTGGGTGGTATTTTTCATAAAGACATTTGAATCAATGCATTTTGCGGCAATAAATAAATGCCGGTGAAGAGCAAGAATAGTACCTTGACCCCATTACTTCACACGGAAAACAGATGTTCACATTTCCGAACAATGTTCTTTCGTCCGTTAACTTTGCTACAAAGAAAGCATATTTTATCATGTCTGCGAAAGCATTAGGTGAAAGTTGGTGATGAATCAGTGAATGTACTTTGATAGCATCTTCCCTCATAGACAGATCTGTGTCCCCGTGTACAGCAAGGACCGTGTTTTGTAGTTTCTTAATGAGACCTTTGACACAAAACAGAGTATGCTTACACCTTTATTTCATATGATAAGCAAAGTATTCAATAGATGCACTTATTTTTTATTACTTGTCGTAAAAAGTAGATATCGCATGGTTGGCAGAACGGGGTGCAATGTGGTGGGATGATTTCTACATAACTCCAAAACCGAAGAGACCGCAGCAAATACATTATAGAAAACTCAAAAGACATTAAGGAATGTATCAGTAAGAGAAAAAAAAAAGTGCTGACCAAGGTCTGACTCGAACACGAAACCTTCAATTCCCCACGCCAAAGCGCTAGCGACTACGCCATGGAGACGAGCCGGAAACGTGTGCGGGAATAGGACTTGAAAAGTTTGAGGATTGATTTTAAACGTTCAATTCTGAGCACAGTAAGACCCATTGGCAAAAACGCTCGAACAGGGGAAAAATATTTTTTTATGAAGAGCAATCCCTCCAAATTTGAAGGCATCTCTAGTAAACCACATGGCGACCTCTCCTTTGATATGTGGTACCGGTACTTTCAATTCTAAACAAATCAGCTGCCAGGTTGGTTGAGATGTAATGCCCATGGTTTGCAAGTGGGGCAATTTACCATCAATATTCAACTGTGGAGATCTCCTGCACTGTGTCATTTTGGAGCTCCTGAAAATGTTGTAGATGATATCTGTGAATAATTGGTTGTGTCCTGCTGGATGCTGGATGTTATCCCACACCATGTTAATACAGGAGTCATTTAGCCAGTACAGTAGTTGAGCATTTGGTTTGCAGATGAAACGGTAGCTGTCTAGAAACATTCCAAATTTAATTTGCAATGGCAACAAATGTCAGTAAATCTCACATCTGCTAAGCTTCAGATTAATTGAATCGGTCGGAGCTGAAAAGCATTAAGTCAAAAATGGTCACTTTTTAAAGAATTAGTATTCTGAAGTATTGACCCAAGGGCCTCGGAACGGCAGAGGAAAGTATTGAGTCAACCTTCTTTACAGAAACCACTGCTACATGTAGTGGGATCAGAGGAGAAAAGCATTAAGTCAACAACTTGCTGCCTTTCAGCGCCGTATTCCGCACTTAAAGTTGGCTACACTGCAAGATTCCCGCGTCTTACAGTTTTATTGCAAGTTACATTTGTACAGAGTTTAGGTCGTTTCTGTGTTACTAATCCATTTTTAAATAAAATAGCATGTGAAATATTCATTCTGGATGGCTTAATATTGCAACAAAGTGACCACGGAACTGAAAGGCATTAAGTCACGTTTCCAAAATTGATTAGAAAAATTGACTTAATGCTTTTCAGCTCCGACCGATTCAATTATACACTTTTTGTAATAGAAGTTGATTGGTTGGCAGGTGTGAGTAATTATTATTGTGAACACACTTCTACAAACAAATTTGTTATTTCTTATTCCCAGCCCAGTCTAATTGTGGACAATGTGTGTTGACCAACTGTAAAGCATTCCTGTTAATAGAGTACATAGGCAACACTGGAAATAGTTTCCAGCTCTTCAATTACATAGAATATCACATTTTTGTCGACAAACTGGATTCTGTTTCGTTTATGGGGCTTGGGCATCGTGGTCACTTAGCCCCGTGTACTTGGGTGTGTGTATTTGTAATTCAGGTGAGAATTGGGAAGGAGGTGGCCATGACCTTTAGGAACTGTCCCGGTATTTGACTGGAGTAGAGGTGGGAAACCACAGAAAACCACTTCCAGGATGGCTGATGTGAGAATTGAACCCACCCCTTCTCAGTTTTGCCTCACGAGGTTGAGTGTATCCCGTTCCAGCCCTCAGACCAGAATTAAATTTCTTGTCAGAGCTGGGAATTGAACCTGGACCTGAGGGGTGACAGCCAAGAATGCTAGCCACTACACCACATAAAAACCAGTCCTCCAGCAGCACGGAGTACTGCAGGCTGTCTCTCAGCATGGCCAAGAACACTCTCTTCAAACAACTAACTATCCACAGAGCAAGAAGCCCAGCATGTGCTTGCACATCTGTAGACCTTGAACTGGATCTTAAGTGGCTTGGGTGGCGTAGTGGTAGCATGCTGAGCTTCTATGCCCAAGATCGCGGGTTCAAACCCGGCCGAAGTCTTCGGATTTTTTAAGAGCGTTAAAAATTCCTCAGTATGCCTTCCTTCGGAAGGGAAGTAAAGCCGGCGGTCCCATGTCATAGATTTCTGGCATGTAAAAGAACTTTCCACTAACTAGACTTGTCTGAAGCTAAAATTTGTAGGTTAGTTGGATAACGCTGTATTAGTTCAAATGTTCGCCGCCAGGTGGTGACTGCGATGACATTTAGTAGCCACGTCCGCACCTAGGTGTCGTGGATGGTAGCATTTGGTAGCAAAAGTAGGAACTACAGTAGAAACCTGCTTATCCAAGGTAATTGGGACCGAGGTAGCTCGGATAGCAGAAGCCTCGGGAGGGAATGTCATATCGCTCATATTGGCCCGTATTGACGCAAATTGATTCAGTAAAGTTTATTTTTATTATCCGCCCTTTTACAATACAATGGATTCTTAGTTTATGAAATATTAGGATACATGTTTCAAGACATTTAGTCCCTTCTTCAGTCCACTTGGTGACCTAAAGTTAACATTTTAACATCACTCAGAGGAAATCGATATAATTATGGAGTGAGTCACACCTTATATAATACATTCTGAAACTAATAAAACCCTATCAAAAAACATGCTATATTACGTGCCTATGTACAGGAAATAATTGATACTGAAGAAGGGACTAAATGTCCCAAAACATGTGTCCTAATTTTTCATAAACTAAGAATCCATTGTATTGAAAAAGGGTGGATAATAAAAATAAACTTTACTGAATCGATTTAAGAGGGAATGTGTAGGGAATCATATTTGATTCAAGGAATCACAAAACAATAGCACACAAAACAATGCAACGTGTGTATAAACGTCGAAATACAACTAGTCGAGCAAGCGAAGCAACACGCAGTCACCCGGGACTTTAGAGTAAAGATCAACAAACGCCTCCGATCCCTGCCGAAGTTCGTCTATATGGACTCTCCCACGCACTCAACTTGAGGGGTGTTCGAGTAGTTCGTTACTATCTTTACTAATATGGTGTCCACAGAATTTTCAATGTCAATTTTCCTGACCATTTTTCAACAAAATTCCTGACTCGCGAAGTCATCGTAACATTGGAAAAAAGGTTTAGGCCTATTGAGCAAATATATATAAGCATATATCTCTTATTTGCAGCCTCCACCATCCCCATAGCTGCCCAACGCTTGCCTCTTTATTCATTTAAAATACAAAATAAAGTAAATTATAATGCAATAAAATCAAAGTACTTAATAACATCAACTATAGTGATGGGGTTGCCACATCCCTACGCCAATGAAAAAAAAAAAAAAGTACCAAAAATAGGTAAGAGAGGTTTTATCATTTCAAATGATCTTGTCGACTTCATCGTTATGCTTTGGTCTACCGTTTTGCGTTACGGTTACGGCTTGTATGACGTCATCATGTTGTTCAGTGCATATGCACCGAGCCTGAGTTTATTCCTGGGGTCTAGCATTATGCGATACGGAGATGGCGAATGCGTGACGTCATGCAGCAGAGTGCACCTCCCGCTCTCCGTTCCCCGCGCGGGAAGCCTAAGTTAATGGGTAATGGAGTTCGTTGAAAGAGTCCTGGGGCTTTCTGACATGTGTAGCATGCGTCATTTGAAATGATATAAAGTCTAGTCTCTCAGACTGACTGTTATCATTTTTTACTATGATGTACTGTAAAAATGGAAACTTACCATAATGTCCAGTGAGTTATTGCTTTTTATCTTCAGAGATAAGTTGAACTAGTAAAATCAAAATATTGCTGTAAAACACAAAATACTGTATGGTTAATATAACATTCCTGACTTCCTAATACTTTTCGCCATATTTTCCTGACCACACCATTTTTTCACACTTCCTGACTTTTACTGACCAAAAGCAAAATGCCTGACTTTTCTTGCCTGTGGACACCATGACTAAGAGCATGTTGTTAAGAATTTTAACGTTAATTTAATTACGTTGACAAAATGAGTGCCTCGGTTAACGCGGAGCCTCGGTTAAGCGGGTTTCTACTGTACTTGAAAAAATTAATCGTCTGGAGTACTTCTACCTGAATCACAGATAACACACACTCAAAGTACACGGGGCTACATGACCGCGTTGTCTCAGCCCCTAAACTAAGGAAACAACCAACCAACCTACAGTAACTGGATGTTATATTTTCATAACATATTTAATCCCCGTCAAGTGTGTAATGTATCAACAGAATTGCTCTTCAGTCAGTCAACACACGAGTTCCCAATCAGATTATTTGATCACCCTATTTTTGAAGTTTCATCAATTATTTATATGTGGGTAGATCAAAAACTAAGGTTACAAAGCCTGCAGTGAATACATACATTAGGCTACAGTCTCCATATCGGTTTAGGCTCTTGTCGCTTTGTGGGACGAGTTTGAATATTCCCTCATGTCCTTGCGTGTTCAGTCACGTCGTCATGAAGTGTTTCACCTCCTCGTTTGAAGCGAATCGTCGACCTTCTAGGTGCTCCTTCAAGTGAGGAAACAGCTTGGAGCGTAGTCCGGACTGTAGGGAGGGTGGTTAACGATATCCCAGCGAAACCTCTACAACAGTGTGGTGGTATTCTGGGCTGTATGAGGTCGCGTGTTATCATGAAGGAAGATGACGCCTTCGGTGAGAAGTCCTGACCACGGTTACATCTTTCCTCCACAGAAATCAAATAACTGAGCAGATCTAGTTTTCTAAACGAGTTGCCATTAGTTGCTTACCTACAACTAGCGCTGTAGGTGGCGGGTGGCTGAAACTCTGCAGTTACTAACCGTATGTACACTGCCTGAAAAAAAGATTATGTCACCCTTTTAGAGGTTACCAATTCACTCAAGATTTATTGTGGCGACAGTGCATATATGGAGTACATGAAATGATTAAATACACAGATCAATAGGTCAAGCGGTTCAGAGATACCAGGTATCGACTCATGCTGAAACACCCATATTAGTATGAGGTGTAGCCTCCACGGGCGGCAATGCAGGCACTGACTCTTGCATCCATTCGATCATACAGATGGCGAATACTGTCTTGGGATACGTTATCTCACGCCTGGTCGAGCAGGCAGTTCTGCAAGAGTTGTGGGTGGACGAGTCATGTCGGCCCATCATGTCCCACACGTTCTCGATTGGCAAAAAGTCCGGCGATCGTGCTGGCCAGGAAAGTTGCTGCACGTCTTGCAGTGCACGTTAAGCTGCATGGGCAGTGTGTGAATGAGCAATATCCTGTTGGAACAACACATCCCCTTCCTCTTGCAAGAACGGCAAAAGAACAGGTCTAACAACAACCTGCATGTACCGAACGCTGGTTAGCGTTCCCTCCACAAACACCAAAGGTGAACAATAGTTATAGCTTATCGCAGCCTAGACCATAAGGCCGGGGTGTCTTGGACGGATGCACTCTACGAGACAGCGCTCACCAGGTCTTCGTCGAACGCCCCAAAGACCATCACTTGTGTGGAGGCAGAATCTGCCTTCATTGCTGAAGACCACGGCGTGCCTTTCCATCTTCCAAGTGATCCTCTGATGGCACCAGTCGAGCCGTGCACGTTGATGCTGTGGCGTGAGTGGAAGACGGGCTAGAGGTGTGTGTGCCCGTAGTCCCACTGCTAGTAACCGGTTCGCAACAGTTCGTGATGACACTTCTGGGCTCACAAACCCTTGTATCTGTGCTGTTTTAGCTGTAGGATCTCACAACTTCTGCCCTTACGATACGACGATCCTGGCGGACGTCCAGAAAATCGTCTACGGGTGTGAGAATGTTCACGTGACCACTGATACCAGCATCGTTGCACAACGGACACAGCACGTCCAACTTGAGTGGCATTTCTCCGAAAGGACCATCCCGCCACTCGGAAGGCCACAATTTGACCTCTTTCAAACTCACTCAGTTGGCTGTAGGAAGCACGAGTGCGTCTCTGTGGCATTGTACCTGCTTGCTTCACACATTGGCACCACAATGAGCCGTATGGCTGTGAGCTTTCCCTATTAAATGGTAGACACAGATGGCGTTCTGGTATCCATGCCACTACGCTATCTGTTGACGGACGACGTTGAAACCCTTATCAGTACATCTACTATCCCCCAGGTGGCATCTGCCGTCATTGGACCAAAATTGACGTCTTCTTTTCAGGTGACCTAATTTTTCTTTTCCCCAGAGTGTATTTAAATTACCCCACACTACTAATTTCTCTATGACAGATGAACTCCAGGAATGTCGGCCTTGTAACCTTAGTTTCTGATCATCTCCCTAACAAATGGTGGGGGTTAGACAAGTATGTTAATGTATTATAAATAATTCATGAAAGTCTTCTTTAAATGATAAAATAATCGTCACTTTCTGCACTCTTGTGTTGACCGATTAAAGAGCAATTTTGTTGATTCATTATTCAGGAAACACTGAAAATTGGCTTCTAACTTTTAAATGTTTGTTGCACCCTGTAGAAGAGAAACATATTTTCACTGATCTTGAAGAGAGAAGTACTAAAAATGACTTGACTTTTCCCAAATCTGTTGTGGAAGCATAAACTTAACTAATTTGTTGTGTATTAAGGTCTTCATTATTGATAGCATGACTGAGTATCGTGTGTGATGCTCAGTTGTTGATTAGAGCCTGCGAGTACAAAGCTTCTCTTTGAGAGGAGTTTTCTTGTAATGTAAGTGTTTGTTAACATTTCTAACAATAAAGTCTTTGTTAATGACGTGTGAATAGTTAAAAATGACTTGACTTTTCCCAAATCTGTTGTGGAAGCATAAACTTAACTAATTTGTTGTGTATTAAGGTCTTCATTATTGATAGTATGACTGAGTATCGTGTGTGATGCTCAGTTGTTGATTAGAGCCTGCGAGTACAAAGCTTCTCTTTGAGAGGAGTTTTCTTGTAATGTAAGTGTTTGTTAACATTTCTAACAATAAAGTCTTTGTTAATGACGTGTGAATAGTTTGTATACAATCTGTTTTTCTGATAACAATGCTATGGGTTTTATGTCCCCCTTAATTATTGTGATCAGAGAGAAGCCAGATTGCCAGAATTTACCCTGAAAGGGCTCTTTGAACATGCCTGACTCTACGGATATGGGTCTATCACATTCACACACACCTCAAATGCCACGATTTGAACTCACTAGGTGAGAACCTTATCACTGCGTCGCACAATTGATCTGGAAACAAATTCTAATACAGTATATCAGCGGGTGAGTTAGCCGTGGTCGTTATGGCGTGGCTGCAGGCAGTCACTCACATCTGGGAGGCGAGGATGTTTGAATCCCCCCGCCGGCAACCTTGAAGATGGTCTTGTGTGGTTTCCCATCTTCCTTCCAGGCAAATACTGGGGTTGGTCCTTAACTATAGGCCACATCCACTACCTTCTAAATCCTCATCCTCTTACATTCACACTTTCCTCCACAGACAACACTCCACACGCAACAGTACTTGTAGCTCACACCATGCGTGTCCGCATTGAAGCAGCTACAAACTCTGGCGAGCCGAACATGTCCTCGGACAAAAATAAAATTAATTGCCAAGAGTTGATTCATTAGGATCAGGATTTTTATGGAAGAAAAACTAACATTTTATTCAAGAGACAGTTTGTTACATGCAAAATCATATTACAAAGTGGCAACCCTGAAACTATAACCGATGATGCTGAGAAGGATTCTATACAAGACATAGCTTACTTTTCTTTCTAAGGCTGTTAGTATGCCCAGGATTATGATACTGGGGCTGGAGACCAGCTACCTCACGTGAGCATAATATTTACTACTTTCTCCTCAAGAATTATACTCTGTATGCTGTGAGAAACGGTTTGACATTCAACCCTCTGCCTCTTGACCAATCCATGTTCGCATAGTTGATGTCATAATATTCTGTGTTGCAATATCACAGCCCACGCGCTGGTCAGCTGTATCTCTGGCTTGTACAGTGTGATCGCTTGTTGGTTGTAACGTTACCGTAACTGTGCATTGGTGCTTTAGTGATAGTGCTTCAATAATTGTCTATATAGTGCAGTAGTAGAACAGTAGTTAAAAGTAATTAGTCACTTATATTTGTGACTATTCATTTTTCATTCATATTAACAGTCCATGTACATATTATGTTTTGCTATGTCGAAGCCAGGTGCAGTGGCTAAGGGAAAGAGTGAACTGAAAACCACAGGGCGAGGAATCATACTTCGAGATCAGTCCTGTGAATTGGTATGTACTTGACGGGGATATTTTGAGAAGGAGAGAGATAATGGTGGTCCTTTAGTGCCCTTTAGTAAACATCAGTAAGAATACAGATGACGATCTGCAAGGAGAGATTCCAGCCCGAGGAAAGTTATATTTTAATCTCCTAGCATTCCAAACATAGTTCTTTTACTCGCTGCCAATTATAATTGGACATAAATATTTGTTGAAAAGTTAACAATTTATTGAACAGTGTGATCAGGGGTGGCTCCTGACTAAAATTTTAGGGTGGGACATATGATACTAAGGTTGTTTCGTATTAAATATTGTTTTATATTTGGCAATCATTGTTGCCAATATTGCCATTATCATAATTCCACACAACACAACATTTGAAACAAGTTTTAATAAATAGTTCATGCATTCAAAACTCCACTCACATGGCTCCTTATTTGTAAATATGTTCTCTCCTGTGCTTGGATGAAGCAAATTTATCTATCACATTGGTTGATGAGGTCCATATTTTTCAAATTTCTAACTTTGTTTTCAGTGGCATAGAAGAAAATAGATTTGTTATAAACATTCCACTTTCATTTTCCTATGTCGCACACAATCAGCATATTAAATAACTTCGTACCGAATCACAAAAGTTAAACACACATTAATTTACAGATATTAATTTCATCCACAGAACTCAACTAACACACTTATACTGTACTTGGAACACCAGACAACTGGAAATATATAAATATATTTTTGTCTAATGTCAGCAAGCTGTGAACAATGACTGAATTCCTGTTTAAGGGCGTGGGGTGGGGTGATCCTTCTCCCGTAATCCAGTTTGACAGAGACAGAAGTAGGAAGTGAAATGGAGACATCTCCTATTTCGCTTCAAAGCAATGCAATGGGCCCAGTCTGCAGGCCCTTGGAGAGAGAGAAAAATCCCTTCATAGCACAGAAGAATTTGCGTGCAAGACAGTGCTATGACCACTGTTTCCTCACCCGGCCCATCGAGCCATATACTTTACGTGGGAGTTTCTGTGGATCGGCCCTCGCTACGATGAGACTGTCAGGATCTTAAGCTTGGGATGAGTTATGCATACTGAATTATTTTTAGAGATTCTAGAAGTGAAAACCACTTATTTTAAGTACAATATCTGTAATTTATAGTAATTTTTAAATACTTTAATTAAACAAATTTTGTACAATACGGCCTAATTGCCCCTGAGTGAGATGAAGCTCTCAGGAAAAGGTCCCAGGCCTGAATCGTTGGAATGAGACAGGAGTGATTGAATAATTTATCATCCAAAGTTATAAAATGACCACTGGTGTTAATTTACTTTAGGGGCTTGGGACATCAGCCCCATCCCCTCCAACATCCTTAATTTCACTTCCTCCTTGAGAAGAGATACCGTGATTGATTCTCTCCCCAACAATGAGACATCCAGCTATAATTGCTGAACTTGTGAAAATAGCTGGCCCCAAGTTCATGGACATAACAGAAGAATTCCTTCACGATGTATGAAAACCATTCCTAATGAGTGGCAATGGATGTGGACAATTACAGAGGCATTTCTCTCCTTTCAGTTGCCTACACAGTCCTATCAAAGGAATATTGAATGAGTTGCATATCACGCCAGGTTCCATGTCTCCATAGAATACCGGTACCATCAAAGTCAGGTCAGTGCACACTAAGTTACTTGTATAGACTTACGACTCAATTGACTGATCCCCTCAAGCTGATGGGTATGGATGACAAGATTAGCTCCATTATCAAACTAACCAACACTCAGTGGTGACTGGTGTTCAAACAATAGAGTTGTTGAGGGACTTTGCAGCCCCATGTATTTGGGTGTGTGTGGAATCTGTCTGATAATCTGTGTTAATCTGATGGCTGTATTAGCGTGTGTATTTGTAATTCAGATGAGGATTGGGAAGGAGGTGGCTGTAGCCTTAAGTTAGGTACCATCCCGGCATTCACCTTGATGTACCACATCACTGGCAAATGTAGTGAGGGAGGATATGACTGGTGCATGTGAGGCGAAGAAGCAGAGCATAGCTATACAAGATAAAAGATCTTGTGGAAACAGTGAAAGGATCAACTGGTATGTTACCAACTGTTCAGAAGAATGAAGAACATTCTCCAACAAGATGAAAGAATACTTGAAATCATAAGACTCGAGGCCTGTCATTTTCATGTCCTCCCTGATTCTGTCTAACCACTATTCCTTCGAATGGCCACGGAGTTGAATATATCCTGGTTTGTAGAGGAGAGGAGTCTTTGCAATAACTTCTAGTGATTTGTCCACATCACCTCAACCATGTTTCTACCATTTCCATCTACTTTCTTACAGACCACCTTGTGATGTAGTGGCTAGCATTGTTAGATGTCTCCCCAGAGGTAGGGGCGGCGCACTGTCATATGAGGGGCGCAGAAAATGCAACGATAGTTTATGAAAAATATAAAACCCAATCACCTATTTCTACTGAACCCTACCCACCAAAAATAATTCGATATATCAGTGAGCTGGGGTGTGCATATTTCAAAGGTATAGACATAGGCCTACAGCATGATATTGTAGAAATATCAAGTTGAGTATTAATCTAACTTATGTTCAAATCCCCTTCCCTCCCCTGTTAGGAACGTTTCAACAAAATTATGTATTTCAGCATCTTGTGCAAGCAACTACGTAGATACCAAATTTCACCTTCCTAGCTTTAAATATTAATATAATACAGGGCTTCCAGGGTGATTCCTTTGCTGGAGCGGGACGGGCAACCGGCTGCCGGGCACACGCGCCTTCGACCAGCGAACCGAGCTCGCACCCCTGGATTGTCCGCAGGAGGAAACCGTAACAAAGCATATTAATTAATGGTAAATTCACCAGCAAATCATGATTAAAGAACTTACCTTTTAACAGAAGATGCTGAAAATGTTCTCCTTCAGCTGACGGACAGGCGTTGTACCGTGTAAATAAATGAGCGTTTACACGTTGTAATTCCCTTCTGTTGTGAGGGATATCTGCTGCTGTATATTGTTCTCCAGCTTCACTAGAGTAAGGGCAATTGATCTGTACGCTTTGTATTTTAAATTAACCCACAATTGAACAACAAACGGGCTTAGGTCCATGCCTCGATTAATTACAGTAAACACGCAGGGGGGTGCAGGAGTAGCGACATAATGTAACGATGTCTGTCTGTCAGCTGGAGGAGAACAGTTTTAGTATCTTCTGTGAAAAGATAAGTTCTAACCTTTAACTGGTGACGTGAAGTCATCCAGATTCCCAAAAAATAAAAGAACATCTGTGCTTCTTTAATTAAATCTTGCAGCTGTTGTTTATGTTACCTTCTTATCTATGCACTGACACTGCACACCCTCATTGATGAAAGTTTAGTGACTTAATGACTTAAATGACCCTGGTTAGCTTGCCTCCGCCTTGCGCAACTCCGCGGCCTGAGCTCGGTTGGCTGGCGGAAGGCGCACGCCCCCGGCAGCCGGTCCCGCTCCAGCAAAAGAATCTCACTGTAGTAGGCCTATTTCAATATTAAAATAATATTCCTGTAACATTCTTGGAATATTATTCCCATATAGGGATGACATCAGTTTAAAATTCTCTTCAATTTGAATTAGCTAACGTTGTCTACAGTACTATCCGCCTTAGCAGTTGAAATTAGCCTTTCAAAAAGATATTGTTGAGTAGTCCGAGACCTTTGAGCTGTTACCTTTAGTCTCTACAGGGGGTAGGGGGCGCCACAATAACTTATCGCACCACCTGAAAACCCGCCCAGAGATACGGGTTCGATTACTGTACCGGCTCTGATAAGAAATTTTAATTCTGTTGTGAGGGCTGGAATGGGGTAGGCCTACTCTCAGCGTCGTGAGGCAAGACTGAGAATAGGAGGGTTCGATTCCAACCTCAGCCATCCTGGTAGTGGTTTTCTGTGGTTTTCCCACTTCCACTCAAGGAAAATGGTGGAAACTGGAAACAAAAAAATTAAAACTCAATGCTAAAAGTAGACGAAACAATGGCAATTAGCAATGAAAGAAACTCTGACACAGACGGTCAACAAGAGACTGAATGAACACGCGCCGGCAACGTGTTGTGCTAGCTATCAAACTCCAGCCAATAGGAGCCCGTGGTGGCATTTTATATCGTTCCCGCCAAATGCTTCAAATTCTTTCTTTCGAAATAAAGATGATTGCGAGACCGACGGTCAGGTCAAACTAGGAGCTTGTTTCCTTCTTTTACAGTATCTAATGCTACCGATTTGTCTCCTACGACTCCTCACAGCACCCGTGATTTGAAGTTCAATTTAGTTTCAATAATATGTTTCGTGAGATCGAAGTGACCAACACAGGTGATGACTTCCTTCAAAGCGAGTATGCCTAGGCTCTTTAATTTTTCAATCATATGCCACGGGACTTACGTATGGTAGGTCTACTTATCCTTTTTACTTACAATCCGAACCCCCAGGACGAGGCTTTGAAATTTGAAAAATCTCACATGCATAACCAAGAATCGAGCCCTGCACAACCTGTGCTATCGGATAAAACTTCAAATTACGGAGTTATGAGATGCCGGTATATAGCATTTAAACGAGTATGTACAAATGAATATTAAAACATTTTCGTAAAAAGGCCTAAAACATATCTGAACGCAATTGGATAAAACTTAAAACCCTCAAGCAGGCGTATTTCTCAAGAAATCCCCGATCTCCTTTCTCCATTAGATATATCGCACTCGCTCAATGAAATGCAACTGTTGGATATTTTGCAAATTTCTCAATACAGAAAGATTACAATAGATGTAGTACGGTACTGTATATGGTAGGTACCGGTAATTAGCACGAGGAAACAATTGGAGTCGAACTTAAATCCAGCAGTCGTCGTTATCAGATGCTTTATCCCAAATGTCTATTATTACAAAATTGGACAGTTTGAACATTATGGCAGTGAATAGGAAAAGTCTAAATATTAGTCTAGTGGATAAAAAAATACAATGAAGAGAGTGCACTTCACTGAAGTTCGTACCGGTAATAGCACGGTACCGTAGGTCCTGTCTCTATTTCATTATCTTTTTTTGTTACGAGTGAGTTGAACGGGCAGTATATATGATTAATAAATTATAATTATGGTCATTTGATCATATGCAACTATACTCTGATTTACAAAAGTTGCTCGGTGAAAGCTGTCATCCACTCGATGGGCGAGGTGAGGAGTGCAGTCGAGAGGGGTAACGGTCTCCATGGCAACAGTGAGCAATGTTGCAATGTATGCCGACACAGCAGTAAGCACATGGTTTGACTCAGTGTGTCTTCACTCGTCACGGTCATTAGAGCGCCAGGCAGGGGGGCTAACTTACCCAGTATTTGTGTCTTCCTGCAAGCCTCTTGGAATGTTATGAGTCATGATGTGCCTCAGTGGCAACGCAGCATTTCCCCACGTGCTAGCTTTGACAGCTGTCAGCGAGCTTTATTGGTAATTCAGAGTATAGTAGCCTACTGTTCTTCCCTCCCTCTGCATGAAAATTACCCATGTTTTGTTCTCAGAAAAACGTTCATACCTCATTTGTGAATTTTCCTTAGCTGGCTGCAATTAACATTTCATTTTATAATTTTATACCACTGGAGCAATTTTGCAAATAAATATTTTTCCCTGGGTGTTTGCAACAAAAAGTATTGTCTTTCTCAAGTGGGTGATCTGCAATTTATTGCAATGCCCCATGGTGTTTTATTCACTCTCCAATAGAATACGTTGGAATTCATATTCAGCTTCCAAGGTCTTATTTTTTATACTGAGTGATTTTTTTTTGGTGTAGCAGGGCCAGCTGCCAGCTACCAAGCGCGTGCACGCCTTCCGCCAGCCACACATTCACCAGCAAATCACGAATAATGAACTTACCTTTTCGCAGAAGATTCTGAAAATGTTCTCCTTCAGCTGACAGACAGGCGTTGTATCGTATAAATAAATTAGCGTTTACACATTGTAATTCTTCTTCCGTAATGAGGGATATCTACAATCTGCGGACCGAGTTCGGTTGGCTGGTGGAAGGCGTTTGCACGCCTGGTAGCTGGCCGCTGGCCTCCCTCCAGTAAAGAATCACACTGTAGAAGAAAAGTTGAGGAAAGTTACCTGCCACTAGCAGCAGGGTGAAGATAATAAGTCATCTGGCCTGTTGGAGCCTCCTGTCTCCATTTGCGAGAGAGGTGACTGTTTATCAAATTCTGCTCTGGCTACGGTACATAAAATTCACGAAAGGAGATTTTATAACATAGAACATCTGCCCGGTCATTCCTATCTAGACCGAGATTTCGTCCTCATCGAAAATTAATTAAAAGATGTGGAAGTATACTCCGAGAAGCACTATATGACAGTTATTTGGGGCAGCAGAACCACCAAGCCATACAACATGGTGGAAATAGACACGGCACAAACCCAGAAAAATTGCTGAGTTTTAATTCACTGGCCGTGAAAGCCAATACACCATTTTTTTTTTGTGGAAGCCTTCATAGGAAGGTTATAGCTGCTTGAGCTTTCAGTTCTCGCAGGTAAGAGGTGCAGGTGCACTTCATAAAAAGGGTGGTAGCGCACAGTTCGCTACTCCTGTGGGGGTCCGTGCGGGGATACCCTGATAATTTGGTGGGAGGGGAATCTGTACGATAATATGTTCGTTCGTCAGTTTCTGTCATGTGCGAGTCATCAATGTGTAACACCTGTTGTATGTTACTGGAGAAAAACTTCTTCTACTTGTGACAGGCAACAAGTTCCTAGCTCAAGTAAATCACCACCATACATGCTCTATCTACTTTGTGTGCGTCTTCTGTTAAAAGAAGTTCAATAGCTTCGTTAATTGTGCGATTTTTAGGCTGATATAATGAGTAGTATCTTTTATTAAACCTCACTAATGTAATAACGGTGGGAGGTTAATACAACACCTTCGGAAACTGTTGGTTCCTTGTTTTCCTCAGAACAAGATTATCATGGAAAGAAACTTGACCAATATTTTTTCATAGCATATAGATCTGCAAATACCTACAAAAAGAAAAATGTAGCTGAGCGGTGTAGGCGTGATCTGCAGCTGGACTGCATAGATGGAGGAGATTAGAGGTTAGGGCCCTGGCGTTGGCAGTAGTCTCATCCTAAGGTTGATTTCCCCCAGGATTTTCACTCTCTAGGTACCGTATATCTGGAATTTTACAAATTTCAATTTTATTTCAAATAATTTCTACATACATGTCATAAAAGATCATTGAAACTGCATATCATTAAAATTACTCAATTTAAAATGTTCGATTAATTCTCAACATTTGCTGCTCCATGAACACCCGAAGCATGCATTAAGTATCTCCAGAAAAGAAATATTACTAAAAAAAAAACCACCCAACAATATTTTGTAATCATTTGGATTGAAGGTCGATTCACACTATACGTTACGTAACCTTTCCGTTTCCTTTCCATACCCGTTGCGTTAAAAGTTGTTGTATTCACACCATACTGTACCGTTCCTTGTCACGACGATATGTTTACGGAAGGTGTGCGGACACTTATTGACAGAGTGCCCTAGCAACCATTTCCATTTCGTGTCTAGAAGGCGTGTTTTTACGCTCCCTTCGGTTTTAACCTGGGTTAGGTTTGATTACAGTTTGCGGTAACCGCAAAATCGCCAAATTGAACTCCCTGCGTTTTTCGATCAAAATTCTTAAGGTGAAGTATGCATCTGCACATGTGCGACCTTTTCTAAACCCATGTTGTTCATTCCCTATTAACTCAGAGTAATGTTTCAGTAATTTTTCTTTAACAATGTTTGCAAACATTTTGTATCCAGAGTTAAGTATACTTATTCCTCTATAATTTTCCAAATCTTTCATATTTCCCTTCTTATGAAGAGGAACTACTATTGCCTTTTGCCAATCTTCTGGAGGCCTGTTACCCATCCAGATTAAATTCAATAATCTGAGAAATCTTTTCTTGAAGGCATCGCCTGAATATTTCAACATTTCTGCATTTATTGAATCTTCTCCAGGTGTTTTCCCATTTCGAAGTTTCCTCAAGACCTGTTCTAATTCTTCAAGTGTAATATTTTCCGAAGACTTGTTGTTAGATGCTTGTAAAACAAGTTGTTCAATATTTGGACTTGACCAAAGGCTCTGAAAATACTCAAGCCATTCTTTGTGAGATATTGCATTAATGTTTACATCTTCTTTTACTTCCCTATTTAGTTTTTTCAAAATTTTATAGGTTTGTGGTTGTGGTCTTGTTATGTCAGTCTCCAGGTACGAGACAAAGTTTTCCCAACTTTCCCTGTGTTTCTTTCGAACTTCTCTTTTTGCTATTGCTCTCTTATGGTGCTATTCAATTTTATCTTCTAATTTACCAGTTGACAGAAACTTTTTATATGAATTTCTTTTTTTGGAGATTACTTTTGCAATTTCCATGTCCCAAATTCTTAAACCCTTTTTCTTTTGCCATCTTATTTTTTTCTCCCAAACTTTCAAATGCTGACTGTTTTAGAGCTGAACTCAAATTGGACCACTCGTCTTCCACATCGTCAGAAAGTGGAATCATTTGAATGTCAAGCCTCTTTTGGTATGGCCATTTTATACTGGGATCATTTAAAAGGTTAACCTTATATAAAGTTTCGTTTTCCTGTGTTCTTTGTTTCTTTTTCTTGAACCACCGTGGTTTTAAACGAATATGAGCAACTAATAAATAGTGGTCTGTTTCCAATTCAGGTCCTCGATAAACTCTTGAATCCAAAACTAAATCTGCCAATTTTCCATTACAAATTATATAATCAATAATTGATTTCTGATTTCTTGCGGACCACGTATATTTATGACTGTCCTTGTGTGGAAACAGTGTGTTCATAATCCGAAACTGATTGAAGATAGTGAAATCTATTAATTTTGTTCCATTATTATTACGGGTTACCTCTCCTTGAATTCCAATGTTATTCTGTATTTTCTCATTGCCAACTCTGCCATTAAAGTCTCCCATTAACAGTATCATATCTTGTCTATTAGTAATATTGATTATCTTCTGTAGATCATTATACAAAATATCACTTTCTTTCGATTATCCTTCAACCGGTGCATATACCCCTATAACTGTCAAATATCCTCTGGATAGTTTTATTCTTACTTGAATGATCCTTTCATTCCAAAAAGTATAGCTATCAATATTTGATCGTAATCTCTTGTGAACCATAAACATCACCCCTGCCTGTGCTCTAACATTTCGTTGAACACCACTATAAAACTGTAAATAATTTCTTGTCTCCTTGGATCCCTGTAGCTTTCTCTTTGTTTTAGAAATAACTGCAATTGAAATATCTTTTTTAGATAGAATATCGTCTAATCGATCATCTTCGTGTCCAATACCCTGAACATTCCAGGTAGCACATCTAATAATATCCTTCCTTTTCCAATTCGTGTCCTTTCCTTAGCCAAGTTCGTCAACTGTAGAATCCGTCCGGTTTTTTTCCTTTACAAGACTTGAAAGCAATGAAAATGTCCTTCCAACGGGTTGCTAGCCTGAAGAAAGTAAGTCCATTAATGGGGATGCCTTCTCTCAGCCCATGGACAGGCTGTAATACAGCATTTCCTCTGTACTTGATGTAACGGTTATCCCGCCAATCACACATATACAATTCATCAAACCTGTACTAGAAAACCCACAATGTTACCGACCAATAGTCGCAGCCCTCCTTCGCTAGTCCGCGAATATGCGGCCCAAGTAGAACTCTGGACATTAAATAAGTAGTATCTCCCTACGATCATCGTGTTACAGTCTTGTGATATAGGCTATTAACTTATCTGGCTGTGTTCTGTTTCTGAAAGCTGCACTGTCAATTGAGGTCAGTGACTGAGGAAGGGCTCCTCTATGTTACTGTTTAACCTCAAGGTAGAAATAAAAGGTAATTCTCAAGTTGAAGTGGAAAATTGCTTGGATGTCAGAGCCTGATGTGAGTTTGACCAGGAACATATTCAAACAGCTCAACATTAGTTACTAAGACCACATTGAAACAATACTCTATAGAAAGTAAAAACTAATTATCCAAGATCCAACAATTAGGAGGAATTCAGTTCCCTGCTAAATTGGGCTCTCAAAATACCCATGAAACTTTTACTTAAAAATAACAGTTACACGAATGAATTAATTTCGCGCCCTAAGCTGGTAGAACAACTTCTGTTAAAACAAAAGAAAAAAAGAAAGCAGATATGTTCGCTTCAATTTTGTTAACAGTTACACACATAAATAAACAAATATTTTCGAAAAACCAAGGTCTCAAGATAGCGTTCAGAACAAATAACATACTTGACGTGTACCTAAATAATAACAAACTACAAAACGGTAATCGCACCGAAATCATGAAGTTAGGAGTGTACATGAATTTATGTCAAGGTATCAGGAAAGTTACGTGAGATTGAGTGGAAGGAAATTTGACATACGTTACAACGAACACAGAAATGCCATTAAACATGGAAAGCATTCGGCAGTTTGAAACACATGTACGCAAATGAATCACAAATTTTGAGACAGATTTAAGAATTTTACAACACAAAGCAAAAGTAGTTCTCTCGACATCAAGGAATCAAGTGAAATCCACATAGCGATGAAGAACCCGTCAAATTTGAACGACCACTTGTGATTGTAAGGGTCATCTTTCTTCTCGTTATTATAAATTTAACGACGCGAAGTGAGGTTACCATGCGGTATTGTAGAGTTCATATCCCTTTTAAGACCGTTTGTCAGTGTATGAGAAAATATTTGATTTAACATTGAGAATTGATTTGAAACCAAATAATTTCAACAATTCTGAGGTGCTGTGCCATCGTGACACCTATCTCAAAGTTTGTTGCTCTGTGTACTGTCACAGGAGAACCACTGGACCGATTTTAAGCAGATTTTCTGCAGGCTCTTGTATCGTGTGAAGGAATAAGCAAATACACATAAATAGGTAGACAGGTGGTTAATACTGAGCGTGAGTGACGGAGCACAGCATGCAAGTGATCGCCACTTTCCTTGAGAACATTGCAACACGGTTTGTTGTTGCCATGGAAAAGGTTACCTTGCTCACCTCTTTACACTTCACCTTACTAGCGCATGACAGCACTCAAGAGTTCTTCTCTCAGCCTACAGTATCCACACCTGTATTTGCTACATTGAAGAAGGATTTAAAATATGAGGAATGGTTTATTTCAATGTATGCTTTTTATTACAGTTCAATGGTTAAACAAGTTCGTTGAAGATCAGATAGCATTGTGTCATGCACAAGAATTTCTGTAAATCATTTTCTTTATGCTATTAACACGTTGAGTGCCACCATACAAACAGTGATGACATTTCCCAGGTGCCACAGTAAGGGAATGGTAAATAAGTGTTCATTGGGTGACAACTAACACATTTATGTTTTGAAAAGCATAAATACACATCAGAACATTCGGAAAATTCTGAGTTCACCGGTGATCCTCATGGCACTGCAATAACATCTGTTTTACCCAAGTGCCATGGGGATCACCGGTGATCCTCAGTCACAATGCCATATTTCACTGTCACATTTTTACTACTAGTGTAGTTTTGTGAAACAGGAGAGGCACAAATACTTCCCACAAACAGAGCACTGGGTTGAAACTAATTTTGATTGTTTCTGGGCCACGGAACGGCTTTCTTTGGCAGCTTCAGTATAGCAGTTTGTGCATCTTCTTCGTTTCCTCCGATTATTCTGGTCTCTTTCTTGACTTTGCACTAAACAATGCTTTTCAGCTGATGGCTTAGCTGGAATATCATTTTCCACAACTCCCAGCATTTGAAGAACTAGCTGCTCCCTGAAGGAAGTGATCTGAGTTTTTTTCTCTGGAAGTGGTTATAAATAAGACGTGAGTTGACTACTGATGTGTTCAGCAGAACTTCGAAAGCTGCCTTGTGGTGCCATCTAATCGTTTTTCTCAAGGGCGTAAAATAACTCGACATTTGGTCTGAGAGGTCTATCCCTTGTTTGCCCTGATTGTAATCAATAATAGCAACTGGCTTGCTCACATCTTCACCAAGTCTGTTTTTCCTTCCAGTTGTTACCTTCTGCAACGTGTGTTTAGTAGACAGAAAATGCACGTCACGCTTGTCTTTCAACTTTCCGACAACAGTTCCTTTCGAATTTTGCTTCCCTACAACCTCGCCTTTTCGTAGTTTCTTTGCGATCACATCCTTTGGTAGGTATTTTCTATTCTTTCTCAGTGTTCCTAACAAATGGGTATCTCTTTGAAGAAGTGAAGTTGCCAATGGCACTGATGTGTAGAAGTTATCCACTACTATAACTCTTCCCTCAGATAAATATGGTTGTGCAAGTTCAAGAACTACTCTTTCAGCAAGTCCATTGCTTGTGTTGGGCGTTTGTCCAGAATACATTGTCATTCGCAATGTATAGCCAATGGGGCTGCACAATTTGAACAGTTTCAACCCATACTTATGGCGTTTGTTGGGAATATACTGTCTGAATAATAATCTACCACGGAAAGGAATCATCGTTTCATCAACTGCTAACATTTCTCCAGGCACGTATTCAGACACAAACCTTTCTTGCATCATGTCCATCAGACTTCTAACTTCACAATCTATCACCATCACCAGCTGCTGAATTGTCAGCGAAGTGGACGAATCTCAGTAATAGCTGAAATCTATTTCTACTCATTACTTTGGAACAAGACAGTTTCTATATAAAATACTGCTAGACCAATAATCAGCAATTTTAGGGTATTTTGCAATTCCCATATAAAGCACCACTGCAAAAAACTTCCACATTTCATCTTCGTTTGTGTCCACCCACTTTTTCATTCTTGAAGAGCGACTTAATCTGGTGTTTGCAATGGTATTTGAGGCATTTCTATTAGTATCATGAAAAATGAACTTCAGGACATCGGCATCAAGAAACCTCCTGTACATGTCAAGGATAGATAAATTGTCTACATTATCTGGGTAACTGTCATGATATTTATACGATTCTGAGCCAGTAAACTGTATGTGAAGTGGCAACTTGTTCATATCTACCTCCTGCCATTCTTCAGTTTGCTCTTCAACTGGATCGTCTTGATGGTTGGCCGTTTCAACATCTAACTCATCATCAGATTCAAACGAAGAGTCTGACATACCCTCTGGTTCAAAATCCATGGAAGAAGTCGTTGAAAATAAGCTAATGTCATCTTCACTTTCTTCAAGTACAGCTAAAACTTCGTCTTTGGTCATGGCTTTTCCGTTCCTATTTATACCACTGGGACCGGGATCTGAATCCATGACGAAAATCTGTATTGTAATACATAAAGAATGTCAATAAATATCAACTATTTAGATACATATGTTAACTTTATATATGAACGAAATATAACAATTATTACTTACCTCAATAATGACTTCTCAATGCAGTCGTTTTGTCAATATTCCATTGAATAACACGCCCAACTGTTCATTTAGCAATAAAACACTATTTGAAATTCAACAATCTCAACGATAATAGATTCAAATTATATTAGAATACCACAGAATAACAAGAATCTGAGAGTTTCAAGTTGTATATCTGTATAAACCTGATACAAGCACATGTAAACGACCAATGGTCCAAAGAAATTAAAATATTAATAACTAGTTCCATACCAATCCACCAGGTGGCAATTGTGTATCAGTCAATTATTTTGTGTTCCCGGTGTGCCATATAACAGTTACAGACCATTAATAGCATGCCACGGCATGCTAGGTTCCATTGAAAAAGCACTAGCCTGAGGATCCACTGTGATTCTCATGGCACACAAGTGAAATTAATTTGAGGAACACCGGTGATCCTCATGGCATCCAACGTGTTAATCTCAAGGCAGCAAGCGTTATAAATTATATTAATTTTTGCTTGTTTGTAGCTTATCGCAACTGTGTGAACCAAGCATTGAGCTCAGTGTGACTGCCCCCAACTTGGAAGGAGAGCTGAGTGAAGAAGCAGTGTATGATCCCCCTAAGCTTGAACTTACGGATGGAGGATCAAAAGATTTATGTGAACCAGACCCAAGCAATTCAAATAAAATAAAGAAACCTGATGTTTTGGATGTCGGTGAGTTCCAATGTCAGTTCTGCCATAGGTCGTTCCCTATCCGCAGTAGACTTAAGAGGCATCTGCAGACACATACAGGATATCGTGAACATGTCTGTTACATCTGCTGTAAGGGTTTCACGCAGAGCAATATATTGAAGAACCACATGGTGACACATACAGGAGAGGAAGGTCACAAGTGTCACATCTGCGATAAGGTGTTGGCACGTCGTGGGACCTAAATAGACATATAGTTCTGCACACAGGGGAGCGCAAGTTTGAATGTACAATCTGCTTGAAGAGATAAGGTGTTGGCACGTCGGGGGACCTAAATAGACATATAGTTCTGCACACAGGGGAGCGCAAGTTTGAATGTACAATCTGCTTGAAGAGATTTCCTCGAAAGAATGATCTCAATAAACATGCTCAAATACATACTTCAGAACCTCGGCATGCATGTCCTGTATGCGCCAAACGGTTTGTCTTTCGAAGTAATCTAAAGAGACATTTAAGAATGCATATTGCAGGTTACAACTGTAGTTTTTATAACAAAATGATTCAGTATTTACGAGGAGTATAAGAACCATGCCCTTGAGCATTCAAATGAAAATAAATTTGGCTATTTGTTTGTACGTCGGGGGGATTTGAATAAACATATTCAGAAGACTCATTCTGTCGAACGCAAGAACATTTGTACCATTGTCAGAAGCGATTTGCTCTTCCTTATGATCTCAAGGTTCACATGGCGAGTCACACTGGCGAACGTGATTTTGCTTGTCCAGTTTGTCAAAAGACGTTTGACGCCCGTAGCTCCGTGGAGAACCATTCCCGCGTCCACTGCGATGATCGGGAATACCAATGCACAACATTTCGCAAGAAATTTAGTCAGAGGGGAATTCTCAATGCTCATGTTCTAATCCACAAAGCAGTATGCCTGTACTCAATGCAAAAAGACGTTTGCTCGTCGTCGCGATCTCGCCAGACATACCTAAACTCACGATGGCCGAAGGAAGTGTATTTTATCTTCTACTTATACGTCGAAGAGTTGTGTAAGCGAGTTTTGAGTTACGCTCCTAATCCCTTTGTTTTTTTGAGCGGTAGGATTCTTTTGCATTACAGTAACTTTCATGAAACAGTTTTATCTTCGAGACTAGAATAGGGAATGAGCGCAATCTTGTAACTGCATCGCTTTTCTTTCTCGCTAAGTTCTCCAGCTCAGAGCTTGAAGTGAAAGTAAAGAGTACAGTTCCCTCGTAATAAGTACTTTAAGTACTTACAGAGGTGTGTAGAATATTAGACTCATCGCGAGTTTTCCAAAATGTAATTTATACTTTTCATGACTAAATGGCTAGTTAAGAATAGAAGTTATCCAAGTGATATTGTTATGAAAACTGAGCTATGTCACTTTTCAGATTAGTTAGTGCATAAGTAATCCAAGTGCTATTGAACACTGTCGTGGCCATAGTTCTATTTGTGACATTTTTGGCACTGTCCTAGAAGTATTAAATTATTAGTGCAGATGTGATCTCAGGTATTTGAATGCTACAAAACACTGCTGCGGTAGTGAAAAGATCACCAGTTAAACTAGCAAATTAAACAATAATACAATAAAAGCCCGAAAGAAACAGCAGCGCATATACACTCCAGAAGAATGGATGGAATTGGTTCGAAATTGTAGAAAGAGAAAACCATTCATTGTGACGGATATGATTGGGAAGTTCGTTGAATTTACAGGGGTAGAATAATAAATTTACTACGCACAATGTGCGAAATATATAAATTACATCAGGCTCAAGAATCCGAGCAAAATTCGGTCAGAGAAACCGCTCTCTGCTTGCACTCCATGCTTTGGCATTCTCTTTCGAGAACTTTTGACTGTATTCAATGCCAAAGCAAGGTTTATTGTTTTTGGAAGTGGAGTTTTTGACTCCGGTGGTGCACTGGCATGCTCGTGACGTGGCCACATATGTGGCGAGGTGTCTTGCATGGCCTTCTCAGTGTATACCTGCTACGCGTCTTGGTAGGTGTGCCTTTACCAACTGAAGAGCCCAATTGGCACGCTGGGGCGAAACGCTAGCAAATTGTTGAGTTATGCTGGACATTTTTATCACTTTTAGTGTTAACCATAGTAACACTCTTAAATGGGCAAATCCCCACCATCACCCATTGCTGGGCCACAACAAAGAATCTAGTAGGCCAGGGGCGGCTCCTGACTAAAATTTTAAGGTAGGCCTGATGGTACTATTTGTTGTTTCATATTAAATATTGATTTATATTTGACATTCATTGTTGCCAATATTGCCATTATCATAATTCCACATTACACAACATTTGAAACAAGTTTTAATAAAACGTGCATGGATTAAAATCTGTACTCACATGGCTCTTTATTTGTAAATATATTCTCCTCTCCTGTGCTTGGATGAAGCAAATGTACCTACAGGTTGGTTGATGAGGTCCATATTTTTTAATGTCTAACTTTATGTTCAGCAGTATAGAAGAAAATAGATTTGTTAATAAAAAATCCACTTTAATTTTCCTTTGTCGTACAAAATCAAGATATTAAATAACTACCACAAAAGATAAAAACACATTAATTTATAGAAATTAACTTCATCCTCAGAACTCATTAATACTGTACTTGGAACACCAGATAACTGAAAATATATATTTATCTAAGTCAGCAAGCTGTGAAGAATGACTGAATACCTGTTTAAGGGCGTAGGGTGGGGTGGACCCTTCTCCCGTAATCCAGTTTGACAGAGAGAGGAAATGAAAAGGAGAGATCTTCTATTTCGCTTCAAAGCAACATAATGGGCCCAATCTGTTGGCCCTTGAAGAGAGAAAAATCCCTTCATAGCACAGAAGAATTCTCGTGCAAGACAGTGCTATGTCCACTGTTTCGTCACCCGGCCCATCAAGCCATATACTGTACTTAACGTGGTAGTGTCTGTGGAGCGACCCTCGCTATGACGAGACTGTCAGGAAGTTAAGTTAGGGATGAGTGATGTATACTGAATTCTTCTTAGAGATTCTAGAAGAGTAAACCACTTATTTTAAGTAGAATATCTGTAATTTAAAGACATTAAATAAAACAAATTTTGTGCAAAATGGCCTAAGGGCCCTGGGTGGGCGGGGCCCTTTCGTCCCTTAATGACGCACCGCCCCTGTAATAGGCTCAAAGTATTAGACTCTTTGTAGTGTCCCATCAATAGGCGGCCATGTTTCTAACCTTAATGTGGCTGAAATGGTCAATCTTTCATTAAGTACAGTAAATATTTATTGACAAATGTTATGCGAAAAAGAAATATACACAATACAGCACATACATTTTCATTTGAGACTGTTTTGCCTTTCAGCATTTAGTCCAGTCTGCAAGCTCCTGTTTGCGAACAAGTGATGTCCTATTACCAGTTAACATTGCGCCCTCTTCTATACATCTCACTTTGAAATTGTACCAAACTGAATTTAACCATCGCCTCTTAGGTCTACCGCTGCTTCTCTTACTCTCAACAGTCGAACTCATTAACCTCTTAGATAAAATCTCCTCTCCCATTCTATTCAAACGACCCCACCATCTGAGTTGGTTCATACGAATTTACTTATTCGCATGTGGTGTCGACCATGTTGTTTACTGATGTGGAGAGTTGGCCTCACGAATGAATCTCCTGTGATGAACTCGTA
This sequence comes from Meconema thalassinum, assembly GCA_946902985.2. Taxonomy (NCBI): domain Eukaryota; kingdom Metazoa; phylum Arthropoda; class Insecta; order Orthoptera; family Tettigoniidae; genus Meconema; species Meconema thalassinum. Next base: position 38,937,926 of record OX336388.2, read on the forward strand.
AAGCTCGAGAGAATGGACATGCCCCATTTAAGTTCACTTACTACTTCTACAGTGCAGTATTCAAGTTTCTTCTTAGAAACAAATGGTTAACTAGATCATTTCTACCATGAAGACTCCTTATCTAGAGTGTTCATTTCTAAATTCGCCACTACGACTATCTTCCTGCCATTCCTCCCTAAAGGAATTTATACAGATTGTATTACAATAGATACGTAAAATTAAACAAACTTGAAGTTGGATGCCAGTCTTTTTGTTGAATGACACCAATTCAAGCTTGTTCCTAACCTGGTCTTGGGGAAGGAAAACAAAATAACAGAACCTTTTAATTTCATAATTCGCCTTGCAGCAAGGCACAAAACACTTCCTAGGCATCTTGAAATGTTTTAGTGAAGCATTAGTTTGTTAAATTCATTACCGGATATTATTTATACATACAACTTAAAACGGGAATTACTTCCACAACTTTCAGTAGGTCTGATTTACCACGAGGAACTTGACGGGTATTGAAGGAGTAACTAACAACTGATTATAAATGCTGGCTTACTAAAATGAACTGCATTTATCAACAAACGTTAGCACGTGAGCTTAGCGTGTTTATGCACCTTACGGGGGCCCCCCACAGCGTTGCCAATTCCACCAACAGCACGGGTTGATAATTATATATGGCGATGGAATGGATGAAACCTGAGGTCAACAAGAAACAGACTGCTTACAATTAAGTTCTGGCATATTCCGCTGTAAACTTCCAAGCCCCATACCGCGCCAATGAAAACATTGTGACCTGAACGTTTCGCATCCCGTTTCCGCGCGTATGGAAATAAGGCTTTACCTGCGTTCAATCTCACTTTAGCTCAGCTGTCTCCCGCACGTGGCTGGCTCTGGTCGGCAATGATAGCAGAACCCATTCATTTCTGAAGGCGAACAGCGCGAGGCAACGAAACCCTCATTGGCAAATGTCGGCAGTGCAAATCAGATTGAGACAACACTTCCAGAATCTTCCAAATAACAATATGCTTGTTCTTGCTCCCGTCCATTTTCCCCGGTTACAAACCATGCTTAGTGGCGCAGCGGTCAAGCCGTTGGCCTCTCACCAAGGTGAACTGGGTTCGATTCCCATCAATACATGTGAGATTTTCAAAGTGAATTGCGATGTGTTGTGGTTCGGATTCCACGTAAATAGGAGGACCCGTGGCTCATGATCGAATGATTAACGGTCATGTAAGACTACGAGCTTCCTTCCTTTCACAAACCATGGCAATCTGGTATAAAGATAATACCGTTCATGTGAAACTAACTCCAGCATGCTTGAAAATTCTATTCCATGTAGGCTATATTAATTAACAACAGCACCAAATTCTAGTCCCTCAGCACAAACAATTAGACCCGAAGAATTTTTTGTAAGCATGAATACATTTAGTTTTGATTAAAATAAAGTAGATAAACATCTTCATGTTATGAACCTCGCTCAGACACATATGTGGGACCTTCTGACAGTTCTTTCTTCCATTCCTGTGACATCTTATTCACTCCCATTCTCTTTCTTCTAATTCCTGACTCTACAGAGTATCTTCGTTTACTGCTTCGTATGTGGTGTCGACCATGTTGTTTACTGATGTGAAAAGTTGGCCTCACGAAAGAGTCTTCTGTGATGAACTCTTAAAGCTCGAGAGAACTGGCATGCCCCATCAGTTCACTTACTACTTCAACAGTGCAGTATTCAAGTTTCTTCTTAGAAACAAATGCTTTCTTAGTTCATATCTACCAGATGAGCTGAGCTCATGAAGACTTTTATTGGGACCGATAGCCTATATGTTCTTCTTCTTTATGTGCCATCTCTCAGGAGGTTGGCAACCATCATAGAGACTCTTGCTTTAGATGATGCAGCACGAAACAGCTCAATAATGGAACAATTGAACCAAGTTTTCAGATTATCGATCCAAGAAATACGTCTTCTTCCTGGTCTTCTTTTGTCTTGTAACTTTCCTTGAATGGCCAGCTGTAGCAGATGATATTTTTCTCCTCTCATCACATGACCCAGCTACTGCAGTTTTCTAATTTTGACAGTATTTAATATTTCCTTTCTCTTTCCCATCCGCCTCATCACCTCATCGTTGCTGACCTTATTTTTCCAACTCAGCGTCAGTATCCTTCTGTACGTCCATAGCTCAAATGCCTCCAATCTGTCCATTTCTCTTTTCTTTATGGTCCAGTTCTCAACTCCATAGAACAAGGTGGAGAAGATATAACATCTCAGAAGTCTAATTTTTAGATGTAAATTAAAGTCTCTGATACAGAACACACTCCTCATTTTATTGAATGCATTTCTGGCTTGACCGATCCTGGACTTTATCTCCTCAGTACAGTCAATGTAGCAGTTCACATTTGTTCCTAAATACTTGTACTTTGTCACTTGCTGTACTGTCTCTCCATTGATTATCAAGCTCTCTTGATGCTGTGTTCATGATACTACCATAAAACGTGTCTTACTGACATTAAGTGTTAATCCCCATTGTTCACTTGCCTCCACGACTTTGTTAGTCAGTCGCTGTAAATCTTGTAGACTATATGTTAGGCCCCTTAAAACAAGAATTATCATCTTATTTGCATTGCGGGTTTGAACTTTTATATATCTCTGCAGCAGTGAGTCGCTGATAAACGGGCATCATCTTAACAACCCCTTAGTTGGTCAGTTTTCCTTTTTTCGTACGAGTATCCACATATACCAGTAACAGGATTTACGACCTTTAGGGCATATCTGTCTTGCAGTTAAATGTTATCCACGCATGGTTGTTTAAGATACATGCTCGCAGACATTTAAGAAATGGCACATAGTGACATAGTTAACATGCCTTTTGTAGAGCAATGATCTCATCTGGTAGAAATGAACTCAGAAAACATCTTTTGTGCAGAAAACATTAACAATTATTGGTCAGATTTCAGTGAATTTCACTCAAGATTATCTTATATAACAATACAATGCTATAGACTCTATAAGCTTTAGACCAATGGTTTACAGCCTTTAATGAACTATGGTCTGTTAATTTACTTCAGAAAATACGAAGACCCAGCAGAAGCATAGATTTTAATAATTTTCATGCTTTTATACATACATTTTGCAGGACATTAATTCTAGGAGTCAACCATTACCAGATATGGTGTGTGGCTCAGTATTCTTTCAAGTTTATGTGCAAATGCCATAACTTGATAAGTACTAAAAGAAATCAGTTGAGGCTTATTCCAGAAATAACATAATTTTTCGTAAATTCTGTTTCTTAAATGGCTAAAAACCGATGCTGTGAGGATTCATTTGCAATTTAGAAATGCACTTGATACTGAAGGCTATCCCTGATCGCGGTTATGATGAGAGGCTATATTAGTTAACATTCAGTATCCTTTCATGAGAATGAAAAATTTATATCAACAATCACTGGCGGCTGTTTCCACATTAATCAAACTAAAAAGTGTTAATTTTTTTATTATAGAATAAGAAAGCCATATTAGTATTAGCTGTCAACTTTGTAGGTGTGTGAATACATGAACTGTGACCATCTAGATAACTTAACATCATATATCTATATTTCTTTGATGACACACCCATGACATGTGAAATATATATGAGTATTAAAAATGTATGTATAAACTAACTGATAACAAACCTACTAATACTCAATACATCTCCAACAAGAACCAGTAGACCACCTGCATTTACAATTGTTATGTTTTATCAGCAAGTTATCATGTTAATGTATTATTTTCCTTTCCCGTGCAATGAATAAAACAGAGGGAAGAATGACACTTCTGTCCTATGTGTCTGAAATCCACCTCAATTTCTTGTAAATGGTTAGGGTATGAGGTAAGTTGTTAAGAATTTAGGAAATAGCTTTCTCCAGCTTGATGAGATAGATCCAAGTGATATCTACAGTAAAGTGCTCTAAACTCCTTAGCAAGCATACTGTGCCACTTAAGATCATGAAGTAGTTAGTTATTGTTGTTTTAAGGGACAGAACTACGAGGTCATCTTCCCCTAAAAGATCACAAACAGCCATAAGTTTCTATTGGGACAGTGAGTAGAGTAGCGCCCAGTAAGATCGCGAGTGAAACTACTGCTACATTCCAGACTTAGATTTTCATGAACAAATATATATGAAAGTATTCAGCTATTACGTCCTCTATTGTACAGGAGGTACAAGGGCATTTAGGTGGAAGGTGGAGAATGCGGGGCTCAAACACGCTATCTCCAGCTTTGTTTGTCATTGCACTGAACACTGTCGTAAATCTCCACTAGCGAAAACTTTTAGCACAACACATGGCCTAATAACTTACCATTAGCCATCATTACAGCTACATTGTTCAGGAATGGAGTCTTCCACCTCTTTATTTACCCAATAACCTCTTTCCCTGAAGGATCTTCACCTCATTCTTCTTAGTATTTGTATACCACGCCATACAGGCAACACTGACCACCACCACGAGATTAAATAATAAATTAGGCAAAAAAATAAACACAGTTATTATATTCTTGCTCAATCTCAGTTATTGCTGATTTAAGTGGTCACCTGGTCTTTCAATAGGAAAATTGCTCCTTTACAAACTGAACATCTTATTGATTGCTAAACGAGCAGTATGACCCCAGGAAGCTTTGTGCCAGAAGATAAAACAGTACGGACATTCATAGATGTTATGACCATCTCGAGTTGGCTCATGGAGAGGTCGTCTTCCGAGGGGTGTGGAACCGATGAACGTCAGATAGTAGAGCTCCAGTACAGAGTTCATCAACTGAAAAGGAAACCCGTCCTTGACAAAAATGATGAATAGCGCTTGAAAGATCAGAATCTCTAACTCCGAATTGTATTTAACATCAAACCCAGAGCACTGTACTAAGCAAGAGGTCCCTGGCATATTACTGGGAATAATCTACTGTGACAATACAGTTTTATAACCTATATATCATAAAATTACTGATAAATAGCTGAAATGAGGGGAATATTGCTGTCCATTATTGATATTGTATACACATGGCAATACATTATATGTAAGCTCAAAGAACTTGTTGCTAAGCTGCAAGTTTAAATGTTACATCATAAGACGTTTCATACGAAAATGGGTTCCGTAATTCTCGAGAAACAATTACAAAACCTTTTTGTAACTCTCAATAGAAGCAATGAGAAAACATTCGGTTCATTACGCTTTTTATCGGTAATTACAGGAGAGCGGGTTCAAACCCGGCCGAAGTCTTCGGATTTTTTAAGAGCGTTAAAATCCTTCAGTATACCTTTCTTCGGAGGGGAAGTAACGCCGGCGATCCCATGTCATAAATTTACGGCATGTCCACAGACAAAACTTGTGTGAAGCTAAATTTCTAGGTTAGATTTCGTTGGAACGCTCTATCAAAGTTCCAACGTTCACCACTATGTATGATTGACATCTGGTAGTGAAAGTTGGAAGTACTTAAAATTGAACGGAACTTGTAGCTCACCCTATGGGTGTCCGTTAGAAGCAGCTACAGCCTCTGACGAGCCGAACATGTCCTCGGACACTCCCGGCACTAAAAGCCATACGATAAATAAAATGAAAGATATAAGATAATATTGAATAATAATTCTGTCTTTTAGAACAAATGGCGTGTTAGCATTGTTCGGCGTGTAATACTACTCATGAACTACCATATGTTTCTTCAATAAACTGTGCTTCACAAATCTCTTGGGGCAGTGGGTGCAGCAATAAGGGTAGCCACCAGTATGAGTGTACGTGTGCTCAGTGAGGGAACTGCGGCGAGTGAAGCCTCTATTGCAGTACTGACACGTGTGCTTGCGTTCTCCTGTGTGAATCTGAAGGTGGTTAACGAGACTAGCCCGGTGGGCAAAAGAGTCCTGGCAATAAACACAGCGATACCTCTTCTCCCCAGTATGTGTCAGCAGATGTCTGTTTAGATTGGAGCTGCGAGTAAATGTGCGCGCGCACTGATCACAGTGGAAGGGCTTAAGCCCACTGTGAATCAGTTTATGACTGTTGAGCGAAGATCGCTGAGTGAAGCTAGTGCCACATTCTTCACAAGTATAAGGCTTCTCTCCACTGTGTATAACCATGTGCATTCTCAGGGCCGACCGCTGGAAGAAAGATTTGTCACATTCAGTACAAGAATGACGCCTCTGAGCAGTGCCACCAGGTTCTGGTACATCCATCGGTTCCCCATCAGCGTCCACTGTAACGATTATGTCAGGTGGTGCCGTACCACAGACATGTTTCCTTAACAGGGAGTGAAGCGGAAAGGACTTGTCACACTGAGCGCACGCGTATGAACCTCCTTCTCGGTGCAACAGCATGTGCTTGGTTAGTCTGATTTGACGCATAAAGGCGCTACCACACACATTACATTTGTGGGGACGCTCGCCTGTGTGTACCATCTGGTGGGTAACCAGAGTCGAGCGATGCGCGTAGGCCTTATTACAGAACTTACAAACGAAAGGCTTCTCCCCCGTGTGGCAAAGCATGTGTCGGTCCAAATGAGAAACACGGATAAAAGCTTTATCGCATACTTTACAGACACATGGTTTCTTGGACAAATGGAGTAACTTGTGACTTCTTAAGGAGGAACGTTGAGTGAATCTCTTCTTGCATATTCGGCACATGTAGGGCCTTTCACGTTCAACAGGACGCAGGGAAGGCTCCAAGCTGGCTCCTAGTCCGAACTCCTTTACTCTGAAAGAGACCAATGTCAAGTACAGGCTAGGGACATCAGAATTAACGCAGTAACTTGTCGAAATAGGCTACTACAAATATGAATGCTACACACATCGTTCTAAAACAGACAACGTCTTTCAGGCGGTAGCATGGCGACTATTATCTCATAAGCAATGCCCATGAAATGCTAGCAGTGTACAGTGCTCGCACTATAATTCTGCCGCTATGATACGTCACTACTTCCGGGAAATATATATCGACTGTACTAGCCTCCACAAAATTATTTCTCAAATCGACCGTTAGAATAATAATAATAATAATGGGGGAAATCTCGGAACCTTTCGAAATTCAGACAGGTGTGCGACAAGAAGATGGACTTTCCCGTCTCTTGTTCAACATTGGCCTGGATAAATTAATGGAAGAATGGGAAAAGGAACTCAAGAAACGAAATGTCTAGAAACCAGTTACACTTGTCTTTCGTAAAAACAATCTCTATATACCATATCTTCTCTTCACCGATGACTTGGTTATATTAACAGAAAATCAAGGGACCGCAATAAAACATATAGAAACATTCCAAGAATGCGCCGAAAATGTGGGACTTCAAATAACCTTCGAGAAAACTGAAGTGCTAAATCACAAAGACGACAACATGCAAACAAAATAAGGAACGATCAAAAGAGTCCCACATTTCAAATTTCTGGGAGAATTTATCAAACCAACTGCATCCGAAAATATCTCACAACAAAACCGTCTCCAGAAAACCAGGAGAGCACTCGGACTTATCCAAAGCCTTTATAAAAAAATGCATGTCAAGACAAACCAAACTTCGACACTACAACACTGTCATCAAACCGGCAATTCTCTACGCAAGCGAAACACTTACACTCAATAAGAAATATGAACTTGAAGACATCAAGAAAGAAGGAAGAAGAAACATTCGGAAAATACTGGGAGCAAGACTCACTCCTGACGGGTACCGACTACAGTCAATTAAGACAACTGAAAAATACTCAAACATCGAAGTCGACATCAGAAAAAGACGATTGAAATTCTTCGAGCACATACGTAGACTGACGAATACCCGACTAACCAAAAGAATACTAGATTACATATCATCACTCAGAAGTACAACACCATGGGTGCAAGAATTACAGAAAGACATGCGAACTGCTAACATAACCGACACATCAGACAGAGACTCCTTCCGTAACAAAGTGAACAACTGGGAAGTCCAACCAGAGCAACCAAAACCTACACCTTACAGACCTCAATGGTCTGACGAAAGAAAATTCGCATTCTCCAACAGAATGAAACAATACTGGCAAAATAAGACGAACGTCAAGAATTGAGTCAACGTGCTTAACACTTTCCAATATTGGGAAAATATGCCTTGGAGGCTGGATTTAGACAGCTCCTTAACCCGGTCCATGAGTCAATCATAATTGGCTACATGGATAATTCTTGCCAGGCGCGTCCACGTCGCGGGGGTGGGCAACGGTACTGTAATATACCATGGAACTACAGTACCGGCTAAGTTCTGGTGAGGACCCAGTCCTATGGGGTATAACATAGGCCCCGTGCACAAGGTTACGTGCGAAGACCTCAACGGAATCTGCAGCGGAGAAGATGGACTTCGGAACGGTGGAGATTGCGGAAGAGGCAACCCAGTACTCAGGGAATAGTATGAGTACAGCATTAATCGGCAGCGTCTGTTTCCCATGTTAGGGGCGGCTGCAAGGGCATCTGTTCTCCACGTTAGGGGCGGCATGAATAATAGCTGGCACTAGCTTCATAAAATGCCTTTGGGAGTGGCGACCCCATCGTAACAATAGCCTAAAATGGAAATGGCACTTCCAATGATTCGGAGAAGGTTAGGGCGTACCCTGCAGGTGACGCGCAGTTCTTTTGGTACTGGGGGAACTGTGAGAAATGGGTGACCAGTAACCGAAATGAAAGTGGGAATCATGAATGTCATGACCCTGACATGCAAGGTGGAGGAGGTGGTAGACTTCATGGAGAGGGAGAAGGTTGGAATGATGGGGCTGAGGGAAGTGAAATGGAAAGGTAAAGGAAGGAAGAAATTGAGGAAAGGATATACATTATACTGGAGTGGTGGCCAAGAGGCAAAAAATGGCGTGGGACCTATAACCTCGAAACAACTGGAGGAGTATGTTGAAGTGGTAGAGAGTGTGAGTGACAGAATAATGAAAATTAAGAATGAAGATGAATAATGACATGATGGACTTCATACAAGTGTATGCACCACAGACTGGAAACAGAGAAGAAGATATTGAAGTATTCCTGGAGGATGTAGAAAGAGTAATCTCAGATGTAGAAGTGGTGATCATGGGAGACATGAATGCACAAGTCGGAAACGAGAGACAAGGAAAGAAAGAAGTCATTGTACCATATGGATATGGGAAAAAGAACCGGGAAGGAGAGGAACTTGTAAACTTTTGTGAAAGGAATGGACTGATAGTGGGTAATTCATGGTTTTGGAAGGAAAACAGCAGGAAAAATACGAGATATGGGTGGGGTGATAGAAGAACAAAATCAGTAATTGACTACTTTCTGGTGGAAAGGACAAATCGCAGAAAGCTGATAGATGTGACAGCTTTACCAGGAGAAGCATTTGATGGGGACCATAGAGCTGTGGTGGCAAAATTTAGATGGGGAAAATTGGAAAACCTAAAGGAGATCAGGGAAAGTAAAATAAAGGTATGGAAATTGAAAGACAAAAATATACAGGAAGATCTTCAGGAGAGATTGAAGCAACAAATCCCAGTTACTGAAGTGGAAAACGTAGAAGAGGAATGGTCTCACTTTAAAAAGGCATTTGCTGGTGCAGCAGAGAGTGCTTGTGGTAGGACGTCAACAAGAGTGAAAGAGAAGGAGACATCATGGTGGAATGAGGAAGTGAGGAAACAGTGAAAGAAAAGAAGTCTGCATGGAAAGAATGGAACCGAGATCAAACAGAAGAAAGCAAAAGGAAGTATCACGACAGCAAACGGAGGTGTAAGAAAGTGGTAGGAGAAGAAAATAAGAAAAGTTGGGAAGAATATACACGAAGAATGTAAATAGATGTAAGTGTAGTAAAAAGATGCTGTATGGACTTCTAAGAAGTAAGAGGAAAGAAAGAGTTACTACAAAGCTAGTGAAAAAGGAAGATGGAGAGTTGTTAACACACGCAGAAGAGATAAAGGGACGATGGAAGGAGTATTTCGATAAGCTATTGAATGTGAGCAATTGTACTGGTGAGATGGAAGTGACACAGCTTGACGACTCTATAACAGAAGATGATATAACAATGCTGGAGGTGGAATTAGCAGTACAGAAAATGAAGATGGGAAAAGCAACAGGGGTGGATGAAATCAGTGTGGAAATGATAAAGGCTGCTGGACCTGTTGGTATGCAATGGTTGTATCGACTGCTAAAGTGTGTGTGGAAACGGAAATGTGTACCAGAAGACTGGGAGAAAGGGCTAATAATACCAGTGTTTAAGAAGGGGGACAAGAAGGTGAGTGATAACCATAGAGGGATCACCCTCTTATCACAGATAGTAAAAATACTGGAAAGGATATTAGAAAGAAGAATGAGAAGAAAGGTGGAAGGAGAGTTGCAAGAGGAACAGTATGGCTTCAGGAGTGGAAGATCCACAGTAGACCCAATCTTTAGCTTGAGGCAGGTGATGGAAAAGAACTGGGAATATGGAGAGGATTTGGTCATGACTTTCATAGATATAGAAAAGGCATATGATAGTGTCCCCAGAGAGAAGGTATGGGAAACCATGGTTAAGAAGGGACTGGGAAAAGAAATGTTGGAAAAGGTGCAAGCAATGTACAACAACTGTGTCAGCAGGGTACTGACCCCAGTTGGAAAGACAGATGTTTAGGAACAAGACTGAACTAAGACAGGGGAGTGTGCTGTCACCTCTTTTGTTCATAATGGTAATGGATGAAATTGTAAAGGAAACAAAGGAAGCATATGGACATTAAGAAATGAAGTTACTATTATTTGCAGACGATATTGTGGTCTGGGGAAGGAACACCGAAGAAGTGCAAAAACAACTAGATGCACTGAACGAAAATATTCAGAAGTACGACCCGAAAATCAGTACAGAGAAAAGCAAGACCATGGTGATGACAAGAGGGGAAAGGCAAGGAAAGGGCACTGTGAAAATTGGAAGTCAGAGTTTGGAAATTGTGGACACGTTCAAATACCTAGGAAGTGAATTGATGCAAACTCTTAGGTTAGACATGGAGATTGGCAGGAGGGTACAGCAGAGCAATGCATTCTATCAAAGAGTAAGAAAACTTGTTCGGGATAAGGAAGTACCAAGGAAAAGCAAGGAGGTAATGTATAAAGTGTACTATGTACCCATATTAACTTATGCAGCTGAGACTTGGACCCTGACAAGCAGGCAAGAGAGTAGAATCCAAGCCAGTGAAATGAAATTCCTAAGAAGTATGATAGGAAAGACAAGGAAAGACAGAGTGAGGAATGAAGATGTTAGGAAGGAAGTTGGGATGGGAAAACTAAATGAGAGAATTGAGAAGAATAAACTAAGGTGGTTTGGACATGTAAAGAGAATGGAGGAAAATAGAATACCAAGACAGATGCTGGAGGCCAAGTGCAAGGGTAAGAGAGCAAGGGGAAGATCTAGAACAAGGTGGATCGATTCAGAGAAGAAGAGCGTGAGAAAAAGAAATCTGGACTGGGACAAGATCGTGGAAGAAGAATTGTGGAAGGAAAGAGGAAAGTGGAGAAGTGCCATAAATACCCCAACCCAGCAGGAGCTGGATAAGGGGAAATGATGGTGATGATGATGATGCTGGAAATAAATAAATACATAATAATGATAATATTTACATCACCATTTCGTGTAGAAACATTATCCTAACCTATTTTGTAATTTCACGTATATCTTATATATTCTTATACTGGATTACTTTCTGTCTAGAGAACCCCAAACATTCAAAGGAGCAGCATAACTCCTCAAAGTGTAACACCTGTTTTTACATACTCTATAATAATGCTATAAACTTCACATTTGCTCTAAAAGCAGCTTCAAACCTTCATTTTAAATGCTACCTCGAGGAAGTTATTGTACTATAGTATGCTGAAAAAACCCTTGCCAAAGTGTTATTGCGGTAACATTTCAAATTATGCTTGCTGATCAACTCTGTGATTTTGTATTTGTAAACAGTACCAGTCTTGGCACAGCAGAGTATATGAATATCAAGCAAAATATCACACAGATTCGTCCATAATTATGAAGGAGTCTATATTCAGCCGAAGAATATGTTCAGCAAGAAAATTTCTCTAGTATATTTCAATTTGATGATGCATATCATTACTTAATAATGCTGATTTGCAAATAACACACACTACACATCATCCAATTTTAGTTATACCTGTAACTAAAATATTATAACACCTGCTCAACTTAACACAATTACAAGTACCGGTACTACCAAATTAACTTCAAGTACTAAAGAACTACATACACCGACAAGGGTGTGATAAGCACTAAAGTGTGTGTAATATTCACTGGACTAGGCTAAGTCAACCACCAGTACTCCCAATGTCAACTGAATATGAGAAGACGGCTAGAAGACCCTTCGAATTTTCAGAAATGCAACGGTCACTCAGCAGCAGACTATTGTGCAAGGAGAGAATACTTCGTTATCTTATTCCATGTTTCAACTCCCTATCACCATAAATACACGCCTGCATATGAGAGTTAACATGGAATATTTCCTTTTCAACCTATTATCATCATATGGACATAAAGGAATGAAGTTACTGTTATTTGCAGATGATATTGTGGTCTGGGGAAGGAACACCGAAGAAGTGCAAAAACAACTAGATGCACTGAACGAAAATATTCAGAAGTACGGCCTGAAAATCAGTACAGAGAAAAGCAAAACCATGGTGATGACAAGAGGGGAAAGACAAGGAAAGGGCACTGTGAAAATTGGAAGTCAGAGTTTGGAAATTGTGGACACGTTCAAATACTGTACCTACGAAGTGAATTGATGCAAACTGGTAGGTTGGACATGGAGATTGGCAGGAGGGTACAGCAGAGCAATGCATTCTATCAAAGTGTAAGAAAACTGGTTTGGGATAAGGAAATACCAAGGAAAAGCAAAGTGTACTATGTACCCATTTTGACCTATGCAGCTGAGACTTGGACCCTGACAAGCAGGCAAGAGAGTAGAATCCAAGCCAGTGAAATGAAATTCCTAAGAAGTATGATAGGAAAGACAAGGAAAGACAGAGTGAGAAATTAAGATGTTAGGAAGGAAGTTGGGATGGGAAAACTAAATGAGAGAATTGAGAAGAATAAACTAAGGTGGTTTGGACATGTAAAGAGGTTGGAGGAAAATAGAATACTAAGATAGATGCTGGAGGCAAAGTGCAAGGGGAGGAGAGCAAGGGGAAGACCTAGAACAAGGTGGATCGATTCAGTGAAGAACAGCGTAAGAAAAAGAAATCTGGACTGGGACAAGATGGTGGAAGAAGAATTGTGGAAGGAAAGAGGAAAGTGGAGAAGTGCCATAAATTTCCCGACCTGGCAGGAGCTGGATAAGGGGAAATGATGATATATATCATCATTAAATCAGCTTATACGTGATCGCCAAACGACGTGTTGAATGGTATTCGCTTTAACCTAGGTAAGGTCTATATTACACTGTATACGTAATGACCACGTACTGTTATTTGTAATGACCTCGTACTGTCTGAATATGTACATATTTCCCGAAAGAGAAGAAAGCCGTCACCAAACTATCGATTTGCAGTATCTCCACACAATGATGTAAACTCTGATACGGACAGAATAAACAATAATATTTAGAAACATAAGTTGAAATTCAAGATCCCTCGTGTGGAACAAAACATCATATTAAGGATAAAATGTTGATGAACGGAAAAATGTTGAAGAAAAAAAGGGAAAAGTAGTAAGAGCTTTGTAAGCATTCCAAAGTTCAGGTTAGTTTAGAAATATGAACTCAATTTCTTCAATTTGAAAAATATGATAATACCTACATGAAGCCAAGTTTCACAACTATTCTGAACATACACCTTAATCTTGTCCCATCAGCCAGGCATAATAAGAAAGGCTCTGTACTGAGGAAATGATAGCTGTACAACTTGGGGAGAATCCTATATGTCTAGTGAGGTTTGTATCTTATTTTAAGCCTCGTGACATCTATCCCTACACATGCCGATGCACTGAAGAATATGAGGTAGATGAGCATAATGTTGCTGCTAAACAACAACTAACACTAACCTAACCTAACACAGAGTTATCTCTTATACCACAGGACAGTCGTTGAAAGGGAAGTAAAATACAAATGGATTCTTTCAGTTGCTGGGTCGTGTATTGAACAAAGACAGGTTTGTGCGTAGTTGAAGGGGTTAAGATTAAACTGCGTATAAACCAGAATAACTCACAAACCACATATAATTTGAGAGGTTATTTTATTAAAGTCTAAGTGTTAAAAATATTAAAATTTGCACTGCTACTGTGTATTTTAAATTCAATTAGTGAACACCACACTTAAACATAGAGTACTTACTTTTTATACAGACTGTTAATGCAATCTATTATATTTTTTTGTGTATCACTATTTTACTTTAAACTAATTTGCACAATTTAAACAATGAGAATACTGAGATCAATTAAATTATCCCAAATATTTGGTTCCTTCATATTCCATAGGTTTTCTCTTGGTCATTTTGAAGGAGAGCGGATTGTGCCATTTTCCTTATAAGAAGGGGTGGAAATTTAAGCGAATATCAAAATTCGAAGCCAGCAGAGCAATTGCCTGAACTTCACACCTGTCATCGGATTGGCCTGCGGTGTAGCTGGGCTCATTAAATCATGCACTACAGATGTAAGGGCAGCTGCAGCAAGTCCGGGTGTGTTTTCCCCTCCTCCCTCCAGGCAAATGCCACGATAGTAACTTACTTCAAGTCCCGGGTCACCTGCCTAATCCCTGTTCCTGGTAGTTACACACACTACTACAGTCATCAGATAAATTCAGGTTTTCAGACAATTTCAACACACAACCACCTACGCGGAGCTGATGACCACTATGTCCCAAGTCCCTTAAATGAATTAAAAACAATTAACGTAACTATGTCATCGGCAGTGTGTTTGTGCGGGAGGAAGTGAAATAATAAAACCTAATGTATATACACACTGTCTCCCGTAAGTCCAACCCCTCGTCCACGTCGTGGGAGACGGGCAACAGCACAAATTAGGGGATAGCCTGTAGGGGCGAAGTACAGTGGGGACTTCGTGTGTCCCGGGACCGTTACGGTAGCTGTGAAGGTCCTACAGGAACCCTGAAAAGTGACGGCTAACGGGGCTCTGGTGAAGCTACGATAGGCCCAGCAAGCCAGTAGTGGATGAAACCAAATGCTTTCAAAAATGGAACGAGCCTCGGACATGATGGATTTAATAGACGACGACACGGCTGTACACACGGACTAAGATTTGGAACTTTAAACCTAAGAACGCTGACGGGGAAGGTGGAGGAGATAGTGGATATGATGGAAAGAAGGAAGTTGGATTTATTGGGATTGGCAGAAACAAAGTGGATAGGGGAAGGAAGGAGAGAACTGAGAAAAGGCTATAGACTGACTGTACTGGAGTGGGAACGAAGAGGGAAAGAGGAATGGAGTGGGAGTAGTAGTACGAGATGGTTTAAAAGAAGAAGTGAGGAGAATAAGTGATAGGATGATGAAAGTGAAAGTAGCACTGAGGGGAGAGACCGTAGAAATAGTGCAAGTGTATGCTCCACAAGTAGGCTGTGCCTCTGAAGAGAAGGAGGAGTTTGAAGAGGAATTGCAGAAGCAGTTGGTAGGAAGAAATATGATTGTTATGGGGGATCTGAATGCCCATGTAGGAAGAGAAAGACAAGGTTATGAGAGTGTTCTAGGACCAGAGGGTTGGGGCGGAAGAAATGAGGAAGGAAAGAGACTGTTGGACTTCTGCCAAAGGAACAGCCTGCTAGTTGGGAACTCCTGGTTCAAGAAAAGAGAGAGCCACACAATCACATGGTACAGTGATGACTTGACCAGGAAGTCGGTGGTTGACTATATACTGTATGAGAAAGAACTAAATAAGAACATCACGGATGTCAAGGTTATACCATCGGAGAACCTGGATAGCGACCATCGATTGCTGGTAATGAACCTGAGAGGGAGTAAGGAGAAGAAAGGGACTGAGAACCAGGAAAGACGTATAAGGATATGGAAACTGAAAGAAGGGGATAGAAGGGTCCAGTACCTCAAAATGGTACAGGAAGGAATTCCAACAGATGAAGAAAGAGGGGTGGAAGAGGAATGGGCTAGATTTAAGAAGACACTAGTAGGTGCAGCAGAAGCAGTATGTGGGAGGACAAGTAGTAAGAAGAGGTGGAAGGAAACACCATGGTGGAATGAGAAGACAAAAGATATAGTAAGGGAAAAGAATAGAGCCTTTAGGAGGTGGTATCAAAATACCTAGGACGATAGAGACAAGGGAAGAGTACCAGGAAAGAAAGAAGGAGGCGAAGAGAGTAGTGGCTGAGGAGAGAAGAAAGTGGATGGAAGAGTGGACAAAGATGATGAAGGAGGATAGTGAAGGTACAAAAAAGGTCCTGTATGGGATGGTAAAAAATAAGAGGCGGAAGGATCCTACGGATTATGTTAGAATGGTGAACAAAAGGGGACAAGAGATAGAAAGTAGGGAAGAACTGAAGAAAATGTGGAAAGAATATTTTGAAGAACTTCTGAACCCAAATGGAAACCACGGCGAGGAGGAAGAAATCGGGGAAGAGGAAGATGAACTGAAAACAGAAAAGGACTTAACATGGAAAGAAGTGGAAGATGCAGTGAGGAAGATGAAAGGCACCGGGTGTGGATGAGTTGAGTGTGGAGATGGTGAGAGCAGCAGGAGAGGTGGGGATACAATGGTTGTACCGAGTGATGAGGGCAGCATGGAAGGAAAGGAAGACCCCAGAGGACTGGAAAAAAGGAATAATTGTCCCAATCTTCAAGAAAGGTAGTAGAGCAGAATACAGAAACTACCAGGGAATAACACTGATGAGTCATTGTGCAAAGAACTTTGAGAAAGTTTTGGAAAGGAGGATTAGGACAAGGATAGAAGGAGGGATGAGGGAAGAGCAACATGGCTTCAGAGCAGGAAGGTCCACAGTGGATTTGATTTTTGCTGTAAGGCAGTTACAAGAACAGCACTATGAGTATGGAACAGATCTACTGATAGCCTTCGTGGACATTGAGAAAGCATATGACAGTGTATGCAGAAACAAAGTATGGAAGTCCCTGGAGGATAGAGGAGTAGAGAAATGGACTATAAAAAGGATAAAGGAGATGTACAAGGGAAGTGTGAGCTGTGGGAAAGTGGGAGGAGAGGGATCGGACTGGTTGGAACAGAGAAACGGCCTGAAACAAGGAAGTGCACTGTCACCGTTACTTTTCATTGTGGTGATGGATGACATAATGACCCGAGTGGCACAAGTAATTGGGGAAGGAAAGATGAAAGCAATGGTGTTTGCAGATGATTTGGGGAAACAAGGAGGAGGAGGTACAGGAACAGTTGGACGTGTGGGAAGGAATAATACAAGGATATGGGATGAAATTTAGCATAAATAAGAGTGAGATGGTGATCACAACAAGGAAGAAGGAAAGAACCACAACGGGAATAACAATTGGTGGGGAACAGCTGAAGAAAGTGGAGAGTTTCAAGTACCTGGGAAGCCTGATACAAGATAATGGAAGAAACGATAGAGAAATAAATGAGCGGGGGAGACAGGCAGAAGCATTCCGGAGGAGTGTGAGAAGCATGTTATGGAGCAAGGATGTCCCTCAGAACAGCAAAAAGATCATATATCGGACGTACTATGTCCCTATCCTGATGTATGCCTCGGAGACCTGGGTTATGAAAGGAAGGGAGAAGAGCAAAATACAGGCCAGTGAGATGAGGTTTTTGAGAAGCAGTATTGGAGTTACAAAGATGGACAGAATAAGAAATTAGAGGACCAGAGAATTAATGAAGCAGGAACCATTACAGGATGTTATAGAGAAATCTAGACTTAGATGGTATGGACATGTAAAACGAATGGAGGAGAAGAGGATACCCAGGAGGGTACACGAGACGAAGTGGGAAGGAAAGAGACCGAGAGACAGGTGGCTGAAGGGGGTGAAAGAAAGCGTGATGAAGAGAGGAGAAGACTGGACAAGGATGGAGGCTGAGAGATGGTGGGAAGACAGAAGACATTGGAGAGGCTTGTGTTCCAAAGAGACCCGGCCAGTGGCTGGAAACCGTGCAAGATGATGATGATGATGACGATGATGATGTATATACAGACAGCCTAATCACACTTTCAGAAATGATCTATGTATAGACGAGAATTACTGTACATGCAAAACAGTTGCGCACAATTAGGGAGGTATTGCATGTAGTTAAAAGGATTATTAGTCGCGACTTACGTGTAACTATGCACAAAACAAGAATTACGTATAAATCAGTAATACAAGCACTGTAGATGATCCTCAGCTTTGTACGCCATTGAAACGGCTTGTACTCATTGTACTGTTCACTCTACGGTTTTTGGCCGGTCAACTCCGGATGCGCGGTCGTACAGAAGACAGTCGGTAAGCCTCACCGTCGCGTGAACTTAACGTACAATACATAACCTGGTAATCCTATAGACTAATTATTATACAGTTCCGTCTATTCAAGACTATTTATTCAAAAAATTCCTTTTTGTTTAACACTGGGACATGTTTCAAGCGTACAATTCGCCCTTCCACAGCCAGGTGCACGTACCATTATATTGTAAAAGACACTTGTTTACAAACATAGTCCATTAGCTTTTAATAGACATTATGAGTTAGCATTGTAATATAGTAATCATAATTTTTACAATAGGCATGCTAAGTTCTATTGTTTGTTAGTTATAGTGGATATTTTAAGATGTTCAAGAACGTAGATGCATTGGTTGATGGACTATGTTTGTAAAGATGTGTTTTTTAAAATTTAATGATAACTACACCTGGCTGAGAAAGGGCGAATTGTTCGCTCGAAACATTTCCCAGTGTTAAACAAAAAGAAAATTTTTGAATCAATAGTATTGAATAGACGGAACTGTATAATAATTAGTCAATACGGACCAATATGACGTTGAATACTCCTAACCTGGTAATGTCATCACTACAGTGTACAAAGTATGAGAGACTCTCACCTATTTTCTACTGCAGGAGTCTCAGTCTGTGGTTTGCCATCAGTTACCTAGAAAGACAAGGAACAAAGGTTATGTTTTGGGGCAACTAAAGTACCAATACAAAAGAGATATTTTTTTGAACTAGTGATGTGATACCAAATGAACAGAATTGTTTCTTGGAAGCAGAATTCTACCAAATTGCAGTAGTAAATACAAGGGTTGGAAATATAGAACAGGCAACATAAGAATTTATGTAGGCCTATACTAAACTATTTGTAGAACAACCATACCTCCACAGACCGTCAACAAAATTGCCTGTAACATGTTGGACCTACTGCTAGTAGCAGTTCTAGCTTTGATGATGCCCTCGATGGAACATATTCGCCACAGGGACTCATATCTGGTAAATGGGACGGATGTTTGAGGATTTCCACTGACCAAAGTCTTCTGGAAGGTCATCTCCGGCACTGAGCAAGAAACTGCACAGTAGTCTACTGTTTTAGGGGTCAGATGACCTCGCTGTTCCGCCCCTTAATACAACAATAACTCACAGGTGATACCGAGCTGCGCTAATGGGTTCTCTCCACGGGGACCAATTAGGAAATCCTAAAATTTTCATGAATGCCTGAGGCGTGTTTCTCTGGCTCCTACTCCAAACTGAATGTGAAGGTAAATATTGTCGGATTGTGTCAACCTGTGCTGTTCTTCACTATCTACTCTTGTTATCACAAAGACGTATTCGATACTATCCATTAGCAAGTTTTGGCATTATTCCAGATTTCTGGATTTCATTAGCCCTTGCACTTAAAACTCAAGTTCGATCATTTCCTTTGTGTTTCACAGTTACTATCCAGATCTGCACATTTTAATTTTTATGTTTTATCTCCGTAACAGTGTCTTTGCATGCAAGTTATAGCCTGCTCTGTGAGGTTTAAAACGATATCGTAGGAACCAAAATGTATTTGGAAATAAATGGGCACCTCCCATTTTGGCCTCGTTTTGACAACTCACAATTCTCCATCTCTGTTACTGTTAGCTGCACTGATTATATCTATGGAAACTCCAGGTGGTTCAGGTTTATGTAGCTGTCAGTCAACTCATGGCTTAACCAACATTTCAGGAGAGGTTGCCTACCCCCACTCTCTTCCCTAACCCATTAGCATAAGCTGATTGGACTCTTTGGGTTTAACACAATTAGCGCAGTTCGACCACCCCATAACTAACTAACTAACTAACTAGTTTACTGTTTTTACTCTGTAGTTGAATATCTTAGCGTATAGGAGCGATGAAATCTATAATTATATTTTACTTTACTATTTTCATTGTAATAGGCTACCTAGCTGTAAGTTGTTGTATTTATAGAATTAAGTTTTCATATTATGATAATAGAGTAAGGTGTAAATAGTTGTACAATAAGATTGTATCTCTTAAGATCTGTTATTATAATAAGTTATAAATAGTTATAATATTAGTAATATATACCTGTTAGTTCTTTTATTTTATAGATGTAAATTCTGACGTGTCCTATAACAAAAATGTATTGTATACATGTGTTTGATCAAATGGAATTAATAAAAATCTATCTATAATACAGCAATGACTGATGTATGCGAGGGAGTTATAGGCACGGTAAAGCTGGAATGTCCAGAGGCATCTACCCTAGTCAATCGTTATGAGTCCCTATGACTCCGATCTTCTCTCCAGACTAAAGAAACTACTCAAAGGGATACAGAAGGTGCTGAGGTGCTCGTCGTTGACATCACTAAAGGTGGCACTGCTGCCGATATCCTGTGATTTGCATACATCTGGCAGGAGGTTGCAGGGGACTACACTGTAAGCCTATACATGGTGGCTCTACAATGTGTAATAATATAAAAAACTTACCCCTACTATCTTCTTTGAGCCCCAACGTTGGGCGACAATGTAATAATAAAAATAAAACTCACCAAGCTATCTTCTTTCAGCCCCTACGTTGGGCGACAATGTAATATTTTATAAAACCTTCCCCTAGTTGGGTTACCATAACCACTTATCTCAGGTAGTGGGGCAATAAGCTTGCTTTAAATGAATCCACAAATACACAAGAGACCACTTCCTTTAAACATACACATTTTTAATAATAGTTACTATCCACGTGCACATTCCATTCATTGCCTGAAGAAGAAAAGAATACACTAACTGGCCTCCATCTTGCCACAAAATCACCTATCAACAACTCATCACCATGGCAACGTCCACATGCCATCTTGACCTCCTAGATCAAGGAAGCTATCATATGCAATAGCCAAGGCCACCTGGTCCACCCACTTGGCCACCCACCAGCAAAGAATCTCAAGGCAAAACTCATAAGATCTCTGTGGTGGCCTGCCAATGTGTGGCCATGGCTGGTAACCAAATAAGACAAACTAAAATACCTAAAAGAAACTCTGTAACCTACTATTGTTAGGTTACAAATGAATAGTCAGGGATACAGGGTGGCACATTTTAAATGATGGATATGGATATCTCTAAAACTATGCTTTAGATGAAGAAAAGTTCTTAATCTCAAAGGGGGTCTTCCAATGACACCAAACTTGACCCCACCTATCCCTGGGAGTAGAGAGGGGAGTTAAGCAAAAATACTTTAAGGGAACCACCATTTTTATAGCATATTTGGATTCTTCAGAAAAAACAACATCGATTTGACTTGCGATTCAAGTCATTTTTGTTCAAATATGGGGCTGTGGTCGTCAAAAATCAAAATAGGTACCGGTACAAAAACGTTCAAAAATGGGGATTTATTGAAAAATACAAATCAGATAAAAGAAATGAAAATAGATGTGCACAACATTTTAAAAAAAAGCTATCCAATGATGCCAAACTTGATCTCGCAACCCCATTCTCGGGAGATGGAGAAAAATCACGAATGGTTTTGTACCCATTTTGAATTTTGGCGAGATATTTGGACTCCCGTACAGGCACAGCCACGAATCAGCAATGTCTACAAAACCATAGTGTCAGCAGTTACATTTAAGTGTTTGATCTAACAACCAACTACAAACGTTCATCAAGTAACTAAGAAATTTGAAAAGTAATGGTTAATAACAAAACAGGCTAGGAGGCAACAACTTCATCAGCTCGTGTTTGAGTGAAGTGTTTAAATGTCAAATATATATCAAGAACATAATTATTAACAATGCACCAATTATGACTGAAACATTCTATATAAAACATTATTTTTAGAATACTTATTGATTAATATCACTAATCATTCAGGAAGCAAGTTTTTTATGACATCTACTGTAAGCTATTCCCAACTGAAGAAATATTTTCAAGATAAATGCGACAAAGAAATTTAATTGCCTTATATAGAAATGCCTTTGCCCATAGTTTTAACTTTGTCACTTAGTGAAAAGATGAAGCAGAAGTTTTGGCCTGAAACATGTACTTGTAAAAACCAGTAAAATAAAATAAAAAATCATCTAAGTGGAAAATTAATAGAATGTTTAACCCTCCATTAGTCTGACAACCCCATGGTTCGTGTTAGTTTTAATATCAAGTCAACAGTTTAATGTTTGATCTTAGCATCTTGGGACGTCTTACATCATACCTTAGTAAGCATTTTCTTGGAAGTGTGAAATTACGAGCCTAAGAATAACTTAACATGTGTAGCTTTTGTCAGCTGCTGTGTCATGTGAGACCGGTAACCCCAGAGCACCCAATAATGTGGCATGCTGTCAGTGAGTTGCAGGTGTGCTGTAGAACAATTATTTTGTTTGGTGAGTTGCTTTAGTGAACATGTGTAAAGAGGTATACAACTTAAGAAAAGTTTAAGATGTAGTTGAAGTATGTTTCCTTCTGCTGGAAGAAAACGAATCGCTAGTTAATAATTTCGAAGAAAGTAAAGACTCTGATACTGAACATGAAATTGATCAGGAGGACGGTGTTAAAAGCAAAGAATTTGATGGCCGTTTATATTTTATAGGTAAGAAGGCCATTATTATTATTATTATTATTATAATACTTGCTTTACTTTTATTGTTTTGGCCACTAGGGACCGCGAGATCTCAACTGTTTTTCTTGTTGTTAGCCCACCATGCCTTCATCCTTTCGGAATGGGATTTCTTCCATTCATCCGAGTGAACATATCTCTTGCTGGGTTTTACATTGTCTTGATGAACCTGATGGAGTTATTTCAATGGGGTTCTGAACAAGATATCTGATTCAGAAATTTCAAACTTTAACAAGTCCTTATCCACTTCCACCAGCCAAGGAGGCATCACTTTTAAGCCTCGGAAGTATGATAATAGACGGTTGGAGAATCTACTAACTGGCATTCTCAGGAGGTGGGCATAGAATGTTAATCTCTGTTTCCGGATTACACTTGAGATGTTTTCAGTGTGGGAGTATATTTCTGAATTACTCCAGAGCTTTGTACTTTGAACTCAGGACCAAGAATAATGATATTTCTTTCCTTAACTTCAAGTCTCTCGATATTAGTATTATTATAACTATTATTATGTCGGATTTTGTTTTCGTTTTAGTCAAGGATGGCACGAAGTGGAACAAAGAACCATGGGAGGTTACTCAGACAAGTTCCCATAATATTCTGACAAAGCTACCTGGTGTTGTTAGGACTGCTAAGAATGCTAGAACTGAAATTGAATGTTGAAATATTTTTATTAGTGATGAAATACTGGAATTGTTTAAAATACGAACTATCATAAAGACAGTGAATATGACGTTGAAATAATGAATGACTATTGAGAAGCAGTAGCATGGAGCCACCAGACCCAGCGCGCCAAACAGAGGGTTAAACACATTCTATGTTCGACGGTGTCGAAATGTAAACATTGTGTGTCAGAAAACTGTATCATAATGAGGCTCATTATAACACTATTTTCATTTTGAAACAGTTTCTCCCACCAATCAGAGCTCAAGAAACAGTTGTGTGACCAATTAGGTAAAGATACCTTCACGCATGCTCTCAAAATCCAACATGTCTATATAAATTACCGAAAGTGCACCGTCCATATGTTCGCGTAAATAAACTGGCAAATATGAGACAAGAAATAGCACTGTACCTTAATATCCCCAAATCCAATTTCTACACAGCACATTGCCTTCAAACAACTTCGGTGACAGTTTTACTGAATACTGGTGCATAATCTGCACATATGGCATCGAAGCACACAGAGCGCATGCGTCGGTCGGTCAGAGAGCTTGGAAAACAGAGATATCCTACCCAGCGCTGCACTCCGATCACAAAATTCGAGTGACTAAATCTCGACAGATATTTATGAATATTTATGTTCGAACATAAAATATTTATAATAATTATCATCGAACATAAACAGTCGTATGCAACTCGCCTATAATGGTAATTATAACACTCGTATGGAAATTATAAAACTCGCATACGCTCGTTTTATAAACATACTCGTGTCTTAATTATTGCCATTATAGGCTTGTTGCATAATGTACTATTGTAAGTCAATAGGGAAACATTATGTTATTAACCAACTTCAAGAATGACTATGATATTTTAATTTCGAGTCCTATTCAATGTAGGCATGCAAAAGGTAAATAATTATTTTAGCACATATGTGCAGTGTTTTTTTTTTCTTTTTCATTTGAAAACTGTTTAAGAAAAAAGTAATGGTTCATTTGTATCTAGTCCGGCAAATATAACTTCTGACTTGAAGTTCATCGATCAGCTGGCATTAACGCACTGTTAATAACTGGAGGAGATTTCGACTAATCCTCGATTTAAATCGATGTATTGAATCAGTTTCTTTGGGTCGGCAACTCGGCACTCCGTTCTTATAAGCACACAGGCTAATGTTTGGAGGTGGGGTAGGTTGTTATTTTGTGTGTGTGGTTAGACATCTGGTGTATTAGAAATAACATTCATTTAAGGTTCCGTATTGACAGTATTATGTAGAGATAAGACTTTTCAATTTGTCCACCTATTTAATACTTATAATTGAAAATATTGAATAGGCAGAAAAATTGAAAAGTCTTATCACTACATAGACATCTAGTGACCGACACGAAAAGCAAGCTGAGGAAGCGTGAAAATATTTTAATAATATTTACTGTAAGCAGGACAACAAATTGAGACACTACCTCAGTGCTTCTATGTATTTCACTCAATTTTAAGATGTAAAAGGATTATAAATACTGATTGCAGTTACCATCTTGACATGTTGATCATAAATAAATTAACCCAATGCAACTGTTCAGGATTGCTTCTTGTGGGAGTGGTGTGTTGCCGGGCTGCACGTCGGTGGAGCTGGATTGGAGACTGGACGTTAGCAAAGCCTGCCAGCGGCTATATGGTCAACTAATTAACAGCACTGCCCTATCTGGTAGCCAATCTATTTTTGTAGTCCTTGATTCCTTTGTTGTATATTATTGAGAGTGCTATGTCATCGTCGTTCAGGTTTTTGGTCAAATTAGTATAATAAAATCATTAATACAACTCTGTGCATTCTTGATATGATTCAGTCCAAAGTAAGTTTTACAGTCCATTCCATTTGCTTTATCAACATTCATCAGCAACCTTTCATTTAGCATGCCAGCCTGAAAAGTAATGACCGGACTCTGCAAATATCAAGATTGTGATGTTTTGTCAACTACAATTAAGAGTACCCCTCAAATTGTTTTTTAGAAAAATAGCACTGCATATGTGTATAGTAATACTCACCATTGATGAAGACTCCCCTTCAATGATCACTACTTCCGGCACAATGGGTTCAAATTTACTTTCTCCTTCATCTGCCCCATCTTCCGATTGAGAGTCCGATTCAGAGACCGGTAGTTCCTGTTTGATATCTACATGCTCGATATTGGGACGGTGCTCCACATCTTGAGACTCCTCGTCAAGATCGTCATCTGATGTATCCTAGAGAACAACCACCCAACATCACAGACTACAGAAAACAATAGGCTTTCTCCTGAGTAGCTTAAAAACATTTAAAAATTAATTTAAAACAAGTAGTTCCGTGAAGAACTTAAGAGCCTACTTTTATTCAAATTATAGAGACCATATATCAACAGTTGGCAGACCTGGCGACTTTAAATATATTCTTAGTTCCATCTCTTAAGGTCCACAATGCACGTGCAAAATTTGGTTGAGATCCAATAAGTATGCACTTTACATGTATTTAAATATTGAATTTACCAGCATGCATAAAACCAGGTTGGTGACACTGCCATAAATGTGATGCTCAAACTTAAATTGAAATGTTATGATCTATATATGTGCCAATTTTGAAAGAACTTCATTTATTAGTATGGAACTTGCATGTGATTCAACATTAAACCTATCAGCACGCATTGAATCATGTTGGCAGCACTGTCATGTATCGGTTACTGACAATTAACCTACATTTGCAGGTACTATTTGTATGCAAAGTTTAGAACCGTTGGCCTGCATACTCTCTCATATATTGAGATTAAGATAAAAATGTATACAGTGCATTTTGCAACAGTTGGCAGCCCTGTCGACACTAAAAAATAAATATTCATATCTGATCTGGTGCGCAAATCACACACCAAATTTGGTTGAAATCCAACAGATAGTATGGAAGTTACATGCATTTAAAGATTGGACCTATCAGCAGGCATAGAATCATGTTGGCAACACTCACATGTATAAACTCCTGTAAATTAGTCTGATGTAATATTATCTATGTGTGTCAATTTTGGAACAATTTCCAAGCATATCTTCCGAGATATCCAACATAGACCTCAATTTTTAATTGTGATTTTTCAGCAGTTGGTAGCACTGACGGCATTTTCAAATATGGCCTTGCGATATTCAGGTATAGCCTTTTACTCATACCAAATTTGGTTTCGATAGCTGCAGCCGTTTAGGAGTTGATAGGGGGGGGGGGACACACACACACAGACGGACACACATTTGCCCGGATCGATCTCATAAGTTTACTTTTTCCTCATTTTTAGAAAATGTGAAAAGTAGGCTAAAAACACATTATTTGATAAGTACAAGGGCTAGGGAAAAGATGGTCATCAGCAAATACTGAATCTCGTGGGATATTCAACCCCATGGCATGATCGAGGCCATGTATATTCGTATTTACGCACCAGTAGACCACATATGCGAGCTAAGTTGCAAACCTGGTGCGCACTTGACAGAAGCAAGGAGAGTCTTGCATTATGTGAGGGGCCAGTATGTCAGTCTGCAGTCGCACTCAACTGGTGCCACTCACTCCCATGTCAACATTGCTACAGAGACCAGAGTGTTGTTGTTAGTCACGAGGTGTTCATAATGAAAAAATACAAGAATTACACAGCAGCCTTTAAGTATTAAAACATCCCTTTGGCCTGCCGGAAGGTGGAGGTAGATTTCACCGGGCAAAGAAAAATATTATTACCACCAGGGATACACAATTACAGTACAAGTAAGATTCAATATGGTTTCTGCACTCCAACCTTTATTCATTTCTAAATTAAATATTTCCTTTAGTTTTAAATTGCACTTAACATCAAGGGATTTGAATTATCGGCTATTTAGATGGAGACATTTGACCTCCACCAAGGATTCCACTCAATACCAATCACATTTCCTGTCTTCGTCAATTATAAATGAACTCCTACAAGTTGAACAACTTCAACATAACTTGTGTAAAATGCAACTAAGGTCAAACCATTGACCAAAATGAGCAAGTGCAATAACATATTTATTTGTTTGTTTTTAAATGTATGGACAATTACAACATTGGCAAATTCAAACAAAAACAATTTAAAAAAATCAAAGATGAACAATTTTAATCACAATAAGCATGGTACAAGGAATGCGATATTGAACATTTATCGATAAAGTGACCATAATTAACCATTAACGTTGCTGTGTTCTAGCTAGATTGTAGAATGGGACAATTTTTCAAATGTATAGACATTATGATATTTTGGTCTATACAAATGACTATTTTTAATGAACTGCATGCATTTCAGTGGATTTTATGCCCAAGAGTGTTTTATGATGTGTATTCTGGCTGTAAAATGATGATGATGATAATTGTTCGAAACATGTACCAGTGTTAATAATATTAAACTCAATAAGTACTGTATTGAAAAGACGGAACTCAGAGTAGAGGTTATTTAGTGGAAAGAAAAATGTTTCGAATTCACTAAATTATCCAACTGTTGTTCCCATGTTTAGCAAACATTTCGCACATCCCTTAGCTTAAAGGTGGGTCACATCAAAAATTAACTCAGACAAAAGAGTTAGATAATTTTCGTAATTTTTGGGGACTATCGACCATTTTAAACTATTTTGATATTGAACCTGGTGATATGATCTTTTTTCCTCTGTAAACTCCATTTTCTCCACCCTTCGGTCAATGGTTGGTGCTATCAAAAAACTTAACTGAAATAAGATTTTGGCCCTTATCTGAAGAATAGTATGAACTTTGAAAGGATTCCATTAATCACATATTAAGAAAGTTTTCTAAAAAGGCTCCCCATTTCCACCCCCTTGGTCCGATTTTGTCCATTAACATCCCCAAAAATTGGGGGAAAAGAAATTCTTAAACTACTGAAATTAGCCAAAATACCTGTGATAGATGTCTACTCCTCCACTGCCTATTATCCTCCCGCCATCCTCTCTTTAGATCACAACTTACTGTATACAGACGAAATTCCAGTCGAGTCCACGATTACACGTGTGATTTATGGACAAATACAGTATTGCCAACTCCACGCATATGAAACTACTATATAGCCAGTATGGTAAATCAAATAAGCACCAAGTTAATGTTACAGTGCGCCAAAAATTCAATAGTTGACCATGGATGGTGCGAGTTGCGAGATAAGTACTTGTTTTTCAATCGATGATATTACAATGATTCTAAGGAGTTACTGAAGCTTTTACAATGGCACAATTTAATAGCTGAAAAGCTACCGTGCCAAAAATGGCATCAGTAATTTTCATTCAGACCAGTGGTTTTTGCTTAGACCAATAATTGCTAGGTAGCGCAGCCCACGCTATTTTATACAGTACACACACACAATGGGGGTACTCATGCAAGAATTATCTTTTTCCAGGCCAATCAATGGTCTTGCCAATTAATGCTTTTCCACATAATTACAATATTGGGTGTGTCATGTGGTGTATTTTGCATCCCATATGTTGGCATCAGTGATGTAACGTCAATGTGTGCGCCTGAGTAACAGTTGAAGAGACCTCATGCGCCTGGGAAACATGGCTGTCGTCATTGATTGAGCAAGAATGAAGACATACATCCCATTTACCTATTTTAGCAAATATTTCTGGTTGCAGCAGTACAGTAATTTCAATTGCCAATGACTCCCAAAAAGGTATGAGAATCATATATTATACATGTATTTTTGTCTTGTAATGGCCTTCTCAGTATGCGCTAGCCATGCGTCTTGGTGAGGTGAACCATACCAACTGACGAGCCCAATGGTACTCTGGAGCGAAACGCTGGCAATTATAATTTGAGCTAACTAGACAATTTTATCATATTACTGTATTTGATATATTATCAATAATTAATTAGCCAGGCAGAAGTGTAAAAGCCAGGATTTGGTCTCCTACAGAATTAATAATTTTCCCATACCAATCTTCTTATGTAAGCCATGAAACACTAGACAGATGGAGATGCTACTAGATTAAATATAAAATAACGAAAAATGATTTTCTAAGAAATTGAAAATACAGGACTATAGAACAGTAATTAAACCAGAATGCTTCTATGCCAGTGAATGTCTAATACCAAATTTTAAATTTGGTAAATTAGAAGTATCAGAAAAAAAAAAAATTCTCTGTTCATTAAGAACTACAGAGTTTTTGAAATTGATAAGTAACGAAGAAATATATCGGAACATTGTAAACATAATGGAGACAATAAAGAAGAGGCGATTGTTATTTTTCGGACATGTATATAGAATGAATGATAGCAGGTTAACTTTGGAAAAAGAAATCGACAACAGCCTGGTTTCAAGAAGTAAAGAAAGATTTAGAAAGAAATAATGTAAGAGAAGAAGATGCACAAGAGAGAGAAGTTTTCAAAAATAAAAAGGTATTGGAAATGGAAGGACTCCACGGAAGGCAATATAAGAAAAGAGGCTCAAAATGGTCGGAAGAGAGAAATAAGACATGCAACGAAAAGATGAAGGAGCACTGGAGGAAGAAGAAACAACAACAAAGGGCTAAACATTGAGATTGGTTCGTGGTCCTAAGAAGACCTTAACGGAGAAAGAAGCAGAAGAAAAATATTGAAACAGTTTCTCAGTGTTATAACAACTGGATCATAACACAAATACTCACAGATGTTTCGTAATGTTCCTCGTCTTCTTCCTCTTCGGTCCAATGAGGCTCCTCCTTGACCAGAGCTACTTCTGTCTTCTCCATGTTTTATTTCTGAAAATAATAATTGAGCATGTTACATATGACGTTGCCTTATCAGAATCTAGATCCTTTGACTAAATGTACCGACTGGTTCTGCCCATACGAGGGACACCACAGCTCCTACTCAAACAGCAGTACTTTAAATGGACATAATAAAAAAATACATTATAATATACTCAATGTTCAATAACACTAGCAACATAAATATCTATTTAAATGCATCTAGATTCTTGCTGAACAAAAGTGACATAAAAACTCCTAATTATACACTGCTATATTCCAAGTTCATATTATATGCCAGTCAGTACTTACACAAATATAAGGTGCGTTCAAAAAGTAACGAGCTGGAGGCTGTAATGCGCAAACCGGTGACGACATCGGCTAATCGTGGCGTGTGTAACGAGGTGTGGTTCCGACCAGAGCGTGGATGGTCACAGCCCGTCACAAGAGGGCACACGAGCACGTCTCGTGACGATACAAAGTGAGCACCAGCATGCATCTATCGTCCAATGCTGCCAGTCGCATTGCAAACAGTGACATGGAGGCATTGTTCGGTTTCTGACAGCGAAAGGAGTAGGGAGAACGGACATTTATCGGCGAATGTCACAAGTGTGGCGAACACTGCATGTCCCTTGCAAGGGTCAAGGCGTGGCACAAGCGCTTCAGGGAAGGACGGGTGTCGTTAGCCGATGATGCCCGGTCTGGGGCACCCCCCTGCATTACCGATGACAACGTCCAGCTGGTTGATGCACTCATTACCCAGGACCGCCGAGTGACAGTGAACGCCATAGCCGCCGTGGTCGGAATGAGCGTCGGAAGTGTGCACACCATCATGAAGGAACGACTGCACTTGCGAAAAGTGAGTGCCCAATGGGTGCCCCACAGTCTTCAACCACACCAGGAAGCATGTCGAATGGCCTACTGTCTTGGTCGGACGATTGATGCATGCTGCTGCACGCTTTGTATCATCACGTGACGTGCACGCGTGCCCTCTAGCGACGGGCTGTGACCTTCCACGCTCTGGTCGAAACCACACCTCGTTACACACACCACGATTAGCCGATGTCGTCACCAGTTTGTGCATTCCAGCCTCCGGCTCATTACTTTTTGAATCCACCTGATATATCTATTATATGTTGTACATATTTCCACCTGACATTGAGCTCTTCTTCAGCTCAATTAACAATGAAATCAATTAAGAATTACATTAAATACTAGAGATGTACGTAAGACTAATGTGTGTTTGATGTGAAAAATGTTTATGAGATCAATTGTCATTAAAAGAATGAAATAAAATAATAAAATGGATATCGTTACAATGTAATATTATTTGTAAATAAATAAAATATAACATTGTACTACACATTAAATTATTACTATTACAAAATTTCTTATTTTTCTGACTATATTTTGAAAATTTAATGTGAGCACAATATCACATTAGTCTTACATACATCTCTATAGAGCATCCAGCGTTTAGAAAAGACTGTGGAGCCTTATGGCGACAGTGTTGCTAACTCTAGGCAGAGAAAGCGCTGACGTCATACCTTATGTTCACCCGCTTCGAGTACTGTTCTTTCATAAGTTAGTGACACAACACAACCCCAGCAGCTACCTGAAGTAGAACACGCCCAGGAAGGAGCAGTTTTGCTGGTGTTAACGTATTGGACCAGTATTAAGGATACCGTACGCGAAGAGAACCAATATGGACATTCATTTCGTTGTGATATGATGCATTACTGATTGACAAATGTCGAGAGCTGATGTATGCTGACGATGTTAACAATTTTTACGTCAGCAATACTGTTGATCATCACCTTTTTTTATTAGTTATTCTTGTTGTTGTTGTTTTGTTTTCTTTAGATAATTTTTATTTTATTTAGTCAATTTACCCTCTAGGTTGGTGGTTCCCACGGACTCAGCGAGGGAACTCACCTCTACCGCCTCTATGGGCAGTGTCCTGGAGATTGGAACATCTGGTCGGGATGGATACAACTGGGGAGGTGTGATCAGCACTTCGCCCAGGCGGCCTCACCTGCAAGGCGAACAGGGGCCTCCTGAGGGATGGGAAGGGATGGAAGATTGGGATGGATAGGCTAGGAAGAGGGTAGGAGGCGGCCGTGGCCTTACAGTAGGTACCATCCCGGCATTTGCCCGAAGACGAAGTGGGAAACCACGGAAAACCACTTCGAGGATGGCTGAGGTGGGAATCGAACCCCCTCTACTCTTTTCAAATTTCATGGCAGAGCCGGGAATCGAACCCAGGACCTCCGGGGCGGCAGCTAACCATGCTGACCGCTACGCTACGGAGGCGACTGTTTAGATTAATATTGTAATATTGCATTGAGTTAGCCGTGCGGTTAGCGGCGCGGAGCTTTGAACTTGCATTCGATAGATAGCGGGTAGGCAGCCCTGATTCGATCGAACAGAAAATAAAACGGACACACAACAATAACACCAGTGACGGATAGTGCTTCAGAACTTAAGTTGCCAGCGGAACTGAGCACGTGCTCCACTCCGGGCGAGCATGCAGCACAGGACGAGGCTCTTCTTTCCAGCGTGCTAACCTCGAAAATTATTAAATTACTAAGACGTAATATGAACGATACTTGTATGCAATAACAAAGGTAATCAATTGGCAAATAATTGTAGGAAGCTATTATGACGAAAAATATATATGCTCCGAGTTCCTTCATGACAAAAGATGAGGTAACAAAACCAGTGTGTGGGGGATTTCCGTTAAAAGTAAAAGCCCATAAGACCCACAGTCTTTTCTAAATGCTGGATGCTCTATAGTATTTTATTTTAATTCTTAATGGATTTTATTCTTAATTGAGCTGAAGAAGAGCTCAATGTCAGGACGAAGCATGTACGATATATAATAGATATATTGTATTTGTATAAGTATTGATTAGTGTATAATTTAAACTTTGAGCTCATCTATCAATAAGGATGTCTACAAACATTTGTGCTCTCAATGGCGAATGTATTTGCATTCTACACTGCTATATGGCAAAGATAGCCAGTTTCCCACAGAGGTAACCGAAAAGTTGGGCGTCTTCAAAATATGGCAAATTGAAAATAAATATGCTCCAAACCATCTGCATTGAGAGGATTTGAAATGAGAAAGAACCATACTAAACAAATTGAGAAGGAATAGAGAAGGTGAATTGCAAAACAGATTGTGATGGTTTGGACATGTCAAACGGATGAATGAAGAAAGGCTACCAAAACGAGCACTGGAATGACGGATGACAGGGGAGAGAGGACTAGGAAGACCAAGAATGTGTTGGATGGACTCGGTGAAGTATAGCATTAGTAAGGATAGGAAAATTTCGCGATCGCGAATTTCACGAATTATTAAATGAAGTAATACACAGATGGTAATGTGTTTTAATAATCCTAAAAATAGCGAAAAAATGGTTTTTGCAGTCGCGAAATTTCGCATGAAGACGCGAATTTCGCGAATTATGCATGAATTTCGCATGAAAACGCGAATTTTAGCTTTTTTCGTTTTTTTCTTTACAGTGCACTTCCGATAATTCGCGGCAATTAATGCACGAATTTCCGCGAAATATTGAAAACTGCGAATTATCTACAGTAATGTTTTTAAGCCTAGCAAAGAGAAAACTATTTGTTAAAAATATTGAAATGTATTTTATGAACAGGCAAAAAAATAAATATAATACTTTATAACATAGTATTGTAAGACACACTATGTGGATTTTACCAATATTAAAAACTACGAAAAATGACATTACTTTTTGTTTCTTAGATGGTTTATTTTTTCTAATTTTAGATTGTACAATTCTGAAGAAAACAATATATGAGAACGAAAATTCTTGATTTTCTATATAAGAGATAAATAAGTGTGACTATAGAAGAGCCTCCGTGGCTTAGGCGGCAGCACGCCGGCCTCTCACCGCTGGGTCCGTGGTTCAATTCCCGGTCACTCCATGTGAGATTTGTGCTGGACAAAACGGAGGCAGACGGGTTTTTCTCCGGGTACTCCGGTTTTCCCTGTCACAATTTCATTCCAGCAACACTCTCCACTATCATTTCATTTCATCTGTCATTCATTTAATCATTGCCCCAGAGGAGTGCGACAGGCTTCGGCAGCCGGCACACTTCACATCCTCGCCGCTAGATGGGGGGCTTCATTCATTCCATTCCTGACCCGGTCGGAGACTGGAAGCAGGCTGTGGATTTTCATTTCAAGTGTGACTATAGACACACCAGCTTGACTGTGGGAACTTTCGGGATTTACGTTGCATCACTCCTGCATTCTATATGTCTTTGATCTCAGTTTACCTCACAGACAGTCAAATTCCATACAATATCCTCATGTCTGAAACCATGATTGTCTTTATCGAAGTCTAACTACTGGATGTTACTTTCTTCTGCATCTTGACATTCATCCAGGTTTTGCCCTAATGTCATCGTAGTGAGACCACCTTTCTCGTTTAAAATATCGTTATCACAGAAGCCGACAAACGATTGTTTTTGTGCGAGTGTAGTAACGGTAATTTTCTCCCATGACTTGACTGCATGGAGAGCATCCAACAAACACGGAAAGATTGGAAACTTAACGGTAGATAGCGGGCCTCACTTTCTGCATACAGCGATCTCTAACAATCTGGGAAGTCATCCTAGTAAGTTACAGTACTTAGTTATTGAGGTTTTAAGGACCGGAACAGCAAGGTCATCTGCCCCTTCATCCTAGTACCTACTCGACGCGTGGCGTCATATAGTGCGCCTTTCATACATGAATATCTAGATGGCAAGTATCCAGATCAAAATGTGCCACTGTTTCCTGAACCAGTATTAACCAGGTGGTCTTCTTGGTTTCATTCTGTAGTGTGCCTGTCAGAGTACTTGAAAGATATTTTGCAATTTATGAGTGAAGTAGTAGAGACTGATAACTCTGGTGTTGATTTTCTCAACAATGTTTCACATGACGAAATACTTGAGATTCAAAGAATTTGGCACAGACATCACTGAACTCATCCCCTTATTAGAAGGCCACATCCGACTGTCCATCTTCTTGATGGACATCTACGGAGAATTCAGCAAGCCCTTAAACTTGCTGTTTCTGGAAAGTACGGCACCGACATTAAGAAGCAGTTGGAGGGTTGTGGAAATGTGTTAAAAAGAGGGAAAATACATTCAGTTTCAGTTAATGCTGGGTCCCATGCTCTTGGAAAATTATTCAGCTTGAGATCCGTTGACCTTGGGAACAGGATTTACAAATGTGAGCGTTTGATCCAGCAGGAATAGTGCCAATGAATATCAATGAGGACACTGCAAAGAAAATTAAGAAGTTGCCGTTCTGTGGATCACTGGAAGAACGTGAGGTGTTAAGAGGATACAAAGAACTGCAAACATTAATCAAGAAGTAGATGCATGACAGGACCAAGACAGACATTGTTGAAGTTTTGCAAAGAATGTCATTTGTATTTCCAAAGTTCTCAGAATCTGTGTTGAAAACCACTTGGATCCCCTGTTGAAACGCTGTGAACTTTTGTTTTTTAGTTTACACTAGCACGTTAAGTGATATGCGTCACGTTTGTCACAAGAGAATTTGGATCTCTTCACTGAAGTATACTTTGAAGGATGACTGAAATGTGTTATGTTATGCATGCTATCCATGATATTTAAAAAATCCCGCCTAAAATTTATGATTTTGAAAGTACCGAAAAGTGCACTTGAAACCACCGAATTTGCCACTTTAAAATACCGCTTTCTTCACTCTGAAATCACCGAAAAATTCCAATCCCTAAGCATTAGTAAACGGAACCTGGATTGGAACACTGTGTCGGAAGAGGAATGGTGGAACGACAGAACAAAGTGGAGAGGAACCATATTTGCCCCCCACCCAGTGTCAGCTGGAAAAGGGGAAATGATGATGATGATGAGAGAAGGTGGATAGTATGTTACTAAAGAAACCTAATTTGTACTCTGATTGAGCGGATGAATTACAATTCCAATCTCATAGTTCAAATTTATTCTGAGAAAGCATGTATTTTATGCATCTTAGTTTAAATAGATTATGAAACAAGACGTTCAGGAAAGAACATATAGCCTACTTTCTCCTAAATGTATGGATATAGTTATAACTATTTGTCCTTATCACCTCCTATTTTCTTCCTATTCGAAGTGCAAAGTGGCACACTGGATTTGAGCAGCAGCGTTCAAACCATAGTTTATAATTTACTCCAGTATTTTGCAATTTCATCAGCAAACACTCCAAACAACGTAGGAATTCAGTACATTAACACTGACTACTAACAATAATTGAAACTTCGTTGGTCTAAACGTATCACTGGGAGAAACACATCTAATATACCTACTGCACACCTAATTTTTAATCGAGCCTATCCTTGGCAGTGCTCTCTATTTCAATTACACCAGAGGCATGGGTTCACTAACTGGCCGGTATATAGCGCAGCTCGCATCTAGAGGGCCGTGGATAGCTTCCGCATACTGTAGTTCAACTGGTTGTTAGTAGATGTCACTCCTGCAGATCAGTTGGAGAACATTGTTTTAATTCAATATATATTTTCCATTTCAAAATGCACAATATAATGCTCAATTGTATAACGCCTCAGTACTCAAAAACAATAAATATAAAAAATCAAGCAAAAAAATACAACTCTGTTAGGTTTAGAGACTAACGCTCTAAACACAGACCCAAATACAACCTCCCAAGCTCAACGATATCAATTGAGTTTGATACGTCTTAGCAAATTATTACTTTGACTAAACGATTTCTTCACTGGAGTATATTTCAAACAAAGTTCACTTTTTGCAGCCCCTAAACTGAGGAACCAACCAACCAAAGTTCACCTCATGCAACGTTCATATTATTTCTATCAGTAGGCTATATATGGAACAACTAAATGGGTTAAGATTCAAAAAGGAGTACGGCAAGGCTGTATATTGTCACCTTACTTTTTCAATCTGTATGCAGAACACATTATGAGGAATGTGGGGTTAGATGAAGAAGAAACAGGAATCAAAATAGCTGGGTTACATATAAACAACCTGAGATATGCAGATGATACAATCCTGATGGCTGAAACTGAAGAAGATTTAAAAAATCTCTTACTGAAAGTGAAAGAGGAAAGTTCAAAGGCTGGACTAATGTTGAATGTCAAGAAAACAAAAATTATGACAACTACAACTGTCAATTCATGGCGTGTAGGAGGAGAAAAAAAATGGAGATAGTCTCTGTTTTTAACTATCTTGGCTCACAGATTTCTGCCGATGGTGACTGCAGTCATGAGATCAAAAGACGATTGCTACTTGGTAGACAGGCATTTTCAAATCTGGACAATATCTTATGGAGTAGAGACCTAACCTTAACAACAAAGATCCGTATAGTAAGGGCTATGGTTTTTCCAGTTGTGATGTACGGATGTGAGACCTGGACCATAAGAAAAGCTGAACGCCGTAGAATAGATTCCATCAAATTATGGTGTTGGAGAAAAGTTCCCAGGGTTCCATGCTCGGCGAAGAGAACCAATAAGTCAGATTTACATCAAATTAAACCAGTGTGTTCCTTGAAGGGCTTTATCCTGGAACTAAAACTGGGCTACTTTGGACACATCATGACAAGACATAATTCATTAGAGAAGACCTAAATGCTGGGGAAGATAGAAGGCACAAGAAGAAGGGGGAGGCAAAGAATGATATGGATGGCATCACAGAAGCACTAAATTCCAGCTTGGAAAATCTTCGAGAGGCAGTGCAGGACAGAAGAAATTGGCGTAGTTTAGTACATGGGGTCACGGAGAGTCGGAATCGGCTAAACGAATAGAGAGAGAGAGGCTATATTGCATGCAACATACTCAAATTAGTGAAATATAGGTCAGCTGCCATCTTGTCTAGTAACCGAGACGGCTGAGCTTCTTAAAGCCACTTCTGCACTATAATATTACAATATGAACTTCAAATTTCGAACGAGCCACGTCCTTCGATAATCGGAACTGGTGGGTCCCATGTTATGGATTATAAAGTTTGTATAATTCACACGGTCGCCATCCTGAAATGGTACGGCTGATGACCTTGTAGTTGGATCACAAGACGCGTCCCATATGAAGGTATATTTTTACCAAATTTGGTAAAGATCCGATGATTAGTTTGGTCGTAATTTAATTTTAAGTTTTGACCATTTGAGTGGCCGCCATTACGTTTTGGTGAAGATGGCGGCAATATGAATCATGACACTGAGGTGCCCTTTGCTATTGCTACCTCTGTACCAAATTTCGTTCAATTCGGATTCGTCGTGTTTGAATTGACATGCTGAGTACACACACTCTCACACACACAGACACACAAAGTTTTGGCCCAGTGTAGATCTCATAAGTCTACTTTCATTTTTTGAAAAAATCGAAAGTAGGCTAAAAATATGAAGAAAAAACACATGTATTTCATGCCTTAGTTCAGATAGGTTCTAAGGGAACATGTTCAAATACATGTTATTCCGAGAAAACGTGTATTTTGTGCCACATAGTTCAAATATATTCTGAGAAAACGTGTATTTTGTGCCACAAAGCTCAATTATATTTTAAAAAACGTGTATTTTGTGCCACACAGTTCAAATATATTCTGAGAAAACGTGCATTTTATGTCTCTAGTTCAAATACATTCTGATAAATCATGAATTTTATGGCCCATAATGTAGTTCAAATAGATTCTGACAAAACATGCCCAGTAGACTCTCGGCTACCCGGTCTAATGTGGCGGAAGGTCAAGCCGGCTAGGTCGGAGTTCTATATTCTCTCTTCCGATCCAAGCAGCCCTTAAGTGGGCAGGGGTGCTAAGAATCTCCGGGCCAGTCATGAAAAGGATATCCACTTGAAATGTCCGCAGTTTATTTCAAAGTGGAAAGTCTCACAATGCCATCAGAGAATTGGAATTAGTGAGATGCGCTGGCCTAATTCTGGAAAATGTAACGTCAATGGTTACTGCCAAAGAACAACACCTTTGAAAGGAATGTAGCGAAATAGAAGAACTGTGTGCAAAGCATGACTCGTTCAACATGTATAAAAAAGTTAAGCAAGCAACTGGGATTTATAAGAGCAGAGGGATTGGGATTCTCATAAATAGATGTGGCACCATTCTCCCCAGTACTGAAGAGAAGTGGGCAGAATGGAAGGACTACATTGAAACTCTATTCGAAGACAACAGAAGTGTTGATCATGGTATTCGAACGGGCGATGGCATAGAAATTACAAGAGCTGAAATTGAACATGCCATAACAATACCGAAGTGTGGAAAGGCTCCAGGTCCAGATGAATTGCACATTGAAATACTAAAGCTTCTCAAAGGATGAACAATCTCTTTCCTTGCTGGTTGGTTTGTTCAATAATATCTATCGAAGTGGATACATACCACATGATTGGCTCAAATCAACTTTTATACCGATTCCCAAAAAGACCAATGCAAAGTGCTGCAATGACTATAGAATGATCAGATTAATGAGTCAAATCAATGATAACTGGGACTTAAGTCAAGAAATTCGCTGTAGAATTGAGCAGGCCAGAAGTTCTTTCATGAAAATGAGCCGTGATTTAAGTCTGTCATTACGCACCCGACTGCTTCGATGCTACGTTTTTAGTGTCCTCTATGGAGTTGAATCATGGACACTTACCGAGGTTTTAAGAAAGAAACTGACAGCATTTGAGATGTGGACGTATCGCACGATTTTAAGAATATCAAGCTGCTGGAAGGAAGCTGGTAGTTTAATGTGACCGTTAATCTCTAGATCATGAGCCACGGGACCTCTCTTTTACGTGGAATCCGAACCACAGGACATGGCATTTCACTTCGAAAATCTCACATGCATTGATCGGGAATCGAACCCGGTCCACCTTGGTGAGAGGCATACAGCTTGACCACTGAGCCACCACGCCCCTTTTAAGGATATCATGGACAGCTAAAGTCACAAATGTGGAAGTACTGCGGCGTATGAACAAAGACTTGGAAATTCTCAGTATTATCAAAAGGAGAAAACTAGAATACTTTGGTTATTTCATGCGCAACAACAAATACCACCTCTTGCAATTAATTATCCAAGGGAAGATTGATGGTATTAGGGGTCCAGGACACAGACGAATATCCTGGCTAAAGAACTTAAGCCAGTGGTTTGGACTTAATACAGTGTCACTGTTTAGAACAGCTATGGACAAACAGCAGATCATGCTACTGATCGCCAATGTTCTTGGAGGACGAGGCACTTGAAGGAGAAGAAGATCCAAGCTGTACCATTAAAAGCACCCTTTTTTAAATTCCTCATTAATAGTCACTACAACTTTTTTCGTTTATCACCCATTGCGCAATTTTTCATTAAAATACTGTACTGTACAACAGAGAGCACGAAACAACAATTTACAAACGTACGCACTTTGAACTTCCGAGAAACAACTGACGGAACTGACCTGACACGATCATTTAAAAACAAGAGATAAATAAAAATCCAGATGTAAGGTACGCTCCCGTACCAACAAAACAGATTAATTAAAATTTTGGAAAGAGCGTGATGGGCAGAATATAACCCAAAGTAATAAGAGACTCAAAAT
Organism: Meconema thalassinum; assembly: GCA_946902985.2. NCBI lineage: Eukaryota > Metazoa > Arthropoda > Insecta > Orthoptera > Tettigoniidae > Meconema > Meconema thalassinum. Next base: position 38,978,812 of record OX336388.2, read on the forward strand.
ACATGCCTACTGTGAACAGAGAACACCAAGAAGAAAAAACTCTTAGGGTAACCAATATATATTTTAACATAAATAACAACATATATGCCACTAGGCAATATGATGAACAAATTAATTGTCTTAGATAAGTGAAGAATCTAATGAAAATCCATGAAGTTAATTTACAATTCAATTAAAGAAAATATTGGTAAAATCATAAATTACCTTAAGGTGGTGATAGCCACACAACCAAATTAATTAAGTCCGAAGCAGGACCCAAAATCAAGAAGAAAATAATTAAATAATAATGATAATATGGGAGCCATCTATCAGTGTGACTAGTTCCAGTCCCAATCAGTAAGAAAAAAAAACAACAAAACCTCATTTTTTAATAATGATAAACTAAGAACAATGTCAAATGGTTCACATGGTAACCTGACCAGCAAGAAGAATGTCCATCACTAAGATGGTAATAAAACAGTATTCCAAGGAATATTCTACATGTCCTATCCGGAAGAAAGGTTAATTAAAGTTAATAAAAAATTAATAAATAAAATTTAGAAATTATAAAAACTCGGATGGGACTGTCGCAAAAAAAAAAGTCAGTTGACCAACAGGACAGAACGCCAGGGTATGACAATAAAACCTTCACCAATTACATGCAATAAAATAAAATATAAGTAACTGAATTATTACAGTCGTAAACTGACACTACGGAGCCTTGTTCGATCCCAGCATCGAACATAACCAACAAACACTAAGAGGCACGAATCAACTGGTAATACCAGCACCATGAGAAAATAGGAAGAATAATAAGACCCAAACCTTTTACAGAGGTTATCACAAATACTACAAACCAAGTCGAACAAAAAACAATACTGCGCAATTACCAGTCACTTCCATAATTAATTCAGCTACTCAGCACATTACCAAGTTTACATACCTTTTTATGTTGGCCGAAACATAATATAATAAATAAACCCCACTTTTAAAATTAAATAAGCTCTCCCACAAAGTCTATCACATTTTCAAATAGAATCAAGCTCCCACGAGGCCAACTACATTTGCCTAGCGCCTAGGCTAAGCTCCGATTGGAGCTATCTTCTAGAGCTCTCACATCTCGGGGCTTCTCTCGTCGTAGATAACACAATAATAATCACCAACACTTACAATCGAAGGGTAACCAACAGTTACCAGGTCGATCGATAGTTCAATTATATCGTTACACCATGCTACAATCAAGACTGACTCCAATACTCAGACCTTAATGCTACTCTCGATTGCTTCAAGATGGCGATTCGAGAAGCCCTAGCCTGTTGAAAACGTGGGTTTGTTTACATACGTTGTTTCAGTTTGCTACCGATGAAAGTTGGCGATAAGTAGTGTTTCCTATGGAGAATAGTGGTGCGTGAGAGTGAATTTGTGAGTCAGTTGATATTTAGCAGCTGTAATTATACGCAGTGACATATGAATGTTTGTTTTGAAGTTATGTAATGGGTCGCTCTTGTTGTGTACCGGGTTGTAAGAGTAATTACGGCAATGCTTCTCATACAACTATTTTTAAGTTTCCCAAGGAAAAACATTAAGAGAAAAATGGATTAGAAGTATACATCGTGACAATTTTGTGGTCAGTGATAAAGCAGTAGTATGCATACACCATTTTGAAGATAAGTTTGTGGTTAGGGAAGACGTGTTCCCTGTTGTAAATAGTGAACCTATTCGGAAAGTTCCAAAACTAAGCGATGATGCTTACCCCACAATTTTTCACAATCAACCCTCTTATCTAACTGTTAGGCTTAGTAAAGATAGGAAAGATCCTGAAGAACGTGTGCAGCAGATATTACAGAGAGATTTGGATAGCTTTAATGAATGGTGTGAACAGGATACCATTGCAAATTTCGAATATTTCACAAGTGAAGTTAAGAATAGGCCGGTAAATCCATTTATAACAATTGTGAAGGAAGACTATGTCCTTTTTTTTATTAAAATAGATGATAATGCTTATTGTGATGTTCCATCAGTGTCAATGTGTTTCAAAGTGTCGAGTGATTTAGATGTAAATGTGTTTTACAAGAATCTGTGCTTACCTGCGGAGAAGTTTAACTGGATCTTGGAGTGCAACGGAAGCAAGGCGTATAAATGTGATAGATGGAGCAAGTTGGATAATTTGGTGAGTTCTCTTGCTACCTATAATGATGAATCAGTATCTCTCTCTGAAAGGGTAACTTCATTGATAAATGTTACAAAGGAAGGCCTGCAACTTGATGCTGATGTGAATGTAGAGAGGGCTGGCAAGGTAAAATTTGCATTAGAACAGTTGGAGCTTGCTTTTGCTTGTCAGATTAAATATTCATCAGACCCCCTAACATGGGCCGCAAGTCTCTCTTAATCACAACCTGGAGCTTACCAATCTTTAAGAAGGACAAACATAATGACACTACCTCACCATGTTTATCTCAGGCAATTCTTGTCCAAAATAGGTCCAAACAGCTCAGGTGTTGGGCCTTTGCAAAAATCCTTTTTGAAAGAAAAAAAGCAAGCTCCTGAATGATGAAGAGAAGGTTGTTACTGTTTTGCTGGATGAGATATATGTTAATTCCAAACTCACGTATAAAGGAGGGAAAATAATCGGGATGGCTGAAAATAGCTCAGGAGCCGACTCGGCCACCACCATACAAGCTTTCATGTTTTCCTCTTTACGTTCAGACAGTAGAGATATAATAGGTCTTTTCCCAGTGAGAAACCTAAATGCAAAAACTCTACTGACTCTAACCATTGACGTCCTAACCTTGATGGACGAGCTTCAATTTCATGTAGTCTGTTTGGTATCAGATAATCACAGCATGAATAGGAAGATGTTTGAGCTCGTGGGTGGTGGTACTCTAAAACCCTGCATTACAAATCCAGCTAATACCTCCAAGTCACTATTTCTTCTGTTCGACAGTGTACATTTGCTGAAATGTGTAAGGAACAATTGGTTAAATCGACCCAGTCAAACGTTTGTCATTCCCAACACCAAGCAGACAATTCCCAAAATAGAAAGCATGCTACATGTTACTGAAAATGAATCAACTTTTCAGTACACAAATGTCGAGGCTAAGTTATCAGATATAGATCTATTCCATTCTGAAAAGAGTATGATTCTAAAACTGGCTCCAAATTTGTCAAGAAAGGCTTTATATCCCACTGCTATAGAGAGACAGTGTTGCTCTAGCTATGAGCATATTTGATGCCAAAAATATAGTGGCATTGGATATGCTTAAAAGTGAGGGTGTTGCTATTTCTGATGGGACTGTCCAGTTTTTGAAATTAATTTCACAATTTCAAACGTTCAACACCCAATGAAAGGAAAGTACACCCGAAATGATGATGCAAACCCAATTAGTGGCCCCGATGATACCAAGCTTGTCTTTTTGGAAACTTTGAAAACATATGTTGACATATGGCATAGCAACAACTCACACAATGATGGAAAATTGAGTAATGAAACGTTCTTAGCATTCACTCACACACTGACTGCAGTTGTCCAGCTATGTAAATATATTTTTAATACATATAAGTGGTCCTACATCCTGACAGCTAAGCTGCAGACAGATGGCTTAGGAAGCAGGTTCGGAGCATACAGAAGATTAAGTGGCTGCACATATAATGTCTCAGTAGAACAAGTGCTAGAATCTGAACGGAGACTCAAGGTATTAAGTTTGCTAAAACTTCAGTCGGCAAAGTTAGGAGAATTTACTCTCAAGGACCTGACAGTTACTTTCAACCAAGAAAAAGTAGTCGAGAACCTTGATAAATTTCAGTCTGCCCTGGATGAAACACCATTAGTGTCGATTCCGCTTGAAGCAAAGAAGATAATTGTATGCATTGCTAGTTACACGAGCATGAAAGTTTTAGCCAAGTTGGTAAAGAGTGGAAAGTGCACTCGGTGTAAAGAAGTGCTACAATCCGAAGAAGATTTAATCCTTGATTGTAACAAGAAGCTTCTGTCTTACTTCAGTGAACTTAACAGGGGTGGGCTGAAGTGTCCTTCCTCGTTTTTGATGGGTTTATGTTGTGATATATATAGACTTGTTCAGGTACTCATAAGCAGCAGCTTTGAATCTGAATTTTTGAAACTCGAAAATCAGAGGGACGCTGTTATTGCATTAGGGACTCAACTTATAGAGAGCTCTATAAGCAATATAAATGATGAATGTAGTTGTGGTGTGCCCTTGATCAAGATTGTTAAAAAATGTGTTAAAGTGTTTGCGAACATATTTGTTAACAACTACTCCAAAGTGTTGCACGATAAAAATGTGTCCAGGGAATTGTGCAAGAAGTTTGCAAACCAGGCACAAAAAAGAAGACCCACTGAGGAGCTTGGAGTTAAAGTAAACAAGCGCAAAGAGTTGAAACTCGGCAGCAAGTAAGGTGAATAATATTTTACATTTATTTATTGTTCTGTAACATTTGCAGCAATTTCCATTGGCTGCAGCTGGGTCCAGCTTGATGATCTCCATCCACCTTCAAACCTTAACCTGACTTATTCCTGGAATATTGGAGCCCCCACCTCCTTAAAATTGACTCTGATCTGTACTGTGTTATAATATTTGACCGTCTCAGGGTAAAAGAACTCAAGTAATGCTGTCATAGTTTTCGCGAGAGTGAATAAATTGAGATTTTTTTCACATAAATTTATATTTAAACCTTTTTTTTAACATAAAATTATTTTCATCTATGCAGTGAAGTAAAATCGAAGAGAGAATGTTATTATATAGTTACGTGAAATTTCTAATAAATCAACTTCTTTTCTTTTACTGTGGGACAGCCATTTCTTCTAGTAATATTACGTGATATGTAAGTTAGTTGTTCGCGAAGCTTTTTCATGCATGGAACCGTTGCCTACGTTATATACAAGGCCTGGAAATGAGGCACCAGACAACATTACGAGCGATGGTTCGAACTTGTTCCGCATTTTGCCACTAGGTTCGCTGTCTGGCGCCCTTAATCGTACCGTTTGCATTACGTACAACGTGAATAGTGTGTCTGTATTTGGCGGTAAATAAGGTGTCCTAATGAATGAGAAAGCTAAGGTGAGTTTAAAATTGACTGGCGAGGTCGTATTATAGTTGTGCTTTCGTTAAGAGCAGTAGACTGCTGTTTGACTGATATTGAGATGGGTGCTAAGTGGTCTTTATGAACAAGACGTAGTGAAAAGCAAGTTTTAATCCAGTGTACTAGCGTAAATGTGACATGTATGTGTGATAAATACTTTTTATATAAATCACCAAATTATTTTAATAGAGTAACTTATGTGTAAATATTAGTGTTATTATTGTGTTTGTCAAAAATGGTCTACTGTAGCGTGCCGTATTGTAAATCTCGTCAGGTTAAAGGCAATGGACTTTCGTTTCATAAATTTCCATTGAACAATGACATACAGAAACAACGGGTTCTAGCTGTTTCACGTGAGGGGGTAAAGTCAGGGTCTTTGTGGACACAAAAACGGTCTTCTACAATTTGTAGCAAGCATTTCAAGGATTCTGATTTTAGTATAAGTACTACAAAGCGAACGCTTTTACCGAACGCATTTCCGACGATTTTTGAGGACTACCCCGAACATAAACAAGCACAAATAAATAGAAATACGCGCAAAAGAGCACGTGTCGATCGAGACATACATATCAACAATAAAAGGAAATGTTGAGGTAATTTAAATTTTATGGAAGACTATTGTGATGAACGAATTGAAGAAAACCATGATCAACCACGTGTTAGTGAAGGAACGCAATGTTCTACAATCAAGCAAGCTTATTGCAAGTCAACAAAATTGAAATTAAGGAGGGCACTAAGAAAAAATACAGTATACAGAACTACAATTAAGTCATTGAATCATAAGATAATTTCATTGAAACAAAAATTACATTCAGTGCAACGTCAGGACAAACTCGATGTTCAAATATCGAAGCTCAAGAGTGAAGCGGATCGTGGGGACCTGAAGGCTAATTTCTTACTTGAACAAATTCGAGCTTTCACGAAACGAAAGTTTAAATACAATGAAACAACAATAACAATATGTGTATTGCTCTCTAATAAATCACCGTCGGCTTACCGCTTACTGAGAGATAAATATTTTACAACTTCCTCATCCACGAACACTGAAAACGTACATTGGGTATACGAACGGAGAGACAGGTGTCACGTCACTTGCAAAAGCTAGGTTGACAGCTGAAGAAAAGTCACTGACTCACGATAATGAGAAGGTTGGTTCATTAATCATTGATGAAATGGCCATAAAGTCTAGACTATTGTATGACAAGAATTTAGACATGTTTCTCGGCATTAGTGATATTGAGAAAGATGAAATTGGAATCGAACATAAATTAGCTAATAAATTATTATGCATACTGTTCAAGGGCGTGTCATCCTTCTACAGGATACCTGTTTCGACTGCGGTTGAGGAATGCGGCTTCAAGGTCATCAGAATAGTGACGGACAACTGTCAGGTGAATGTGTCAATGCTTGAGGCGCTGTGGGGCGGATGTGTCACTCATGAAATTCGTCACCCGAAAGACGAGCAGAGGCCACTTTTTCTTAGTTTCGATCCGAGTCACATCATTAAGAGTGTACGATCACAATATCTGAGTAGGAACTTCTATGTAGATGACAATTTAATAACTAGTGATCATCTCAAGAATCTGTACCACTTACAGAAAAAGCTAGTAGTAAAGCCAGTTAGAAAATTAAGCAGGAAGGCTGTATATCCAAGCAATTTAGAAAAAATTAATGTGGCAAGAGCCAAATTGGTGTTTACTCCAGAGACAATAGCTGGGCTTAAGAGCATGGAATTCGTGTGCCCAGAGAAAGTTGAAGATAAGGACAGCCTACACGAAACAACAAAATTCTTGGAAATTTTTAGAAAATGGTTTGATATACATGATATCTGCTATACCACACACGGACTTCATTCCAGAATCACGGACAAGCTTATTTTCAGTGAAGTTAATGATGAGAGACTTTCATGGCTGACCAATGAATTTCTGCCCTAGCTGTCTCAGATTCAAAGTTATGCCGATAAAAAAATGAGACTTACAAAGGAAACTTATCAAGCTTTGGTGCTAACAACTTCATCAACCGTGTCCTGCATACGATTTCTAATCAGTATCGGCTTCCATTATGAGCTTACATGGAATTTCTCAAGTGACGATGTAGAACTGCTCTTCAGTCACCTGAGAAATAAGGGAGGTAACAATGACATTATGGAGGTGAGATCATGCCTGCATGCCATCGAGTCAACACTTAGCACAGGAATTATCGCATCTTCTAGAAGTGGGAGTGTGGAGCTGAGGAAAGATGCAGTCGTAACAGGCGCATTGACCAAGTTTCTGAAGCCTAAAAAATCGCGAAAGGTGCAAAACCCAGCCAATGCTAAAGAAACACCCCAGCTTCCGGCACATGTCTTGGAGATTCTTGAAAGCCCTGTTCAAGGTAAGAATATGGGGCATATAGCCTATATTAAGTTCATTGAAATAAAACATTAATGTTGACATTTTAGCATTAAAATCTCTATTTTTGTTTTCAGAAAAGCCAGCGTCTCTATCTTCCATTTCAATTGCAATTGTAGCGGGATTTCTTGTAAGAGTGGCAGAAGAGAGAACAGACTGTGAAGGTTGCTTAGAGAAAATATCAGCTCCAGCAAATTCAAGCCTGCCATTTAGTTTAATACATTTTCAAGACAGAGGGGGATTAAGATATCCCAAAGCTACTTTTATTTATCTGTTGGAAACAATTTCTCACTTTGTCACAACAGCCGTAAACTTCATGTCTCGAAAATATTTAGTGTCCAATTTCACAAATATTTTAATTGACACGTTTTCCGAGCACACAAAATGCGAAGTGTGTATTGACAATTTTCTCTCCGTAGTTCTTCTGCAAAAGTTCTTAAGGCTGCTTTTAAAGAATATTGGTGTGAACCACACGGGCAGTAGTGCAACGTTTCTAACTTTAAGAAGTAAACCACTTGTCAGAAAAAAATCTTAAAGTGAAGTGAAATACAGTCAAGAGTGAGCCGTATTCATCATTTGGGGGAAACTGGAGGAAAACAGGTAAGAAGTGCTAAAAAACATGTATTAAATGTACTTGAGTTGCATGTAACGCATAGTCAAAGGCAGACAACTAGGGCGCCGAGCCGCGATCCTAGTGGCGTAAAGTGGATCTGCCAGTTTGGCGCACCGAGTCTCCGCTCTATTTCCAGGCCTTGAGTATAACGTAGGCCACGCATGGAACAGTGATTTTCCCAATTGTGTCGTTTTCCCTACGTCAAATTACCGCCGTGTACGTCTTGATTTCGTGTTACCCAATAGGAGAAGTGGGGCTTCTGGGGCCGCCATGTTTTTTCTATGTTACGGTCTGAGTATTGGAGTCGGTCTTGCTACAATTACAATTAATTGTAAACAAAGATTCAGACGGCCTTGTTGTCACTCCAAAGCGCTAAATTCTAGTTCCTACGGCCGACGCAGGGCGCGCCACCATGCAGATACTGGAGCGGAAGTGCTCTACCCGCCATCTGGTAGTTAAGAAAGGCAACACAATGCCTGGGTCACGGCCGACTGAATACGAGCTGCGCTCTATACCGGCCTTGACATTCCCAGTCAGAACCCATGTATAACATGTAATTGGAAAGTTTCTACTCGTTGCCGGTAGAGCGCACTCCCCTCCCATTATAGGCGCGATAAGGAATCAGCTGTACAGTACGTATATTAAATGTGTAATCTCAAGAACCACCGGATGGATTTTGATGCTGCTTTCACCATTCTGTAAAGGTGATCTCGAGGAAGATTTGTGTAGAAAATAATTTATTTATGACCAAAGGGAGCCAAGCAGTAACGATTTCAGTGAAAAGGTCGAAAAAATAGCCTGGCGTCCGTGCGCTTTTTAAGCTAACGCTGGGCGAACCGTTAAAAATATCATTATATTATGAGTGTAAGAATTGTTCAGCGTGAGAAATTCTACAAAAAAGTCCGCGAGAGCATATCTCTATCTTCGATACATCGCCCACTATAAGTGTTTTTAGTTTGGACGGGAGAGGCATTTGGCTTGCACCTCGCCATTCTTAATTACGTCTGACCCGAATTCCTTGCACATTCATAACTGTTCCCGGGCGAAGCCGGGGCGGGTTGCTAGTGACACTATACAATTATTATTATTATAATTTCCGCATTATCAAAATTAAAATTATATCACAAAATAAAATAGCGTGCTAATAAATCTAAGAGAAATTAGACATACCTTGCACCTTCTTCGGGTACAAGGACACTACTCCAGCACCGTCTCATTAAAAGGAAAGAGAGGATCAAAATTACAGCCGGGAACAAGTAGCAGCTAATCGTGTGTTGTGTTTTGTGCTAAGAGATCTTTCGACAAATTATCAGATACCGTGTGCCTTCTTTTTCACGAAGCAGCTGTCAGGACGGGACTTACATAAACTTCTGCTGGACGTTATTCTCGAGGTTGAACAATGCGGTTTCATAATTATAATAACTGTCTCTGATAATCACAAAACTAACACTACAATGATGAGGCATTTAGGGGGAGGGAATTTGCAACCAATGGTCAATCACCCATACGACGAGTCTAGGAATGTATTCCCTAGTTTTGATCATTGTCACATTCTAAAAAAAAAAAAAAAAAACCAACAACATTAGAACGCAGTTTCTGTAACGAGAGATGACTGATGGTACTGGAATAATTTCATGGAAATACTTGTCATTACTATACACAATGCAAAAGGGTGAGATCGTCAAACCGGTCAGACACCTCACTAAAAAACAAATCGAACCCACTAAATTTGAAAAAATGAATGTTCGGCGTGCCAAGGAAGTGTTCTCGTCAGAAGTTATTGGTGCCATTAGTACACTGAAAGAAAATATAGACATGCACCCGGAAGCGTACACATTCATGGACGCAGAAGCAACCATTTTTTTTTAAACGTTAATAAATGGTTCGCTATGCATGACGTAAGCATCACATATCATCATATTCAGTCTAGAAATCCAGATAAAGGGCATTTTTTCTCATTAAATGTCAGTCGCCTAAACTGGCTAGAGGAATATTTTCTTTCTTACCTTGAAACTTTGAAAGCTGCTAGTAACGCTGCTAGAAAGGACTTCCTGAGTTCTGAGACTTACGAAGCTACCTATACAATTAATCACGGATTCAGCTGTCCAGTGCATAAGGTATCTTCTAAAAATGGGTAGAGGAAAGTTGCCAAATATGGGGAGGTTCTTTTATAGGGCTCACATTAGACATAAGAAGGAACGGAATAATTTTGGTTTTCTCACCAATGTAAACCTCAGGCGATATACTATGTATATTACAAATATGGGCACGTTTGATGTTGTAATACCCTCTGATATTATTGTTAACTTTAAAAGTGCACTTTTCCCATATTAGGCAACCGGGTTTCGTAATATGGGGAGGTGAGAAACCTCACGGTTTTTATTTATAATAGGTACACTGAATAGTATACCCTACTAATTAAAGCATTAATTCTGACATTATTTTTCGTGTGGCCTCCTGAGAGGCCGAGTGCAGGTCTATCTAGTCGACGCCCGTGGGCGACCTGCGCGTCAGGATGAGAGATGGAATGGATGAAGATGAATGAAACTGGGCAAGGATGTGGAAGGAAGCGGCCGTGGCCTGTTAGAAGGTACCGTCCCAGCATTTGCCTGGTGTTGAAAAATGGGAAACCACGGAAAATCATTTCAAGGACGGCCGACGGTGGAGCTCGAACACACGCGTCTACCGAGTCAGCAGAGAGCTTAGCCCCATGGCCTAACGCTACGCTTTAGCCAGCGTAGCCACTACTGTCAGTAATTCTGACAATGTAATGAAATCATGAACACAAATAGTACAAAAATACAAAAATGAATATTTTAAGTAAATAACAGTCCTAGTTTCCTGTTGCCGAACTTCCAAACCGTTCAGCAGAAAAATGCATAAACTTTAATGAAAACCGAGTGATTCTGATCGAATTCAACTGCAACGAGGTGCAAGGTATGTCTAAATTCTCTTAGATTTATTAGCACGCTATTTTATTTTGTGATATAATTTGCATTTTGATATTGTGGGAATTATAATGATAATATAAGAGTGTCACTAGCAACCCGCCCCGGCTTCGCCCGGGAACAGTTATGAATGTGCAAGGAATTCCTGTCAGACGTAATTTAAGAATGGCGAGGTGCAAGCCAAATCCCCCTCCCGTCCAAACTAAAAACACTTATAGTGGGCGATGTATCGAAGATAGAGATATGCTCTCGCGGACTTTTTTGTACAATTTTTCATGCTGAACAATTCTTACACTCATAGTATATTGATATTTTTAACGGTTTGTCCAGCGTAAGCTTAAAAAGCGCACGGACGTCAAGTTCTTTCTTCGACCTATTCACTGAAATCTAAAATCGTTAGTGCTTGGCTCCCTTTGATCATAAATAAATTATTTTCTACAGAAATCTTCCTCGATATTACCTGTACAGATTGGTGAAAGCCGCATCAAAATCCATCCAGTGGTTCTCGAGATTACCCGTGATATCCAAGAATCGGGGACTTTGTTTTACACTAAGTAGAGATATGTCTTAGTCGTGCAATGCTTGGTGAACAGCGCTGTGTGAGCAGTTGAGTAACTAACAAGATTTCATGAAAAAGGTCTCATTGTCTAGGCCGGTATGAGCGCATTCAGTCGGCCGTGCCTGGGTTTACCTAAGATAATCTCCAGACGAGCGCTAACGTATCGTACTTCCCATTCACACTCACAGATGGAGCAGTGTTATCAATCCAGTACTACAGGTGTATTTTCCAGAGTTGGAATTTGACAGTTCGGCGGACAACCGTTGAACTAAAGGCAGCGTTGCCACTCGCCACCTCGTGCGTACTTTCACCCTCCCGTTCTTTTCCTCATGCTCATAATGTCATTAGCACAGTTATTACATTTATTACAATTTTACTCAGATGGTTTTCAAAAATCTTAAACAAAGCGATGCTTAAAACTGTTCGGTTCACACTGTAAAATAAAATAATAGCACGTCAAATTGAGGATAGGCCTAAAATATTGTAATGAATAGCAATAGCAATATTACGAATAGCCTACTATCATAGAGCAAAAATGTTCCAAGCAAAACGACAACAAGTGATTGTTTCCGTGTTATTTAGCAATTTATATCTCCTGTAGAATAAGTTTCAAGACACAAGAAACACACAAATGTATTACAAAATATAGGCCTACGTTCATTGTATATGCTATTAACCCACCCTTTTGAAGACAGAAGCTAATTACTGGGAAGAGGCTCTATCCCATCCATGTCATCATCATCATCATCATCATCATCCCGGTCCTCTCCGTCACTAGTCTTACTAATTCCAAGAGCAGAGGCAGTACGCTCCTGCGCGCGACTGAATGGAATTAATGGTTCGCCTGATGCTCGGATATTTTTTCCCTCCCTTTCAAAAAAAAACGTGCGGCGATAATCATCTTCCTCCCATGGCTTCGAATAGGTACACCTCGACCAGTTCTTGACGATTCCTGAACTGGATGTATCCTCGGTCTTCCTCTGCGAGAAGTCATCCTTAAAAACGTCACCACTCGCAAACAAAAACAAAGCTAACCTTAATCTAATTCACACGAACCTAAGCTTAAACTGACACTAATGAATTATAAATATAAGTATAAAGTATAAATAAGTATAAATCCTACACGAAAAAGTAATTAACTAATTAATTCAAAACAATTTTAACGCAGCAAGGTCAATGTGTGCACTCTGGAAGCAACCAAACAAGCGACTGGTCAAACGACAAGCACGTGGCCAAAGAGCGTCATTCAAATTGGCAGCGCTGTATGGTTTCCATGGCAACAAGCCTTGCGTGCGATCTAGCCATCAACTGTTTTTGCATAGTGGCGCCAAAATGTCAGATTCCAACTCTGGATAATACAACTGTAGACAGACTTTATAAGTCGCGACACAGTCACGTGGAGAGGTAGAGGGCCACGATCGGCAGGCTCCTTGGGTGGGGAGTTAACCTCCACAGGGCCCTCTCCTCCGGTCACGCGGGCACGCCAGCAGGCCCTTGGTGAGAAGACGCCAGCGGCGCAGAAGCCGCCAGCCGTTGAAGAGGTAGGGGTGCCTCACATCCCGGCTGGCGCACTCAACGCTGGAGTAGCTCCCGGCCCGGGGAGCACAGGTAGCCCGGACATAACGCAGGTGTCCCTGCGGTCCGAGTCAACCGACGCCTCCCCTGGGCACTCTGAGCTAGCCGAGTCCGAGAAGAGTTGGACGCCAGGACAGGCTAGCTCCCCGCGACCGGACAGCAGCAGCAGCCCTGACGCCAGGTTCAGCTGGGCGAGCGATGTGAGCTCGGACACCGTGCATGGGCACCCTGGGGCCACTTCCCCAGGCTCCGAGCGAGCAAGTGACTACGACCCCAGCCTCCTGGCTCTGTTTGTCTATTACAGGCCAGGCGTCAACCAGGAAGAAGAAAGGGACGTCATCAGGGCCTACATGGACCAGGCCCATGAAGTCACGACGGGAGGAGCTGAACGTGTCCGCGAGGACATCGAAGCCTACCTCCCCACCGGAGTGCTGATCAGGCCACACAAGGACGTGGTTATCATCTACCTGGCAGCAATCTCCAAGATCTGGCAGGTCGCGGTGGTACCAGGCTGTGCGCCAGGTGCCTCTCCGCACATCCTCCGCCACGCGGGGGAGACTCGCCCAGACTTCGGAGCCTGGAGGGCCACCACGACGCAGGCAGAGGTTGGGACCCAGGTGGGCCCCCTGACCTTCTCCAAGACGACGCAGGCGCCTCTACCAGCACCTCAGGCGGTGCCATTAGCGGGGCAACCCGCGCCCGCCATCCCGGAGGAGCAGCGACCAGAGCCCCCGGTGGGGCCTTTAGCGGGGCAACTCGCGCCCGCCACCACCGCCAGGAAGGGGACACCCGAGACGGCCGGGGCCACCAGGAAGGCCCCAAAGCAGCGGAACGTAAACCGCAGCAGCCCAGAGGACCGTCGCCCGCAGCGCCCCCCAGGAGGGCGAGCCAGGACGCCGCGAGGCCACCAGCCGCAACCACGGACAGCCGCTACAGCCAGGTAATATGAGGCCCCGCTCAACTCAGCTTTTACAGTGTTTCCGCTGTCTGAGATGGGGCCACTCCCAGGGATCCTGCGGCTCTCCAGTCCGCTGTAACCGGTGTTCAGGAGGCCACCACCACACCGGCTGCACGGTGCCGCGGGACGCGCCGGTGTGCGCCAACTGCAAGGGTGACCATCCGTCATCCCATCGCAGTTGCCCTGTCTACAGGTCCATGGCAAGAGCAGAGAGGAAGGTGGCTCGTTCCCATGGACCACCCACTAGGCCCCTGCTTCGGCAGGCGAGGCCCCCCCTCCACTCTCCGGTGACGGAGGCTCGGTACCAGAGACCCCATGGAGATCGGGCAGTGGCGCAGGTTCTCCGGATACTTGTACCATTGCTCGGTAGCCGGCAAGGCCCGAGCTGATCCCAGCAGTGCCGAGTTCTAACGGATTCCCCGGAGACGAACTGGCGAGAAGACGGACATGGATCTGGTGCATGATACCTTCTCCCAACTAACATACCTACTCATTTCCATACCAACATTATCCTTGCATGTGGCAATAACCAAGCCGCCAGGTTTTACGTGTAGGCAATCTTTCCTTTCTGCCTATGCGGCTTTCCCTGGCCCTACAATCTTACCCTTATATATGAGTACATATTTATATGTGTTCATATATAATATATACCAATGTTAATATATGCTAATTATGCCTGGTAGATCGCGACCGCGACGGGACAGGCACTAAGTCCTAAAAGACATTCCTTTCTATCCAATTCCCTATGCTTTCTCTTCTACTGTCGTAGATTAACTGCATGTCGGAGGCACCAGTAGTAAGGTCGGGTGCCACGCGGGGGGTGCGGGTACTCTTTCGCCCCCCCCCCCGAAAAAAACGTAACAGGAACAAAGAACACAGAGTTGCCCACAGAGCTGCTCTTTACGTGTGTTCATTGTTGTTTGTGAGCGCTGAAAGAGGGGGTTCTGTACCCCGTTTGTTAAAGTCTTCTCCGATAACGTATTCAATACGCCTACGTACTAACTCTTCCCGAGCGGAATACGGATATATCCGGAAAATTCCAACATTTAAGTCTGGCACCGTTCTCCGTTAAAATAGTTCATGTTAAACCCAGCAGATGTCATCCCTATGCAGACACACGTTTCGTAGTCAATTACGTCACCGCTAGAGACTCATCGACTTCTCAAATACCCGCGGGCAGTTGTTGCTTCAGATGAACGCACGTGTCTTATTGCGTAGTTGGTGAAGTGTATGCAATATTTATAGGGTTTACAGGGCAAATACAGTAATAAAGGTAGAACTCCGGTAGTTGACCGTTTCCGCCGCTAGATGGTACTAGCGTTCTTTGGCATGGACATGCAGGTGGACGGCCAGTCTGCCTCGTTGTTTATTAAAAGAAGTATTGCACTATTTAATACGAAGCAAGTTGTGAATAATAGAAACAAATCTTCAATGAAATACGAACGTATTGAAATCCGTAATATCCAGAACACACTAAAATACATTTTACGTAAGAGGAGTAGATCTTACCTCTAAACAGAAGAAACCTTCATTATTTTTCTCACTGATTATGAAGACGATCTGGATCTCAGTTCCCTGGTCATTTCTTTCGCCCGGAAAATAAACCGGCATTTAATGTAATGAAACACTATCCTAGGGAAATATAATAACAGGTGATCCTCTGAGCAGCACACATTTCGGAGCACAGGAAATTCACAGATATCCACACAATCTGAAAATATATCACCTCACAACGCGCCTTCTTGCTCCAACTTTGTCTCCACTACTGCATCACGTGAATAAAAGATAAGGACGGGTATTTGAGAAATTTAGATCCACTTTCGCCAAAGTCTCGCAGCTTGGTGAGGATACAGAGCCTACATCACCAACACCATTGATTCGGAATCACTTTTCAATGACCTAATGCAGGAAGTACATTTAACAATCTTATTTGCTGCTGTGTAAATCAGGTAGCCAACCTAACATTTCAATAATAAACAATGTTATAGCCTGCTCTCTCAGAATTGTCACCATTAACTGACAGGTTTATGGGATCCTGTTCGGGTTCAATGTCTGTCAGTGTAATCGTGTCTTTAATCTGCTGACAAATGTTCACCTCTCTGCTCTTATGTAATTCATTTCTTGTCATTGACCGTATTCAATAAGAAAGCTTTTTGTCAATAACGTCCTCATAATTAGCTTGAAAAGGAAGGACCTCTTTCACTAATAATAAAATAATGATCGTGTGGCAGGTCTTTGTACAGGGTCATTATCTATGTGCGCCCCGATAAACACGGCAAGCTAATCGGGCTATGACTGGCGCAGATCGCGGGCACGCGTACCCGGTTCAGCAGGACGTGGCGCACACTTTCCACACTTTTACCAAACATGTTCAATAATGTGCACTTACACTCAGTGCCGGATTAAGGTAAAATGAGGCCCAAGTCCCTCAGATTTTTGGGGCCCCTTTATTTTTTTCAAATATTTTTTTTAGCGCCTGCACATTTAATAAAGTATAATTATACAAGAGTTTTTTTCTCAAGATTAATAATACAATTTTTATTAAATCATATATACATACATTTCAATTGACACGATCATCGTTATTTGAAAAAATCAGATGATTTGATGAACAATTTAACAAATCATATTATTTTTCACTTATGTAAAATCTAATCAATTTTTTTCTTCTGTTTTTTTTCGGTCAATGGAATCTTCTATAATGTCATCAAAATCAATTTCCCGCAGAACATCTGACTCGATATAAGTTACATTGAACTTAGCATGTCTAATCGTTCTTGTTACATGATACTTCTTTGCGCACTTTTGATCCGTTTAATTTTGAAAACGAGCGCTCCGCAGAACAATTCGTTATCATGAGGGTCAGGAAAATACCAAAAGCAATTTCAACGTTCGGAAAAACAGACTCAAGCTTGTCTCGAATAAGAATTTCGTAAAGTTCAGAATGAGTGAACTCAAGTTCTTAAAGGACATTGTAATTTAATATAATACTGGAACTGTCTCAGTTCTGGATACATTTCTAAATCTTCGGAATAAAATTTTGGGGACCCCAGATAAATGGGGGCCCTAGGCCTGGGCCTAGTCGGGCCTAATGGGTAATCCAGCCCTGCTTACAGTGCTCATAGCCGATGCCGAAAATGTCCTCCCTCTCTTGTACCACACACCTGACATCTTCTGATGAAAAAATATCTGTCAACTCTTTTATTATTTACAGAGCTTGTTTCCTTGAATCATTTAGCGAGCCTCCTAATTGTACCGGCATTAGGCACAGGTCTTCCTGGAAACTTGATTCGAAATTTTCGTCTCGTTTCGGAACAAGATTTTCTGCTATTCATATACGAATTATGGATATACACACGTTCGCTCAAAGTGAATTGGTGTCTAGGGATGACCAATAATCACAGTAATCCCAATACTCACTAAACGTGCAACAGTAACGTCTAAGGTTTGCAGATACACGTCCATATGAATGACAAAACACGTGTGAACTAACGATATGAGTCAGCAGAGCGCGTCAATCACCGGCTGAACCGCATACGCGCGTCCGCGATCTGCGCCAGTCATAACCGGCTTAGCTTGCCGTGTTTACTGGCGCGCACATAGATAATGACCCTGTAGTTGACGCCCGTGGGCGACCTGTACATCGTAATGAGGATGAAAAAATGACGAAGACGGGAATTATCCCCAGGAGATTAAAATCCTCGATGGCTCGGCCGGGAATCAAACCCGGAGCACTTCGGGCCAAAGCCTAGCACGCTAACCATTTAGCCACGGATTCTGATAGGCTGAACCAAATGGAGGTGAAAGAAGTCAGCAGAAGTAGGATGATCGTCACTGCTTAAACCTCGTCTAAGTCCAAAATGTATCTCAGCAGGGTCTTGATTTAATTTTGCAGTTAAAACGTACTTGTATTGTAAGTACAATTTGCGCTCGGTAATGTATCACTGCTTGACTCCCGTCATCTGCTGAGACCACACGCTCGGCGCGGCGCGCGGTGTTGAAATTTAGAACGACTTCATCTTACGCATTGAATCATATGGAAGCTCCACCACTTATTTCTTTATTCGCCCTGGTGTTTATTTGGGGATTTCACGGAAAAGGCTATGTAATGATGAAGATTTATAGGTAGTGTCTGCTTTGGATTTGACTAATGGTTTGAAGTGTTTCCACACTTAATTATAATTAATTAACTTAACATCCTTCAGATGCTACTCAAACTTAAAGTAACAACAGGTATACGAAATATATGTGAGTTCTAATTAAATTTAGTGCATGAAAAATACAGTGAGATTCTTTAGCTGGAGTGGGGCCGGCGGCCGACTGACGGGCGCGCGCACCATCCGCCAGCCAACCGAGCTCGGTCCGCAGGGTTGCGTGAGGCGAGGCGAGCTAACCAGGGTCATTAATGTCACTAAGTCACTAAATATTCATCAACGAGGGTGTGAAGTGTCAGCGCACAGATAAGAAGGTAACATAAACAACAGCTGCAAGATTTAATTAAAGAAGCAGAGATGATTTTTTATTTCTTGGGAATCTGGGTGACCTCACGTCACCAGTTAAAGGTTAGAACTTATCTTTTCACAGAAGATACTAAAAATGTTCTCCTTCAGCTGACAGACAGTAACTTTGGAAGTTACATCGTTACATTATGTAGCTACTCCTGTGTGTTTACTGTAATTAATCGAAGCATGGACCTAAGCCCGTTTGATGTTCAATTGTAGGTTAATTTTAAATACAAAGTGTACAGATCAGATCTAGTGAAGCTGGAGAACAATATACGGCAGCAGATATCCCTCACAACACAAGGGAATCACAACGCCTGTCTGTCAGCTGAAGGAGAACACACTCAGCATCTCCTGTGGATAGGTAAGTTCTTTAATCAAGATTTGCTGGTGAATTTACCATTAATTAATGTAGCCTACTTTGTTACGGTTTTCCTCATGCGCGCAATCCGCGGTGCGAGCTCGGTTGGCTGGCAGAAGGCGCGTGCGCGCCCGGCAGCCGGCCCCGCTCCAGCAAAATAATCACCCTGTAAAATCTGTATATTTTCAATTTTTGAAACAAAAATCCGCTCAGAGCCATAAAAGCTTCCGCTCGGGAAGGGTTAACAATACTGTACCTTATAATTGTGGCTCCACATGTGCCAGAAGTACAAGATACGGTATGCATACAATATTTTGAAACACCACATTGGGTTCAGGCAGGAGCCCGCTTGTTTAAGCTTTGCAAAAGTATTGGTACAGAATTAATAATAATAATAATTTTATTGGTTTTACGTCCCTTTTAACTACACTGGCTTTTAGAGACGCCGGGGTGCCGGAATTTTGCCCCGAAGGGGATCTTTAACGTGCCAGTAAATGTACTGACACGGCTCCCTCGCATTTGCGCACCCTCAAATGCCAGCTGACTGCGCCAGGTTTCGAACCTGCAACCTTGGGCTCAGCAAGCGAGAACGTTACCCCTGGTACAGAATTAAGTAGGCCGGATAGTCGAGTCTACTGTATTTATATACAGTATTTTATACCTCATCGTTCAAACACAGCGTCTTTACTTTTACTTTGCAAGGTGATTCCGCTAGACCTTAGCCGGCTGTTGCAGGTTGGCGCGCGCGGTTTCCGGCCGTAATCCCACGCTCTTGCTGGAGTGAACGTGTGAGCTCTGAGCTAATTGGCTGTTTTATAAAGCTACTGTGTACTGTATATCATATTGTATAGTGTTTTATTGTGATTGTGTATAGTGCTGTAATGCCTTATGTGAAATATTCATGTATATCTTCACAATACGTACATAAGGTGCAGGAAATAGTGCACTAGAAAAATACAAAAGTTTCCAATACATTTACAGGGACACCTATTCGTATAAATCAGACAATAAAACAACTGGCTAGAAGAGAATCAAACGTACAGGTTCAGTAAACAATAAAAATAGACGTAACGGTCGTTATTTCCTTAGTGAAGCTAAATTAACCGGAAACTTCATAAGGAGGTGCCGATTATGTTTGGCAGCGGATGGAGAACATTTTCAGCATGGTGAGTAGAAATGCATGATACTGATTTTAACCAACGTATTCTGCCGTACATATGCGCGCGCGGTCGCCGGCAACTGAGCGTCACTGGCGGAGCGCGTGAGTGAGAATGTCCTAGCCAAGCAAATATAAAGACCCTGTATATTCTGAAGAAACATTTTATGTTTTATAGATTAAACAGATTCTGAGAAAACATACATTTTATAAGTACTATTTATTTTTTTACATTGGGAAGATCCAAGGGAGGACTGCCCTGTTGCGAACGAACATGGTTAATAGTCACACTAACTGTGACATATGTTACACATCGTACTGTTCGAAACAGAAACGTAAAACATCTGGCGATAATCACTTTCAGGTTAAAACAATATGATCTCATTATAACTCGGAACTATCAAGATTCTTCTCAAACACCATTTTAACGGCCGGATGCGACTGTAGTGAACAATAGATTAACTATAGAATGAAGTAATAACTGGCAACACCTGAAAAATACTGAACTAAATAAAACCACAATTTTAAGAAATACTGTATTTCAGAGAAGGATTAATAATAATAGTCTTTATTAATGAACGTACGGTAGCTAAATTCCTATTGAATAGTAATTAAATTGAACATATCAGTTTACTTGATTACCGTTTTAATTCTACGATAGTTAATTGTAATCCAGTAATACGGCTATAAATTATCCGTGGATAATCGTTGTCATTTTTTATAAGGAACAAAATGAAGCCAAGCCTAAACAGAAGCACGTAGAAGCAAATATATTTACCAGGAACTAATTTCCGTAGAGCAGAGAAGTCAGCTGTGTTTGCACTGTTACAGCCTACGATCACTAGGTAATGTCGCGGAACCTTCACACACAGACGAAAGGCAAAAGAATAAAAAAGAGAACCGACCAACAGGGGTTAATAAAATGAGAACAATAAGGCAATCATGTCGTAAATGGTATTAAAGGTGATACAGGAATGGGAAGAGAGAATGCGACTTCGACAACGGTATTGCTTTTATTCTTAAAAATACACTTTGTAGGCAAAGTAGCGTATGCTAAAGGCCTACGACAAAACATAATGCAGTGGCGTCAGATATCATGCAGCGTAGCCTACCTGGGTGAAAAACTTCCTAGTCCATTGGTGCTCCCAGTAAATAACATCCAAGTGATGATTTTCCCCACCCAGTCACCCTTCAAAACTGTAGGTGCTGTACGCTTGGAGATTAGAGATTCGAGCCCGGTGCTACAAGCAGCCATCTGAAAATAGTACCCACACCCTACTTTGTATTCCCCCCACATAGGATTATTAGGCTACTAGATTTCAAGAATGGAAAAACGGAACACAAGTCCCAAAACATTTTTTCTTTTTCAAGGTTATTAAATGTTGTAATACATAATATACATGTGTATAAAATAAACATTACATAGTCAAATACACGAAAATAAAACTAGATATTGCTGATATATCATATAGGCCTATGTCACCAGCAACTTACAAATAGGGTGGGAGTGGGGGGCAGATGACCTCGTAGTTATGCCCTTTTAAAATATCAATTACTAACTTACAAATATTTTTCATTTGAACGACCCTTTGCAAGGAATTTTTTAATCTGCAAATCGGTACGGTACCTTCTGATAAAGTTCACTACAATATTTTCGTCATAATTGAAACGTGAACAATTCTTGTTTTATCAAACTCTTTCTATCATCTCTCCATTTGATATTCATGACAGAAAAAACTCTCCGTAAAAACTGTAAATTAAGTCCTTTTGTTGAATTTTAATTCAGAGCAGCTGAAACTAGTTCTTTTCTTTTTAAATAAATACAGTATACTGTATAAAATCAAGCAGGAGCGTATATAGAGTTTTATTTCGGGGGTGCCCAACCGGGGGTTAGAGGGCATGATATAGGCCCAAGTAATAGGGGGTCCGGGAAACTTTTGTATAATTTGGTGCAAAATGATGAGTTTTAAGGCTATCTGGCATCACTTTCTCTACCAATTTGTTGTGATGTTTTATGTTTGGTTAATGTTAATCACAACTAAGACCATTTTATGATGCTTTTTATTAATACAATCATCTTGCTCTCTTGATAGTGTTCACATGGAAAGAATTAATGTTACTGTTTTGATTTACAACTCGCACTAAAATATAAAGTTTCTTGAAGCATTGCCAAATCGGTTCATAACTTCATCGTCAGTGAGATGTATGTCTCTGTGAATAGATGACAATACTAGACCGTTGAGTCTGTTTTCAGAAGTAGAATTTCCTAAGTATGTTTTCAACCAACTCAAACTCCGTTCCGCAGTACCAGTAGCTACAGAGAGAGGCAAATTTGCCAAAATGTTGATAAGGGTATAAAAGTTAGGGGGAAAAAAAACTTTTGCCAGACACTTCAAGGGCACTTGTTGCTGTTCTTGGTTCGTTCATAAGAGCGAAGGCACTGGAGAGTAATAAGAGGTTATGTTGTTACACATAAGTTCAG
Organism: Meconema thalassinum; assembly: GCA_946902985.2. Lineage (NCBI taxonomy): Eukaryota > Metazoa > Arthropoda > Insecta > Orthoptera > Tettigoniidae > Meconema > Meconema thalassinum. The sequence goes on from OX336388.2 coordinate 39,001,432, forward strand.
AGCAAACTGATTGTCACACTATTTACATCGCTCTACCTTCGCCTTGCTTTGCAACGTTGCCATACGTCACTTAGTACTGATATCGCGCCAGGAGTTGGCAGTTGGGATTGAACTGCAGATTTCTTCCCGCTCACTGCGTATCGCGCATTCCAAAAACATTCAGTTTGTCACTACTTGCTTCACTCACTCAGCACATTCCTTCTTTCGCTAGTTGCGTGTCGTCTGTTGCAATAATAACCATTGGCATGCAGGTAGCCGATATATTTAAGTTTGGAATAGGCGGGCCGCGCATGCGTACTGTACGACCCCCGTACCCCGTCGCAGCGTGTTCAACTGCTATCTCCTGCCGCGATGACAGTAACAATAGTAGGCTACACGATTATATTCGTTTTTAATGTTTTAATTCATAAACAAATAATGAAATGAAAATCCACTGCCTGTTTCCAGTCTCCGACCGGGTCAGGAATGGAATGAATGAAGTCCCCATCTAGCGGCGAGGATATGAAGTGTCGCACTCCTCTGTGGCAATGATTAAATGAATGACAGATGAAATGAAATGATAGTGGAGAGTGTTGCTGGAATGAAATTGTGACAGGGAAAACCGGAGTACCCGGAGAAAAACCTGTCTGCCTCCGTTTTGTCCAGCACAGATCTCACATGGAGTGACCGGGATTTGAACCACGGACCCAGCGGTGAGAGGCCGGCGTGCTGCCGCCTAAGCCACGGAGGCTCATAAACAAATAATATATGTGACAAAAATTTCGGGGGAGCCTTATATACGCCCCTGAAATCAAGTATAAATCCTAATGACCTGATTGAGGTACACTTTGCAGGCACGGATGTAATACACACTTTGAAAAGAGAAAATTAGGAAACGATGATGCACGGTAAAAAAAAAAAAAAATGGCAAATTTTTGAAAATTCTCTAAATAACTCTTATGATAAGAATTTTGACATTATGAAAGTTGCCATAAGCAGGCCATTACTGTGATATGAGTGTCATTTGTCAAGAATATGAACAATCGAATTAATATTGACATTTTATTCCTCTCGTAAGTTGGATCCCCCCCTTAAGGAGGTCATCTGCATTACAACTGCCAATTACGTTTCTAATTTCTACATAGATTTATTACGATTTTTTTAGACTATTCTGTGTTTGCCAGCAAGTCGGTTAATTAGTGAGACCTGTCCTCGAGTGAGACACGCCTACGTGAGCTTCAAATTCCCTAGATTTAGCGACTTCTCTTCCTTGTTGGCGGTGCTACAAATACCCAAGGATCATGTAAACCAACGAGCTTTAAAGATACTATTATATATATAGGCTGTGTTTCTATCTCCCAAAATTTTAATAATGGCACCCCGTCGTGTTCGTTAAGCCGCCATTTTGGACACGATGACGGCCTAGGGTGGGGGCTTAACGAAGGCGAGTGAATCAAAACGATCTAAAATTTTTCCGATCATGGTCGCCAATCAAAACGTCCCTGATTGGCTGAGCACTTATTGGGTCCTTCCCGCCAGCGACATTGCAAATTCTAGTTCAGTTTTAGCATTACAGACGGATACGGCTTCCTGATTGGCCGTTCGGACGAAACAGGGCATGCGATTAGTTACAGGGTGGAACCTATCAGCGATGTCGTTCCAAAATGAAAATGTTTAGCGCTTGCTTTATCAGAATTTCGTATAATCTTGTTATCAACTAACGTTTTAACTTCGTAATTTGTTACTATATACTGAATCGTGTTTTTTTTCCGTATCTTTAACTCAATCAATTTCCAGTAGTATGTAGTTAAATGCATGCACCATTGCATCTATTTAATAGTTCATTTTTGCTGCACAAGTGCGAAGTAGCCTAGTTTATCATAGCCTATATCTCCAGATTTCAAGTGGTTTTACATGAGAGGTGGCTAATGTTTAATTCCCCACTGCCTCACTACTGATATATGGATGGCGACCACAGGTCGTAAGGCGGACTTTTCGTTTGGGGATGAAAATTAGATGTCAATTCATTTGAGGGCCTTAGGACATTTTGGTCAGCAGCCGCGTGTCGAACTTGTCTGACAACCTGCATTCCTGTGATGACTTAAATAGTGTGCGTAACTTCTAAGGACAGGGATGGGAAATACGCCTCGGGACTTTAAGGCATTTGGATGGAGTAGAAACACTTAAGATAGCTATTGTCAGCTCCGGAATTCGAACCTCTGATGACCGGACGTTCTGCCCTCGCAGTGTGGGGTGAAAATTACTAACAAGCTATTTCCAGGTGATCTTGATAAAATCTGGTTCAATTCTCCACTGTAGCCCACACTTTTTAAAATAAAATATTTAATACTACAGGTATTATGTTCTATAGGCAACTTCCTCAATCCTTCGTTACACGATTATCTTCTAAGAATATTCACTTGGTTTAAATACATCTAATTCCTGGTTTATTTATATACAGTATATATATTCTCCTGCACTGCTTTCTTTTTTTGCTCCTATACAGCTGTCCTTTGACCCCCCCCCACACTACCTGTGAGACTAAGGTAGCCTATCTGTACAGAGATAAAATTAAAGGGGAGCAACATTGGCAAATTTTTGGGGAGAGCTTCATTCTGCATCATTTTTCGACCTAGGTCACATTAGCAAATATGATGCAATTTGATGACATTCAGTACAATAAAAATAAAAACAATCTTAACTAAGTAAAGATTGGGCCTCAGAAGATTTCAGTGAAATAATGGCTCTTGAGCAGAGGAGGATCCAACTAGACAAGGCATACTACGCTTGCAGAAAACTGTAAGTCTCGAAACATCAGTCGATGAATGTCAAACTAAGACACTATAATGCAGCAGTCAGACCAATGCTTGATTTGTAAAAAAAATGAAGTTTCGGTAGGCCTACCGTGTGGTAGTGGGAGGGGCTTTATGGAATATTGAAATATAGAGTTCTAAAACCGATATTTTTACGCTTTTCTGAACACCTTTAAAAATACTCTGCGGACAAAATAGCCATCTATCCTCTGTGAGCTGCCAGAATAGGAGATTGATAGTTCTCTCCTCGCCATGTGGTCAGAGTACAATGTTGCCAAACAGTTAGAATAACAAGTAATCACACTGTACAAGCCAGTGACAAACCTAACCAGACACTGACGCATGTGGGCTGTGATATTGCAATGCAGAGTATTATGACATCAACTACGCGAACATGGATTGATCAAGAGGCAGAGGGGTGATGGCTGAAGTGGAATTTCCGGTCAAATGTCAATACCCTTCAGGCAGCTCACAGAGTATAATTTTGACTGCAATTTTAAATTAAATTGAGACCACTGTAGCATAATTTTTCTTACCATAGCCATTGGCCTATATTAAATTTTAATGTAGGCCAACTAGGCTACCATTTAAACACTGTAACTTACTGTACATTATTTCAACTTTTATTTTACGTAATTTTAAAAATTAAGTACAGTCGGTTTGAAAATACACACATGTTCACCAAGAATCTTTTATTTCTTATTTCATAATTTTGTCTTCACCGTTTTCTGAAATAATTATTTATTATAAAAGGTACTGTGCTTGAAAATGTTTTACCTCACAGTTTATAAAATTGTTCAAAGTTTAGAAAAGTTTTCTTTGTACGTGCCTCCTCTCTCTCTCTCACCTTGCTGTTAGTATCCAGACCGGAGTGCTGTCTCCGAAGCATCCAAGATTCCACGTACTTTGAAGTACAGTCCAGACAAAGACCAAGTTGACCTTGACTTACGGCTAACGTTCCACAGTTCTAAAAATTATGTTATAGGCTACTGTATATTCGACTTTTCCCCCGATCAGAGGTTACGGTACTGTGTACCTGTGTACCGTCACAAATCTAGCCCTGAGTTAGACCATCAATCCTCTTCGCAGCTGAGTGCCTGTTTCTAACTAAGAACACACCCGTAAGGGCACTCGAGGTACAGGAAAGGAAATTCTTATGGGAAATAGTGGGACCAAGGGTCATGCCTGATGGAAGACGATGGTACAAACCAAATTGTGAACTCTATAAAACACCAGGAAAACCTCACCGATGCCATCAGAAGGAGACGCCTGGCTTTCTACGGCCACCTGTACAGAATGGACCACCACAGTCTGTCTTGTAAGATCTTCAAGGTAGCCAAGAAGGGTAAGCCACTGGGTCCTTGTGGATCAAACAAGTTGAGAAGGATCTTGCTGAACTTAATATTCAGCAAGACACACTAAATTACAGGAGTCGCTACCGTCTGACAGTTGAAACCAAGCCTTTCCTCACATCCATTACAGAAGTTAACCACAACGCATTCAGGAAATGGTCCGAGGCATGCAAGATAAAGTTCAGCAAGAAAATGGAAGATTACTGTTCCAATAGAAAGGCTCAAGATTCCAGTAAAAAAAGCAGCTGCCAAACAATCCACCAAAAACACCAGAATTGGCAGACAACAGCTAAAGCACAGTGGTCCATAGGTGGCCCAAACGACTGAATATAATTATGTCAACAAATATGGATGCCACATTCCGAGTCGCAACTTACATTATTTAACTCCAAAATGTCGCCAAACAAACCCATGTGATTGTATCCTAAAGTAACCAAAATAAATAAGACCTTCCATGAAGTTGTGAGGAAGTCCTTGCTCAAGTTAGGGACATCTTGTTCATCAGTCCTCAAACTTTGCTTTTCTAAATTGCCTTTTAAACCACTATATAAAAATATTAATACTTACTTAAGGTTTTTCCAGTTTTGCTGGGGAGCTATAGATGAACATGTACTCTTCTTCTTATACATTTTTATAATTGGTCCAAAAATGTTGACTCCTGTTATACAGCATATTTAAGATGAATGTTCAGAGAAGGATTGTAGGAGAGAAATAAAATAGTACGTACCGGTATTTGCTTAATATGTCTTTATTTTTGTAAAATGTTCATTTCTTGCATATATAGGCCATGGAGGCAGAATTGAGACAAGCTGTTGAAGCCTAATGGCACCTCCCCTTTGAGATACTATAAGATGGTTGTTCTGATGCTTAAGCCAAAAACCACTCCAATTAGTCTTGGATTTTAGGGGCACAAAACTGCAATGACAACTTGAAGATTTCTTCTTAGAAAGGTAGGATACAGTTGTCATTGTCGATTGATTTAGGGGCTTTGTAACATAGTGGTCGTGTAGACCGATATACTTGGGTGAATGTGGAATTTGTTTGATAACCTGTATTATTGTGATGTCAGTACTAGTGTGTATTTGTAAATCAGATGAAGATTGGAAAGAAGGCTGCTGTGGCCATAAGTTAGGAACCATCCTGGCATTTGCCTGGATTGGAAGTGGCAAAACCACTTCCAGGATGGCTGAGTTAGGAATCGAAAACATCCCTTCTCAGTTTTGCCTCTCGAGGTTGAGTGTATCCTGTTCCAGCCCTCAGACCAGAATTAAATATCTTGCCAGAGCCGGGAATCAAACCCAGACCTCCGAGCTGACATGGTGGCATCCATGATGTCATGGACAACACTATAGGTTTAAACAATGCATGCATGTTAACCCACTAGTGGTTACTATATGAGCGAAATGCTCACAGCTGTTGAAAATTAGCTTGTGTTTTAAACATCATGTGGTTTTGAACTTGAATGTCGGTATACCTTCCCACTTTGAGGGGAGGACGGATGCATTGTCACTTGCTTCCATGACCTTGTGAAGATACAGGAAGGGAGAAATTAAAACCTTCCCTCAGCAGTCACATTGGCACTAATTTCTGTGCGGTAAAGTTTCATGGTTGTAACAGTGTTCTTCAAAACTTATCAAAATTTGGTTCAGTTATTGAGTGACAATGAATTCAAGTTGTGCCTTTTTAGTTTGGTTTGGCGAAACTCCATGTGATAAGATCGAGGGCAAAAATAGTGACACTGACTGTGGATGTGAATACAATGAACATAAATATCCAACTGCTACGACGTGACAGTTCCAGAGTATTCCAGGGTACCAATAAGAATGAGATGGTTTTAACTGTATTTGATTTAAAAAAAGAAAAGAGAATATCTTGCCGTTTACATAAGATTGTAAAACCTTAGTTCTAAGTGTTTAAATTTTGTGAGATGCTTTCTTACTGTTTCAATTTGGAAATACATTAACGCATGAAATCAGTTGCTATGTATTATATAAACAAGTCATATGATAGTGTGAGCACCTTGCTCAACGAGCGACTACTAGCGTAACTTTCGTTCTAGCGACCAATGGTGGGTTAGATTCTGCGTGTTCATAAGGCTTTACATACAAACACAAACCTAACATGGGGCTTAATGCCCCAGAGCCCCTTGCTCTTAGTACAAGGAGTAATTTTCGTCCGGACAGTGGTATAACCTAGTAGCATCCAATGGTTGGTTATTTTCTCTGAGTTAATAAGGCTTTACATACAAACACAAACCTAACATGGGGCTTATGCCCCAGAGCCCCTTGCACATAGTACATGGAGTAATTTTCGTCCGGACAGTGGTCTAACCTAGAAGTGACCAATGGGTTTGTCTCACCAAGGCTTTAGAAGAGTACAGTGCAACTTTCCAATTGAATTGGGCAACTAAAAGTAATGTATGAACATTCGTAACTCACCACACCTTGCACTTGAACACATGTAACTATATAGGCAAGTAACAAAGCACTCTTTGAAACCTCATACAGCCAACAAATATGGCAATTCAAGCCAAAACATCAAACTAACGATGATCAATGTCCGCATGTCATCCATGACGTCACCGACTACACTAAAAATTTCCCCTAGACAGGTACGTATCGTGCTTGTACGAAAACTGTAACGCAATGACTTACGGGGCGTGGTGGCGCAGCGGTCAAGCTGTTGGCCTCTCACCAAGGTGGACCGGGTTCGATTCTTGGTCAATGCATGTGAGATTTTCGATGTGAAATGCCATATCCTGTGGTTCGGATTCCATGTTAAAAAGAGGTCCCGTGGCTCATGATCTCGAGATTAACAGTCACGTAAACTACAAGCTTCCTTACAATGACTTACATGGTTTCACACACCCACTAAACCCTACGTCTAACCACCGCATGGCAAGAATTATGTCGCTAGCCTAGGGCATACAGTTTACGCCACTGATTTTGGCTGGTCAGCCCCAGCCCTGCGCATACGTACAAAGGACAGCCTGCGAGCCTCAGCGATGTGCAATTGATACGTGAGTTTTTGTAGCGAGATAAGCTGGACGGTGTCAAAATCGTGCTGCATGCTCTGCTGATGAATAAATGAAATGCAGTAGTTGACGATTATTTATAGTAGTTACTTCTAGTTCATTGTGTACGTGTTGGGGAACTTATAGAGAAGATTTTATTAGTGTTCAATCAAAACTTTGTGGCAAACCTCTTCACAGCCAAACTCATGACGTTATAAATAATGTGAATTTGTTTATGAAAAGTGAAGGAGCGTCGGGTGAGGTCTTAATTACAGGATAGAATGGTAGCTGCAACAAAAGTGCCAGAGAGGACCGTTACAAGGATTATTAAAGAAGGAAGTAACAGTGAGGAACAGATTACCTCGTTTGGAACATCATGAAGGGCCCATCAGGTATGCAGTTGCATCATTGATATTGATGATTTTGATAAATGTGTTATTTGGCTACAAATGCATCAGCGTAATTAAAGTGATTGTCGTCTTTAACTTCAATTCTAACAGCTAACGGTCTCTGAGGAATGGAGGGTTGTCGTATTTCAACAAGCTTAAAATGTGTTTCTTAAATCTCACCATATCGGACTTAAACAGAATACTAAAGTTTGCCGTAAATACTTCACAGGCAGTGTCAGTCATGTACACTGTAAGTAGTACACTTATTTAACAATAAAATAGACAATTTTTTGATGCCGCAAAATTTTCACATGATTTCTTCTTAAATACCGTGCATGCTTTCTTTATAATCTGTGCATTAGCGTTCGCGTGTATGCTTGGATGTAGCCTACCCCATGGCGGCAATTAAAAAATGTGCGATGATGGTAACACTCAATGAAGTACCACTTGTTGATAAAATTTTCTTAAGTACTGAAATTAGCCAAAATACCTTTTCTAATGAAGAAAAAGAAATCAGGGAATGATGAAGTAATAAATGATTACTCCTCCGCAGCCCATAAGCCACCTGCCATCCCTTATTTAGATCACGACTTACATAGAAAAACTCCAGCTGTGTCCGCCATTATGCGCATGAGTTACCATCAAGTACAGTATTGTAAACCCCATGCTTACGGAACTACAGTGTATATTTTTTCTAATAGTAAAATTTGTTGAATATAGACCAATGGATTTTGACAGTGGTTATAGCCTAACACGTCCAATCCAATGGTTTTTAATGGTTACAGCCTAACTCATCCAGATCAATGGTTACAGCCTAACACGTCCAATCCAATGGTTTTTGACAATGGTTACAGCTTAATGTGTCGTCAACAGTGCCCTGCAAGTATCCCGCGACCAAGGTCACACCTCAACCCAACCATTCTATCCTAGGGTTTGTCCAATCCAATGGGTCTTGACAAAGGTTTTAATCTGAGGGCCGCGTTAGCCATATATACGCCCCTGATTTTAGCCATGCACAGTGGGGTAGTTAAAAGGGACATAAAACCAATAACATTATTAGCTACTGTGGCTTTTAGAGACGCCGGGTGCTGGAATTTCGCCCCAAAGGCGATCTTTAACGTGCCAGTAAATCTACTGACACGGCTCCCTCACATTTGCGCACCCTCAAATGCCAGCTAACTGCGCCAGGATTCAATCCTCCAACCTTGATCACAGCAATCGAGAACGCTACCGAGTGGGAGTAGTTGTGGTGTATTTTGTGTCCCATATGTCGGCAACTAGTGACGTCAATGTGTGCGCTTTGGCAACAGTTTAACATACAGTACTAAATACGCTGTTGAACATGACTGCCGTTGTTAAATGACCAATACATAAAAACACATACTGTATTTACATAATTTAGCACATATATCCGGTGCAGTCGGTGCCGAAGTGACCAAGGTTAGTAGTTACAATTGATAATATCCCCCCCAGAAGATGAAATTAGGTGTGAAAATTATATATTATCAAAAAGAAAGCAAAAAAGAAAAGAGTGATACCTTATTCAGAATTAATGTATGGTACAGATAGTCTTGTGAGGCAAAACTGAGAAGAGCTTGATTCGATAAGCTATCCCAGGAATGGTTTTCCGTGCTTCCCACTTCTACTCCACGCAAATGCTGGGAAGGTTCCTAATTTTAGCCCACAGCTGCCTCCTTTCCAATCTCAGTTTATTAATTATGCACGACGTATCACTCTTTTCCTTTTCGCTTCAATTTCGACAATATATCAGTTTCATACCTTATTTTATCTTTTGGGGGGACATTATCAATTTTAACTACTATCCTTGATCACTTTTGCACCGACTGCACCCGATATATGTGCTAAATCATGTAAATATGTGTTATATTTAACAACCGGAGCCATATTCGTCAGATGTTTTTTGGTATGTGAAACTGCCGCAGTGATCACTCACGAGGTGCACACATTGACGTCAGTAGTTGCCAACATGTCCGGTACAAAATACACCAGACGACACACGTAACGTTGTAATTATGTGAAAAAAAGAAATAATTGGGCTTTTGTGAATTATTTGCATTTGCAAATAATGTTTGTATGTGGCAATGGTGCCAACTTCACTTTACCGGAATCCCCTGTGCAAGGTTTGGGGACTGTCTGGACGAAAAATACTGATTGCACTACAAGCAAGGGGGTCTGGGCCGTAAGCCTCAGGTTAGGTTTGATTTGTATGTAGAACAGTATTGGTTTCGATGAAATTAAAAAGCGTGAATTATTACAGTGGCAAAATGCAACAATAATCACACATTCATTGTGGTGTCTCTGTAACAGCTTCAGCAACTCTTTGCAATCATTGTTTTTTTTTTTTTTTTCAAGGTACCACGCATATACGTAGTAGTACCGTAAATGTGGGGTTGGCAATATTGTATTAGTGCATAATCAATGGTGAAAATGGCGGACACAGCTGGAATTTAATGTATATAAGTCGTGATCCTATTTGGGACAGCGGGCGGGTTATAGACAGCGGAGTACTAAACATCTATAACTACATTATATCCAGATATTTTCCTGACCATTACTACAGATATTTGGTTAATTTTCTTACTTGAGAAACGTTATGACGGAGTCATACGTCATGCACTGCTACCCTAGTTTTAATTGCATGTACATATATGAATACAAACCACAATGTCTCACATTATACACACAGACCCAAGTACACAGGACTACATTACCATGATGTTACATAGCTCTTCTGTGTAATAGCAGGAGGTACCACAATCAGTCGCAACCATTACTGAAACAGATGGAAATTAAATGTTTAAAGTTTTTTATCTGCCTGCTAGCCTATCCCTGAAAGAAATGCCACAGAATACAGACACAAGCAATAGTTACTGTGCCATGCAAAGCGTCAATCATACTTCCTAGTTAACACATAGCATTGCTCCCTGTAAAATGTGTTAAATCGTATCTAACAGCAAAGTCGTGTCCAAGTGACATGTGAATAATGGATTTATCACATTGGGATGGATTCAGGTCACATTCCATAAACAATTTGTGGTTCAATTACACACGGGAATATGACTTGCGGAAGTCAAAAGATAATTCAAACTAAGATTATGTTGCTAAGTGTAGATTTTGGTACGCTATATTTAGGTTATGTTTGGATTGAATATAAAAGATAAAAGGCTAATTCAAACTAAGATTATGTTGCTAAGTGTAGATTTTGGTACGCTATATTTAGGTTATGTTTGGATTGAATATACAAAAAATGCAGTCAGAAGACTATTTCAAAAGATAACAACTATTTTTATTACGTGGGCTTGTGCCCTGACTGAAGATAAACATAAATATAACATAGAATAAAGCACTTAAAGAACATGGCCTTGTAGGTTATGGTACTTACTTGACACAAATTTCAAAATCCATCCTGACAAGTTATCTTTCGTGGAGTTTCTCCTACTTCGTCCTCACGTGTTTTAGGGTTCTTAATGAAATCTAAATAAAAATGTATGCACAAATTAATTATAAAACAGTTTTGAAAACATTCAGTTGAGCGAAAATGAACACATAGGCTGTGCTATATGATCGTAGTACTAACTGTTTTAATCAATATATTTTAGTAGCCTACTTACCTTGTACAATCCCATTAGACTTGAAATTCCAAAAGAAAGTGTGAAATTATTCAATCAAATGAGCAGCCACATAAATCAGATCAGTATTAAAGAAATTACAAATCTGTTATACAAATGTTGATAACATTCCTCGCAATATCACGAGTCTCGTCCCTCCCCCACCCGAAATCACTGCTACATCGCACTCTCAGCTCTAGACAAAATGTGTAATTATTAGTACCACACACGAAAATTTAGTGGTATTGTCGTAATTTTTATTTTATTGATTGCAGCCAATGGCCATACAAGAAAATAATATTTGTAAAATTAGATGTAATGTGTTCAGGCATTCTGAGCGTAATTGACTAGTGACTTGGATCGTTTTTTACAATACTGTATGTGATATCTGTCACGTCTATCTCCACACAACACATACCGTACACATAAGTCACAATTCACAAGGGACATGAAATTTGTTATTGAGACAGATTAGGTGGTGTAATCCATTACACGCAAACCTGTTCAAAACATGTCTCAGTTAATAATTGTCATATTTGGACGTCAAGTATGGTTGGTTCCATGGTAAAAAAAAAGAAAAGACTGCATATAAGTAGTGCAAGGTGGCATCAATCAATGATAACATTCCGGTAATGATTCTTTACTTAAGAAGAAACGGAAACACATAGGGCCTAGGCTGCAGGGATCATACTACGATTGCTAGGAACATTACAATTCATAGAACTCAAGAAAATACTAAGTCAAAACAAGCGCGAGTTCTACACATTTATTTAAACATAGAACGACATTGCTGATTGGTTCCACTCTGTAACTAAACTGGCTAATCACAACCCTTGCTGCAGTTGGGTTTCGTTGGAACAGCCAATCAGGAAGCTGTATCCTTCTTCAATGCTAAAAGTGAACTAGAAAATGCAATCTCGCTTCCCGCCACACAGCCGCAATCAATTCCGCCATTAACCTCAATTTAACATAACCTAAGTTACTTAAATTACAAATATTAATGTTGGTGAAGGGTGGGAGACTTGTTGATTAGATAAGCCATTTTTAGTGTTGCCTTCTACAGATTTGTGGGTGGCATTGTGGGTTTTGGCAATCTCGTTATCTTGTAGACATTAAGATAAATAGTTATATTTAGGGGGCCTATCACTCAGTAGCGGTTTAACACAACAGTACCAACTATTACGAATAGCTGTACTTTACTAAGATTTTTCTGCACCTTCGCGAAATAGTGGCGGTGGTTTGAGATTATTTTTGACTACCATTATGGGGTTTTAATAGTTTTTCATAGAGCATTTTTGTTGTCTTGTAGGCATGATTGATTTGACATGTTAGGTCTGCATGTAGCCTACAATATTTTTTTTCTGGTTTTTGGAATAATGCTCATTACTATTAAGTGCAACCGTGTTGACCGACTGAAAGACATTGAATATTTCGTTTACTAAGGCAGCACTGAAATATGGGTTGTAACACGATATGGACTAGGAACTTATGTTCGCTTAACAAAATAATGATACATCAAAAAGTCATCCTTGTAATCTCTGCAAATAATAAAAATATTTCCAATCCAATATAGGCCTATTCATGTTGAACGGTAGAAAGTTATCAAACTTTATTAACTTAAGGCAACACTGAAAAATGTTCATTTTGATCTGGCCTACATACTCGGAGTCATCTGTATCAATGTCCCTAGAGGTTCAGTTTTTTAAATTCTCCCTTTCCTATGGTCAAATAACACATGGATGTTCCCTATTTTTCTTAAGGGGATTCAATGATCTTATGCTGAACTAATTAAGAATAGGGCATGTATCAGGATTTTAAAAAATGCCCATAACCATCAGAAACTTGAGAACACAGATCAGGAGAAAGTTGATCGACCATGGATGCAAGACCAGAAAGTCTTAAAGAGGAGTGTTTCATTTAGAGGCTTGGAACATCATGGTCAAGACCCCTGTACTTGGGTGTGTGCTCAATTTGTTTGAAAACCCGTTGACAGATCATAAGTTAATCTGTGGCTGGAATCCACTCCGTCCTATGCTAAGCTGTGCATACTGGGCACCATTAGTGTTCTGTGACTACTGTATCAATTTCTGAAAATTGTGTCATAGGCCTATGCATAGACAAGTCGCTGAGAATGTTCTCTGAATGGTGAATACCAGTAGGCTAGCCTACTTAGCTGCCTCCTTCACTAGCATTTCCAGGCACCTGGTTAGTTGGTAAAATGAAATAGAAAATCACTTGAATGATTCAAGTTGTCCTTGATTGCCCTTGAGGGACAGTGTACCCCATTCCAGATCTTAGTTTCCTTGACAGAGTTGGAGAAACAGTCACAATACGTATGGTACTACTAGACCTAGTACGGTACATGTAGATGGAAGCATTGTGAGACCAACCACTAGGTAGCTTATGTCCCATTAGTTGGGAGTGTTAGGGAATGGGAGATTGGTTCAACATTTCAGCCTATGTTGTTGTATATTTCATTAATATATGAGATCTAAAAGTGTATCATAGGAATATTAAAGCAAACCATAATATATTACCAGTTGGTCAATTGGATACAACAATTCAATGAAACATTCTGTTAATAATTAGGAAGTGTCGTAGGCAACCAGAGAAGCGACACAAGAAAAAACACCTGAGTCTTCCAGGCAGTAGTCATCAACTGTATTTCACATAGAGAAGAATGACTAAAATGGTTCCTCATGAAAAAAACAACTGGTCAATGGCTTGAAAGACAGTAGTAAGGACTTACATGCTGTCAGTAAAAGAGGAGTTAAGAAAGATGTCTGGAATATTTAAATCAGTAGTTGATAGCCATGATTTTTAAAATTACCCTAGTTAATTGCACCTTAATATGATTAGTAGCCTACCAGTATGTGCAAGATTTTAAATGGTAGGTTTTCCTGTGAACCAATAAAACAGCTCTTAACATGGATTATGTTCAGGTTAGGCCTACAAGTTATTGGGAGGGAGGTTTATTTTACATACCTGTTGCACATAAAATGAGCTTCTGATTAGAGCTCTGTGGGAATGTTTAAATGGTTTGATGATACAGGATTTATCAAGCCTCTTTCTATGCATCTTTTAAAAACATTTTAACAATTCATAAATTACTGTCATCATTGCTAATGCTGTAATCTGTCATGTTTATTTATGCAGCATGAGGAATTAGGAAACATTGGTAGGATAGGTATATTGAGTGGATATATAGTAGGATAAAATGCAACTGTGTCATGGAAACCTAAGATGTATTTTTATTTCTCAACTTTATTTTCTGTAGACTCCAACACAGCCCACCGCCAGGGGATAAAAAAGGGTTGATGTTAAATGAGAGCAAATCTTGAAATACTGCGATTTAAGTGGTTGGTATCAAAAGCTGTATAGGAAAAATGAAAATGTGAAGTCACGCCCAAGTTTATGAAGCCTTGCCAGACTCGGCTGAAATTATCTTCGATGCAAATCAAGTCTCAATAGTTAAAACTTTAGGACGACCTTTGACATGAGCACTATAATAGGCCTACATTTAGGATCGACATAGCCAGCAGTAGGTCTTGTGCTACTGTATGCACCTGGGCATGTTTAAAAAAAACTCAGCCTGCAGGTTAATAAGGTAGTATATTACTATAAATCTATCTCAAGCAAATCCAAGATGTTACCAGACTGAGAAACTACATATCAATATTTAAACAAAGAAATGGTGGCAGTGCAAACTGCACTTTTAATCCTTGCTTCATTAGTTAAACCATAATATTTGTACATAAATACAGTAAGGATTTCACATTACAAACGGCCACTTAAATTATAAGCCTTATTAGGCATAACCTACAAATTACATTTCATGAAATTGGTAAATATAATCAGACAGCAACATCAATATGCAATGGTCTATAATGTAGTTTTATAGTGCACAAAAGGTTATTGTACTGAATGTATTTCGAACTGATGAATAAAACTGGTAGAAACGACAGCCAATTGATTTACATCCATTACATCCAAAGTAGTAGAAACTTTCAGTTGATTGGCAAGAGTGTTGATTTGTACTTTTATTTTCACAAATTTTGATGAACAGTGTCACGCGTCAATTTAAATATAAACGCACATACAATTCCTCAGCAAGAAGTGATTTGCACTTCATACTGTCATGAACTGGAATAGATTTCTAGCAATTTAATTGATGTAGAAATCTATTCCTCTCGCCACCATGTTGGTGATAATTGTAAACAAACCCGCGGGCAGCCAATGGCTGGTAATAATTGCCAGCCAATAACAAGCCAGGATGACGCGGATCATAATTCGCGTTTCACTCTCATTGCGTTTTAACTTGAGATTTCGGATCAGCTGTTCGTTAACGCCACGGGGTGCCATTATAAAAATTTTGGGAGATAGAAACACATCCTTGGACCATATCATCCAGCGCTGCCCTCTACATGCCTACTCCGGGAGCCCACAGAACAATATAGGGAGCCCTAGTGATCTGTTTCATCTTCGAGAATGTACTGTGGAATGGCTTCAAAACTTGAACTTGGATTTGTTTTTATGTAATTCACCATACGATTAAATAAATAAACTTGAGGTGAGGAATCAGCTGTTCGTTAACGCCACGGGGTGCCATTATTAAAATTTTGGGAGATTAACACGCCCGAGAGACATACGTCTGTAGCCTGAAATGATACTTCACCTGATTGGTCAGAAGAAACTCATTGCCTTGAAATCTGATTGGCCTCCTAATATACACGTTCCATGTGTATTTTACTGTTCCTTTCCGCTGCTTGTGCCTGACAAACATCACGTGACCGTTGCAGATTTGAAATGCTACAGCTGGGGCCGCCATTGAGGGAGGAAACGAATACTGGAGATTATTTGCAAGAAAAAGTAAGTATGCTATGCTTTCCAACATGTACTGAACGCTTATTTCATTCATTAGGGTGCGTGTTAAAATATTTCCTTTTTATTTCAGACGGATGCAGAAGATTTTGAGGGGCAGATGACATCGTAGTTTCGACCCCTATACTCTTTGTTTCGACCCTTGAAACCTCAATAACCAACTAACTAGGCCTAGAGTTTCAGAGGAGAGATTTATACGAAACAGTCTGTAAGTTTTCTTTATGAATACAATTTGCCGTTATTTTATTCACTTTTCCAAAGGGATTTTTTTTAATATTCGTTCTATCAAACCTACATTTTTGCCTCATGTGTATACAGCGTATGTTAAAGCCGAGGTACCGTACTGTATTTGATTTACTGTAAGTGGGCATATGCAAAAATCTTGTTACGATACAATATAACATTTGAGAATAGGCGTTGCCCGGGAATTGAACCCGGGTCTTGCTGAGAAGAAACAGACCACTGCGTCATTACACCCCAAATTGTTGATGTCCGGTTGGGAGTAGGCTATTGATATTGCGAATTTTCAGTCTCAACACAATAGGCCTATTTTCCCAATTAGGCTATTGGGACATCCTAAATTATAACCTGAAAAAAAAAAAAATTTGGTGGTGCATTTCTATTATTAGCCTACGGTAGTTATTTTGTTGGGATTATTTTACATTGCGATGCGGCCGCGTATAAAATGCCCCTAAAAACAAAATGGCGTCTGTCATGACGTCATCAACGACGTCACTCCTCTGGCAAGCTTACGGGAAAAGCCTGGGTAATAGGGGTTTTTGGGTGGGGAAACACAAAAACCTTCGAATTCGCGATATTTTTTTGAAATAGCTATTGAGCTACATAGCTCAATTGTAGATTTCGATGCGTAGAAAAATTTCGCGATTTCAATTTATATTTTCAATTTCCCGCATCGAATTCTACAATTGGACTATATAGATCAATTGTAGATTCCGATATACCTCGTATTTCATACAATTTCATAATTTAAATAAACGTGCATCGAAATCTACAATTCACCTAAATAGCTCAATAGCATATTTCGATGCGTAGAAAAATTTCGCGATTTCAACTGATATTTTCAATTTTCCGCATCGAAATCTACACTTGGACTATATAGATCAATTGCAGATTCCGATACACATCGTATTTCTTACAATTTCAAAATTGAAAAAACGAGCATCGAAATCTACAATTCACCTAAATAGCTCAATTGCTTATTTCGATGCGTAGAAAAATTTCGCCATTTCAATTGATATTTTCAAATTCCCGCATCGAATTCTACAATTGGACTATATAGATCAATTGTAGATTCCGATATACCTCGTATTTCGTACAATTTCATAATTAAAAAAAACGTGCATCGAAATCTACAATTCACCTAAATAGCTCAATAGCATATTTCGATGCGTAGAAAAATTTCGCGATTTCAACTGATATTTTCAATTTTCCGCATCGAAATCTACAATTGGACTATATAGATCAATTGTAGATTCCGATATACCTCGTATTTCGTACAATTTCATAATTTAAAAAACGTGCATCGAAATCTACAATTCACCTAAATAGCTCAATAGCATATTTCGATGCGTAGAAAAATTTCGCTATTTCAATTGATATTTTCAATTTCCCGCATCGAAATCTACACTTGGACTATATAGATCAATTGCAGATTCCGATACACATCGTATTTCTTACAATTTCATAATTGAAAAAAACGTGCATCGAAATCTACAATTCACCTAAATAGCTCAATTGCATATTTCGATGCGTAGAAAAATTTCGCGACTTCAATTGATATTTTCAATTTTCCGCAATTGTAGATTCCGATACACATCGCAATTCTTACAATTTCATAATTCGAATCGGAGGTATGTTTATAGCATTATAATTTCTGTATAAAACATTGAAGGTTTAGTCTTTTTATGTTTTCCACTGTATGAAACCTATTTCGCTAATACAAGAGACTGTTATAGTATGTCTTTTGCAGGCGTTCTTGTAAATTCCAATTTTGACCAATATGTTACCGATCACTTAACTTACTATGACAAATTTTCAATGAAATGCAACAACAAAAATAAATATAGGAACATAACACGACAGTCATCAAATTCCACTCACCTCGCAATGAATGACTCCCAATGCTGGGCAGGTATTTGTTCCGAACACACAACACAAAAAAACTCTTTCTTTTCACCTAAATAGCTCAATAGCATATTTCGATGCGTAGAAAAATTTCGCGATTTCAATTGATATTTTCAATTTCCCGCATCGAAATCTACACTTGGACTATATAGATCAATTGCAGATTCCGATACACATCGTATTTCTTACGATTTCATAATTGAAGAAAACGTGCATCGAATTTATATCAAAACCAGATAATGAAAAATTTAGTGATAGCAGTTCACTTTAGACCATTCTTTGTATAAATATCTTTAAAAACTGAAATTACCTGATTTAATAGTCAGGAGGATATCAGGAGTATTAGATGTTCACTGCTCCGCTGTCATAGACCCACTTACATAGTTGAAATCGAAGTTCTCACCCCCACACTCAAAAGTTAACAAGAAAGAACCGCAGCTTTCACACATGATGTATGAAATCACTAAGTGAACTCAATTACAGTGTTTATTTATGTATTTATAATGTTTTACATACAAAAAGAGACCTAACCTGGGGCTTACGCCCCAGACCCCCTTGCTTGTGGTACTAACATTAATTTTTGACCTAGTAGCGGACATAAATTCTATCTTATTAATGTTTTACATACAAAAACAAACCTAACCTGGGGCTTACGCCCCAGACCCCCTTGCTTATGGTACTAACATTAATTTTTGACCTAGTAGCGGACATATATTCTATCTTATTAATGTTTTACATACAAAAACAAACCTAACCCCTTGCTTGTAGTACTAGCAGTAATTTTCCACAAGCTAGTTCCTTACTTAGTTGCGAAGGCGTGTTGTGAATGTCTTTATTCAAGTTGGTAACGTATTCACATGATCGTCTTTCGGGTGTCACATGACTGTCAAAGATTGCATTCTAACCGTGAAATAACAATTATTGCGGTGCAGCAGTGGCTATTGAGTATGAAGAGATTGTGAAACAACTCCCCGAAAGGTATGCATATCATAAATGATATATTTTCAATAAGCTAAGGTGTTGAAAGTGATGAAAGGGAGGATGGTCTAAAGTGAACAATAAATAATTTAGTTTACATTTCATCTTCACAATAACATACATACCCATACATACTCATTCACTCCAGGCATACAACATACACTCAAAAGTTAACAAGAAAGAACCGCAGCTTGCGAACAATAAATTAAAAAGGGCACAACTTGGCCAATAAAACAAATTCAATATTACTTCATAATGTAAAATGAAAGACAAATTAACGCAGACTTCTCAATGAAAACAAATATACAATGATTTAGTGTACTTTAAAAATTAAGATTAAATTAACCTAGCCTATCATTTCAAAAAATAAAAATTTATATACTTCATTATTGCAATTAAACGCTACTACGCATGGCTACTTCTCAAATAGAACAACATACCTGCCAACTTTTACGGTTTATCCGTAAAATTTACGGAAATTGCAGCATTTTACGGTTTTACGGATGAACGGTGTCATTTTACGATTTTGCGGACAAAAATTTGAAACGATAATTTACATTCGATAATACCGCCCACTTCCGTACAATCGATTGTTTGCGTGGGTCGGAGGCAAGTCCACGATAGTCGATAGCTCGTTCTTTGATATGATTCGTACTTTTAACCGTGTGGTGGTTGTGTCGTCATTTGTAATTGAATTTGAAGCCGGGATAACCCTTCTTCCATGTGTCGATAGGCTCTGCTTCGCATATTCTTTGTTCCGCTCCGTTCGCTCGTTGCGATTTAAACCATATTCTTTGACCACGTTAGTTGTTCATTGTTCGCGAAGTTGGCGTTCCTTGAATGTTTTCGTCTTTTAAGGTTATGGCATATTTTAATGAAGCGTTCGAGTTTTTGTGCTATAACTTCGTGCTTCGCAGTTTCCTGTATTCCTTCGACTAATTACATTCGTTCCACGTGTGTGTGTGTTTTTTTTCTACCATGTGCATATTCTTTCTTCACGAGGTTGGCGTCGTTTTCATTTAATGGCTTTGTGTGTCTTGACATGTTTTAATGAAGTGTTGGCTGTCTTAAGTGTTTTATGTTATAATTTTATGTGACGTTCAGTGATCCAGGTTCCTTTCGATGTTTTAGTAGATATCGAGAATGAACAAATCCAACAAGAAACAGTACTTCCAGACATTTAAAGAATCATACTCGGTTGATTTTCCGTGCATACTAAAATCAAGAAAGAGAGAAAAATTTGCCTTTTGCACGGTATGTGGGTGTGATATTAATATTGCACATGGTGGAAAAAACTATTTAAGTAATCATGTGAAGTGCGGTAAACACATTAGTTATGTTAAATCGAAGGAAGATAAGCAAGAAAATCAACACCTTTTTTGCTAAGTCTGGAAACGTTGACAGTGACGTAATTAGGGCCGAGTGTCTGTTTACTTCCTTTTTGGTGGAACACAATGTGCCCTTAAGTGCGGCTGATCATGCTGGTGCTTTATTTAAGACGATGTTTCCCACATCAGAAGTTGCAAAGAAATATAGTTGTGGTCGCACGAAAACGACATGTATTGTAAATAAAATGGCAAAAATGCATCATCTGAAGTCGTTAAGTGCCTTCAGAACGGACCGGATACAGATAAATCCCTTTTCTTTTCATCAGTGAGAAACTACTTTTATACTGCCTGTGACTACATCATCAACAAGTTTCCACTCAAGGATGACGTGTTAAAGAATGCTCAAGTTGCTAGGTTAGACAACATTGAAGATGCACAGTTATCTTCCATTCGTTTTTTCTTGGAAAAGTTTCCTATCATGTTATGCAAGGAAGAGAATGAAACTACAGATGAGGTGGTGAATGAGCTTCAGAGGCAGTTCACAGCTCTTCAGGTAGATGACACTTTGGCTGCACATCAAGATGCTGCAAGTGATTCCAGTTGGGCACAAATATCAAGAATTCGTGGAGCCGATGGACTTCTTAAGTATAACCGAATTTCTAGAGTATTGCTCTCTATTCTCACCATACCCCATAGCAATGCAGAATGTGAACGTTATTTTTAGCCTTGTGAAGAAAAATAGAACACTGTTCAGGTCATCCATGTCCAATGAATCTCTGGAGTCTATTTCTATTTTGAAGACCAGGCGTTCTGGTCCCTGTTATGACAAAACATTTTCTCAAGAATGTTTGCAGGAAGCTAAAAAGGCCACAACCATGACTTAAAAGTCGAACTAGCATGTGATTTGCAGTGTGTATTATATTATTTCTTGCCTGTGTTACGTTAAACAAGTTTTATTGTTTAAAGCCTTTTTCAATTATCGTATATCAGCTTAATCTATCAAGGAAGTCCTGTTATGTCTGCTCCAAACCAATATTCACCACGCCTGCTGCTGATTAACATGGATTTCTTCTTGATTGTTATGTTCATCTACAAATCATAGTAAGTAGATATGATTTCATTGAAGTATCCTGTTTAAAGCATGAATTATTGTATTTTGTAGCCCAGAAGTATTATTATTTTCGTCAAGCCGGGGTATGTCGAAAATCGTTAATTTTTTGTCGCGCGTGAGTTTTACTGATAGCCCTTTTCAAAAGTTGGCAGGTATGGAACAATAAACGCCGAAAACAAGAATTAACACTTCAAGACCAAAACTAACAATCTTTCAGTACTTACCAACAACCATCCAGCACGCCCCTTCCACATACGTCAGCCCGTTATATCCAAATACTACGTCACACACCACTGCACCAAAATGGAATTCTAACACACGCCATTCACGAATTCAAACTTTCATTACAATTCACCAACACAATTGCGTAGACGACACTACTAATATCACAATCTCGTAATAAACATACGCAAACAGGTGAAAAAAAAATGGCCGACTGTCACGAGAGAACCGCGCGAAACTAATGTATCAATCAGCTGACGAGCTCCCGGCAAGCAATGCGACTGAATACGTCAGTAGTGACATCACGGTAACGTCACTGATGTAACTAAAATTTCCCCAGACGGGGCCGCATCGTAATGTCGCAATGAACCATTTTGTTAGCATCTCTCAATAAATTGTTTGATTTGTAGTGCAGGACACAGGAACCTGACTTATCAGTTTCAGTTAGATGTTGAATGATAATCTATTGAAATTGCAGTTCATTATGACTAATATACTGGAAATATGTGCTAAATTACGTAATTATATACGGTATGTTTCATTCTTGTTGAATTTGAACTGCGGCAGCCATGTTGCTCACTCCAGCTGACAAGGGGAGGATACGATGCATGGGTCATCGATTCGAACCATTCTTAGTACACGTGTAGGGCATGACCAGGCGTGTATCAGGTGCAAGTAGTAAGGTGCGCTTCTCAGCCGATACCGAGAAATTAATTGGAGTGCAGCGGTAAGAGCCCTGCTTCGTATGCGCTGGATCGAATCCCACCGGTGAGTTTTTGCAATGAGTTTTTTTTTTTTGTAAACATCGTCAATTCATACACGTGTATGTATCTTGAATGTTTATTTTGCAGTCAATTGTAATAACGTGTTATGTGAGCGGGAAAAGAGATTCCGAAATCGTCGTATGGGGGTTAAACGTTTGTGACTACATAATATACAGCATTGGCATTGCAAATACATTGTTATTATACACGGTCAGGTATATTCTATTATATATATATATAGATGTATATGTATAAATATATACATTTAAGGCCCAGTCTGTTCCGTTCATTGCACGTCTGTGAACCATCAGACCACCCTCGTACCCCGCAAGTGGTGACTCGTGTTATCGGTACAACAAAAAAAAAAAAAACACACTGCAAAGGCTCACCGGTGGCATTCGATGCAGCGATCCCGCGCTTATTAAGCAGGATTCTTTGGATTCTTGCTAGCGTACGACGCACATAGACGCCGACATGTAATTGCAATTAATTAATTTCTCGGAAACTGCTGAGAAGCACACCTTACTACTTGCACCTGTTACACGCCTGGTAATGCCCTACACCTGTACTAAAGATGGTTCGGATGGGTGACCCATGCATCGTATCCTCCCCTTGTGAGCAACACATGACGAGACGTTGGTGTCACGGCAGTGTGCCCAACATGTAAGATATAAAATACACCACCACTAGGCAAAACCCATTCGACTGCGGCTGGAAGCTAGAATCTAGACGCATTAGGCTGTAACCGTTGATCTGGGCACTATTTCAATAAACTGGACAAGTCTACATATGCCAGATGATGTAAAATATCCGGATAATTTGATAGTTCGACAAGTTTCCGTTTCTCAAAGCATGATTAATCGACAAATATGTTGCGACAATTTTGTAAATTGCCGTGACATATTGTCAGAAATCTGTTTCATAAAGTTGTAATGCCGACAGGTAGTAATCTGACAAATATGTCACACATGTCACCAGTTTTTCTTTATGAACTAATGAATATGTCAGCCGTAGTTGTACAATTGTCATCGAAAACTCTACAGGCGCCTTGTTTACATGTCTATTATTACCTTAACCTATCTTTTCGTATTTCTGTGCGTTTGGAAGTTTTCCGTTACATTTATAGCCTACAGTGTTGTTAGAATCGTTGGAATGGAGCGATTAAAAAGCGGCAGTAGTAGAGTGATTAAGATCGGTGACGTACGTAGGATTTCCTTCTGGGGGGCTCCATTCATATAATAGGCCTAAGGTAGTTGTACATTATTAAGGTAACTGTACGGTACCGGTTTTCGTCACTGAGCCAATAGTCGTCACTCTCGTATATAAGTACATATAATAAGGATGTCAACGGGTCTTTCACAATGCACGAAGTCTTACGAGATTCGTCATATCTTCGTTGCCGATAATGAGCAACTTTGCAAAATCATGCGTGCGATGTAATATGTTATCCC
Source organism: Meconema thalassinum (assembly GCA_946902985.2). Classification (NCBI taxonomy): domain Eukaryota; kingdom Metazoa; phylum Arthropoda; class Insecta; order Orthoptera; family Tettigoniidae; genus Meconema; species Meconema thalassinum. The sequence goes on from OX336388.2 coordinate 39,025,487, forward strand.
AGCGTCAAACATCTCGTGTGAGTTGAGCTGTCTTGACGCGGCGTATTGCTTCTCGCATGTGCTAAGCAGGCACGCGTGTTAATTATGTGCATGCGTGTTATGTTCCGACATTTTAAACTGTTACAAGTGTGTGATATAGTTGGTAATTGTTTCTGTAACATACGCGATTTGCTATTTCGTGCGCATGTTCCTAGTTTGGTTAGAAATGCTGGCGACGAACACGGGTTTTTAAAACCGGCACTTGCTTGTGCTGCGCCATAGCTCCCTGCTGTACTCTTGAAAGCGCGCGCGTAGTACATACGAGGGCTGTTTTCTTTTTCAATTTCCGATGGACTGTATAAAAACAACTGATTTTACTACTCAATGTTTGCTTGTTATATTCGTAAGTCTCAACATAATCGCCAAAACAATTGAAACATTTGTCGTACCATTACACCAGCTTTCCAATGTCCTCGGCAAAATATTCTGCCGCCATTGAGGTGGGGGTACCTCTGGACAATCTCCTGAAGTTTTTTCTTTTTGACGAGGCGTTGCCGCCCAACCATACCTTCAATTCTCGAAAGAGGTGAAAATCATTCAATGCTGGTTTGGACTAAACGGCAGATGGTCCAAAATTTCACAGTTGAATTCTTTGAAAAATCTATCGTAACGTTGGTACAGTGTGGTTGTGAATGGTTTTCACCTTTTTAGAGAATTGAAGGTATGTTTGGGCGGCAACGCCTAGCCAAAAGGGAAAAACTTCAGGAGAGACTCCAGACGTACCCACCTCTTTGGCGACGCAATGTTTTGCCGAGGGCATTGGAAAGCTGGTGTAACGATATGACAAATGTTTCAATCGTTTTGGCGATTATGTTGAGACATAAGAATAAAACAAGCTAACATTTAGTGTAAAATTCAGTTTGGTATGTCAATCTATTATTTTTATACAGTCCATCGGAACTTGAAAAAAAAACAGCCCTAGTATGTACTACGCGCACGCTTTTAATAGTACAGCAGGGGACCATGGCGCGCCACCACAGTAGCGAATAACAAATCTGCCGCTTTGCCGTTCTTGCTTTATATGAAAGACCCTCTGCATTTACATTGTGCTGTTATTATGTAGATCTGTCTCATTGACAGCCGTAGGTCTACGCTGGCTGCGTGCGCGCAGCGGTAATGTTCTCGCCTGCTGTTGCAGGATCGAATCCTGGCGCAGTTATCTGGAATTTGAGGGTGTGCAAATGCGAGGGAGCCGTGTCAGTAGATTTCCTGGCACGTTATAGATCCCCTTTGGGGCAAAATTCCCCCAGCCTGGGGTCTCTAAAAGCCGCAGTAGTTGAAAGGGACGTAAAACAAATAACATTCAAAATTTCACAGCGTAAGCAGTATGTTATATCAGAAGAAGAACGAGCTGCAAGATCTTCCAGACTGAAGAAGTATTGGGAAAGGAAAAAATTATCAAGAATTAAGAACTAAACTTATTATTTGAAATATTGGAAGACTTTGTATATCAGGTTTGATTTTTGGTGCTCCAATGTGGGCGTAAACAGTGTAAATAAATAAATTATTATTATCAGTAGGTCTAGGCCTAGGATTTTTAGGCGAGCTAAAGGGGATTCTTTTTAAGTTGAGATGGAAAAATATTTTCAAAGACTAAATCTTTGCTTTCAAGTAATATGACAGAGTCGTGCGGAAGAAAATAAATCGAAACACGTAGGCTACTCTTAATGAGAACGAATTTCTAGTATATATCATACTTCAAATATTTTATTGCTCCCTTGACCTTAGAAACTTCATAATATATTATTTACTAAAGAAAGGCCGTGGCCCGAGACAAATATTTGTTGAGCATTCAATTCGTGCCTGTATTGTACAGTATATATTCGCAATTGTCAGAAAGGTAAATGGTTGGGCCTGTAACGTATTATTAGAAGCTGTAATGATAATTACATTTATCCAGTAAAGTATGTAAATATATAGGTCTAGTAATTTTGCACAGTTTGTGCGTATTTCTTCAAATAAAGGAATGTTTTAATAAATAGTAAATCCTTTATTATGATTATCTCACATTGAACAGTTCATGTGAATCGAGTTATTGTATATTATCGATTCACGGAACTATCGAAGTGTACATGACCTCGACAGTTGGATTTGACAATTTGTCAAGGTTAAGAAAACGGTTCGGTGACAGGCGTACATTTTACAATATTTCTCCTGTCACACAATGACATATTGTCAGATAAAAGTGTCGCGACACGTTGACAATTATGTCAAATTGTCACAATTATGTCAAATTGTCACAATTGTCGGACCTGTTGAGTTTTAAGAAATAGGGCCCAGGACACGTTAGACTGGAACCATTGTCAAAAACCATTGGATTGGACTAAACTAAGGTTAGAATGGTCGCGGGAAGCTAGCGGGGCACGGTTGACAAAAGGAACATTGATCTGGACGAAAGACCCCCTATACAATTAGTACCGTATGCGTGGGGTTGGCAATACTGTTGTAACGACGATAATGGCAGACATAGCTGGAATTTTTACTATACCCTATAAGTCATGGGGATAACATTCCATTGCGATGCCGCCGCGATTAAATTCCCCTAAAACAAAATGGCACAAATTGTCACAATTGTCGGACCTGTTGAGTTTTATGAAATAGGGCCCAGGACACGTTAGACTGGAACCATTGTCAAAAACCATTGGATTGGATTGGTCACTCCTCTAGCAAGCTTACGGGAAAAGCCTGGGTAATAGGGGGTTTTTGGGTGGGGAAACACGAGCCTTCGAATTCACGAATTTTTTTTACGCATCGGTATCTATAATTGAGCTCTGTAGGTCAATTGCATATTTCGATGCGTAGAAAAATTTCACTATTTCAATTGATAATTTCAATTTTCCGCATCGAAATCTACAATTGGACTATAAAGATCAATTGTAGATTCCGATACACATCGTAATTCTTACAATTTCATAATTGAAAAAACGTGCATCGAAATCTACAATTCACCTACATAGCTAAATTGTCTATTTCGATGCGTAGAAAAATTTTCGCGATTTCAATTGATATTTTCAATTTTCCGCATCGAAATCTACTATTGGACTATATAGATCAATTGTAGATTCCGATACACATCGTAATTCTTACAATTTCATAATTGAAAAAACTTGCATCGAAATCTAAAATTCGCCTACATGGCTCAATTGCATATTTCGATGCATAGAAAAATTTCGCAATTCCAATTGATATTTTTAATTTTCCGCATCGAAATCTATAATTGGACTATGTAGATCAATTATAGATTCCGATACACATCGTCATTCTTGCAATTTCATAATTGGAAAACTGTGCATCGAGATCTGCAATTCACCTACATAGCTCAATTAAAGATTCCGATGCGTAGAAAAATTACAAAGTATATCGGAATCTGTAATTGATCTACTTAGGCCAATTATAGATTTCGATGTGAAAAATTAAAAACATCAATAAAAATCGAGAAATTTTTCTGCGCATCGGAATCTTTAATTGAGCTATATAGGTCAAGCACAGATTTCGATACAATGTTTTTAATTATAAAATTAAAATAAATTGCGATGTTTGTCGTCATCTAAAATTCAGCTATATATGAAAGATACAGATACAAAATTTTAAAAATATAACCTTATATCGGAATATTTTCGTAAATATTGCCGACATAATTTAGCTAAGTAGACCAATTACCCATTCCAATACAAAATCGTATAAATGTAACCCTCAATTAAAACATTTTCGTATGTAAGGCGTATCAAATTGAGGTAGGGAAATAAATCAATTACAGATGACGAAACAATGCGTTTCGAAGGATTTTTTATGCTCTTTTCTGTTATTGAGTTGTCACCACCCAATATAACCTATAACCAAGGATTTTCCCATAATCTTACCAGAGAGGCATTTCATCAAGTGGATGATAACATCACAAAAGAAGCCAATTTGTTTTTATAAAAAAGTTATGCACAAACGATCGCTGTCTGTAATAATTGGCATCAATACGGTACATTAACACATTTCCCAGGAATACACAAACCTAACCTAGCTGCTGGCAGATGCATTCATTTCCATCAACACCTGAAACACAACCTATCGCTGACACATTGTAATATTCTTATAAAACATTGTGGTCAATAATGTTATGGTTTTGTGTAGTTTCGTTTTTGTTTTTTTAGGAGGGGGGGCCGCGCCTCCCTCCCCGCTGGTTCGGTATTTTTATGTTTTCCAATATTGGCTGCAAATACTTGTATCTCAATTAAAAATCACTATCCTTACCATGCTGTTTAATAACGCCTCACAGACATACTGTATGAACCGTCAAAAAATTACCTATATAGGTTCTTGTAAATGCCAATTTCTGCCTATATTTTACCCACCCATTCCTATTTTACCATGCGTATTCCCCCACAGAGTGCAACTTTTCAATTATCAGCAACAACCAAAAGAAATATATGAACAACTTTATTAACACTCACCAATGGATCCCACAGGCCGTATTATTCCCCATGTAGAAGAAGAAGCAGTAATTATCGTCCACACAATGAATCACATAACACTTTCGTCAATTAATTGCGACAAGTTACGGAAATCAACAATTTTCTTAGAAATCGCCCACACAACCCGCGAAAAAGTCACTGCTAATATCAAAACGCTAACGAGTAACGCCATTCACGAATCAACACTATCATTACAATTCGCCAACACAATTGCGTAGACGACACTACTAATATCACAATCTCGTTCTATAGATTATTAACAGGAATATTAATTGTTAAAATTACGTTCACCATACGCATGTATTGTTTCTTTTTAATATTGTGTATCATCCCTCTGTGTATGTTGTAATGCTTTTGACTCTAATAAAAAAAAACATACGCAAACAGGTGAAGAAAGATGGCCGACCGTCACGAGAAAACCGAGCGCGAAACTAACATATTAATAAGCTGACAAGCTCCCGGCAAGCAATGCGACTGAATACGTCAGCCGTGACATCACGGTAACGTCACTGATGTCACTAAAATTTCCCCAGACGGGGCCGGATCGCAATGTCACAATGAACCAAGTCCTGTTATAATTTGGGATGGCGGGTGGGTTATAGATAGTGATGTGCTTGAGCTCTGCTCGAACAGATGATGTCAGAGTTAGAACAAGTTCGAGCTTTCGTGCGCGCCTTGACCTATCGGCGTGCTCTTATGAGCCCAGAAACCTCAAGCAAGCTGTGTTCGAGCATTGTGCTAGGCGGTACTGGCTCGTCCTGTGTACTGCTGTATAGTTTGTGCATATAACCCCTTCAAACAGTAGCTGTAATGTGGAGACAGCCACAATCTGTTTTTGTGCGATGATTCGATGCACGTCTCCCCAGAATATACAAACTGCCTACAGAACAAAGGCGACGGGTCACAACACGTTCGTACAATCGTGCGGCAACAGTGTGTGTATAATATGCAATTTGTTCCGTTTCAGGAACATACGTTTGTTAATATCCTCGACAGTATTACATCCTTCCCAGAAACCCAAGACTTACAAGTGACGGGGGGGGGGGAATAATCCATATTAATATTGTTATTATGTACAATTTGGTTTACGTCGCACCGGCACAGATAGGTCGTATGGTGACATTGGGATAGAAGAGGGCTAGGCGCAGAAGGATGCGGCAGTGGCCTTTTATTAACGTACAGCTCCAGCATGTGCCTGGTGTGCAAATGAGAAACCACGGGAAACCATCTGCAGGGCTCTCGACAGTGGCATTCGAACCACTAATAGTCTTAATACGTTCACACATACCGTACGAGAGGGAAAGGTTGCATCAAACATTGTCTAGTCCAGTGGTTCCCAACCAGGGGTACGCGTAGCCCTTGGTGGTATGAAACGAATCGCTTAGGGGTACTCCAAAATTAAACGGTAATGGCGGGCGCCATGTTCCCATCGTACGTTTCAGTCGTAATGTACCGGCGCGCAGTGCCGTCTTATTCACGCACATCAAGATCAATGTTCCCGCCCTATCCCATCCCCAGTCACTTTCACCGACCCACTGCTATTGTCTTGATTTGTCTAGTTTTGCCAAACGAATCACTAGAATTAATTAGTTTCCAATAAAATCAAAAACAAAAAGATGTTATGTACTGTATTGTTTATTTTCCTCAGCTAAATGTTTATACATCTTCATTTGCCCAAGTAAATGAAAGTAAAATTGAAAAATTATTCATTCATTCCATTCCTGACCCGGTCGGAGACTGGAAGCAGGCTGTGGATTTTCATTCATGTAGCATTTTATTGAAATGAAATGCATACTAACAGCAAACAAATAATAAATGAAAAATATTAGTTCTACGGTATTCAAAAAATAAGTTATTAATAGCTGTAAGTTATATTTTATCATTAATGTTTTTATTAAGCTATGTACATATTGCCCGTAAAATATTGAACGTTTTAGGGGTACTATTTTAGATAAATATGTATAAGGGGGTACGGGAGGGGAAAAAAAGGTTGGGAACCGCTGGTCTGGGCCGTCAGTGCTCCGCTTACTTTATGTGTGAGGTTGGCTAACAGTTCGAACAGCTTCGATACCGTATCGAGCCGGCGACACCGCACAATGCACGATTCCCAGTCTGCTAACCAAGTAGCTGCCAATGGTTTCTTTCATCAAGGGAGCCGTTGAACCAAGTAGTGATGTATAATTTGGTCTCGTCCAACGTTTACATCAGTAATTTTCAGCCAGACAGGCATCTAACCTCGCTACGTGGGAGTGCGCTGAGGCGCATAATAGGAGTCTGTGAAGATCTGTGATATATTGTTGGTGTTAGGAAATTTTGCATTTATGACACATATTATACTATGGGCTTTATACATAGTTCGGTCATGCGTCGGCACTGCAAAAGAAGAGCCAAAATTACTGTAGTACAGGAGAGGGGTCTGGTGCATATGCCCCAGGTTAGGTTTGTGGTTGTATGTAAAGCCTTAGTCGATGATCACCACTTTTGAACTTGGCAGCAAAAGCGGCACCAAACGATAATGTTGGCACTGCTGAAATAATGCAATAACACCCTCATAGTCATTTTCCGTAATCAGTTGGTGGCTCTCTTATATTCTGCTCTCGCAACATAAATATCTCAGTTCTCCACACAAAAAACAAAAGTTTGTTTTGTGTTTGTATCTTCTCATCCTTGTCCCATAATTCAGTCACGACTGGAATTTTACTATATAAGTTGTGATCAAAAAAAGGAATGGGGGATGGGTTATAGTCAGTAGAGGAGAAAACCTCTATTACCACAGCATTTCCACAATTATTATTTATTACAAAAGTTTGGTGCTTTTCAGTCGGTCAACACGATTGTACCTAAATGAGATGGGTTATTCCCTAAACCTGAAAAATAAAATAGGCTACATGAGATTAATAAATTTTGTTTGATACAAAAAGGAACTGGCTGCTTGTAATGTTCTTGCCTGCTGGGTCCAAGGTTGCAGATTCGTATCCTGGCACAGTCAGTTGGCATTTGAGGGTGCGCAAATGCGAGGGAGCCGTGTCAGTAGATTTACTGGCACGTTAAAGATCCCCTCCGGTCTTCGCATAACATGGCCATACCACCTTATCCTGGACTCCAAAGGTTTCTCAGTTACCGGTATAGGCGCTACTGTGAAACTGCCTCACGCATGTTCATTACGGATTTTATCTTTTGAGAGTAACTCCACCTGCTCAACATAACATACACATTTCAGTGGTATGTAGCTTTTGCTCATGTGGCTTTGTAGTAGCCCATGTTTCACTACCATAGAGTAGGATTGGTCTTACGGCAGTTTTATAAACTTTACCCTTCGTTCTTATGGGTTGCTTTATGAATCATCATTTTAGAGATGGCTTTCCTAACTTCCACTTCTGTGATTTCATTAATAAATCCTTGCGTCATAGGTAGTTCCACTTCTTGTCACCTGAGGCAAAGACTAACACAGGGCCGCCACCTAAGAATTATTGGTCTAGGCAAATGAAACTTTTACAAAAGCAATTAGTAACAGTATGCGTGGGGTTGGCGTTGCTTTAGTTGTGCATAATTCATGCGGATGATGGCCAACACAGCTGAAATTTTACTCTGTCATGATATATAAGGGAAATCTATTTTGAATCATTACAGAAGGTATTGACATAGTTAAAATCAGTAGTTTAGTAAATTTTTTCAAGGGTCCTCGTCTCCTCAACTGTTGCCAGCTACTCTGGAGAACACAGAAGTTGACTCATGTTTCAAGGATGCAATGTAATTCTATGTGCCAGGGACAAATGACTTGCCTTTCAATATACTAGACCTTCTGTGCCCACCGTTATTACTTTTTTTACTATTACACTGTAGGTTGAAGTCTTGTTTTGTGCATCAGAACTTTGTTATGTTTTTCTCTCTGATTGTATATGATAAAGGCCCAAATACCATTATATCTGGTAAATTGTAAAAGATGACCCATCAAACGAGCAAGGAAATTTCTACTATTATTACCGGTAGGTTGTGTGTTTTACAGAGAGTGGGCCTACAAACCACATAGATGACGCTAAAAGTTAGAACGTACGAAACATGTGGGACACCACCTGTGACATCCGGCTCTAACTGCCTTTGCCCTGTCTCCGAGCAATTATGTCCGACATGGTAATGCATAGAAAAACCAAAAGTGTCTCCACATAAGCTCAGAGGTAGAGTAACGGAAGCCAAATCTGGAAGTTGTGAGTTCGTGTTGTGCTTCCTCTCCTTCATCTATATGGTTTGTACACTCTTTGTACAATGAACGACCTAATAGCCCAAGTCCTCTAAGGCCATTGACAGTATATTTTCTTGATAAGAATAGCCTGCATTCTTACATGTTCAGTGCCTTATAAGTTACATTCCACATTTATTATATTAATAGCTTCATGTTTGTATTCTTACAGATCTGTCCACTAGATCCAGTTGAACTGCAAGTTGCTTGGAACAGACCTGGGCGAGAATGCAGTTTCAGTTGTGTGGTTCTTTTTATAATATGCAGTAATTGTATTTCTTGTACTACATTGTGTAATGCAAAATAAAAAATACTTTTTCAATTACCAACCTCCTGGGTTTTAAATTTGATTGTTTCTCCTTCCTTCTCATAATCCATTTGCAAAAGGGTCATGGGATTCAAAGAAGAATTTGGAACCTATGCAGGAATAATGGGACAATGAAGAAAGGGGGGAGTAAGGTATGTGCACTGGAATTTGGAGGTTGTCTGTTTGGTAACCTGACTCAGTTGATTTGATAGCATTTAGCAGATCATATATTAAGTTGTTTTATTTGAACTAACATCAATACAAAAGGAACTAATAATATCTATCTAGATATGTACAGTTCACGCCACAGTATTTGGTCGGTGAGTTCCGATTGCACAGTCCTCTGTACGACTGTGCAATCAGGACTAACCGACCAAAATTGTGGCGTGAACTGTATATTTGCTGCCAGTGTTACATAATGAACGACAAATTTCAACTTATTGAATATAGTGTTGACTGCCTGTAAAACATTTTATCAGAGGGTATTATATTAATGTTAATTGATCCACAAATGATCTAGCTCTGCGGATTATTAATAAAAATGTGATATCTCGGGTTTAGTTTACGGTATGTGTGGTTTTTTTTGTCTGTTTTAAGGAAAAATACTGTATGATTTGTTTATATGTAGAGCTGAGCAAGTGGCACAGTCAATTTTAGTTCTGGTGCCAATTTATGTGTAAAGTCACCAGACCTTAACAGAAGCGATAATGTGCTCTGCAGTTCAAATTTTTTACTTATCAACTTGAAATTTTGTATTGGCTTTTCAGTATTATGTAGCCAACATCACTGCAGGTTGAACACCATGACAAGTTCCCATCGATTTCAATTTATACTACTTTCTTTGTCATGTTAGCGGCCAACGCAGTGAATTCGGGACCATATAGGAATTGATTTAAGTTTTCATCTAAATGTAAAAGGGTTACCATAAGACCTTTTTATCCCTGAACACTTCCAATTTTTAGGTAATGGAAAGAGCAGATTTTCTGTTCGGACAATTTAATATCCTGTTTGTCTACAAAATAGCCCTTTAAAACCTTGAAAATAATCGTATATCACAATACATTCGCCAGATGTCAGCACATCGCACTGCAATGTGAGTGCAAACATGTTGCTTGAGTCTTCAGTCTTTTGACTGGTTTGATACAGCCCTCCAAGCCTCCCTGTCCTGAGCTAATCGTTTCATCTCTACATAGCTACCACACCCTACATCTGAGACAATCTGTTTAACATATTCTAACCTTGGTCTACCCCTGCAGTTCTTGTCATCGACCCTTCCTTCCATAACTAAGCTTGCTATTCCTGGGTGTCTTAGTAAATTTCCTACTAACCTACCTCTTCTCTTCATTAGCAGTCGCCAGAAATATCTCACCTCTCCCACTCGTCTTTATACCTCTTCTTTTGTAACCCTATCTACCCATCTAATCTTCATTCTCCTGTAACACCGCATTTCAAACGCTTCCATTCTCCTCCTTTCTGCTGCACCAATAGTCCAGTGCCATGCTCCAGACAAAGGCCTTCAAAAATTACTTCCTAATCAACAAAGTCAACCCCTGGCACTACAGCCCATGAAGGGCCTAGGCCGACCAAGCGACCGCTGCCCAGCCATTTGGCCTGCAGATATTGGGGTGACGCGTGGTCAGCGCATCGGGTCCCCTCGGCCGTTAATCTCGGTTTTCGTGATCGGAGTGCTGCCTCACTGTCAGACAGCTACTCAATTGTCCTCACGAGGCTGAATGCACCCCGTTCCAACCCTCAAGTCAGTTTTTAAAATTCCTGACGGGGCCGGCATGACTTCCTAATACCTAAATCTATATTCGATGTCAACTGATTACTTTTCTGTAGAAATGCTTTCCTTGCCTGAGCTAACCTACTTTTTATATCCTCTTTGCTTCGTCCATCATTGGTTATTTTGCTTCTTAAGTAACAGAAGTCTCCTGCTTCCTTTGAAAATATCCATATACTAAAATTATGGGTGGGCTGATGGCAATAATAAAGTTTTATGAAAGTAATCCTGTATGCTCTGGAGTTTCATTCTTGTACTGATCTACCATAGTGATGACAATCTATTGGTACAAAATAAATCCTTTGCTCCTTGAGATATATTTCGGAGTTGTTGATTCACTGTAGGGACTTAGGGTGTTTCTGATAACCTGTATGATGGCTGTTCTAGAGTGTGAATTTCTAATTGAAGCTAGGATTTTGATATGAACCTGCAGAGGCCTTAATTTGGGTACCTCCCGGAAATTCTTGACTGCATTTCGAATCACTGTGCCAATAGCAGCCATCCTGAGTATGGTTTTCTCCAGTCCTGTTTCTTCAATCCCGGTGAATGCTGGCAATTAACCTCATTTGTGTTTTATTTTCGTTAACCACTCACAAAACCCAAATTATAATTTGATAATGGTTGTCATATAAAGGGGTGGAACAGCGACATTATCTTTCCTTCCTAGAATTTTAATCTCTACCTACTCTAAAACAGAGTCCTCCCATTCTTGGATGTTACGGGTAATCTCCAGAACCACTGGGTGAATTTTGATGCAGTTTTCACCATTCTGTAAAGGATATCTCGAGGAAGGTTTCTATAGAAAATTATTTATGATCAATGGAAGCCATGCAGTAACGATTTTAATGAAAATCGCGAGAGAAAAAATTGGCCTCCGTGCGCTTTATAAGCTTCCCCTGAGCAAACTGTTAAAAATATCAATATACTAAATTAGAGGTAGTCTGACCCTGTGGCCTTGTGCATAACTATTAATCTGCGGTTTGGCATTCCTTTGGGGCGTGATGTTGCAGTGGTCAAGCTGTTTGCCTCTCACCAAGGCGGAGCTGGTTCGATTCCCGGTTAATCCATGTGAGATTTTCGAAGTGAAATAGCCTGTCCTGTGGTTCGGATTCCACGTAAAATGCAGGTCCCGTGGCTCATGATCGCGAGATTAAAGGTCACGTAAAACTACAACATTCGTTGTACGTAACAAAAGTTTTTATTTATTAGCGTGGCAGTAAATCTACTACTACGCTCTCTTTTATTTGAACATCCTGACTGCCAAAATTTGATTCAAAGTGATAGCATAACCGGTACCCTACGGTACGTTAAATATAGCCTACAGGTATAATATATTCCCCTCAACTAACGGACTAACCAGAACTCTAGTGGGCTACATATGACTGGGATTTAATTATTTGTGTCTTAATATGTATTGTGTAATCTGCCCTGCCAATACATATTACCATTAGTCAATATGGATAAAACTTGAACCAATTTAACACATACGCAGTGTCTAGTAATCACCAAAAGTCGTAGGACACGGAATGCGGTGGAGTTTTGCCGGAAATCGAACTCTGTAGCATGCGGCGGATCCCCTACCACTGAGCCACCGAGAAAGTTATTATCCTTATCTTTATCAGTGGCTTCGATGGCGTAGCATGCCGGCGGTCCTATGTCATAGAGTTATGGCACGTTAAAGAACCTTCCACTAATTACACCTGTGCGAAGCTAAATTAGGTTCAAGATGTTCGTCGCCAGGAGCTGACTGCGGTGGCGTCTAGTGGCCAAGTTCTGAACTAGTAGTTGTTGACGGCGTTTGGCGGCAAAAGTAGGAACTACTTAAAAAATTCAGTCTGCAGTCCTTATTTGAATTAAGAAACAGAAACACACACTAATAGTCATCACAATTAACACCGGTTATCAGACAGATTCTACACACACCCAAAGTACACGGGGCTACATGACCGCGTTGTCGCAGCCCCTAAACTGAGGAACCAACAAACCAAATCTACAACCTTCCTTACTTTTTTAACACTACGTAAAATTGAGGTGGTTGTAGGTAACAAAAGTTTTTTTTTTTTTTATCGTGGCAGTAAATCTAGTCTACTACTGCGGTCTCTTTTATCTAAGCATCCTGGCTGCCAGAATTCGATGCTTTAACCTCGGAGGTGAGAATATAACCGGCAGTTTTGTAGCTACCCTAAAAGAAATTATGAAAATACCTGGATGACGAATCCTTGCCGGCGGTAGATGTATGAACTACAAGCTTGTCAGCTATGTGATGCAATCTGTGTTTCTGGGGATATCGGTACTGCTCGGGTTGAAGCTGCGTGAACCTGAGAGGAATGTGGATTGCGCACTATGAGAAGTGATGGTGTCGAGTGATTAGGTTTCCCGGTCCGTGCCTAGTAACAGAACCAAATACATTGGTCGGTGACTCACTCACTCATTCGCAACGCCACACTGGTTTCAGCAAAGACCTCATGTTAGCAGTATTGGAATAGACGGGAATATCAGGTAACACGGCGGTCTGTTAACAGGCTTCTCAATTCTCGCCTGACCCTTCCCTGCCTCTGCCCTTCACCCCGCAAGATCACAGAGCTTAAACCCGAGCAGTACAGTGTCCACTGTATGTCAATAGATCATAGTGGCACGAGCATTGCGATTGGTCAGTTGGGTATTTCAAATTTGTGATATGGGAATAGTTTCAAGTGATTCATACCCTTTAACGGAAAAGTAGTTCGTAATTACAGTAGAATTGGTATTATTAGCAGCAGAACAACACGCAATCTCCTAGTGTCAACAGCGCTTGATGCGGAGTGTACTTGCCTTCCCTCAACTCACACTCGCCCTGATCCGCCGATTGACAGATGTAGAAGCCGTGCTGTTGGTAGAATTGGCAACACTGTGGGGAGGCCGTAAGATGTGAAAAATACGCTAAGCTCCATGGAGGAAAGAATAAGAGGAGATGCCCTGAGCTCGTATGAGTGAAGCCAAGCGCTGCAACCAAAGTGGGCGTAACCTTAACTCGTATTCGGTGTTCTGTGACTTGCATGAGGCATTGTGCGTGCCTCAACCTTATTTTGGCCCTGGTTTTTATCGTGCTCCGGTTATACAACTTTGGAAACGTAATAACAGTAGTGATAAGTTATTTAAAAAAAAAACTCTCAATTCTAATCGCAGCATGTGTAGGCCTACCCTATATACCAAAAAAAATAAAAATCATTCCTCTGGAAATCCCAAATAATCAAACGGCTGTCGGTCAAGAATTACGGTAGGTCTACATAATTAATCAATTCGAGGCTAATCGTCAAGTTTCTACCCCCCCCCCCCCCCCCCCCCCACAAAGAAAATACCGTACGGTACCGAAACGTATAGACTATACCGTATTTTTGTGCAAATATGCGTCCTTTTTTAATTGTTCTGTTTATTAATTTTGAGGTTCGTATTCTTGAATATCAAAATGTGTACGACCAATGAGTGAAATTAATTGTGCTCGAAATTAGGCCTAAAAACTGATGAATGCCTCAACACCAATAAGAACATAAAACTCAATTTGGTGTAAATACCGTAATTAGTTCGGCATTATTAATTCCCAAGATGTTCCTTCTTTGGTATAACTCCATCTTCAGACACCTGCATTCAATTTAATCAGTGTTTCAGCGTATTATTACGTTTTTCCGCGTCTTCCTTATAAAACTAGTCTCGCAAAGGTGCTCTCATATTTATATTTAAATTGGCTTTTAAAACGATAACGCAGCTTATTTGTGCCAAGTATCGTGATGTAGAGTGTATTCTGCCTATCGAAGAAAAAATCTTGACTCGTCATTGCAGTTTTATGTCACTAAAATCCATTACTAGTTGGAGTGGTTTAAGGCTTTAAGCATAGGGACAGCCATTTTCTTGCAACCAAAGTGGGCGAGCCGTTTGGCTTCAGAAGCTTGCGCTGGGCAGCGCAGCGAAGGCATCTCCTTTCTTTCTTTCCTCCATGCTAAGCTCACGTGCTAGCTTTTGTTGATGATTACCAGTGGCGGCCGGTGGTAAGTAAAGCTGGGTGTTGCACCTAAATTTCTGATGTCGCAATTTTATATGGGAAGTTTACACATGTAACAAAAATGAACTAACGTTAGGTAAACTACAGTTCTATAAAAACTAAAATACATGGGTTTTCCAAAATAACTGTACGTTCGACAAATATACAAATTTTAATGGCTCTTTTGGGCTTCTTCCTTTAGGAATTCATAAAAAAAAAACAGATTTATGTATTTAAGCCCTATGCCGGAGTTCATGGGAAGAATTTTAAATACAGCAGGTTGTCTAAGGTTGGGTCTCAATCTCCGGGATAATAAACATTCTCAACATAAAAACATGGCAACCGAAAAGTTTGTACGTTACGTTACTATTACTAACAAAGACGGGCACATATTCTGCATAAGGATAGGATTTTTATCATTTTAAATGATCTTGTCGACTTCCTAGTTACGCTGGGGTCTGACGTTACGTTACGGTGACGGGACGAAATGTACCGAGGATGCACTGAGGTGTGTGACGTCATAATACTGCTTGAGCTTCCTCCTTTCCCCGCGCGCTCCGGTGAGCGTGACGTCATCTAGCCAGCTACCTCCTTTGACCTTGGTTTGCACTTGCTAACGGACTTTGAGTTCACGCAGCATTTGTAGCATTTAAAATGAAGTCTAGTCTTTCAGACTGACTTTTTTTTTTACTATAGCTTGAACCCCATCAGAGGAACCAGCCATGAAGAGCGCTCTGTCATACGTCTGCGCAATTCATTTTTGCGGAGTTTCATTCAATTTCTGCTTCTTTAATTCATCCAGAAAACACGCTGCTAATAGTGTGTGCATCATGTTTTGTTTGCCTCTTACTACGTATCGGTACACAACAGCCAACTGAAATATGTTTGAAATATCACTAGTTTCATCTGCTATAATGGCTAAAATTTCCGATTCCTTTATTTGCTTTGATTCTTCTTCTTGGCAAACCTCCAACATATTCTGTAAACATTAATTTTGAATTGTTTTGGACGTTCCTTTGAAAACAGTTGCCCTTACCAAATGACCTTTAACACATCATCCAACTCAGCGCTAAAATTAATTAGTTCTCTCAAAACACCTGGGTATGTTGATGATACACTTTCATCATGAACACGCAAGGCCAGTTCGAAAGAGCCACAGAAACGAATAGAGTTTATTACAATATTTAACACATACCTATTGTGTCTAACTTCTTCGTTATATTCCGCAATTTACCTTCTATAGGCACTGTCCAATTGTGCAGCTTCGTTAACAGTTCCAAAAAGTGTCAATTTCAAACAGCTGAAGATTGGTTGGTTGGTTGGTTCCTCAGTTTAGGAGCTGCGACAACCCTGTACTTTGGGTGTGTGGAGAAACTGTCTGATAACCGGTGTTAATTGTGATGGCTGTATTAGTGAGTGTTATCTGTTTTAATTCAAGTAAGGACTGCAGACAGAGAATTTCAATCAGTTCCTACTTTTGCCGCCAAAGGCCACCGTAAACGACTACTAGTTCAGAACTTGGTTACTACACGCCACCGCAGTCGGTTCCTGGCGACGAACGTTGGAACCTAAGAGCGTTGTTGAAATTTTTAACCTATAATTTAGTTTCACACAGGTGTAATAAGTGGAAGGTTCTTTAACATGCCATAAATCTATGATATGGGACCGCCGGCTTTACTTCCCCTCCAAAGGAATGCATACTGAGGGATTTTTAACGCTCTTAAAAATCCGATGACTTCGGCCAGGTTTGAACCCGCGATCTTGGGCATAGAGGCTCAGCATGCTACCAACTACGGCACCGAAGCCGCTCAGCTGAAGATTCATGTTTCTTTATTTTAGGGATTAATTTCCGTAACTCCTATTTTGGTCCACGCGGATTCTCCACCAACGAACATGGGAAACAGAATAAAGCGTTTTTAATATCGCATTCACATAATCAAATATTATTGCCTTAAATATCTCCTTTAAACGCCCTCGTATACTTATATTTTGGACAATACTTATCCGGTAATGGTATACCAAGTGTTTTTACTGTAAGTTTATCGTCATCAGGGAGCCGGGAAAACTGTCTGACTAGTAAATTACTTACTCTATTAATTTTCACTCACACTCCACAATACAATTAATGTTTCAAACTAAACATTCCGTTAAAATAAAATACTTTCAAGATACAGAGATGATAAATCTGGGTGCTATATCGGAAAGTGGCGCGAAAGGCAAACTAACAAAACACTGAATTTTGCTAGCCAAGACATTTCGTAGTGAATGCATAGGTCTACTCCCAATCAACCAAACAATAATAATAATAATAATAATGCACAGTTATGTATCTGCCTGGAACCAAAATACTCAATCAACTCAATACAGAACTAATCGCAACCCAAATCCCGCAAGAACAAGAGTGGTAAAAGCAAACATAAACCGCTACAGTACACCAACAATACGTCGCAAAATAGTTCAGCCACTTATCTACTGTACTTATAGCATGGTGGCGTTCTTAGGCTCGCTTCACAGAACAATTGACAAAAACATTAAATGAAGTTATGATGAGAAAACATCTAAAAATAATTGGGTGTGAACCAACTAATTTCTCCCTATGAAATTCCGATATTTGTACCGTTGTGGGTGGTGTAGCATTCCCTAGTGGTGTGGGAAAGAAACTACCCTTCAGGGGCAGATGACCTCGTAGTTCCGCCCCTTAAAACAACAATAACTAACTAAACTACCCTTCGCGGTGTAAGAGAAATCGAGGGTGTTGTCATTTCCAAAGAGTGGTGTAGTCTAACGGTGCCATTTGGAACTGAGTGTTGCCAGGGGGCTGGCAGCTCGTCTGCAACTCCCTACTACCCATGCTGGCCAGCAAGCTATGTACAAGCTTGGCCTCGTCCCTGCGGGCCGCGCTGACTACTTGGGAGTGGCCACAAGAGAGCTAACCCCCTGGAGTTTGATTTGAAGGCGGCAGCTTTTATAGGTACAGTGTGAAGCATTAGGATAAATAATATCAAAATATCGATGATTTTAACACATTTTTGAGTGCATTAGATCTATAAAACTAGAACATTAAAGGAAAAGAAACAACGAATTAGGTGTAAAATTATTGGGAGAGTGCAACGCTGCAACAATGTCACCAGCCGCCACTGATGATTACAGTAACAGGACAGAACTTTAAATCAGTCTATTGCTTACTCTTCCAACACCGGTGCAATTCCTCGTGGTAGATGAGACCTGCTGAAAGTTGTTGTTCCATTTAGGGCTTGGCGACATCGTGGTCATACTTGCGTGTGTGTAGAATTTGTCTGATAACCAGTGTTATTGTGATAGGTGTATTAGTGTGTGTGTATTTGTAAATCAATGATGATTGGGAAAGAGGCGGCCGTGGCCTTAATGTATGAACCAGTAGAAGTGGGAAACCACGGAAAACCACTTCCAGGGTAGCTGAAGTGGGAATCGAACCCACCTCTTCTCAGTGTACCTCGTTCCAGCCCTCAGAATTAAATTTCTTGGCAGAGCCGGGAATCGAACCCGGGACTCCGCGGTGACAGCCAGGAGTGCTAGCGGGGCGGACTGCTGAAAGTTGTAGAAGTGACTTTGTTGTTTTTTGTATTAAGTTGTATGTAGAATCAATGAATTTAACAATCAAACTCTTCACTAATATTTCATTACAATACTCCAAGACGCCAAGGAAGCGTTATGTACCTTGCTGTGAGGCAAATTATGGCACTAAGAAATTAAATGGATATGCCGCTTTGTTTATTGCCAGAGTTGGTTTGTGGATAAATTCGAATCACCCTGGTAATTAAAGTGGCATTCTCATCAACATGTTCGGCTGGCTGCGTGGCTCAGCGGTAACGTTCTCGCTTGCTGTGCCCAAGGTTGCAGGATCGAATCCTGGCGCAGCCAGCTGGCAATTGAGGGTGCGCAAATGCGAGGGAGCCGTGTCAGTAGATTTACGGGCACGGTAAAGATCCCCTTCGGAGCAAAATTCCGGCGTCTCTAAAAGCCGCAGTAGTTAAAAGGGATGTAAAACCATTAACAGTATTATCTTGAACATGTTCACAATCAGTAGATACCGATACGGTGAATTGTTTTGGAGGTATGGAGTTACTCGATGATGACCGCAAAGTTGATATTACCTTTTATTTACTGTATGTCCCGGACGGATATCATGAACCTACTTTTACATTTTTAGGCTAATAACATGTGTCCTTACTACCCCGAAAATTATAAATAATTATAAAAAGAAACTTTGAGATCAGTCGTAGAACTCTTTCCGTTTCGTCAGCTTCGTTGCCTAGTGGCTGGCACTCTTGACTGTCACCGTGGAGGCCCGGGTTCGATTCCCGGCTCTGTCAAGAAATTTAATTATCATGGCTGGACAGGGTACACCCTGCCTCGTGAGTCCTCGATTCCTACCTCAGCAATCCTGGAAGTGTTTTACGGTGGTTTCCCACTTCTACTCCAGGCGATTGCCGAGATGGTTCCTAAATTAAGGCCACGGCTCGTCTCCTTCCCACCCTCATCTGAATTACAACTACACACACGAATGCAGCCATCACAATAACACAGGTTATCCGACAAATTCAACACACACACACACCCAAGTACTTGGGGCTACATGACCACGATGTCGCAAAGACCCTAAATGAATCAACAACAACAACCCTCTTTCGGATCCGTCTGTTAAATATATAATCATCATCCTTTCATGTAGGCTAATAGCCTAGTCCTAGAAGAAATGTTACGGTCTATACAAAAGATATGCATTTTCCTGGGGGGGACCTAGAGATCTCTTCCCATCGGGACGGTAGTTGACGACTGCTTCAGGGATCTGCTTCTGTCCATCCTGTTGAAAAATAATGATAATCTGTATCCTTCTTAGCCGACTTTTATGGTCTCGGGGTTCATGTTGAGACTCAGGTTCTAACATCCAGGGTTCGATTGTCTGCTCTGTCAAGAAAGTTAGTCTAAAGATGGGAACAATGTTCACTCAGCCTTGGGAGACAAAACTCAAAAACGGTACGGTAGGTTTAGTTCAAACTTCCACCTTCCTGGAAGAGATTTTAATAAGTTTCCCATTTCCACTTCAGGCAAATGCCGGTATGGCCACTGTCACCTTCTTCCCAATACTAGCCTCAGTTACAAGTACATGGAATACTACAGACAACTCAGTAACAGGTTTTCAAGCTAATTCTACACACATCCAAATATTAAGCGATAAATGGCCACGATATCCAAACTCCTAAACGAAACAACATAATAATAGTGCTATTGGTTTTACGTCCCTTTAGCTACTGCGGCTTTTAGAGAGGACGGGGTGCCAGAATCTCACCCCGTATGAGATCTTGAACCTGCCAGTAAATACTGACACGGCTCCCTCGCATTTGCGCACCGGCAAATACCAACAGACTGCGCCAGGATTCGATGGTTCTCAACCAACAGGCGAGAACGTTACTGCTGCGCCACTCAGCCTGTCAAACGAAACAACAATATAAAAGAACTTTGAGCATTTCGCTATGCTTTCAGTCCCCTGGCAAAAGGTAATGCCACAGACAATGGACTTCAATAGGATGTACTGTAGGTAGGTGTTTCTGGCCTGACGAGAAGGACTCACTGGGAGTCAAAAAATTGGATTTCCAAAGAAATATGAAATTTTCTTATAGGGATATGTTATATGTATCCAAATCTTGTGAACGGACTGCAAAATTTTACAACAACAAAAAAATAGAGTGCCATATCACCTCCAGGGACGTAGGCGACCTGAATTAGAAAGGGATCACTCACCAGGCATCCCGAGCCGAAGTTCGCGTGTGGTCGGGTGGCCAGTTCCTTTCCACTCCTCCTCTTGCCATAGCATCCGCCAGGTTCCCATTTTGCATCACCAAGCTGGGAGACCCCGTACCAGACCATACCAAGACTTTTAAATTCTTGGCAGAGCCGGGGATCGAACCCGGTACTTCGTGGGTGACAGCCAACAATGCTAGCCACTGCGCCACGAGAGGATCAAGATTTTACAAGGAGAACATAAAATGTATTTAGTTAATAAACCTTATGATAATATGGGGTTTGAAGCCATTTTTCAATGTTGCCTTAGTAAACAAAAGTTTGGTGCTTTTCAGTTGGTCAACACGAATGTACCCAAAAGAGCTGGGTTATGCCCTAATCCTGAAAAAATTACATGAGATTAATAAATACCATAGGATGGCCAGTTTCGATCGTCAAGCGATCATGATCACATCCATTACACTTAGGCTATAAAATCGATATTTGTCAATACGGGTGAAACTATTTTCAATATGTACATTTATTTAGTTGCAGTATTGGTATTGCAACTTGTCGGTATATGTTAGTTGTAATCTATATGGCGTTTGGTGAAATGCTAAAATGGTGATAGAACTGGCACATGATACTGTTACGGCTGTGAGTTTGTTTCAACGCTCGCCGCATGAGTCACAACTGCCCCAGGGCTGGGCTGCTCTGCCTCAGTGTATTGCGTGCGCCTTATGCAACAGGACTACTAGGACAAAGGGATCGTCCAGAATATTCGTGACTCCGCCAGTGAAGGAAACCTCGAGAAGCCGCGAACCCTGGATGGGTCTAGAAGCATTTATTGAGTCACCGGCCTGCTATATAAGAGCGGCCGGTCAAGCAGTTGTTGTTGTGTTTTACCAGCTAGTGCGAGCGTTTATCCTGAGCGACAGAGGTGTGGTGACTTGCGAAACCCCTAGTGAAGCCGATTCTCTTGACAGCGAGGGAGTGAGAGGCATACAGGGGACTGCCTGTGTTTGAGCGAGTGCGCTTACCTAGTGCGACAGAGGTCATTGTGGTGAGTTGCAAAACAGTGAGTGACAGACTTAGTGCAGCTATTTCCAGCCAGCGTACGGGACCGGACTCATTAGCGAGAGGATTAACTGTGGTCTGTTGACAAGTGAAAGGGGGGCAAGAGCGCTCCACAGGGAAGAGACTTGAGGAAACTGGAGTAAGGTAATAATTGCTTGTATTTGCTGTTGAGTGGTGGATCTTTCTGGCCGCAATAAAGTTAATTATTTCTTTAAAGGAACAATCTGTGTTGTGCTTCAACCCACCGTAATCCAGTCAACAAAAGTGCCACTAGGGGGGGGGGGGGGGGGGGGGGTGGCACGTAACAATACTTAAACTGACAGAAAAAAATATTTCAAATATATAATTATTGTGGTGGTTATGGTAGTGGGGGTGATAAGTAGTGCAGTATAATGGATGTAACATGTAATGATAATGATAATAATGAATAGGGAAACGGCTATTTACTTACTACAGTACTGACACATGTAATTTACAAACGAACTGAAAAATATGATTAGAAAGACTGTGCCTAGGGCCTATATCTAATTGGCTGTTAGAAAAGTACAGATCAATAGTGTCGTCCTTTGTCGCATAGGGCCGTAGAAAAATAATCAGAGCACTTTGGAAAACTTCGGTTGTCAGGAGCTCCTGAGGTATCGTCACATACCGCTCAAGGATGAGGATCGGAATAAATGAAAGTAAATTTGAAAGAACCAACGCTTATTGCAGCTGATAACCCCTATGTAATGCACCATCACCACCGCACTTATTCAGAGGCATAATATTTTCATGATGATACTGTTTTAAGGGGCCTAAGAAATCTATTTGCACTAATTACCTACTCACCGTGACTGCAATTTATACGCAACTCATGATGTTACTATTTTCGCAATTCTGCACCAGAACACTGGTAGGGATGACGTGATGCAGCCCGCATTGCCACCCAACAATAGACTTATAAAAATACAGTTACACTACCACGGACATGAATGGTTGTAGGACCTTGAAACGTGGTTTTCAAGTACATTTCGTCTGTTGTTCTAAATGTAGGAATGGAGAGAGTTGTCCAAAATATCAAGTTGGCAGTGTTACCCGCAGGATTCCAAGTTAAGTTTGGTTCAGATCGGTGAAACGATGTAGAATTGTGCCAAAGGGCCTAAATGCAGGGAATGAAGTGGTCTATCCGAAATTTCAAGCAGATAGTGTTACTCGCAGGGTTCCAAAGGGTAAGTATACAAATTTTGGTTCAGATCGGTGAAAGGGTGTAGATTTTTGACAAAGGGCCTAAATGCAGGGAATGGAGTCGTCTGTCCGAGATTTAATGTAGACGGGGTTACCCGTAGGGTTCCAAAGGGTAAGTGTACAAATTTTGGTTCAGATCGGTGAAACGGTGTAGATTTGTATAAATAACAGACAGACAAACATTGAGCTTTATATATAGATAATCATCTGATGATGATCGCTTGACGATCGAAACTGGTCATCCTATGGTATTTATTAATCTCATGTAATTTTTTTCAGGATTAGGGTATAACCCAACTCGTTTGGGTACATTCGTGTTGACCGACTGAAAAGGCCAATCTTCACAACCAGAAAAATGCAGTCTTTATAGAGCGCAAAACGTCTAAATAACCTTTTTCATAATTCATACGATTGTGAAAGGCCTTCGACTTATTCTTATCATGAGAATTACTTTGTCGGTCAGGTGCAACGAAAATTACATTTAAAATACATATTGTACATAGTTAAAACGTACAAAAGAAAAAAAAATGATACTATGACCTTGTGCGCCCAATGTAGTCGGTAAGTCTCTCTTTTGTAACAAGTCGCCACCATGATTCCCTATTAGCAGTTAGCACTACGGTCCCCTCTGCTTCTACGTCTCTCAGTTTGAAATAATTCAAACTGAATCTAAACATTGCCTCCTAGGTCTGCTTCTCCTTCTCTTACCATCTACAGCCGAACTCAAGGTAATATCTCCTCTCCCATTCTCTCAACATTACCCCATCATCTGAGTCGACTCATACGAACAGTTTAATCTAGCGTATTAATAACTAACGTAGCCTTCATTTCAGTGCCCACGCTATAACTGTGCCGGTCAGCTATACCATACTTCCAGGTAAGGTACCGTACTGTATATCGAATGTAGGCCTACTAGCCTGAGCAGAAATATTTCTCAAATTGGCACGCTGACAATAGTGTGGCAAACACTGATGTGTGTGCCGAGTGCATTAGACTAAGTCGGTCGACAGAACTCCCCAGCCCCACAAAGTGGGTTAATGTCTTATGAATAGGAGTTGACAGCTCGAATTCTCAGAAATGCAACGGCCACTCATCGGCAAATATATAATGCGAGTACCGTACTGCTCGAGTACCCTCCAGCCATTGCTCAAATCCATGTGTCCCAGCAATCAGTCATGCTACCCTCATCCGTTACCTCTAGCTTAGTCTATGTAATCCTGTGTCTACCAAACTCTCACTTCCGTAATGCAAGATCGGTCTCAATACTGAGCGATGTAGGGAGAGTTTCGTCGCTACACTGACTTCTCTCTTGCTGAATACTGTAGAGCGCAACTGAAAGCTCACTTCATTAGCTTTTCTACACCTCGACTCTGTTATTCTGAGAGAATAAACAGCTTCAGTACAGTACGGTTCTTAAAATGATCTACCTGCTCCAAATTAGAACCTCCTACCTGGCATTTTATTTTCTTGCTTTCTTCCCTACCGACATAAGCTTCATCTTTAGAATGCATGTGAGATTTCCGAAATTAAATGTCATGTCCTGTGGTTCGGATTGCACGTGAAAAGGAGGTTCCGTGGCACATGATCGCCAGATTAACGGTCACGTTAAACTACAAGCTACCTTTTTCTTTGGAATGCTGATTTTCATACCACATTCCCTACAATTCTGTTGCAAGTTCTAACACGTTGGCATGTAAGTTTTTGACGGAGTCTGTCATTACAACCACACCATCAGCATAGGCCAGACTGCTTACCTGGTTTCCACCCAATTGAATTCCACCTATGCCTTCAGCAAATGGTCCTATATAAAATAAACAGTAGTGGTAAAATATTACTGCCTTACCTCACTCCTGTAACAACCTTAAACCAACCATCAATGCTCGCTGCAGCCTGATTATCAACAACTAAAAAGTACTGTAGGCCTAAATAAAAATAAAACTCCACGGATATATTTTTTGTGGGGGAAGGGAAGCTTGAAAATGGGAATGTCAAGATAGGAACAGAGATGGACTGGCTCGCACTTCCTTGTCCTAGAGCCCGTGTTCGCTCTCCACAGCCCTGCTAAATATACACATCAAAAAGAGTTTTACATAACACTTGTTTGCCATGATGCAGAGCGTATGTGGGGTTGTGGGCGAGGCTATTACAAAAGAGACGGCATTCTGACAAATCCTGCAGACTTGATTCATGTGTGAAAAGAAAATTACTGTTACGTGTTAGCCCTAGTAGCACGTTCGTTAATTCGACTACAGTGGTTAAAAGCACAACACAGTTTGGCCCTTTAAAGAAATACAAGTTTTATTGCAGGTCTAGCAAGTTACAGTACACCACACAATAAACAAATACAAGCAATTAGTATCTCACTCTAGTTTCCCTCTTGTTCGGAACACTTCCCTTTCACTTTTTCGAGCAGCTGTCCGTTCACTAACTAGGTAGACCGTGTCCAGCCAGTCTATCACTCACTGAAATACCTGCACACTTCCTTAAGTACACAAACGACAGTTACTTACGAGTCTGCTACACACTGCTCTGCTCGGAAAGAATCTCACTGGGTTTCGCAATCCACACAACACTTCACTGCAATAACCTCTGTCGCACAGTGGAACACACACATTCGCTCAGAAAACACAGTCCGTCCTCACCGGCCAGGGTCGCTCTTATAATATCGGAGCTGATGACTCAATGGATGCTTCGAGAGCGGGCCAGGGTTCACGGTTTCTCGAAAGTTCAATTTCTGGGAGGGCTGCGTAGGTTCTAGACCTTGACCTTTTGTTTTTACAGCCCTGTTGCGTAAGGCGCTGGCAACACAGTCTGGAATAGCCTAGGGCGGCCTGAGTCACGCGCGGGCGACGAAACTGTCTAGCATTCGTAACATTACTAACAGGAAGACATTTGGCCGGCCTGTTAAACAGTTTCTGACTGATATCTGTTGTAATCTTGCCATCCTGTGACGTTTCAATTCGCCGAGACTCAAATCAGCCGTGTTTTTTTTCTTCTGGAATACTAATTTGCATCAGGTTTTTCTCACGTTCTTGGAACCACGTCTATTTAGTTGTTTTTAAAATTCTAGAGTTTCTTAGTCGGTATTCAATCATATGGAACATGTGCCCATAGAACAGGAATTATTTCCTTTTGATAGACGACATTATTGGTTCTATCTTAGTGTATAATTGTTCACTGAATTTCAATGATACCTGCCCATCAACCCATCTGTTGCCTAAAATCTTCCATAATAGGCCTATCCTTCGATTTAATAATTTATTATTATTCCTATTATCAAAGGGCTGGTAGATGAATTACTTCGGGCCTGGGATACTAATTAATAAACTAACAACCAGCCTCGGCTTTGCCCGGGAACGTGATAAGCACTTTTTCTTTTATGTCAATGAACCTCTATCCGTTTTACGTCTCGGCATGATGGGTTAAAATCACTGACTGGACTATTAATTATATTATCATGGAGATGCATGTGCAACGAATTCTTGTCAGACGTAATTTAAGAATGGCGTGGTGCATGAAACACAAATCGCCCTTCCATCCAATCTTAAAATTCACAGGCGAAATGAAGAAAAGCAGAGTTCCACTTCCAGGGAAACTCCAAAACACAATCCCTCTTCTCTGAAGTCCTAATACAAAACAACTCGACAGTTTGCTGCTGGCTGTATCTGGGGTAATAGGTTCGCCCGCTAGCTAGGCTGTAACTGGGGTGACAGGCTCGCCCTTAGCTTATTCGTAAATTGAATGGAGATTGTTGGAGGAAATGAAAAGGTAAAAACACTCACAGTGAGTGATGTATCGATAGAGATATGCTCTACCAGATTTTTTTTGTAGAACTTTCCATGCTGAACATTTCATACACTCATAGTATATTGATATTTTTAACAGTTTGCTCAGGGGAAGCTTATAAAGCGCACGGAAGCCAGTTTTTTTTTCTCTCGAGATTTCCACTGAAATCGTTACTGCGTGGCTTCCATTGATCATAAATAATTTTCTATAGAAACCTTCCTCGAGATATCCGTTACAGAATGGTGAAAACTCAAAATCCATCCAGTGTTTCTGGAGATTACCCGTAACATCCAAGAATGGGGGGACTCGGTTTTAGAGTAGGTAAAGATTAAAATTCTAGGAAGGAAAGATAATGTCGCTGTTCCGCCCCTTTATATGACAACCATTATCAAATTATAATTTGGGTTTTGTGAGCGGTTAACGAAAATAAAACACAAATGAGGTTAATTGCCAGCATTCACCGGGATTGAAGAAACAGGACTGGAGAAAACCATACTCAGGAGGGCTGCTACTGACACAGTGATTCGAAATGCAGTCAAGAATTTCCGGGATGGTACCCAAATTAAGGCCTCTGCAGGCTCATATCAAAATCCTAGCCTCAATTAGAAATTCACACTCTAGAACAGCCATCATACAGGTTATCAGAAACACCCTAAGTCCCTACAGTGAATCAACAACTCAAGAAATATATCTAAAGGAGCAAAGGATTTATTTTGTACCAATAGATTGTCATCACTATGGTAGATCAGTACAAGAATGAAACTCCAGAGCATACAGGATTACTTTCATAAAACTTTATTATTGCCATCAGCCCACCCATAATTTTAGTATATGGATATTTTCAAAGGAAGCAGGAGACTTCTGTTACTTAGGAAGCAAAATAACCAATGATGGACGAAGCAAAGAGGATATAAAAAGTAGGTTAGCTCAGGCAAGGAAAGCATTTCTACAGAAAAGTAATCAGTTGACATCGAATATAGATTTAGGTATTAGGAAGTCATGCCGGCCCCGTCAGGAATTTTAAAAACTGACTTGAGGGTTGGAACGGGGTGCATTCAGCCTCGTGAGGACAATTGAGTAGCTGTCTGACAGTGAGGCAGCACTCCGATCACGAAAACCGAGATTAACGGCCGAGGGGACCCGATGCGCTGACCACGCGTCACCCCAATATCTGCAGGCCAAATGGCTGGGCAGTGGTCGCTTGGTCGGCCTAGGCCCTTCATGGGCTGTAGTGCCAGGGGTTGACTTTGTTGATTAGGAAGTAATTTTTGAAGGCCTTTGTCTGGAGCATGGCATTGGACTATTGGTGCAGCAGAAAGGAGGAGAATGGAAGCGTTTGAAATGCGGTGTTACAGGAGAATGAAGATTAGATGGGTAGATAGGGTTACAAAAGAAGAGGTATAAAGACGAGTGGGAGAGGTGAGATATTTCTGGCGACTGCTAATGAAGAGAAGAGGTAGGTTAGTAGGAAATTTACTAAGACACCCAGGAATAGCAAGCTTAGTTATGGAAGGAAGGGTCAATGACAAGAACTGCAGGGGTAGACCAAGGTTAGAATATGTTAAACAGATTGTCTCAGATGTAGGGTGTGGTAGCTATGTAGAGATGAAACGATTAGCTCAGGACAGGGAGGCTTGGAGGACTGTATCAAACCAGTCAAAAGACTGAAGACTCAAGCAACATGTTTGCACTCACATTGCAGTGCGATGTGCTGACATCTGGCGAATGTATTGTGATATACGATTATTTTCAAGGTTTTAAAGGGCCATTTGTAGACAAACAGGATATTAAATTGTCCGAACAGAAAATCTGCTCTTTCCATTACCTAAAAATTGGAAGTGTTCAGGGATAAAAAGGTCTTATGGTAACCCTTTTACATTTAGATGAAAACTTAAATCAATTTCTATATGGTCCCGAATTCACTGCGTTGACCGCTAACATGACAAAGAAAGTAGTATAAATTGAAATCGATGGGAACTTGTCATGGTGTTCAACCTGCAGTGATGTTGGCTACATAATACTGAAAAGCCAATACAAAATTTCAAGTTGAAAAGTAAAAAATTTGAACTGCAGAGCACATTATCGCTTCTGTTAAGGCCTGGTGACTTGACACATTAATTGGCACCAGAACTAAAATTGGCTGTGCCACTTGCTCAGCTTTACATATAAACAAATCATACAGTATTTTTCCTTAAAACAGACAAAAAAAAACCACACATACCGTAAACTAAACCAGAGATATCACATTTTTATTAATAATCCGCAGAGCTAGATCATTTGTGGATCAATTAACATTAATATAATAACCTCAGATAAAATGTTTTACAGGCAGTCAACACTATATTCAATAAGTTGAAATTTGTCGTTCATTATGTAACACTGGCAGCAAATATACAGTTCACGCCACAATTTTGGTCGGTTAGTCCTGATTGCACAGTCGTACAGAGGACTGTGCAATCGGAACTCACCGACCAAATACTGTGGCGTGAACTGTACATATCTAGATAGATATTATTAGTTCCTTTTGTATTGATGTTAGTTCGAATAAAACAACTTAATATATGATCTGCTAAATGCTATCAAATCAACTGAGTCAGGTTACCAAACAGACAACCTCCAAATTCCAGTGCACATACCTTACTCCCCCCTTTCTTCATTGTCCCATTATTCCTGCATAGGTTCCAAATTCTTCTTTGAATCCCATGACCCTTTTGCAAATGGATTATGAGAAGGAAGGAGAAACAATCAAATTTAAAACCCAGGAGGTTGGTAATTGAAAAAGTATTTTTTATTTTGCATTACACAATGTAGTACAAGAAATACAATTACTGCATATTATAAAAAGAACCACACAACTGAAACTGCATTCTCGCCCAGGTCTGTTCCAAGCAACTTGCAGTTCAACTGGATCTAGTGGACAGATCTGTAAGAATACAAACATGAAGCTATTAATATAATAAATGTGGAATGCAACTTATAAGGCACTGAACATGTAAGAATGCAGGCTATTCTTATCAAGAAAATATACTGTCAATGGCCTTAGTGGACTTGGGCTATTAGGTCGTTCATTGTACAAAGAGTGTACAAACCATATAGATGAAGGAGAGGAAGCACAACACGAACTCACAACTTCCAGATTTGGCTTCCGTTACTCTACCTCTGAGCTTATGTGGAGACACTTTTGGTTTTTCTATGCATTACCATGCGGACATAATTGCTCGGAGACAGGGCAAAGGCAGTTAGAGCCGGATGTCACAGGTGGTGTCCCACATGTTTCGTACGTTCTAACTTTTAGCGTCATCTATGTGGTTTGTAGGCCCACTCTCTGTAAAACACACAACCTACCGGTAATAATAGTAGAAATTTCCTTGCTCGTTTGATGGGTCATCTTTTACAATTTACCAGATATAATGGTATTTGGGCCTTTATCATATACAATCAGAGAGAAAAACATAACAAAGTTCTGATGCACAAAACAAGACTTCAACCTACAGTGTAATAGTAAAAAAAGTAATAACGGTGGGCACAGAAGGTAGAGTATATTGAAAGGCAAGTCATTTGTCCCTGGCACATAGAATTACATTGCATCCTTGAAACATGAGTCAACTTCTGTGTTCTCCAGAGTAGCTGGCAACAGTTGAGGAGACGAGAATCCTTGAAAAAATTTACTAAACTACTGATTTTAGCTATGTCAATACCTTCTGTAATGATTCAAAATAGATTTCCCTTATATATCATGACAGAGTAAAATTCCAGCTGTGTTGGACATCATCCGCATGAATTATGCACAACTAAAGCAACGCCAACCCCACGCATACTGTTACTAATTGCTTTTGTAAAAGTTACATTTGCCTACACCAATAATTCTTAGGTGGCGGCCCTGTGTTAGTCTTTGTCTCAGGTGACAAGGTGGTGGCCCTGTGTTAGTCTTTGTCTCAGGTGACATGAAGTGGAACGACCTATGACGCAAGGATTTATTAATGAAATCACAGAAGTGGAAGTTAGGAAAGCCATCTCTAAAATGATGATTCATAAAGCAACCCTTAAGAACGAAGGGTAAAGTTTATAAAACTGCCGTAAGGCCAATCCTACTCTATGGTAGTGAAACATGGGCTACTACAAAGCCACATGAGCAAAAGCTACATACCACTGAAATGTGTATGTTACGTTGGGCAGGTGGAGTTACTCTCAAAAGATAAAATCCGTAATGAACATGTGCGAGGCAGTTTCACAGCAGCGCCTATACCGGTAACTGAGAAACCTTTGGAGTCCAGGATAAGGTGGTATGGCCATGTTATGCGAAGACCGGAGGGGATCTTTAACGTGCCAGTAAATCTACTGGCATGGCTCCCTCGCATTTGCTCACCCTCAAATGCCAACTGACTGTGCCAGGATACGAATCTTCAACCTTGGACCCAGCAGGCAAGAACATTACAAGCAGCCAGTTCCTTTTTGTAACAAACAAAATTTATTAATCTCATGTAGCCTAATTTTTTTTCAGGGTTAGGGAATAACCCATCTCATTTGGTTACAATCGTGTTGACCGACTGAAAAGCACCAAACTTTTGTAATAAATAATAATTGTGGAAATGCTGTGGTAATAGAGGTTTTCTCCTCCACTGACTATAACCCATCCCCCATCCACTTTTTTCATCACAACTTACATAGTAAAATTCCAGTCGTGACTGAATTAATTAATAATCACTATTGTGCACATTCTTGTTAGGTGTGCACAATAGTGATTATTAATTAAGTGGCTATTAACAGCAGGAATGTTTTATTGTTTTATTTGTTTGTAATGTCCATAAGCTTGTCATGTTTTAAAGTGTTTAATTAGTTTTTATAGTGTTTTAATATCAGTGTGATATGTTTCTACATGGACGTGGTCTTTTTAGTCTATGATGTTTTCCGAATATGAATTATAAAGGGCTGAAGAAGGAATTGGAACTAATTCCGAAACATGTACCCTGAAGCTAACTAAAATAATAAATGAGTGTTGATTAGGCGGAAACTTTAAATTTGTTATACTGAATTATTCGAATGCCACTGTCGAGAGCCCTGCAGATGGTTTCCCGTGGTTTCCCATTTGCGCACCAGGCACATGCTGGGGCTGTACGTTAATAAAAGGCCACTGCCGCATCCTTCCGCGCCTAGCCCTCTTCTATCCCAATGTCACCATACGACCTATCTGTGTCGGTGCGACGTAAAGAAAATTGTTCATAATAATTACAATATTAATATGGATTATTCCCCCCCCCGTCACTGACAAGTCTTTGGTTTCTGGGAAGGATGTAATACTGTCGAGGATATTAACAAACGTATGTTCCTGAAACGGAACAAATTAATTGCATATTATACACATACTGTTGCCACACGATTGTACGAAGAACGTGTTGTGACCCGTCGCCTTTGATCTGTAGGCAGTTTGAATATTCTGGGGAGACATGTGCATCGAATCATCGCACAAAAACAGATTGTGGCTGTCTCCACATTACAGCTACTGTTTGAAGGGGTTATATGCACAAACTATACAGCAGTACACAGGACGAGCTAGTACCGCCTAGCACAATGCTCGAACACAGCTTGCTTGAGGTTTCTGGGCTCATAAGAGCACAGCGATAGGTCACGGCGCGCACGAAAGCTCGAACTTGTTTGAACTCTGACGCCATCTGTTCGAGCCGAGCTCAAGCACATCACTATGTATAACCCACCCGCCATCCCGAATTATAACATAACTTATAGGTAGAGATGTTAGAAAGTGTTGTTATTTTTTTGAAGATTTGTTGATTTAAAATTCAAAAGGTGGTGTTTTGTGTTTTTTTTTTTTTTTCGGGGGATGACATGTTAAAATTTGGAAAGCGATAAGGTTTGTACAATAAGTGCATTTAAAAATATAAACAATTAATAAAACAAAGTAAAAAACAAAACAGCAGGGTAAAACGTTAAACATGGCTATGGAAGAATGAGATAATACTTATATGGAAGTCACATTTTTATTTTACATTCACCATCTCGAAACACATTACAGTGAATACCTTTTTCAGTTTTATCCAAATACTGCGGTGAAATCACTGGAAGTAGATCATGGTTAAAGTCTCAGCTTTTGCAGCTGTCAATTTTCGCCTCCTATCACTTACTATGAGACTGTATTTCGAAAATGACCTTTCAGAATCCACATTTGAACAAGGATACCACACACACACTTTAATGCAGCTGTTGCATAGTCTCGGTGAGCAGGCCTTAATCCCACGAGGATCTCTGGAACATTCACATTATCTTCATGACGCAGTTGGTTCTTGATTGCAGTCAGGTAAATGCTGTGAGCCTCTAAAAACTGTTGAGACTCCATCTTCGTAAGAAATGGGGCATTCTTCTTAAATTGAAGCAGTTCTGTGGGAGATACGTTCTTAGGTGCATGCCGAGGATCAAACAATGACCCGATGGCTTCTAAAGCCTTCCTGGCTGGATCCGTGGTCCTTAAAGTCCTGACTTTCACTAGAGCTGACTGGGCAACACACGTAAGCTTGGACTTAACCTTTATCTGCATCTTTTGAGGAAGCTGTTCCAAGTTCTGGAGGATCGTATGATTGAACATTCCACCATCGCCTAATAGCTTGAGCTTTACCTCAAGGTCATCTAGCTTCCCAGCCAGTAAGTGAATTGTTGGGTACTTAAGATCCCTCCAAGAAATTAAGCAAGTCCATAAGAGAGGCACCAACAACAGAAACATACAATGCTTGTAATTGAATAAATTGTATTGTTGAAGTCGATGCTTGTTGGAAAAATTTGACCCCAGAATTTGAATCTTCCAATGTTTTGAAAAATTCTACCAGATCTTCCACATGTGTGGCCATATACATTGCAGCCTTAAACCATGAATTCCATCTTGTACATACAGGCATTGGGAAAGCTAGAATTTCATTCTCTTTTTCTGTGTTTTCATATTTCTCCCTAAGAAATGCAACGTAATTGCTTTTTCTTTTTCGCGTATTTAAAAAGGCATTCTTTGTCTTTACTATAGACATGTTCAATTCATCCAGCTCGTTTTCAAATAAGCAGCCGATAAGATTGACTTTATGAGTCCAGCACTGAACATGACTTAATTCTTCAATCAATCCTTGAAGAGTAGTTACACATTTTGTCATGTAGCGTGCTGAGTCCGTAACTACTGCCACTACACGCTCCCGTTCAATTTCATAGGAATTCAAGGTGTCTAATATCGCATTGGAGCAATTTACGCTATTGGCAGAATCTAGAACAACAGAGGCAGCCAGATGGGTGTTCATTTCAGTTGATGGTACTGATGGACGAAAAAGAATGTTGAAAACACACCTACCATTCTTGTCAGTTGTTTCGTCACATAGCAGAAACACGTCTTTGTTTTTTATATCTTCCCTAATTTCTTCCCTCCTTCTTTCGCCAATCATGGGGATGTATTTCTGACGAATCTGATTTGCTGATGGTAAATCTCCACTTCCGCGAACGTACTTATTAAACCAAGTACGGATAGCAGGATTGTCTAGTTTCTCTACTGGTATATTAGCTTTCACAAACGCAGTAGTAGTGTCCAAAATAAACTCTTCTTTCATATCCTTCACACGACTAGCATTCGATAATGTTTCTTTCAAGGTGGCCACTCTAGGAACACTAACTTCAAGACGCGAATTTTCTCGGCGTTTTGAATGCTTCTCCGATTTGCAATGTTTGTCTAATGCATCTTTCCTGCGATAATCTAACCGACAATCACAATATTTGCACATAAGAATGCCACAAGAAATTATAAATCCTTCATTCTTATATTCTTTAAGTCTGTCTGTGGCAGAAACAGCTACCTTCGGCATTTTTAAACTCAACTGAGCGATGCCCAGTAACAAACACTGTTATCACACGGTTGACTGTAGTCACACGCCAGTATAAATTCGTAACCACACGCAAAATTTATTTCTGAATTCGTGTCATAATATTTAAATTATGTCGCGTCTCATCTTCCTGTACTGCTATGTTCGGAACTAATACGACGAACACGTGGTCACCAACTGATTCACGCAAATAACACACTAGCTTCGATGATAACGCACAATTTGCGCACTTTTTATTAAATTATATAGAATTCTCTACTATAATTTACACTCACTACCGATGTAACAGGAGGCAAACGTAGTTTACATTATAAACAAGTATCACATAGCCTTTTGGAGGTAGTCTGCCAAACTATTCACGCCGCGATATAACAGCTGTTTACCACAGCGCTAAAATCCAACGAGTAACGAGAATATTGACAGTATATCGTAGTATTACCCATCGCGAAACTATACAATCGATCATTCTCTCGAACTGAACACCAACCAAATTCGATTATCGGCTTGTGGACAAAAATGTTCGGATTGGTGTGGGGAAAAAATATGAAAATTGTTTTTATTTCGCAGATTGCGGTATTTGTGGTGTTATTCACAAAATTCACGTTATTTCGCGATTTAATTTCACTCCTGGGCGGCACAAAACATGTAAATACGTGAAAATAAAACATCCTAACCTCTAAATATGACTTTTCATTTTATCGCAAATTAACAAAAACTAACACCTCTACTTACAGGGTATAGTAAAAATTCCAGCTGTGTCTGCCATTATCGGCGTTACAACGGTATTGACAACCCCACGCAAACGGTACTAATTGTATAGGTGGTCTTTCGTCCAGATCAATGTTCCTTTTGTCAACCGTGCCCCGCTAGCTTCCCGCGACCATTCTAACCTTAGTTTAGTCCAATCCAATGGTTTTTGACAATGGTTCCAGTCTAATGTGTCCTGGGTCCTATTACATAAAACTCAACAGGTTTCTATGGTCAAGGGAGCAATAAAATATTTGAAGTATGATATATACTAGAAATTCATTCTCATTAAGAGTAGCCTACGTGTTTCGATTTATTTTCTTCCGCACGACTCTGTCATATTACTTGAAAGCAAAGATTTAGTCTTCGAAAATATTTTTCCATCTCAACTTAAAAAGAATCCCCTTTAGCTCGCCTAAAAATCCTAGGCCTAGACCTACTGATAATAATAATGTTATTTGTTTTACGTCCCTTTCAACTACTGCGGCTTTTAGAGACCCCAGGCTGGGGGAATTTTGCCCCAAAGGGGATCTATAACGTGCCAGGAAATCTACTGACACGGCTCCCTCACATTTGCACACCCTCAAATTCCAGATAACTGCGCCAGGATTCGATCCTGCAACAGCAGGCGAGAACATTACCGCTGCGCGCACGCAGCCAGCGTAGACATACGGCTGTCAAAGAGACAGATCTACATAATAACAGCACAATGTAAATGCACAGGGTCTTTCATATAAAGTAAGAACGGCAAGCGGCAGATTTGTTATTCGCTACTGCGGTGGCCTTGGCTGAGCTTGTGGCGCGCCATGGTCCCCTGCTGTACTATTAAAAGCGTGCGCGTAGTACATACGAGGGCTGTTTTTTTTTTCAAGTTCCGATGGACTGTGTAAAAATAATAGATTGACATACCAAACTGAATTTTACACTAAATGTTAGCTTGTTTTATTCTTATGTCTCAACATAATCGCCAAAACGATTGAAACATTTGTCATATCGTTACACCAGCTTTCCAATGCCCTCGGCAAAACATTGTGTCGCCAAA
The DNA here is from genome assembly GCA_946902985.2 of Meconema thalassinum. Taxonomy (NCBI): domain Eukaryota; kingdom Metazoa; phylum Arthropoda; class Insecta; order Orthoptera; family Tettigoniidae; genus Meconema; species Meconema thalassinum. Next base: position 39,061,826 of record OX336388.2, read on the forward strand.
GAGGTGGGTACGTCTGGAGTCTCTCCTGAAGTTTTTCCCTTTTGGCTAGGCGTTGCCGCCCAAACATACCTTCAATTCTCTAAAAAGGTGAAAACCATTCACAACCACACTGTACCAACGTTACGATAGATTTTTCAAAGAATTCAACTGTGAAGTTTTGGACCATCTGCCGTTTAGTCCAAACCAGCACTGAATGATTTTCACCTCTTTCGAGAATTGAAGGTATGGTTGGGCGGCAAAGCCTCGTCAAACAGAAAAAACTTCAGGAGATTGTCCAGAGGTACCCCCACCTCAATGGCGGCAGAATATTTTGCCGAGGACATTGGAAAGCCGGTGTAATGGTACAACAAATGTTTCAATTGTTTTGGCGATTATGTTGAGACTTACGAATATAACAAGCAAACATTGAGTAGTAAAATCAGTTTGGTATGTCAATCTGTTGTTTTTATACAGTCCATCGGAAATTGAAAAAGAAAACAGCCCTCGGATGTACTACGCGCGCGCTTTCAAGAGTACAGCAGGGGGCTATGGCGCGGCACAAGCAAGTGCCGGTTTTAAAAACCCGTCTTCGTCGCCAGCATTTCTAACCAAACTAGGAACATGCGCACGAAATAGCAAATCGCGTATGTTACAGAAACAGCAAATCGCGTATGTTACAGAAACAATTACCAACTATATCACACACTTGTAACATTTTAAAATGTCGGAACATAACACGCATGCACATAATTAACACGCGTGCCTGCTTAGCACATGCGAGAAGCAATACGCCGCGTCAAGACAGCTCAACTCACACGAGATGTTTGACGCTGGGATAACATATTACATCGCACGCATGATTTCGCAAAGTTGCTCATTATCGGCAACGAAGATATGACGAATCTCGTAAGACTTCGTGCATTGTGAAAGACCCGTTGACATCCTTATTATATGTACTTATATACGAGAGTGACAACTATTGGCTCAGTGACGAAAACCGGTACCGTACTGGCGAACAGGGGTTACAAGACAATATATCAGCAAGTGAGTTACAAGACAATATATCAGCAAGTGAATTCGGATGAGAAAGAATGCTTGACGGTACTTCTAACAGGCAATGCCCACGGCAATATTTCTCCTACCCTTGCAGTGTTCAAGTATGATCGTCTGCCGCAAGACATCATTATTGCCTCAATGCCAGCACACTGGGGCATTGGCAAATCGCCAAACGGGTGAATGACGGGGGGAAATGTTTTGCGAATTTCTCAGTAACATATTTCATCCTGGGTTGGTTGAGAAGGAGATTCCTCTCCCTGACATTATTCATAGACGGGCACTTCTCACACTTGACCATACATACTAGTAAATTTTGTGAGGATCATGGGAATTGTTTTGGTCGCTTGATTACCTAATGCCACACACGTACTTCAACCCACAGATGTAGGGGTTTTTAAGCTACTAAAGACTGCCTGGAAGAAAAATGTACATGAGTGGCGAATTCAGAGGGTTTCTATGGCAACAATCGGTGTTAGGCCTCGGCGAATGGTCATTTTCCGGGCTGTTATGCCGTGGTCTCACTTGTTTAGAGCAGAATTACGATATTTTCCTGCTCGTAAGTCTTCTACCCACCAACCCCGCTTCCTGTTGCTGTCTTTTTTTTTTAATATTGCATTTTTATTAAAAAACATAATTACTGGTACTGTTTTATTCGTAAATGTTAGCCTCCAAGTCGATAAATCGGTGTATTACGCAACAATTGACAGAAATGCATTATAAACAGCAGACAAGGAAAATTAACAATGTGACGCCAATTGGTGCAAACGGGTGACGAACATAGGTAAAATCCAAATACATCGTGCCGAACACTGGCGCAATAACACACTTTTTTAAAAAATAGGTCATTTTTAAAACGAATATCTTTGATATTTGGTCTTTCCTAGTGTTTGAGGTTAGGTACAGTGCTTTTGTTGATTAAATTTACCAAAATGTGTACAGTGTATATGATTTCTTGTCTAACTCTCCCTTAACATGACGACCATTGGTGCATTTACCTTACACGTGTACGAATTGGCAATGTTTACAAAAAGAAAAAAAAACCTCAATGCAAAAACTCACCGGTGGGATTCGATCCAGCGCATACGAAGCAGGGCTCTTACCGCTGCACTGCAATTAATTAATTTCTCGGTATCGGCTGAGAAGCGCACCTTACTACTTGCACCCGATATACGCCTGGTCATGCCCTACACGTGTACTAAGAATGGTTCGAATCGATGACCCATGCATCGTATCCTCCCCTTGTCAGCTGGAGTGAGCAACATGGCTGCCGCAGTTCAAATTCAACAAGAATGAAACATACTGTATATAATTACGTAATTTAGCACATATTTCCAGTATATTAGTCATAATGAACTGCAATTTCAATAGATTATCATTCAACATCTAACTGAAACTGATAAGTCAGGTTCCTGTGTCCTGCACTACAAATCAAACAATTTATTGAGAGATGCTAACAAAATGACTACCGTAGGCTAATAATAGAAATGCACCACCAAAATCTTTTTTTATTTTTTTTCAGGTTATAATTTAGGATGTCACAATAGCCTAATTTGGAAAATAGGCCTATTGTGTTGAGACTGAAAATTCGCAATATCAATAGCCTACTCCCAACCGAACACTAACCGGGTTCAATTCCCGCGCAACGCCTATTCTCAAATGTTATATTTACCGAGTTTACATAGCGAACTCAAATCGATTTGAGTACACTTACCGTATTGAACACGGTCATGTAAACGGGACTCAGTTCGTATTGATTTTCAAGCTCGATACGGTAAAATTGTGGGATCGTATCGTATCCAAACACGTATTCAGGAACATGTAAACGCGGATCGTACTGAAAGCGATTCTGCACCCTCTTGAGTTACAATGAAAAACTAATTTAGGCCTACTTTCGTCTGTCGCCTGACTCGAATCGCAATGTTTTACTTCCTGCCCATATTCTTCGTCACTGTCTGTGTTCTTTTCGTGGTTGATAAGCGTAGTTTGTTTGCACGCGTTTTTAGCGTTAATGTATTTTTGTCCGTTTTACTTTGAATGTCTGGTGTATCCGTAGGTAAAATGTGGTCAACAGAAAAAGTGAAAATACACCGTCTTTCTTTGACGATTAATCCGTTCCTTTTTCCATTTGAATAAATTCAACACAGACTGGCCGAGTGGCGCAGCGGTAACTTTCTCACCTGCTTTTACCAAGGTAGCAGGATCGAATCCTGGCGCAGTCCGGGTGCTTAGGCCTAAATGCGAGGGAGCCGTGTCAGTAGATTTACTGGCATGTTACAGATCCCATTCGGAGCAACATTCTGGCAGCCCGGAGTCTCTAAAAGATTCAGTAATTAAAAGGGACGACTGTTACCCATAAACCTTGTAAGAACAAACAACATCAAAATCTTCGGCGTATCCATTTTTCATGTTTACAAACAACCCGTCAAAGAAACGTCGGATGACAATGGTAACAGTGCAGGAGACACGAACCCAGGGGGAAAAAAACTTCTTAAATTTGCAATAAATATCTTTTCAAATGATTCAAAATTGATCTGGGAATGATGTAGTTCACTCCTCAGCTTCTATAACCCACCCGCCATCCCAAATTATAACATGACTTAGCTGTATCTGCCATTATCGGCGTTACAACAGTACAGTATTGCCAACCCCACGCATACGGTACTAATTGTATATGTGGTCTTTCGTCCAGTACCAGATCAATGTTCTTTTTGTCAATCATGCCCTGCTAGCTCCCCACCATTCTAATCTTCGTTTTGACCAATCCAATGTTTTTTGACAATGGTTACAGCCTAACACGTCCAGTGAAACTGTGAGTGCCCCGCTAGCTTCCGGTGGCCATAGGACGCACCTACACCCGACCATTCTGACCTTCGTTTTGTCCAATCCAATGGTTACAGCCCAACGTGTCCAGATGAATGGTTTTGGCAATGGTTACAGCCTAACGCGTCCAGTGAAATTGTGAGCGCCCCGCTAACTTCCTGCGGCCACAGGCTGCACCTACACTCGACAATTCTAACCTTCGTTTTGTCCAATCCAATGGTTACAGCCTAACACGTCCAGTGAAAGTCAGGGTCCTGTCTCATGCACTAGTAATATGATAATTACGGTACGGGTCTTTTATTTTGCTGTTTAATACGAGTTAGCCAACATAACTGCAGGTTGGCCACCATAAATTATATACCGTATTGAAATAGATTTCAATACGAACTGAAACTGCTCATGTAAACGGGCAGCGTACTGAAAACAGGATCGTATTCAAATCGATTTGAGTTCGTCATGTAAACGTAGTAACTGTATCGTAACAAGATTTTTGCATATGCCCACTTACAGTAAATCAAATACAGTACGGTACCTCGGCTTTAACATACGCTGTATAGGCCTACACATGAGACAAAAATGTAGGGTTGATAGAACGAATATTAAAAAAAAACCTTTGGAAAAGTGAATAAAATAACGGCAAATTGTATTCATAAAGAAAACTTACAGGCTGTTTCGTATAAATGAATAGGGCACTTTCCACCACAGAATATCAAGAAACATATGTATTGAAATGAAATCCGTTGAGAAATCTGCGGTAAATGGAGAAATATTGCTGTAATTTATAAGAAATGTACCACTTGTCACATGCGATGAAAATGCAGCGCCATGTTTGAAAAACGCAGGTCTGCCGTCATGTGTTCATCACGAGGAGGCAAAGAACTTAACGAGAAAGACGAAACACTCACTCGCAGATCGAATGTATATTTTCTGCTAGAGCTGAGAGAGCGGACCAAACAGGCGACAAAAACATATGTAATAATAATCATTTATTGCAGCAAATAGCCATGCAGAGATACAAAACTAATACTAATAACTTAAATCTTACTCATCAAAGTGTCCTATCGTGGTATCGCTTTGGAAAACACAATCTTTAAGATCTTTACGAAAATACTCACTAGAAGACTCACAGATTTAGTTGACAACAAGATACCTGAAGAACAGTTTGGCTTCCGGAAAGGAAGGAATACACTACAAGCCGTTAACTGTCTTTTAACGAATGTAGAAGACGCGCTAAGACAGAAAAGAGGAAAGCTATATGCAGTATTCGTCGACTACACCAAGGCGTTTGATCTAGTGAGTAGAAACACTTTGCTCAGGAAACTTGAAAATATGATCGGAAAAGAACATTACCTTTTTGGGATAATAAGGGACATTCTTCACAAAAACAGCCTACAAATAGATGACAGTATAGTTCAATCAGAACGAATAGAACAAACAAATGGTGTACTTCAGGGTGACCCTTTGAGTCCGTTACTATTTAACATCGCTACAGCTGATGTCATTGAGGCTATTTACCTTGAGGGAGCGAAAATTTACATCTACGCGGATGATATGGTTGTGGCATCGACATCAAAGGAAACCTTGCAATCGTCCATTGATAAACTTACCACATGGGCTCAAGAAAATGATATGACGATAAACTGCACCAAGACAGTAATGCTGGCATTCCGTAAAGGCGGGAAACTATCCGCAGATGAGCATATACTACTAAATGGAGAACCCCTAGTCAATGTAAATCATTTCAAATACCTAGGAGTAGTAATGCAAATGCAAGGGAACGTATTCACGCGACATGTCAGGGATAGAACAACATCCGCCATAAAAGCAATGCAAGACATAATGCAACTGGGAAATCTATCTTTACAAACCGCAATGAATTTATTCAGAACGAAAATAACTCCAATAGTGACATACGGCATTCAAATAACTTGGGATCATTTGACACAAAGTAACCTTCGAGAGATAGAAAGAGTTAAGTCTACTTTTCTAAAGAAAATTCTGCACTTATCAAAATACACGCCATCTCGTCTAACGTACGTACTAGCAAGGGAGACTTTCTTCATAGAAGACCTGCGTTTGGAGAACTCCCTACCATCAACAGTGCAATACCAGAGACTGATCGAAGAACTAAACCTCAAGCGTAATGACATATGGCCTGATTTCTATTCCACAGAAGCTCTTATGTCGACGGACTGGATGAATGCCAACTTTGAACTGCGGCATACGATCACCCGTTTTGCAGTCCACGGTTTTCATTTTAAGATATGCACAGCAAGAGGATTTCATGACCCAGGCCCCCAATGCACCTGCTCTCTGTGTGGTAGTGCTTGTGATAGATATCACGCCATTTCCTGCGCCCAGAGGAAAGTATCGCTAACACGCTTCTGCTGCGAATAGCTATATATATAGCAAAGAACCTGACAAAAACATATGTCAACTGACATAAAATGTCTGACAATTCGATAGTTCGACAAGTTTCCGTTTCTCAAAGCATGACAATTCGACAAATATGTCGCGACAATTTTGTAAAGTTGGGATATTCGTTCTTTGTGGTGACGGCTGAGGCCGATATATTACAAGTCCGTAAGGTACTCCAATGCGCAGGCGCGAGCCGACCGCGCGCATGCGCACGGTGAGCTTGCGCCTGAGAACAAATGAAGTACCGGAAGTACATGAAAAGCAGTCAATAGCAACACAATTTCTACGCACTCTCCTGGCTCTGGGGACAGCAGTCATCTGTTATTCTATGAAGGCAAAGGATATCGTGAGAATGAACAACACAGAGACCTACTGTTTCGGCGCAAGGTGTGACATATCCACACCATCAGATGAAAGGAGGATATGAATCCCGACATTCAAGAGCACTACGGGTGACTTTACGCATATCCAATGCAAGAAACATCTTAATACTAATTATATCAACAAAACGCCTTACCAATAGGGGCCATACCTCGCAAATTCGATTATTCCATATAGTACATGTGTGGGGAATCGAATCCCGAACTTCAAGGGTGCTACGGGTGACCTTTCGCATAACCAATGCAAGAAACGTCTTAATTATAATTAAATCAACACAACACCGTACGGTTCCGGGTCATAAATCGCAAATTCGAGTATTCCACTAAGTACATGGGAGGGGAATCGAATCCCGAACTTCAAGGGTGCTACGGGTGACTTTACGCAAATCCAATGCAAGAAACGTCTTAATACTAATTAAATAAACACCACGCCGCACCAATAGGGGCCATACCTCGCAAATTCGATTATTCCATATAGTACATGTGTGGGGAATCGAATCCCGAACTTCAAGGGTGCTACGGGTGACCTTTCGCATATCCAATGCAAGAAACGTCTTAATACTAATTAAATAAACACAACGCCGCACCAATAGGGGCCATACCTCGCAAATTCGATTATTCCACGAAGTACATGGGAGGGGAATCGAATCCAGAACTTCAAGGGTGCTACGGGTGACTTTTCGCATATCCAATGCAAGAAACGTCTTAATACTAATTAAATAAACACAACGCCGTACCAATCGGGGCCATCCGTCGCAAATTCGATTATTCCATTTAGTACATGGGTGGGGATCGAATCCCGAACTTCGAGGGTGCTACGGGTGACTTTTCGCATATCCAATGCAAGAAACGTCTTAATACTAATTAAATAAACACAACGCCGTAAAAATCGTAGCCATACGTCGCAAATTCGATTATTCCATTTAGTACATGGGTGGGGATCGAATCCCGAACTTCAAGGGTGCTACGGGTGACTTTTCGCATATCCAATGCAAGAAACGTCTTAATACTAATTAAATAAACACAACGCCGTACCAATCGGGGCCATCCGTCGCAAATTCGATTATTCCATTTAGTACATGGGTGGGGATCGAATCCCGAACTTCAAGGGTGCTACGGGTGACTTTTCGCATATCCAATGCAAGAAACGTCTTAATACTAATTAAATAAACACAACGCCGTAAAAATCGTAGCCATACGTCGCAAATTCGATTATTCCATTTAGTACATGGGTGGGGATCGAATCCCGAACTTCAAGGGTGCTACGGGTGACTTTTCGCATATCCAATGCAAGAAACGTCTTAATACTAATGAAATAAACACAACGCCGTACCAATCGGGGCCATACGTCCCAAATTCGATTATTCCATTTAGTACATGGTAGGTGAATCGAATCCCGAACTTCAAGGGTGCTACGGGTGACTTTTCACATAACCAATGCAAGAAACGTCTTAATTATAATTAAATCAACACAACACCGTACGGTTCCGGGTCATAAATCGCAAATCGAAGTATTCCACTAAGTACATGGGAGGGGAATCGAATCCCGAACTTCAAGGGTGCTACGGGTGACTTTACGCTTATCCAATGCAAGAAACGTCTTAATACTAATTATATCAACACAACGCCGTACCAATCGGGACCATACATCGCAAATTCGATTATTCCATATAGTACATGGTTGGGGAATCGAATCCCTAACTTCAAGGGCGCTACGGGTGACTTTTCGCATATCCAATGCAAGAAACGTATTAATAATAATGAAATAAACACAACGCCGTACCAATCGGGACCATACGTCGCAAATTCGATTATTCCATTTAGTACATGGGTGGGGAATCGAATCCCGAACTTCAAGGGTGCTACGGGCGACTTTTCGCATATCCAATGCAAGATACGTCTTAATACTAATTAAATAAACACAACGCCGCACCAATAGGGGCCATACCTCGCAAATTCGATTATTCCACGAAGTACATGGGAGGGGAATCGAATCCCGAACTTCAAGGGAGCTACCGGTGACTTTTCGCATATCCAATGCAAGAAACGTCTTAATGCTAATTAAATCAACATAACACCGTTCGAATCCGGGTCATACATCGCAAATTCGATTTTACAATTTATGTAGGCCCTCCTCTTTTCTCCGGACTTGGGACCGGCACTCGGGAGCACTCCGGGAGTTGTCGGAGTTCAACCAAGAGGTAGAGTTACCTAACCTAAAGTTAAACCTAATTAGCCTAATTAAATATACAAATACAAAATCATTACATTCACAGCTTACTTGCTAAACACAGAAATGCTACAAATTACAGCTAGACCTAGATATATTTATATTTTGTATTCACAGCTTAACCTAAAATTTAGAATATCACACTTAAATAATAATAATAAATCAAATAACAAATTTTAGCATGCAACAGGCAAATATTAATTATAATGTATGGTAACACAAAAATATAGCCTAGCCTATATACCGGAGAGTGTCTGGATGAAAACAACTGCTTGTACAGCAAGCAAGGAGGTCTTTTCCTCTTGTTTACCGAACCCCTGCACAAGAAAAACAAACCGAATTGAGAAAACTCCTTCATTAATTTCACTCGGTACCCTTAATTTATAAGCGCTACTTACGGTATCGTTCAGCAATCTGCTCTAGGAGATTATCATAAGCCTGCTTGTCAGTTTTTCCATACACTTCCATCCACATAAACTGGTCTATGTGCTCATGAAGTAATCTGGAGTTCATGACCCCAAGTTTCCTCGCGAACCGTTTTAACTTCGACCAGTAACCTTCAACTTGATTTGTGCACGTCCCAGTTACGGGGTCCACAAAGTACCTAGAGTGATTGACAGTTTTGTGAACATATGGAGATGCTCCTCCCATAGTCCCAAGGTTACTGTAGCCTGCCCAACAGTCAGTCCATATTTCCTTTCCGGGTAGAACATGCCGCAGAATATGGTATTCCAATGTTCGGGCCCTTCTATTAGCCACATAGATAACCATACCCCTTTTGAGGGAACAATCGTATATGCCGAAAACCCACTGCTGTGGGACGGCTCTCCCTACATTGTGCTTTCTTTTCGTGATGACACTTTCATCTAATTGGAGGATAGTTCCAGGACCACCAAACTGAAATAGCTGGTTATTATTAGTTAATTTCCAGGAACAAATATCCCGGCAATACCGAAATTGTTGCAGGGCAGTGTTTTTGGACACCCCTGTGGCACTCGCTGCCAGCGACACACTACTCTTCGCTGCAAAAAGCCATAATAAAGAAAAAAATTCACTCATAGATAATTTGGTATCTTTAAGGAAAGTGCCCTCAGCCAGACTCCTATATTTCCTGCATCTTTCGCACTTTAAGTAAGTCCCTAGAAATGTACCTTGTCTCCTGTAAAAAGTGCAATCACCACGGCAATTCTGCGCTTTGCAACGAGGATTCGTAGGCAAAAGTCTTAAATTCTGCAATTTTTCTACAGTTGTTGCTTCATCACACGCGAAATAATGAACAATATCTATCATAGACCCAACCTCCATGGCGGAGTCTACCGGTCAACTTAGTAGAATGAGAACTGAAATACAATACAATACAATTTATACCACTCCGACGATGTGCAAACACTGAAAGCAGACTGTCTGTTTTGACCGTGCAACAATCGAACTGGCACGCTGGTGATCTGTTATATACACCATCGCTCCATCCAGGTGGCCTGCCATTGGTCCATCGCTGACGAGGAGCTTTCTCGATTGGCTGTTTGGTAGGGGGATTCAAACCTGCCGCGTTCGGGCAGGCCTGACCTCATGCTGCATTATTAGGGCTAAATTTAATGAAGTAACTGTCAATCAATTATTTTAATTGATTGGATTACCCCATTAAGAAAAACTAAAACAAAATCCAACACCCAAACTAAGGAGGCACCCTCTCCTCAGCCTTCAACCAGCTTAGCCTCTCAAAATAAGGAGACATTCATCCCACAGCCTCCAACCAGCGCAGTCCAGCATTTTGGCCCCCTAGTTCCCCCTCATCCCCCCCTACCCTCCCCCTAATATAACTCTTCAAGTTACCCCTAATACTCTATACCAGGGGTTCCCAACCTGGGGGGCGTGGGGCTTTATCAAGGGGGGGGGGGGGGATGAAGTGACTTCCGAATTAAGTTTTTTTAACTCGAATATTACAATTTTGTATGATAAACATATTTCGAATCTCTCCAAGTGATTGTCGAGCCAAGTAATCGTTCCAAAGCACTGGTAATTGCCAACTGTCGGCACATACTCTGCGGACACAGACATAATAATGTTATTGACTTCACGTCCCGTTTAATTACTGCGTTTTTAAAGACGCCGATGTGCCCGACTTTTGCCCCGAATTGGATCTTTAACATGCCAGCAAATATACTGACACGGTTCCCTCGCATTTGCGCACCTTCAAGTGCCGGTTATGGGTAAAGCCCTGCGCGGATGCGGATATCCGCGGATAAACCCGCGGATATCCGCAACATTTTTCGTCATGCGGATATAGTTTGCAAGGCTGTGCGGATAGCGGATACGCTGCGGATAATGTTTGGTGTATATCTGCGGATAGTTTTTAGAATACAATGTGGAACTTTCGATAATATTACATTTTTGATATGCCAATCTACAGCTTCATGCTTAAGAGGAATACTCCTATAAGCCTATTGCGTACGAAATATTCAAGAAAGTTTTGCACTTATACACTAGAAGATTATTTTACACACATGCTTTCAACTACATCTTATTAAGTACCGTATGTTTGTAGTAGAAGGTCTTGATATCTCATCAATTCTCACTGCCATTATTACTATTCGTACCAGATATAATGCTGTCAATAAGCTTGTTAGTTCATCGTCGTGACATCATTAACATTCCTCAAGTCAGCTATTTCGCCGTCTAAGCTATCTTGGAAGATCTGGTTCCAGGTTTATCTGTAGATTTATTTCCAACTTGGCACTGAAACACGTGGGCTGTGATATGACATCAGCGATCATAGGTGGGTCAAGAGGCAGAAGTATGATGACTGACTTGGAATTTCCGGCCAATTGTCAATCCCTTTCTCCAAGAGTAAAGAGAAGTTCACTTAGTGAATGTTACCGCGTCCGGGAGTATGAATATCCTTTAACCAACATGGATGAAATATCTATTAAAATAAAACAAGGTGAATATTCAATAGTGCGTGAAACAAAGCTCAAGTCAACGATAAGGCAGACATTTGGTTACGCTTTCAATGGAAACGAAAAGGTGAACGATATACTAGGATGTTTTTCCTGTAAAAAAAAGTGTATTCATACTCAGGACACAAATCAGGCACATCAAACCTACTGCGGCACAAGTGCGAAAGTAACAAAGAGGTATAGCCAGTTTTTTTTGTCTAAAGCGGAGGTCAAGAAACCAGAATTGAAATATCAGCGGATTTTGATACAAGTCATGCGGATGCGGGGCGGATGCGGATAACAGACGTGCGGATGCGGGGCGGATAACAGACGTGCGGATGCGGGGCGGATAACAGACGTGCGGATGCGGATAACAGACGTGCGGATGCGGGGTGGATAACAGTCGTGCGGATGCGGATAACAGTCGTGCGGATGCGGGGTGGATAACAGTCGTGCGGATGCGGGGTGGATGCGGATAACAGTCGTGCGGATGCGGGGCGGATAACAGACGTGCGGATGCGGATAACAGTCATGCGGATGCGGATAACAGTCGTGCGGATGCGGGGCGGATAACAGACGTGCGGATGCGGGGCGGATAACAGTCATGCGGATGCGGGGCGGATGCGGATAACAGTCGTGCGGATGCGGATAACAGTCGTGCGGATGCGGGGCGGATGCGGATAACAGACGTGCGGATGCGGGGTGGATGCGGATAACAGACGTGCGGATGCGGATAACAGACGTGCGGATGCGGGGTGGATGCGGATAACAGACGTGCGGATGCGGGGTGGATGCGGATAACAGTCGTGCGGATGCGGGGTGGATGCGGATAACAGACGTGCGGATGCGGATAACAGTCGTGCGGATGCGGGGTGGATAACAGTAGTGCGGATGCGGATAACAGTAGTGCGGATGCGGATAACAGTAGTGCGGATGCGGATAACAGTCGTGCGGATGCGGATAACAGTAGTGCGGATGCGGATAACAGTCGTGCGGATGCGGGGCGGATAACAGTAGTGCGGATGCGGGGTGGATAACAGTAGTGCGGATGCGGGGTGGATAACAGTAGTGCGGATGCGGATAACAGTAGTGCGGATGCGGATAACAGTAGTGCGGATGCGGATAACAGTAGTGCGGATGCGGATAACAGTAGTGCGGATGCGGATAACAGTAGTGCGGATGCGGGGCGGATAACAGTAGTGCGGATGCGGATAACAGTCGTGCGGATGCGGGGCGGATAACAGTAGTGCGGATGCGGGGTGGATAACAGTCGTGCGGATGCGGGGTGGATGCGGATAACAGTCGTGCGGATGCGGATAACAGTAGTGCGGATGCGGATAACAGTAGTGCGGATGCGGATAACAGTAGTGCGGATGCGGATAACAGTAGTGCGGATGCGGGGCGGATGCGGATAACAGTAGTGCGGATGCGGATAACAGTCGTGCGGATGCGGATAACAGTAGTGCGGATGCGGATAACAGTCGTGCGGATGCGGGGCGGATAACAGTAGTGCGGATGCGGGGTGGATAACAGTAGTGCGGATGCGGGGTGGATAACAGTAGTGCGGATGCGGATAACAGTAGTGCGGATGCGGATAACAGTAGTGCGGATGCGGATAACAGTAGTGCGGATGCGGATAACAGTAGTGCGGATGCGGATAACAGTAGTGCGGATGCGGGGCGGATAACAGTAGTGCGGATGCGGATAACAGTCGTGCGGATGCGGGGCGGATAACAGTAGTGCGGATGCGGGGTGGATAACAGTCGTGCGGATGCGGGGTGGATGCGGATAACAGTCGTGCGGATGCGGATAACAGTAGTGCGGATGCGGATAACAGTAGTGCGGATGCGGATAACAGTAGTGCGGATGCGGATAACAGTAGTGCGGATGCGGATAACAGTCGTGCGGATGCGGGGCGGATAACAGTAGTGCGGATGCGGATAACAGTCGTGCGGATGCGGGGCGGATAACAGTAGTGCGGATGCGGATAACAGTAGTGCGGATGCGGATAACAGTAGTGCGGATGCGGATAACAGTAGTGCGGATGCGGATAACAGTAGTGCGGATGCGGATAACAGTAGTGCGGATGCGGATAACAGTCGTGCGGATGCGGGGCGGATAACAGTAGTGCGGATGCGGATAACAGTCGTGCGGATGCGGGGCGGATAACAGTAGTGCGGATGCGGATAACAGTAGTGCGGATGCGGATAACAGTAGTGCGGATGCGGATAACAGTAGTGCGGATGCGGATAACAGTCGTGCGTATGCGGATAACAGTAGTGCGGATGCGGGGCGGATAACAGTAGTGCGGATGCGGATAACAGTAGTGCGGATGCGGATAACAGTAGTGCGGATGCGGGGCGGATAACAGTAGTGCGGATGCGGATAACAGTCGTGCGGATGCGGGGCGGATAACAGTAGTGCGGATGCGGATAACAGTAGTGCGGATGCGGATAACAGTAGTGCGGATGCGGATAACAGTCGTGCGGATGCGGGGCGGATAACAGTAGTGCGGATGCGGATAACAGTAGTGCGGATGCGGATAACAGTAGTGCGGATGCGGATAACAGTAGTGCGGATGCGGATAACAGTCGTGCGGATGCGGATAACAGTAGTGCGGATGCGGATAACAGTAGTGCGGATGCGGATAACAGTCGTGCGGATGCGGGGCGGATAACAGTAGTGCGGATGCGGATAACAGTAGTGCGGATGCGGATAACAGTAGTGCGGATGCGGGGCGGATGCGGATAACAGTAGTGCGGATGCGGATAACGTTTTGTTTATCCGCGCAGTGCTCTAGTTGTGGGGAAGCAATCGCGCCAAAGTTACGGCACTTCTTTTCCAGAGAATATCAAGGAACACATGTATTTCAACCGAAATCAAAGGTGGGAAAGTGCCCTATTCGACATTTTTCTATATCTTGGCGCGATTGCTTGGACGTACCCGCAAATTTGACAAAAACTTCGTAGAGCTTAAATTTAATGAATTGTTAGTAGAAAATCCAAAAATCTAATTGCAACGGGAGTGTAAATATAATTTTAAATATATCTTTAATCAAGTTATCACCGAGAACTTCACACTTTTAGGCAATATTTGCTCTCCTAATACCTAGGTATATGTTAACTATTCAAATTCAATAACACCAAGGATGTCAGAGGTGATTTTCACATTCCAGCTCGTCTAATTAACTTTGTTTATTTAGCATATAGGATATGATGATGATGATAATTGTTGTTTTAAGGGGCCTAACATCGAGGTTATCGGCCCCTTAGCATATAGGGAACTTGGGAACAATGTGTCCCCACTTTCCTGACAGTAACAATATGATAAGATATTTAGCCACACTTTTGTTGATTACAGTTAATAGCCAAGTATATATTTAAAAATATGGACTAAAGATTCAAATATACTACAATAAATGGAACAAAACTGCAATTAGGTAATTTTAGGGAGGCCTACTCGCATATCATTCAGTGTTTATTTTTAGGTACTACAGGATTCATGAATATGGCTCTTTTTTTTCTTTTTTCTGGTTCCTTAGTTGAGGGGCTGCGACAACGCGGTCATGCAGCCCCGTGTACTTTGGGTGTGTGTAGAATCTGTCTGATAACCGGTGTTAAGGTGGTCATATACACTAGGAATAATTTTTTAAAAGAATAATCTCTAGCAACGTTAAATTTTTCTGTTGTTTTATCATGATCAAACTAAGAGATTTTGCAGTTCTTTTTACACAAATTTTATGTTAATTGTTTATGAAAAAATTATTTGTTGCTATTTACACAGGGGTACTTAATGTCCTCTATCTCTCACATATTTCAACCAAAATCCATGAACCTTGAACAAAAATAATCTAACTTACATGGGGGAATGTTCCCTACCACTCTTGTCTGAATTAGTCACAAGTAAGGGTTTTAAAATTATATTACAATTTAAGTTTTTTGAAATGTTGTTTAACAAAATTGTTTAAAAAGTTGTTAAAATTACATTTTTATGAAAATCATTTTCTTGGTGGTAGAGAACATCGATACATGTATTAGTTTTAATTTGAAATAAAAACCAAGCAGATACCATTTCTGTGACAAAAGTTAAAGCACTTTGAACGACTTCAAATGTCAGGAAACGAATTAATAAGTAAATCGCATTTAAAGTTTACTTAGTTTGTCTTCACTCACATTCTGTTTAGATCACATCAGAAACCTCCTGGGAGATACACAGATCCTTCCTTGAAAGCTGTATGGTCCTCCTTCATCTTTTTAATTGCGCCCAGAGAGCAGCTTGCTTATCGAATCTTGTCGTTCCTTTGAACGCTATGAAAGTCAATGAAGTTAGATTTCTAAGCTCCTTGACACTATAGCGCTTTCTAGTAGAGAAAGGAGGAACTTTGTGTTGGCGGAAAATCCCGAGATTGATTTTACCACTATGAACACGGCCTACTGAATTCATTGGGTTCATTAACATGACAACAACGAATGACATGCGTGCCGTGATTTTTTTCGCCTATCAAAATCACTTATCACGGCCAGGAGTGAAACCAGTGGGATAGAGAAAGAGAAAGTCAATTTTTCCACTATGAACACGGCCTACTGAATTCAAATGGGTTCATTAACATGCCAACAACGGTTCACATGCGTGCCGTGAATTTTGTTGCCTATCAAAAATCACTTACCACGGCCAGGAATGAAACGAGTGGGATAGAGAAAGAGAAAGTCAATTTTGCCACTATGTACACGGCCTACTGAATTCAAATGGGTTCATTAACATGCCAACAACAAATCACATGCGTGCCGTGATTTTTGTCGCCTATCAAAAATCACTTACCACGGCCAGGAGCGAAACCAGTGGGATAGATTAAGAGAAAGTCAATTTAGACTCGAAAGGAGTTTTATAGATCTGCTGATACGCCAGACATGACAGCTGTCGGTCAGAACGGTTGCGCCCTCTTACAGTAAATAATTTATTTTGACATGAAAGATTATTGGTATATTTATGAACCATACATTTTCTAAAACTAGAAGAAATTTCCTACAAAATGGATATTTAAAAAAAAAAGTGAAATTTCAGAAAAATAGTGTATATGGCCACCTTAATTGTGATGACTGTATTAGTGTGTGTTATCTGTTTTTACTTCAAGTAACGACTGCAGACGATAATTTCAAGTAGTTCCTACTTTCGCTACCAATTGCTACCGTCCACGACACCTAGCTGTGAACTTCGCTATTACTAGATGGCATCGCAACCAGTGCCTGGTGATGGACGTAGGAACTTAAGAGCATTAATCAAACCTAATCTACAAATATTTGCTTCACACAAGTGTAGTTAGTGGAAGGATCTTTTACATGCCATAAATCTATGACATGGGACCGCCGGCATTACTTCCCCTTCTAAGGAAGGCATACTGGGTTATTTTAACGCTCTTAAGAAATCCGACGACTTCGGCCGGGTTTGAACCCGCGATCTTGGGCATAGAAGCTATGCATGCAACCAACTACACCACTGAAGCCGCCTATGGCTCTTTTGAGTGCGATTCCGATAAGTATTAAAAAGTATTTGTAATTAGAAATAAGGAAAAATTAAGTAAAAAGTAACAACCCGGTCCTTACTTATAACCAATTGAACACGGAATTAATTTTCTTACTGGAATTAACTTCCATGGATAGTTGGATTCAAAATAATTATTCTTTAAACATGCTGCAGTCAGAATCTTTACGTTCTTCCTTAGAATTAATTAAGGTAAATGTAGCCGTGCTTTGAACGAAGAAGAAATAAGTTGTGTAGGCTGTCAGAATTATATTTAAATTTCCGATTCAATTTAAAAAATAAAAACATTGAAATTGTTTTAAGTGAAAATGAAAATCCACAGCCTGCTTCCAGTTGACCGACCGGGTCAGGGAATGGAATGATTGAAGCCCCATCTAGCGACGAGAATATGAACAGTGTTGGCTGCCGAAGCCTATCGCACTCCCCTGGGGCAATGATTAAGTGAATGACAGATGAAAGAAATGATAGTGGAGAGTGTTGCTGGAATGAATTTTGCCACAGGGAAAACCGGAGTACCCGGAGAGAACCCTGACTGCCTCCGCTTTGTAAAGCACAAATCTCACATAGAATGACCGGTATTTGAATCACGGACCTAGGGGTGAGACGTCGGTGTGCTGCCCACTAAGCCACGGAGGCTCTTGTTTTAAATGAAACAATTAAAATAAAGTTTTAAATATTTAGCATCCGTTTAAAATAAATCTACCAGCTGCGGAAAAAAATATTAATATTTCATCTTATAAATATAGGTAGGAGATAATTTTGTTCATCAAAATCTAGTATTTCACTACATGTGGCTTTGCATCATAAACATAACCACTCATACATATTTCTTTGGCATCAAAAGGGTTAATGAAGGGTCAGAGAAGGCATTTTGGAAGGAAGTTGGCAGTAGACCTGTTGAAAGAAACGGTCCTGGCATTTTCTTGGTGTTGCAAGTGGGAAAGCACAAAAATAATTTTCAGGACGGGCGAAGTGCGATGCGAACCCAAGCTATCCCGATTCCAGTGAGACACGAGCTAGTGCGTTAGAGCTCTCGGCCACAGTGGCTGGTTACTATTAGTCTATGTATCATCTTATATATTTCAGTATTTCAGTGGAGTAGATCCCTCCTGCAGCGGTCTCAAGCGACCGATCGTGATAAATGAGTATTCAATTGAAAGAAAAAGACATTAGCAGTGACAAATTGCACTCTAATTTCATAAATATCTATAATTTCATTAAAAAATAACTTAAAAAAATGTGCTGAGTATGCGATTTGCAGACACTGTTGCTGTAGGAAAATACGCTCCATAATTCCTGTCCACTTCATATTTTTGCCGCTGTGACGCCTCTTTCTTGTCATTTTAAGATTTTGAGATCTTTCCTTTATCATTTAGCATGGATTTCAGAAACAGTAAATCAAAAGAACTAGTATTGAAATCACATAATTCCATAATTATCGCATAACCGGTGAGTGTTATGATGATCCAATTTGCAGTGATTGCCTTCTTAAGTTAGGGAACGTAGAACTTGGAATTCTAACTGAAATATAAATGGTGTTCTATAATCATTTGGTTGAAATAAAAACATAACAACCTTTCTCCTTAAGTCTCTCATTATAAACATATTGGGAAAGTGTGGTTTATGAACGGGTCCGCTAGTGTAATTAAATTGTCTTATTACAATATTTCACGTAGCCCCCGAATTCGTCTCTTATGAAGGCCATAATGGATACCAGCAAAGTGCAAATAAAGCCAGAGTTGCCGCAATAAACATTGAGAGGAGTAAATCCGTGCTCTATTGTCACGGAGCACGTGCTAGCGTCCGCCAACTAGTGACAATGGTTTTGTACCAAGAGCTGGGATAGCTATATGGCATAATTGAGGCCAGTAAATGAAGGCGCAGTACCTTACGTCCTTGCGAAGGGACCCAGCAAAATTGTCTATTGTCTGTGCCACGTCCAGAGACAATTGAATCTAAAATGAGACATTTGGGAAGAAAATACGGTTGGTTCCTTAGTTTAAGGGCTGCGACAACGCGGTCGGGTAGCCCCGTGTACTTGACTGGCTGAGTTTAAGGGGAACATCTAAATGAGCAATCTTGTAACGGAAAATGCCGGACATTTTCGATAAATTTGAAAAGTCGGCCGGACATTACCAAAATGATTGAAAAGCAGGACATGTCCTTCAAAAGCCGGACGGTTGGTAACCCTACGATGGAACCAAATTTTTAACCAAGCTCAATCAAATTGTTCAATACTTACAAATGACGTCAAATCTGATGAGGGCGATACTTCTGTCCAGCATGACAAATGAGTTTTATTGCATACAATCCTTTGTATTATTATTATTATTATTACATTTATGCCGCGTGTTGATTATATTAAATGAATAATGAGGTATCAGTTTTGTTTTATTACCATCTAAATTTTTGGATGAAATCACACAGGAGGAATAATACTGTATGTCGAGTTCGCCCTTGTTAGAAAATTGTAATAACACTCTTCTCAAAACGTGCAATTGTAGAGTTTGCCTTTCTGGTCAGGAACACCTCATATCTACTATAGAAATACGTCTTGCCTGCTGTCCCCAAGGTTGCAAGATCAAATCATATTCCAGTCATTTTGATTTTGAGAGTGCACACATGTAACGACGCCGTGTTAATAGCTCTACTGGCACGTTAAAGATCGCCATCGGGGTAAAATTTTGACAACCTGGCGTCTCTAAAAGCCACAATTGTTAAAAAGGGACGTAAAACCAATAACATTATTATTATTATTTCTTTTCTTACCGACAGTAGTGGCTACGCTGGCTAAAGCGCAGCATTAGGTCATGGGGCCAAGCTCTCTGCTGACTCGGTAGACGCGTGGGTTCGAGCCCCACCGTCGGCCGTCCTTGAAATGGTTTTCCGTGGTTTCCCATTTTCTACACCAGGCAAATGCTGGGACGGTACCTTCTGACAGGCCACGGCTGCTTCCTTCCACATCCTTGCCCAGTTTCATTCACCATCATTCATTTCATCTCTCATTAACTCCTCTCATGAGGTTGGCGTCAGGAAGGGCATCCGGCCGTAAAAACCATCGCCACAATAACTGCCATCGCATCTCATCCCCGACCCCGTTGGAAAAACGGGAATAATAAGGGGTAGACATACATTATTATTTCTTTACTTATTTATTTATCAATTTTAGTGATTATTTATTATTTGTTTCTTAGTTAGTTACTTACTTACTTACTTACAAGGTGTCACCGATTCGAACCATCTTTAGTACACGTGTAGGGCATGACCAGGCGTATACCAGGTGCAAGAAGTAAGGTGCGATCTCAGCCGTTTCCGAGAAATTAATTAATTGCAATTACAGTGCGGCGTCTATGTGCGGTGTACGCGTGTGTTTTACGCCCCTGACAGATAGCACCTTGTCGCGTCAGTTAGTTACACATAGCACATTGTCGCATTTAAACATCGTGTCAGATGTGTTACAGATAGCATATTGTAGCGTCAGTTTTGTTACAGATAGCACATTGTCGCATTTAAACATCGTGTCAGATGTGTTACAGATAGCATATTGTCACGTCAGTTTTGTTACAGATAGCACATTGTTGCGTTTAATCGTCGTATCAGTTTAGTTACATATAACACATTGCCACGTCAGTTTAGTTGCAGACCGCACATTGTCGCTTTTAAACATCGTGTCAGTTTAGTTACAGATAGCCCATTGTCGCGTTTAAACGTCATGTCAGTTCAGTTATAGATAGCACATCTTCGCGTTTAAACGTCGCATCAGGTTAATTACAGACAATACTTTGTATTTTGCGACCAGCATATGACAAATTGAACATTTTACATACATATCTCCATTACTCGAACGTTCGAATAGTCGAATTTATTTTGACATCTAAATTCCCTTTGGCGTTTTTTTTTCATCTACACTACATTTTGTAGGTATTTTTGTTCTACGTTGCATTTTGTAAGTATTTTCGATCTAAAATGCATTTTGCGTGTGTTTTCAACCTCAATTGAATTTTGTCAAGATTGACAATCTAAATTGCCTTTTAGCATGTCTTTCAGTGTAGGAGCAGTGCATTTTAGTGAGTATTTTGAATTTAAATTGCATTTTGTAAGTATTTGCAACCCAAACCGCATTTCGCAAGAATTTTAAACATAAATTGCATTTTGTATGGTGGGCATTTTGCAAGTATTTTGATTCTCAATTGCATTTTGAGGGTATTTTGAATCTAAATTACATTTTGTAAGTATCTTCAATCTAAATTGCATTACGGTATGTCAGTATTGTCAATCCAAATAAGTAGTTTGAATCTACAGTGCATTTTGTAAGCATTTTCAATTTCAATTGCATTTTGTAAGTATTTTGAACTTCAATTGCACTTTGTGAGTATTCTGAATCTGAACCGGCCTTTTTCAATCTAAATTGCATTGTGTCTTTTCAATTTCCATTGCAGAACCTAAATTGCATTTTGTATGTATTTTTCATCTCATTTTCATATTGTAAGTATTTTGAATTTCAATTGCATTTTGTAAGTATTTCGACTCTACATTGCATGATGTACGTATTTTGAACCTAGCCTACATTTTGTGCGTATTTTTAAATCTATTCCTTTCGTGAGTATTTTCGTTCTAAATTCCCTTTTGTAAGTATTACCGCTCTCCAATTTGTGAGTAGTTTCAATCTGAGTCACATTTTGTAAGTAATTTCAGTCGCAC
Source organism: Meconema thalassinum (assembly GCA_946902985.2). Taxonomy (NCBI): domain Eukaryota; kingdom Metazoa; phylum Arthropoda; class Insecta; order Orthoptera; family Tettigoniidae; genus Meconema; species Meconema thalassinum. The sequence continues at coordinate 39,083,884 of OX336388.2, forward strand.
TTAATTTTCGTTTTGGTTTCCATTTCATTGTCATTTTCGCTATCACCCAGACCATTAGAGGTCGATAACCTTGATGTTAGGCCCCGTAAAACAACAATTATCATCATCATCATCAACAACAACAACTTCTCTACCAGCTGTGTGCCCACCATCTTGGGAGACATTGCTTACCCCTTCCAACTTCATCCCCGATATAATAAGCCCACGTCCTCTCCTGGACTATTTACCAACTTGGCAGCAAAGTTGCAAATCTATCTCCACGATCCAAGCGTCACATTCCCCTGCTTGCTTGATATCTAAATTACTGCCCTGACCTTCCTCTGATCACCCAGTGTCAGCCCCTTTCAGGTGAGTGGGACACCATAGTCGTGGGATTTTGAAGAGCGTTAAATATCCCTTAGTATGCCTTCCATAGGAGGGGAAGTAATGCCGGTGGGCCCATGTCATAGGCCTCGGGTGCCGGGTGCAAGCTTTGTTATTTGACACCCAGAGAATAGCTTGCATGTCGAATTTAGTTGTTCCATCAAGCACTATGAAAGTCAAGGAGGTTAGATATCTAAGCTCCTTGAATACTATACCGCTTTCTAGTAGAAAAATGAGGAATTTTGTGTTGGCGGAAACTCCCGAGATTAATTTTGCCATTATGAACACGGCCTACTGAATTCAAATGGGTTCTTTGACATGCCAATATCGTAGTACATGGTGTCGTAATTTTTGCCGCCTTTCAAAAATCACGTACCATGGTCAGGAGCGAACCTGCAAGCTTGGGGTTAGTAGACCGACACGTTAACCACTCACCCACCGTGGAAAGCTAAGTCATAGATGTATGGCCCCTAAACTAAGGAACCAACCAACCAACCAACCTAGGTTTATGCCATGTCTTGTATGGGGTTTCGCCTAGGAACACCAAGCTGTCTCATCAGTAGGCCTTTGGTATTCGTGCCCGGACCCCAACAGGGGTAGGGAACTGTGCTGTACTTCCTTCTTATGAAGCGCACTTGCGCTTCTTTACTGCGAGAGTTAAACGCACAATCAGCCTTTCACCTCCCTATAAGCCTTTATAAATGGAAAAATCTCAAATCGCTGAAAAAGATTTTAAAAAAGCAGTTCATCTGAACGGCGATATCTCCACAACATTGTTACATTACAATCAAAGCAAAGCGTGGCAATTTACTTCTTTTGTACAAAAAGGAGTATCAGGAGGATTGGAAGACATTAGATTTTCTTAAACTGAAAGCAAGAAGTTCCGTGACGAACTAAAGAGCCTACTTTTCATGCCAATGATTATTCTACAGTATATGAACCTATCTAGAATAATGACGAAATTAAGTTGCTAATATCGAAATTTCTAATTAGTTCGAAATACTGTATACCTGGCACAATGTAGCCTAATAGAGCACTACAGTTGGCAGCCCTGATGACTGAACATATTCTTTGTTCCATCTCTTAAGGTACAGAATACAAAATTTGGTTGAAGTCCAATGAATAGCATGGACGTTACATGCAGTTAAACATTGGATCTAACAGTGCGCGTAAAATCATGTTGGCAACAATGTCATGCATGTATTGGTCAGAAATAATCTGAAATAATATGATCTATTGTTGTGCCAATTTTGAATGAAATCCATCAGTTAGTATAGAAGTTACATACATTTTAAAATTGGACCTATCGGCAGGCTTAGAATCATGTTGGCAGCACTGACGTATATTAGTTACTCCAAATTCATCTAGAATGCCAGGTACTATACGTGTGCAAAGTTTAGAGCTATTGGCTTGCATACTTTCTGATATATTGATATTAGGGTAACAAAAATAGGGACAGCACATATTAACAGTTGGCAGGCCTGGTTGCTCTTAAGAATACGCATAGTCATATCTGTTATGGTACACATAGCACATACGAAATTTGGTTGAAATCCAAATGATAGTATGGAAGTTACATGAATTTAAAGTTGGACCTATCAGCAGGCTTAGAATCATGTTGGTAGCACTGACGTATATAAGTTACTCCAAATTAATATAGAATGTCAGGTACTATACGTGTGCATAGTTTAAATCTGTCGGCTTGCATACTTTCTGATACATTGGTACTTGGATAAAATAAATTAGGAGCATTTATTAACAGTTGGCAGCCCTGGTGGGTCTTAAGAATACGCTCAGCCATATCAGGTTATGTACACATACAACATACGAAATTTGGTTGAATTCCAATTGATAGTGTAGAAGTTATATGCATTAAAAAATTGGATCTATCAGCAGGCTTATAATCATTTTGGCAACACTGCCATATATGGCCTCCTGGAAATTAAACTGCAATATTATTATCTATACGTGTGCCAATTTTGAAATAGCTCCCATTCATACCTTCCAAGGAGACCTGGAGCTCAAATTTCAATTGCGATTTTTAGCAGTTGGTAGCACTGACATCATTTTCAAATATGGCCGTGAGATATTCAGGTATAGATCTTGACTCCTACCAAATTTTGTATCGATTGCTCCAGCCGGTTAGGAGTTGATAGGGGGGGGGGACACACACACAGCCAGCCAGCCAGCCAGCCAGACAGACAGACAGACAGAAGGACAGACAGACAGACATACATACATTTGCCCGATCTCATAAGTCTACTTTTTCCTCATTTTTGCAAAATGTGAAAAGTAGGCTAATAATGAAAACTGGGAAGATTCAGGCAGCAAGAACAACCTAGAGGCATTCCTACACAGAGGAAAGGATCTTTACTTCAGTTGTTGACGGGATAATTATGTATTATTCCTTTATTCCTGCAAACAGTTCCTTCCTTGGTAGCTGTATGGTCTTCCTTCATCTTGTTATTTGGCGCCCAGAGGGCAGCTTGCATGTCGAATCTTGTCGTTCCTTGGAACGCAATGAAAGTCAAGGAAGTTAGATATCTAATCTCCCTGACACTATAGCGCTTTCTAGTAGAAAAAGGAGGAACTTTGTGATGGCTGAAAATCCCGAGAATAATTTTGCCACTATGAACACGGCCTACTGAATTCAAATGGGTTCATTAACATGCCAACAACGAATGGCATGCGTGCCGTGATATTTCTCGCCTATCAAAAATCACTTACCACGGCCAGGAGCGAAACCAGTGGGATAGAGAAAGAGAAAGTCAATTTAGGCTCGAAAGGAATGTTATAGATCTGCTGATACGCCAGACATGACAGCTGTCAGTCAGACCGGTTGCGCCCTCTTACAGTAAATAATTTATTTCGACATGAAAGATTGATGGTATATTTATGAACCATACATTTTCTAAAACTAGAAGAAATTTCCTACAAAATGGATTGTGTTAGTCATCTTGGTGTTCTTGCTTTTGAATCTGATTTGAAAGTGAAATTGGACTAATGAAATCATAATCTTCTTTGAAAATGACAAGGCAAGAAGGAAGCCCCTTGTTATTTAAATAATTTGTGTTTTTTGCCATTGCAGGTGTATGATATCTTTTAAATTTTAAATGTTAATTCTGTGTATTAGGTTTTTTTTCCTGTTTGTAATTTTAGTAAACACATATTTATAGTTAGATCGCAGGCATTCGCGGCCGTGTCTAGTTTATCATCTAGGCTTACAGGATGGAGCCATGATTAAGGCTGCTGCAATGACAGCCGAAACGTCGGGAAACAATACACGACGCGGCTCCATCCTGTAAGCCTAGATGATAACCATATTTATAGTGTTTGCAACTCATAGTTAAATACACGCTCATTGAAGAAACAGTCCCATATTATTATTATTATTATTATTATTATATTCGTTCAGCCCCCTAAGGAGCACGTGGAACCATTGAATAGCACTGGAATTCTTCATCTTTTTGAACTTCTTATTCACCCAAAATTTCTTCATTCTTCCACTCTGGGTCTGCCGTCTTTCTTGTGTCCATGAGTTTTGGAGTTTCAAGCTTTTCTCGGATGGATTCTAGCGTGCAAATTTGTGGGTGTTGATCTTTTGTCTGTATGTAGTCCTTGTTGTAGCCATTGGATCAATGTCGAAGCAATCTATATCCTAATAAAGATGGAAGCCTTCATAGGGAGGTTAACTTAAGGCTGCTTGAGATTTTAGTTCTCGCCGTCAAGTGGTGCAGTTGCACCTAATATAAAGGGAGGTGGCGCGCAGTTCGTCACTCCTGTTGGGGTCCGGGCGGGGACACCAAGAGCCCGCCGATGAGCCAGCTTGACGTCCTAGGCGAAACCCCACACAAGACACGGCACAAACCTAGAAGAATTGCTGAGTTCTATAGGCTATAGTTAAATTGTTCTGTTCGTATCCTGGCGCAGTCAGCTGGCATTTGAGGGTGCGCAAATGCGAGGGAGCCGTGTCCGTAGATTTACTGGCACGTTAAAGATCCCCTTCGGGGCAAAATTCCGGCACTCCGGCGTCTCTAAAAGCCAGTGTAGTTAAAAGGGACGTAAAACCAATAACATTATTATTATTAAATTGTTCTGCGGGGTTTTTGTGCCGTTATCAAAGCCACTGAGATTCGCACACTCAATCGAATGTAGACGGTAGGTCAGTTGAGACAAAATGGTGAATTCAATACTGATAGACGGTAATGTTGTTATTTGGGGTCCATTTTGTAGATAATACTCTTAGTTTTTAAAATATGTCATCCTAACCAATAGAAATTTCAGACATGAATTTTCGGGAGATTTTATATTGTGAAAGTTTCTCACGGTTAGCGAAAACCCACCCAGTCGCCAAAGTGCTACCAAATTATAACAGAAACGTGCTCGGTAACAAAGCAGGGCGAATGTTTTGGTTTTATGACGGATCAGAGACGGAAGGGGCCGCCATACCCACGGGTCACTGACACAGCTTACCGCGTGAGAAGAAGCGAGGTATATACGCCAAGAATGTCTTTGTGCGGGACTAGGAAACGGACACAGTTTTATGACCCTGTAGGTCGAGTGTTCCATTACCGATGACGTGGAATTTTGTACATTCGAATCTGCGATATGTGATTGGATTCATACGGTGTTGTGTTGATTTTATTAGTATTAAGAAGTTTCTTGCCGTGGATATGCGAGAAGTCAGCCGTACCGCCCTTGAAGTTCGGGATTCGATTCGCCTCACTTGTACTAACAGGAATAATCGAATTTGCGATGTATGACCCGGATTCGTACGGTGTTGTGTTGATTTAATGAGTATTAAGACGTTTCTTGGTTTGGATATGCGAAAAGTAACACGTAGCTCCCTTGAAATTCGGGATTCGATTCCCCTGCCTTGTACTTACTCATCAATTCGATTTTGCGACGTGTAACCAAGAAATTTACGGCATTGTGTTCATAAAAATAGTATGGAGACGTTTGTTACATTGGCTGTGTGAAAAGTCTCACCTAACGCCCTTAAGGAACGAAGGTTCGATTCCCCTCACCAGTACTTACTCATAAATTCGAATTTGTGGCGTGTAAACCAAAAAGTTACGGTATTGTGTTCATAAAAATAGTATGGAGACGTTCGTTACATTGGCTGTGTGAAAAGTCACACCTAACGCCCTTAAGGAACGAAGGTTCGATTCCCCTCACCAGTACTTACTCATAAATTCGAATTTGTGGCGTGTAAACCAAAAAGTTACGGTATTGTGTTCATAAAAATAGTATGGAGACGTTTGTTACATTGGCTGTGTGAAAAGTCACACCTAACACCCTTAAGGAACGAAGGTTCGATTCTCCTCACCAGTACTTACTCATAAATTCGAATTTGTGGCGTGTAAACCAGAAAGTTACGGTATTGTGTTCATAAAAATAGTGTGGAGACGTTTGTTACATTGGCTGTGTGAAAAGTCACACCTAACACCCTTAAGGAACGAAGGTTCGATTCCCCTCACCAGTACTTACTCATAAATTCGAATTTGTGGCGTGTAAACCAGAAAGTTACGGTATTGTGTTCATAAAAATAGTATGGAGACGTTTGTTACATTGGCTGTGTGAAAAGTCACACCTAACGCCCTTAAGGAACGAAGGTTCGATTCTCCTCACCTGTACTTACTCATAAATTCGAATTTGTGGCGTGTAAACCAGAAAGTTATGGTATTGTGTTCATAAAAATAGTATGGAGACGTTTGTTACATTGGCTGTGTGAAAAGTCACACCTAACGCCCTTAAGGATAAATTCGAATTTGTGGCGTGTCCTGCTCTGTCAACTGGTAGCTCTCTCTCAGCTCTAGCCGAAAAACTAAGTCCATCTGCAAGTGAGTGTTTCGTCTCCCTCGCCATCTGCGAGTGAGTGTTTTGTCTTCCTCGCCATGTACCTTGACTTGATATATTGAACAGATGACTGCCGTCCTGCGCACTAGTTCCAACATGGAGGTGTGTCTCAAGTGCGAATTATAGGTGTTACATTTTATTTAATTACAGCAATATTTCTTAATCTACCCTTTTTTTTCCGATTGATTTCGGTTGAAATACATGTGTTCCTTGATATTCTCTGGAAAAGAAGTGCCGTAACTTTGGCGCGATTGCTTGGATGTAACCTCAAACTCTTCTGCATCCGCCTGAAAAGAAAGGAAATATTGTAACACGCACCCTAATGAATGAAATAAGCGTTCAGTACATGTTGGAAAGCATAGCATACTTACTTTTTCTTGTAAATAATCTCCAGTATTCGTTTCCTCCCTCAATGGCGGCCCCAGCTGTGGCATTTCAAATCTGCAACGGTCACGTGATGTTTGTCAGGCACAAGCAGCGGAAAGGAACAGTAAAATACACATGGAACGGGTATATTAGGAGGCCAATCAGATTTCACGGCAGTGAGTTTCTTCTGACCAATGAGATGAAGTATCATTTCAGGCTACAGACATATGTCCCGAGAGGCTAAGGCACCGTTCACAGCGCTCTTAGCGGAAGATATTGGTAAGAACTTCCGCCATGTTTTCCGGAGTCATCGAAGTCAGCTGATTGCGAGGGAAGAGTTCAGTGAATTGTGATTTATATTGTCGTTTGTGTTACTAGGTTGAAATCTACCACATATTAATTTCCGCAGCGATGCCTGCTGTATGTTCAGCGTACGGCTGTACTAATCGAAGCAATAAAACAACGGATATATCCTATTTTACGTAAGTATAGCCTAATTGTGCTACTAATATACTTCACTGCACGGATACAGTAAGGATGTTACTATCAATTTTCCAGAACATCTGGTCTCCATTGCTTTCTATTAATGTCTGATACAGGCCTATACCGTATACGATAGATATTTGTACTGGTACCGTAACAGAAGGAATTGTTTCTGTTCTAGATTCCCGTTGAAAAATACGGATTTGACAAAAAGATGGGCAACTGCTATGAGGAGGGATAATTGGTATCCAACTCCGGCTAGTCGTATATGTTCTACCCACTTCCTTGAAAAGTACATTTATAAAGTGAACACTCACAGACGACTGTTGGCTAGTGCCGTCCCAAGTATATTCTCCTTCCCAGTACACTTGCAAAGGAAACACATTGAGAGACATCCACCACGAAAACGCTCATTTGATGAAACTTGTAACGCTGGAAATATAGAGGTTGTATCAAATAAATGTAAGTAGACTACGTGGCACGGGTACTAGTCAACATTTTGTATACGAATAATTTTATTTAGGCTAACTTACATATCGGATATTTATTTATATTTTACAAATGCTGCTGAGGTTGTTAGCCATGAACATAGTTATAGCCTTCCAAGCCCTCAAAAAATGAAGAAATTGCAGGACACCACCACAGAGAGGATTAAAGCCCTGAGGAAGAAATTGAAAATTACTTCACAGAGAGCAAGAAGACAGAAGCTGAAAGTGAACAATCAGCAACAAATAATTTCAGGGCTTACGAAAAGACTTTGTTCGTCTGGCAACAATCTTCTTCAGGGCTGTTTTCAGGGTGTGGTTAAAGAGCTCATAGATCTTAATGGAAAAGTGAAAGTTCATGAATATAGTGACACAGTTAAGAAGTTTGCTTTGACAGTTCACTTCTATTCAGCTCAGGCATACAGATATTTGCGGAAGTTCTTTAAATTGCCACATCCAAGGACTCTTCGTCACTGGGCCACCTCAGTAGATGGAAGTCCAGGTTTTACAGAAGAAAGTTTTGTAAAAATTGAAGATGTCAAAAATAGTTCTAGCCCAATTCTAGGTGCTGTCATGTACGATGAGATGGCCATTAAGAAAGACATCATTTGGGATGGGAAACAGATCTGTGGTTATGTTGATTTAGGGCAAGGGGATCTAAATAATGAAGACTGTGATGTTGCTAAGGAGGCACTTGTGTTCATGGTGACAGCCCTGAATAGGAACTGAAAAATACCGGTGGGCTACTGTTTAATAAATGGCCTGTCATCAGAAGTAAAATATAATTTGGTGAACCAATATTTGAGAAAGTTACATGAGACTGGTATTAAGATTGTTGCTACTATCTGTGATGGAACTGCTACAAACAGGACTGTTTTGCAAAAGTTAGGTGTGAAATTTGCTGTGCAGAACCCTCAGAGTTGGTTTCCCCATCCTGCACATCCTCAACTTAAAGTATATTCTTTACTGGATACTGTGCACCTAATTAAGCTGACCAGGAATTTGTTAGCAGAAAAGAGAGTGCTTGTTCATGGCAGCGATAAAATTAAATGGGAATATTTTGAGAAATTTGTTGAGCTACAAGAATCAGAGGGGCTTCATGCAGGAAATAAGTTAAAGAGAAGACATATTGAGTAGGAAAGACAGAAAATGAAGGTATCTTTAGCCGCAGAAACTCTAAGTAATTCTGTAGCCAATGCTATGCAATTCTGCCTGGATCTGAAACTTGAACTATTCAAAGATTGTGAGAGCACAATCAATTTTGTGGGATTATTTTACATTGCGATGCGGCCGCGTATAAAATTCCCCTAAAAACAAAATGGCGTCTGTCATGACGTCATCAACGACGTCACTCCTCTGGCAAGCTTACGGGAAAAGCCTGGGTAATAGGGGTTTTTGGGTGGGGAAACACAAAAACCTTCGAATTCGCGATATTTTTTTACGCATCGAAATCTACAATTGAGCTATGTAGCTCAATTGCATATTTCGATGCGTATAAAAATTTCTCAATTTCAATTGATATTTTCAATTTCCCCCATCGAATTCTACAATTGGACTATATAGATCAATTGTAGATTCCGATATACCTCGTATTTCGTACAATTTCATAATTAAAAAAACGTGCATCGAAATCTACAATTCACCTAAATAGCTCAATAGCATATTTCGATGCGTATAAAAATTTCGCGATTTCAATTGATATTTTCAATTTCCCGCATCGAATTGTACAATTGGACTATATAGATCAATTGTAGATTCCGATATACCTCGTATTTCGTACAATTTCATAATTTTAAAAAAACGTGCATCGAAATCTACAATTCACCTAAATAGCTCAATAGCATATTTTGATGCGTATAAAAATTTCGCGATTTCAATTGATATTTTCAATTTCCCGCATCGAATTGTACAATTGGACTATATAGATCAATTGTAGATTCCGATATACCTCGTATTTCGTACAATTTCATAATTTAAAAAAATGTGCATCGAAATCTACAATTCACCTAAATAGCCCAATAGCCTATTTCGATGCGTAGAAAAATTTCGCGATTTCAACTGATATTTTCAATTTTCCGCATCGAAATCTACACTTGGACTATATAGATCAATTGCAGATTCCGATACACATCGTATTTTTTACAATTTCAAAATTGAAAAAACGAGCATCGAAATCTACAATTCACCTAAATAGCTCAATAGCATATTTCGATGCGTAGAAAAATTTCGCGATTTCAATTGATATTTTCAATTTCCCGCATCGAATTCTACAATTGGACTATATAGATCAATTGTAGATTCCGATATACCTCGTATTTCGTACAATTTCATAATTTTAAAAAACGTGCATCGAAATCTACAATTCACCTAAATAGCTCAATAGCATATTTCGATGCGTAGAAAAATTTCGCGATTTCAACTGATATTTTCAATTTTCCGCATCGAAATCTACACTTGGACTATATAGATCAATTGCAGATTCCGATACACATCGTATTTCTTACAATTTCAAAATTGAAAAAACGAGCATCGAAATCTACAATTCACCTAAATAGCTCAATTGCTTATTTCGATGCGTAGAAAAATTTCGCCATTTCAATTGATATTTTCAAATTCCCGCATCGAATTCTACAATTGGACTATATAGATCAATTGTAGATTCCGATATACCTCGTATTTTGTACAATTTCATAATTTAAAAAAACGTGCATCGAAATCTACAATTCACCTAAATAGCTCAATAGCATATTTCGATGCGTAGAAAAATTTCTCGATTTCAACTGATATTTTCAATTTTCCGCATCGAAATCTACAATTGGACTATATAGATCAATTGTAGATTCCGATATACCTCGTATTTCGTACAATTTCATAATTTAAAAAACGTGCATCGAAATCTACAATTCACCTAAATAGCTCAATAGCATATTTCGATGCGTAGAAAAATTTCGCGATTTCAATTGATATTTTCAATTTCCCGCATCGAAATCTACACTTGGACTATATAGATCAATTGCAGATTCCGATACACATCGTATTTCTTACAATTTCATAATAAAAAAAAAACGTGCATTGAAATCTACAATTCACCTAAATAGCTCAATTGCATATTTCGATGCGTAGAAAAATTTCGCGACTTCAATTGATATTTTCAATTTTCCGCAATTGTAGATTCCGATACACATCGCAATTCTTACAATTTCATAATTCGAATCGGAGGTATGTTTATAGCATTATAATTTCTGTATAAAACATTGAAGGTTTAGTCTTTTTATGTTTTCCACTGTATGAAACCTATTTCGCTAATACAAGAGACTGTTATAGTATGTATTTTGCAGGTGTTCTTGTAAATTCCAATTTTGACCAATATGTTACCGATCACTTAACTTACTATGACAAATTTTCAATGAAATGCAACAACAAAAATAAATGAAGGAACATAACACGACAGACATCAAATTCCACTCACCTCGCAATGAATGACTCCCAATGCTGGGCAGGTATTTGTTCCGAACACACAACACAAAAAAACTCTTTCTTTTCACCTAAATAGCTCAATAGCATATTTCGTTGCGTAGAAAAATTTCGCGATTTCAATTGATATTTTCAATTTCCCGCATCGAAATCTACACTTGGACTATATAGATCAATTGCAGATTCCGATACACATCGTGTTTCTTACAATTTCATAATTGAAGAAAACGTGCATCGAAATTATATCAAAACCAGATAATGAAAAATTTAGTGATAGCAGTTCACTTTAGACCATTCTTTGTATAAATATCTTTAAAAACTGAAATTACCTGATTTAATAGTCAGGAGGATATCAGGAGTATTAGATGTTCACTGCTCCGCTGTCATAGACCCACTTACATAGTTGAAATCGAAGTTCTCACCCCCACACTCAAAAGTTAACAAGAAAGAACCGCAGCTTTCACACATGATGTATGAAATCACTAAGTGAACTCAATTACAGTGTTTATTTATGTATTTATAATGTTTTACATACAAAAAGAGACCTAACCTGGGGCTTACGCCCCAGACCCCCTTGCTTGTGGTACTAACATTAATTTTTGACCTAGTAGCGGACATATATTCTATCTTATTAATGTTTTACATACAAAAACAAACCTAACCTAGGGCTTACGCCCCAGACCCCCTTGCTTGTAGTACTAGCAGTAATTTTCCACAAGATAGTTCCTAACTTAGTAGCGAAGGCGTGTGGTGAATTTCTTTATTCAAGTTGGTAACGTATTCACATGATCGTCTTTCGGGTGTCACATGACTGTCAAAGATTGCATTCTATCCGTGAAATAACAATTATTGCGGTGCAGCAGTGGCTATTGAGTATGAAGAGATTGTGAAACAACTCCCCGAAAGGTATGCATATCATAAATGATATATTTTCAATAAGCTAAGGTGTTGAAAGTGATGAAGGTCTAAAGTGAACAATAAATAATTTAGTTTACATTTCATCTTCACAATAACATACATACCCATACATACTCATTCACTCCAGGCATACAACATACACTCAAAAGTTAACAAGAAAGAACCGCAGCTTGCGAACAATAAATTAAAAAGGGCACAACTTGGCCAATAAAACAAATTCAATATTACTTCATAATGTAAAATGAAAGACAAATTAACGCAGACTTCTCAATGAAAACAAATATACAATGATTTAGTGTACTTTAAAAATTAAGATTAAATTAACCTAGCCGATCATTTCAAAAAATAAAAATTTATATACTTCATTATTGCAATTAAAAGCTACTACGCATGGCTACTTCTCAAATAGAACAATAAACGCCGAAAACAAGAATTAACACTTCAAGAACAAAACTAACAATCTTTCAGTACTTACCAACAACCATCCAGCACGCCCCTTCCACATACGTCAGCCCGTTATATCCAAATACTACGTCACACACCACTGTACCAAAATGGAATTCTAACACACGCCATTCACGAATTCAAACTTTCATTACAATTCACGAACACAATTGCGTAGACGACACTACTAATATCACAATCTCGTAATAAACATACGCAAACAGGTGAAAAAAATGGCCGACTGTCACGAGAGAACCGCGCGAAACTAATGTATCAATCAGCTGACGAGCTCCCGGCAAGCAATGCGACTGAATACGTCAGTAGTGACATCACGGTAACGTCACTGATGTAACTAAAATTTCCCCAGACGGGGCCGCATCGTAATGTCGCAATGAACCAATTTTGTTAAGGTCATAGATTTAGCTCTAGATTTGCTGAATTCATGCCATCCAATGGGCAAAGGGACGAAATCACCTATTAGGAGTTCAAATAAAGCTGTGACATGTCAGAATATAGATAAATGTATGGACTATTTAAAAGATCTCAAACTTACTGATGGCACATCCTTACACAACTCTTCTAAAAGAATTGCTGTTAGTGGATTGATCTTGGACCTTTTGAGTGTTAAGGGCCTTGCAGAAACATATGTTTGGGAATCGGGTTCAATTCTAAAATTTATGCTTACTCGTAAGTTAAGTCAAGACCATTTAGAATTGTTCTTTTCTTGTTTGAGAAGTAGGGGTGGAAACAGAAACAATCCCTATGCCTTAGAATTCAAAGCTGCATACAGGAAATGCTTAATTGCTCAAATTGATCCTTCCCCTAAAGCTAATGTGAAGACAGATGATAGTCTAATACTAAGTCCTCCCATTATGCAGCCTATTGTAATTAATGTTGATGTAGGCCTAAGTGAACTTGACTATGTAGAGTGTTTTGAAACCCTTTCCACTTTCAGTGATCAAGTGGTAGAATATGATGCAGGTAGTGTTGTAAGAAATGTGTCGAAGAAAATCAAATGTGTGGAATGCTTAGATGTTCTACTGACAATGAGTAATGACGCAAAGTGTGGTCTCATAAAATGCAAAGATGTGGGCAACTCATTGTATAATCCATCCGCTGACCTGAAATACTTGTGTAAGACAGCAGAATGTGTTTTCAGGAGTAATGCTCATATCTTGGACAAAAACTGCAAAAATATCTTGCTCAAACTAGAGACCAAGGTATTTACAATGTTAAACTGTTGTTTGTTCTCTTCCTTTGAACACTTATTCACTGCAGTAGAACCATGTGAAGAATCGCATTATGTGAATCTGATAAGGCATATATTGAAGTATTACTTCACTTGCAGAGTATATCATGCACTCGGGAGAAAAGTCCTCTCGACGGCAAGTGAGGCAAGTTTTAACAAAGCCGATTCTATTTAAGGGACAGTATTTACAATTGTGCAGTGTAAATAGCCTACAGCACTATTGTTGTAACTTGAAACTATTCTGAATGTTTAAGAAGTGATTGGACTTCATAATTTGTCGTAAATATGTTTCTTATTAATATTCCAACATGCCCTGCTCTGATACTTCAACATATGGCATAGCCCCTCCCACTTTCACTTGACTACAGAGAAAATGGCGGACACAGTTTCAAGTAGCTTCGGTCTTGCGGCGCTCCTGCCTCTCTATAGTAATGTTTAAGCTCGTTGACAAATACACACACACTTGTTGGCAACAATGGCAACCCTGCTGAAGTTCTTTGTCCTTGACTGTGTTTTGTTTCTTCTTTCGGCGGTGTATTATCTTCGACCCTTTCGCTCTCTGGGCGCGGAAGTAAAATTGTTTACTGACGTACCTTAGCGCTCATTTTCTGGCAAGTGGTACAAATACACGCCGATCGCCAACATTCTGGAGCTGAGTGGGCGGAACTCATAACGCACTTTCGAAACGGGCAACGTATACTACACGAGAGCCCAATTATCTAATAAGACTATCCATAATGGCACAGGCGGTGTCTCTTTCATTAATACCATTTAGCTTGATAATTTCTTAACCTGAGCCTATTTCATGTGAAACTTACAAATAATTGATTAACAGTTAGACACTTTACTCAGAAAAAATCTTGGAAGGTTTGTTCCGTGTGTAGTAAAACTTCTAAATAAATTTCTCCAACCTGCAATAGCACATCAAGAAGTTTCATGAGAATGCTGATTGCACCATTCAGTAGAGAACCTTTTCTATAATATCGTACTTCACAGTGAAGTTTTGAGTATCTTCGAGATTTCCTGTCATGAACAGGTTCGTTTGAACGCGAGGATACCGTAATGACCTTTTATACCGGTACTCTAGCCTACTATCCCCAAATTCTGTCGAAAAACACCATACATAGGCCTACTTGTCCATGAACTTGATCGCCCTTAGCCCACAAGTGCAATTTTGTTATTTCAATTACGGTAGTTGCTTTTTATCTTTTCTATTACTGCTCAAATTGTGTCAGAGTGAACGGTGCTTCATTATGGACTCAGGCAGGCAAAGCGAGCTTTGTTCCGTGTGTGGTAAAACCTTTATAAAATACTCCAACCTGCGAAAGCATATCAAGACGTTTCACAAGACTGTTGATGTAGCGACTATTGCTCCATTGAATAGAGACACTTTTCAATTTCACTGTAAGATCTGCGGGAATGCATTCAGTCGGCAAACATACCTTAGTTTTCACTTGAGACATAAGCATGAAATATCCTCAGTTGTTGGAATGAGAAACAGGAAGTGTCCCCTGTGTTCAGTTAGTAGCTGCCTCTCTAGAAAAGCAATACTGGAACATTTTAAGACCTCTCATGGTATTGCACTTGTTGAGAAAGAATTTCAGTTCTTGTCCTTGGACAAATTTAAGACATGGAAAGAGGAAATTGAGAAAGTGACTCGAGCTGGTTTCGTTAAATTTTTCAATAAGTCTAATAAGTCGTATTATAAGTGCCATCGATCTGGGGATTATGTTTCAAAAGGGGTGGGTATACGCCGACTAAGAACTAAGGGAAGCACCAAAATGAATTCATTCTCCCCGGCGAGACTTGTAGCGTTCTGGCAGGAGGACAAGTATTGTGTTCAGTTCACAGAAACTCATGTCGGACACAGCAGCGATTTGAGTCATGACTATGGTAAGAAATTACATTTTTACAGTACCGGTAACTGTCATAACAATAATAGGACTACTGTCGACCAAAATATTATGTGTACTCGAGTTTGAAGGTTGTTTGTGAAGTAACCAATAGACCTACATAAAATCCAATAACATAATCGTTTTTGTCCTATTTTACGTTAGTTTATGTAGGTTTGCAATTTTTAATTTATATTCTTTATCGCAGTTGGAACACAAAAAGTGCCCATTTTTAAGCATATTTCAACCATACGTCACATTTAAGAATTATCTCACAAACCCGTCATCAGATCGAATCCAAATTTTAACGCAATATACATTGGAATATTGTATAACTGGTTTATTAATTTCAAAATGTTATGTGTCCAAGAAACAAAGTTATCATTTTTGTAAGGTAACTTTTTCTCGGGTCGGGGTGGTTGGAAAATGTAGTTCTTGGTTGCGTTGTAATCCTTATACATCAAAAAGGTATGCTGTATGACTGTGAAATACGTAAATTAATTCACTTATTTTATATTGGTTTGTATTTGTACGGGGAATTAAGGTATGGTTAACCAGTTAGCCGCTCCGGTGAAAGCTGTACAACGTTGCCAAGATGGGCTCCATCATGCGTCATGGCGCGCCTCGCTCGGAAGTGATGGGCTCCATCTCAGCAACGCTGTACAGCATTTCCCGGAGTGGCTAACTGGTGAACCATGTCTTAATTCCCCGAACAAATACGAACCGATATAAAATACATGAATTAATTTACGTATTTTACAGCCATACGGCATAACCTTTTGATGTATAAAGATTACAACACAACCAAGAACTACATTTTCAAACCACCCCGAGCCAAGTAAAAGTTACCTTACAAAAATGATAACAACTTTATTCTTGGACACACAAAATTTTGGAATTAATTAAACAGTTAATACAACATTCCAATGTATATTGTGTTAAAATTTGGGTTCGATCTGATGACGGGTTTGTGAGATAATTCTTAAATGTGACGCATGGTTGAAACATACTTAAAAACAGGCACTTTTTGTGTTCCAACTGCGATAAAAATATTAAAATATATATTAAAAATCCCAAACCTACATGAACTAACGTAAAATAGAAGACGAAAATGATGATGTTATTGGGTTTTATGTAGGTCTATTGGTTACTTCACAAACAACCTGCAAACTCGAGTGCACATAATACTTTGGTCGACAGTAGATGTTGACTCCTCCGCTGACTATAACACACCCGCCATGGTGGTCACTCAAGTTTATCGTTATTGATTGACATGAAATAAACCAGGCTAAAACTTGATCTATACTGGCTTCCTGATAGATTTGTTTTTTAAGAGCATTAAAAATCCCTCAGTATGCCTTCCTTCAGAGGGGAAGTAAAGCCGGTGGTCCCATGTCATAGATTTATGGCATGTAAAAGAACCTACCACTACAATTAGTAGTGTGTAGCTAAATTTGTAGGTTATTTGGCTAGAAACGCTCTATCAAGTTCCAACGTTCACCACTGGCTGTCAGTGGCGTCTAGTAGCCAAAGTTAGAACTACTTGAAATTGAACTTGCCCAGTTTCATTCATTTCGTCTCATCCACACATGACGGTACTTGTAGCTTACCTCATGGGTGTCCGCATAGAAGCAGCTACAAACTCTGGCGAGCCGAACATGTCCTCAGACACTCCCGGCACTAAAAGCCACACTTACTTTCTTCGGCGTTTCACAATTAATTAGGGTCGCCGGAGCCAACCAGGCTCAACTTGGTTTTGGCCAGGGATTTAAGGCCGAATGCCCTTCCTGACACCACGTGATTTTTCAGTCGAAATTTCCACCCCGCTGTCACCGGGATTCGAACCCTGGCTCTCTGAGTGAAAGACGAGTAGCTAAGCCAATGCGCCATCATGCTCCCCCCGGCACTCAAAGCCACACGCTAAGTAAATAAATATTGGATTTGTTAGGATGTAACCATTGTCAAAACCAAAAACCATTTAGCAAATTATGTACGGTACACAGTAGTACCTGTCTTTGATAATAACTTACGCGCATAATGGCGGACACAGCTGGATTTTTACCTGTATACATGGTGGCCACTACTCCTGGAAAACTCCTGGAAAATGACGAAACATGTGAAAACTCCTGGAAAATAGCCACTGTTTATTAATTATAAAAATCTTTCCGTCCACTGCTAAAATTCCCAGTCCACTCTTAGTCCTGGACGTCATGATATTGCGGATGGGGTAGCAAGGGTCATCTAGGGGTCGCTCTGCAAACCCTGTTTATTTTTAACCGGAAATTTACGCGCCATGTTTTATCTTAAATATTACTCCTGCTGCGGTTTTGGGTGAGCACTTTTATCGTTAATGAAAGAAATTTCCTCAGGCTACCTGTTTCTGTGTGGGCGAACACGCGATAGTATTTTTGTAAAACATATTAAGTATAGACAACTTCACCGCAACAAAATTGCAGTGCAGGTGGCATTCTTTTCTCTTTTTTTTTTTTTAAAGCGGATATTTGAGTCACAAAGGCTATTTTTAAAACGACAATTAAATCATTTGTGTGTAGGCTTGCGTATCAATAACGCAATCACCACTAATTTTTGTCAACATCTGTATAAGTAGACCGAACACCAACTGCTTTAATTTGGTCTTGAAGTAGGGAACGGATAAAGTGCCCCTCCGGGACTTGCGCTTATTTTTAAGTCTGGAAAAATGAGAATTACTCCTGGAAAATCGTTGACCGATTTGAGTGGCCACCATGTATATTAGTCGTGGTTTATAAAGGGGACGGCGGGTGGGTTATCGTCAGCGGAGGAGTCAACATCTATTACTACATCATTTCCTGATTTATTTTTCATCATTTGGAAATGTATTTTGCCTAAATTATGTAGGCCTACCTACTTAAGAGAATTGCCAGGACATGGCTCCATTCAACACCAAAACATGCATCTTGCTTCCTAGGACGCAAAATCGATATAAAAAGGATTTGTCAGAAATGTGGACTTAGTGCCCTTCAACAACGAGTGATTCAATTTAATTAAAAGCACACATGTTATCAAAGTTTATAATCTAATTTAAGAATTGTATACTGTATAGTGTACTATTGGGTTGTTCTATATTGAAATTGTTAATATTTATTCACAGTTAATAAAAGTAAATTAAGTTTGTTTTATGAGTAAAATCTTATAAGGTGCGTTAAAAAAGTAACGAGCCGGAGGCTGGAATGCGCAACCCGGTGACTACCTTGACTAATCGTGGCGTGTGTAATGAGGTGTGGTTCCGACCAGAGCGTGGAAGATCACAGCCCGTCACTAGAGGGCACGAGTGCATGTCATGTGACTATACAAAGTGTGCAGCAGCATGAATCAATCGTCCAACGCTGCCAGTCCCATTGCAAACAGTGACATGGAGGCGTCAACTGAAGAGCAAAGAGGTGTTGTTCGGTTTCTGACATCGGAAGGAGTAGGGGGAACGGACATTCATGGCCGAATGTCACAAGTTTTTGGCCAACACTGCGTGTCCCTTGCAAGGGTCAAGCGCTTCAGGGAAGGACGGGTGTCATTAGCCGATGATGCCCGGTCTGGGGCACCCCCCTGCATTACCGATGACAATGTCCAGCTGGTTGATGCACTCAGTACTCAGGACCGCCGAGTGACAGTGAACGCCATAGCTGCCGAGGTTGCTCCACGACAATGCACGACCTCATACGGCCAACACAGTCGCGGCACTCCTGCAGAAATTCAAATGGGAGGTTCTTGGCCACCCTCCTTACAGTCCCGACCTCTCTCCCTGTGATTACGCCATGTTAGATCCCCTGAAAAGGGCTCTGCTGGGCCAACGATTCACCTCAGACGCCGACGTCCAGCTGTACGTGCGGAACTGGTTCACATCGCAGCCCAGGGAATTTTATGAGACAGCCATTCACCGCCTCGTGCCACAGTGGGACAAGTGCCTCAACAGCCAGGGCCAATACTTCTAACATACAGGTACTGGTGTCTGTAATTATGCCTCCGGCTCGTTACTTTCAGAACGCACCTTATATTTCAATTTTATTTGTATGAATACATTTTTGAATGGCTGCGTGGTTCAGCGGTAACATTCTTGCCTGCTGTGCTCAAAGGTTGCAGGATTGTCTCCGAGTGCAGTCAGTTGGTATTTGAGAGTGTGTAAATGCAAGTGAGCCGTGTCAGATTTATTGGCACGTTAAATATCCCCTTCAGGGCAAAATTCCGACACCCTGGCATCTCTAAAAACCTCAATTGTTAGCAGAGACGTTAAACCAATAACATTATTATTATTGAATATATTTTAACAATTTGCCTAGTCAATTTGGACCAGAATTTATAAAAGCATTATACTTCCTGTTGTCACGTATGGCTCAGAAACCTGGGTATTGTCCAAGCAAACTGAAAGGAAATTAGTAACTTTTGAAAATAGAATACTACGACGCATTTTCGGACCGATAGTAGAAAATGGCCAGTGGAGAATTAGAACAAATAAGGAATTGCGGGATCTCTACAAAGAACCGGATATCGTCGCCCGTGCCAAAAGCCAAAGACTGCTCTGGGCTGGTCATGTACATAGAAGAAGTAGAGAATTGAATTTAAGGGCAGTTTTGGAAGGTGCACCCAGAGGAAGGCAACCATTGGGACGACCGAGACTTCGCTGGTGGGACCAAGTTCAAAAAGATATGAGAAAAATCGGAGTCACGGAGGACATAATGGATGATCGAGAAATATGGCGCCATGCTGTTGGCGAGGCCAAAAACCTGCTTAGGTTTGAGTGGCCATCTAGGTAAGGTAAGGTAATTTGGACCAGAAGAAAGTATGATGTTATTACTTGATTGAGGCCTTAGGGTATCTCGGTCATCAGCCTGCGTAGGTGGGTGTGTGTTGAACTTGTCCTGTGATGACCGTAGTAGTGTAACCAGGGAGCAGTACAGTATAGATCGCGATACCTTAAACTACAAAATTCCCCTAGACACACGTCATGGACGACACTAAATGTTTAAACAATGCATGCATGTTAAATTCTGTTCATAAGGCTTTACATGCAAACACAAACCTAACATGGTGCTTACGCCCCAGTCCCCCCTTGCTGGATTTGCAAGCATTAACTTTCATCCAGATAGTGAGCTAACCTACTGTCGACCAATATATTATGTGCACTCAAGTTAGAAGGTTGTTTGTGAAGTAACCAATAGGCCTACATAAAATCCAATAACATCATCATTTTCATCGTTCTATTTTACGTTAGGTCATGTAGGTTTGGAATTTTTAATTTGTATTTTAATATTTTTTATAGCGGTTGAAACACAATAAGTGCCTGTTTTTAAGCGTTTTTCAACCATGCGTCACATTTAAGAATTATTGTCTCACAAACCCGTCATCAGATCGAATCCAAATTTTAACACAATATACATTGAATGTTGTATAACTGGATTATTAATTTCAAAATTTTGTGTGTTCAAGAACGAATGTTATCATTTTTGTAAGGTATCGTTTTCTTGGCTCGGGATCGTTTGAAAATGTAGTTCTTGGTCGCGTTGTAATCCTTATACATCAAAAAGTTATGCTGTATGACTCTGAAAAACTTAAATTAATTCACTTATTTTATATCGGTTTGTATTTGTACGGGGAATTAAGACTGGTTCACCAGCTAGCCGCTCCGGGAAATGCTGTACAGTGTTGCTGATATGGAGCCCATCTCTTCCGAGCGAGGCGCGCCATGACGCGTGATGGAGCCCATCTTGGCAACACTGTTCAGCTTTCACCGGAGCGGCTAGCTGGTGAACCATGTCTTAATTCCCCGTACAAATACAAACCGATATAAAATAAGTGAATTAATTTACGTATTTCACAATCATACAGCATAACTTCTTGATGTATAAGGATTACAACGCAACCAAGAACTACATTTTCCAACCACCCCGAGCTGAGAAAAAGTTACCTTGCAAAAATGATAACTACTTTGTTTCTTGGACACACAAAATTTTGGAGTTAATAAATCAGTTATACAACATTCCAATGTATATTGTGTTAAAATTTGGATTCGATCTGATGACGGGTTTGTGAGATAATTCTTAAATGTGACGCATGGTTGAAACACGCTTAAAAACGGACACTTTTTGTGTTCCAACTGCGATAAAAAATATTAAAATATAAATTAAAAATTCCAAACCTACATGAACTAATAACGTAAAATAGAACGACGAAATTGATGTTAATGGATTTTATGTAGGTCTATTGGTTACTTCACAAACAACCTTCAAACTAGAGTGCACATAATATTTTGGTCGACAGTAGTAGTCACTGTAAAACTTGACTTTTCAGACTCCTACGAAAGAAATAATTATTAAGGCTTGACAACAGCTAAGTTACTTTTGTCTTTCACACTTTTACACAGCCGATTATTGAAAATCTATGATTCATGATTCATACCTTCCTGGGAGTCATTAGGAATTTAAACTGAATTTACTGTCAATTGTCACTGCTGCACAGGAAATAATTGTCATATTACATAAATAAAAGGATTTATTTCTCATTCAACGACGGCAGCCATGTTTGATGCGCACACGTTTAAATCATATCACGTCCTATCACTGTTGCCAACATGTCCGGTACAAAATATACGAGAACTAAAATGGGTGTCTGGACTAAATCATTGGTCGCTACTTGGTTAGACGACTGTCTGGACTAAACCATTGGTCACTACCGTACTTGGTTAGACGACTGTCTGGACTAAACCATTGGTCGCTACCGTACTTGGTTAGACGACTGTCTGGACTAAACCATTGGTCGCTACCGTACTTGGTTAGACGACTGTCTGGACTAAACCATTGGTCGCTACCGTACTTGGTTAGACGACTGTCTGGACTAAACCATTGGTCACTACCGTACTTGGTTAGACGACTGTCTGGACTAAACCATTGGTCGCTACCGTACTTGGTTAGACGACTGTCTGGACTAAACCATTGGTCGCTACCGTACTTGGTTAGACGACTGTCTGGACTAAACCATTGGTCGCTACCGTACTTGGTTAGGCGACTGTCTGGACTAAACCATTGGTCGCTACCGTACTTGGTTAGGCGACTGTCTGGACTAAACCATTGGTCGCTACCGTACTTGGTTAGGCGACTGTCTGGACTAAACCATTGGTCGCTACCGTACTTGGTTAGACGACTGTCTGGACTAAACCATTGGTCGCTACCGTACATGGTTAGGCGACTGTCTGGACTAAACCATTGGTCGCTACCGTACTTGGTTAGACGACTGTCTGGACTAAACCATTGGTCGCTACCGTACTTGGTTAGGCGACTGTCTGGACTAAACCATTGGTCGCTACCGTACTTGGTTAGACGACTGTCTGGACTAAATCATTGGTCACTACTTGGTTAGACGACTGTCTGGACTAATCCATTGGTCGCTACCGTACTTGGTTAGACGACTGTCTGGACTAAACCATTGGTCGCTACCGTACTTGGTTAGGCGACTGTCTGGACTAAACCATTGGTCGCTACCGTACTTGGTTAGACGACTGTCTGGACTAAACCATTGGTCGCTACCGTACTTGGTTAGACGACTGTCTGGACTAATCCATTGGTCGCTACCGTACTTGGTTAGACGACTGTCTGGACTAAATCATTGGTCGCTACCGTACTTGGTTAGACGACTGTCTGGACTAATCCATTGGTCGCTACCGTACTTGGTTAGACGACTGTCTGGACTAATCCATTGGTCGCTACTTGGTTAGGCGACTGTCTGGACTAAATCATTGGTCGCTACCGTACTTGGTTAGACGACTGTCTGGACTAATCCATTGGTCGCTACCGTACTTGGTTAGACGACTGTCTGGACTAAACCATTGGTCGCTACCGTACTTGGTTAGGCGACTGTCTGGACTAAACCATTGGTCGCTACCGTACTTGGTTAGACGACTGTCTGGACTAAACCATTGGTCGCTACCGTACTTGGTTAGACGACTGTCTGGACTAATCCATTGGTCGCTACCGTACTTGGTTAGACGACTGTCTGGACTAAATCATTGGTCGCTACCGTACTTGGTTAGACGACTGTCTGGACTAATCCATTGGTCGCTACCGTACTTGGTTAGACGACTGTCTGGACTAATCCATTGGTCGCTACTTGGTTAGGCGACTGTCTGGACTAAATCATTGGTCGCTACCGTACTTGGTTAGACGACTGTCTGGACTAATCCATTGGTCGCTACCGTACTTGGTTAGACGACTGTCTGGACTAAATCATTGGTCGCTACCGTACTTGGTTAGACGACTGTCTGGACTAAACCATTGGTCGCTACCGTACTTGGTTAGACGACTGTCTGGACTAAATCATTGGTCGCTACCGTACTTGGTTAGGCGACTGTCTGGACTAAATCATTGGTCGCTACCGTACTTGGTTAGACGACTGTCTGGACTAAACCATTGGTCGCTACCGTACTTGGTTAGACGACTGTCTGGACTAAACCATTGGTCGCTACCGTACTTGGTTAGACGACTGTCTGGACTAAACCATTGGTCGCTACCGTACTTGGTTAGACGACTGTCTGGACTAAACCATTGGTCGCTACCGTACTTGGTTAGACGACTGTCTGGACTAAGCCATTGGTCGCTACCGTACTTGGTTAGACGACTGTCTGGACTAAATCATTGGTCGCTACCGTACTTGGTTAGACGACTGTCTGGACTAAACCATTGGTCGCTACCGTACTTGGTTAGACGACTGTCTGGACTAAACCATTGGTCGCTACCGTACTTGGTTAGACGACTGTCTGGACTAAACCATTGGTCGCTACCGTACTTGGTTAGACGACTGTCTGGACTAAACCATTGGTCGCTACCGTACTTGGTTAGACGACTGTCTGGACTAAACCATTGGTCGCTACCGTACTTGGTTAGACGACTGTCTGGACTAATCCATTGGTCGCTACCGTACTTGGTTAGACGACTGTCTGGACTAAATCATTGGTCGCTACCGTACTTGGTTAGACGACTGTCTGGACTAATCCATTGGTCGCTACCGTACTTGGTTAGACGACTGTCTGGACTAATCCATTGGTCGCTACTTGGTTAGGCGACTGTCTGGACTAAATCATTGGTCGCTACCGTACTTGGTTAGACGACTGTCTGGACTAATCCATTGGTCGCTACCGTACTTGGTTAGACGACTGTCTGGACTAAACCATTGGTCGCTACCGTACTTGGTTAGGCGACTGTCTGGACTAAACCATTGGTCGCTACCGTACTTGGTTAGACGACTGTCTGGACTAAACCATTGGTCGCTACCGTACTTGGTTAGAAGACTGTCTGGACTAAACCATTGGTCGCTACCGTACTTGGTTAGACGACTGTCTGGACTAAACCATTGGTCGCTACCGTACTTGGTTAGACGACTGTCTGGACTAAACCATTGGTCGCTACCGTACTTGGTTAGACGACTGTCTGGACTAAATCATTGGTCACTACTTGGTTAGACGACTGTCTGGACTAAACCATTGGTCGCTACCGTACTTGGTTAGACGACTGTCTGGACTAAACCATTGGTCGCTACCGTACTTGGTTAGACGACTGTCTGGACTAAATCATTGGTCACTACTTGGTTAGACGACTGTCTGGACTAAACCATTGGTCGCTACCGTACTTGGTTAGACGACTGTCTGGACTAATCCATTGGTCGCTACCGTACTTGGTTTGACGACTGTCTGGACTAAACCATTGGTTGCTACCGTACTTGGTTAGGCGACTGTCTGGACTAATCCATTGGTCGCTACTTGGTTAGACGACTGTCTGGACTAAACCATTGGTCGCTACTTGGTTAGACGACTGTCTGGACTAAACCATTGGTCGCTACCGTACTTGGTTAGACGACTGTCTGGACTAAATCATTGGTCGCTACTTGGTTAGACGACTGTCTGGACTAATCCATTGGTCGCTACCGTACTTGGTTAGGCGACTGTCTGGACTAAATCATTGGTCGCTACCGTACTTGGTTAGACGACTGTCTGGACTAAACCATTGGTCACTACCGTACTTGGTTAGACGACTGTCTGGACTAAACCATTGGTCGCTACCGTACTTGGTTAGACGACTGTCTGGACTAAACCATTGGTCGCTACCGTACTTGGTTAGACGACTGTCTGGACTAAACCATTGGTCGCTACCGTACTTGGTTAGACGACTGTCTGGACTAAACCATTGGTCGCTACCGTACTTGGTTAGACGACTGTCTGGACTAAATCATTGGTCGCTACCGTACTTGGTTAGACGACTGTCTGGACTAAACCATTGGTCGCTACCGTACTTGGTTAGACGACTGTCTGGACTAAACCATTGGTCGCTACCGTACTTGGTTAGACGACTGTCTGGACTAAATCATTGGTCGCTACCGTACTTGGTTAGACGACTGTCTGGACTAAATCAATGGTCGCTACTTGGTTAGGCGACTGTCTGGACTAAACCATTGGTCGCTACCGTACTTGGTTAGACGACTGTCTGGACTAAACCATTGGTCGCTACCGTACTTGGTTAGACGACTGTCTGGACTAAATCATTGGTCGCTACTTGGTTAGACGACTGTCTGGACTAATCCATTGGTCGCTACCGTACTTGGTTAGACGACTGTCTGGACTAAATCATTGGTCGCTACCGTACTTGGTTAGACGACTGTCTGGACTAATCCATTGGTCGCTACCGTACTTGGTTAGACGACTGTCTGGACTAAACCATTGGTCGCTACCGTACTTGGTTAGACGACTGTCTGGACTAAATCATTGGTTGCTACCGTACTTGGTTAGACGACTGTCTGGACTAAACCATTGGTCGCTACCGTACTTGGTTAGACGACTGTCTGGACTAAACCATTGGTCGCTACCGTGCTTGGTTAGACGACTGTCTGGACTAAACCATTGGTCGCTACCGTACTTGGTTAGGTGACTGTCTGGACTAAACCATTGTTCGCTACCGTACTTGGTTAGACGACTGTCTGGACTAAACCATTGGTCGCTACCGTACTTGGTTAGACGACTGTCTGGACTAAATCATTGGTCGCTACCGTACTTGGTTAGACGACTGTCTGGACTAAATCATTGGTCGCTACTTGGTTAGACGACTGTCTGGACTAATCCATTGGTCGCTACCGTACTTGGTTAG
Source organism: Meconema thalassinum (assembly GCA_946902985.2). Taxonomy (NCBI): domain Eukaryota; kingdom Metazoa; phylum Arthropoda; class Insecta; order Orthoptera; family Tettigoniidae; genus Meconema; species Meconema thalassinum. Next base: position 39,110,570 of record OX336388.2, read on the forward strand.
ACGACTGTCTGGACTAAATCATTGGTCGCTACTTGGTTAGACGACTGTCTGGACTAATCCATTGGTCGCTACCGTACTTGGTTAGACGACTGTCTGGACTAAATCATTGGTCGCTACTTGGTTAGACGACTGTCTGGACTAAACCATTGGTCGCTACCGTACTTGGTTAGACGACTGTCTGTACTAAATCATTGGTCGCTACTTGGTTAGACGACTGTCTGGACTAATCCATTGGTCGCTACCGTACTTGGTTAGACGACTGTCTGGACTAATCCATTGGTCGCTACCGTACTTGGTTAGACGACTGTCTGGACTAAACCATTGGTCGCTACCGTACTTGGTAGACGACTGTCTGGACTAAACCATTGGTCGCTACCGTACATGGTTAGACGACTGTCTGGACTAAACCATTGGTCGCTACCGTACTTGGTTAGGCGACTGTCTGGACTAATCCATTGGTCGCTACCGTACTTGGTTAGACGACTGTCTGGACTAATCCATTGGTCGCTACCGTACTTGGTTAGACGACTGTCTGGACTAATCCATTGGTCGCTACCGTACTTGGTTAGACGACTGTCTGGACTAAACCATTGGTCACTACCGTACTTGGTTAGGCGACTGTCTGGACTAAACCATTGGTCGCTACCGTACTTGGTTAGACGACTGTCTGGACTAAACCATTGGTCGCTACCGTACTTGGTTAGACGACTGTCTGGACTAATCCATTGGTCGCTACTTGGTTAGACGACTGTCTGGGCTAAATCATTGGTCGCTACCGTACTTGGTTAGACGACTGTCTGGACTAAACCATTGGTCGCTACCGTACTTGGTTAGGCGACTGTCTGGACTAAACCATTGGTCGCTACCGTACTTGGTTAGACGACTGTCTGGACTAAACCATTGGTCACTACCGTACTTGGTTAGACGACTGTCTGGACTAAACCATTGGTCGCTACCGTACTTGGTTAGACGACTGTCTGGACTAAACCACTGGTCGCTACCGTACTTGGTTAGACGACTGTCTGGACTAAACCATTGGTCGCTACCGTACTTGGTTAGGCGACTGTCTGGACTAAACCATTGGTCGCTACCGTACTTGGTTAGACGACTGTCTGGACTAAACCATTGGTCGCTACCGTACTTGGTTAGGCGACTGTCTGGACTAAACCATTGGTCGCTACCGTACTTGGTTAGGCGACTGTCTGGACTAAACCATTGGTCGCTACCGTACTTGGTTAGGCGACTGTCTGGACTAAACCATTGGTCACTACCGTACTTGGTTAGACGACTGTCTGGACTAAACCATTGGTCGCTACTTGGTTAGACGACTGTCTGGACTAAACCATTGGTCGCTACCGTACTTGGTTAGACGACTGTCTGGACTAAACCATTGGTCGCCAGCGTACTTGGTTAGGCGACTGTCTGGACTAAACCATTGGTCGCTACCGTACTTGGTTAGACGACTGTCTGGACTAAACCATTGGTCGCTACTTGGTTAGACGACTGTCTGGACTAAACCATTGGTCGCTACCGTACTTGGTTAGACGACTGTCTGGACTAAACCATTGGTCGCTACCGTACTTGGTTAGACGACTGTCTGGACTAAACCATTGGTCGCTACTTGGTTAGACGACTGTCTGGACTAAACCATTGGTCGCTACCGTACTTGGTTAGGCGACTGTCTGGACTAAACCATTGGTCGCTACCGTACTTGGTTAGGCGACTGTCTGGACTAAACCATTGGTCGCTACCGTACTTGGTTAGACGACTGTCTGGACTAAACCATTGGTCGCTACCGTACTTGGTTAGACGACTGTCTGGACTAAACCATTGGTCGCTACCGTACTTGGTTAGACGACTGTCTGGACTAAACCACTGGTCGCTACCGTACTTGGTTAGACGACTGTCTGGACTAAACCATTGGTCGCTACTTGGTTAGACGACTGTCTGGACTAAACCATTGGTCGCTACCGTACTTGGTTAGACGACTGTCTGGACTAAACCATTGGTCGCTACCGTACTTGGTTAGGCGACTGTCTGGACTAAACCATTGGTCGCTACCGTACTTCGTTAGGCGACTGTTTGGACTAAACCATTGGTCGCTACCGTACTTGGTTAAACGACTGGCTGGACTAAACCATTGGTCGCTACCGTACTTGGTTAGACGACTGTCTGGACTAAACCATTGGTCGCTACCGTACTTGGTTAGACGACTGTCTGGACTAAACCACTGGTCGCTACCGTACTTGGTTAGACGACTGTCTGGACTAAACCATTGGTCGCTACCGTACTTGGTTAGACGACTGTCTGGACTAAACCATTGGTCGCTACCGTACTTGGTTAGGCGACTGTCTGGACTAAACCATTGGTCGCTACCGTACTTGGTTAGGCGACTGTCTGGACTAAACCATTGGTCGCTACCGTACTTGGTTAGACGACTGTCTGGACTAAACCATTGGTCGCTACCGTACTTGGTTAGACGACTGTCTGGACTAAACCATTGGTCGCTACCGTACTTGGTTAGACGACTGTCTGGACTAAACCACTGGTCGCTACCGTACTTGGTTAGACGACTGTCTGGACTAAACCATTGGTCGCTACCGTACTTGGTTAGACGACTGTCTGGACTAAACCATTGGTCGCTACTTGGTTAGACGACTGTCTGGACTAAACCATTGGTCGCTACCGTACTTGGTTAGACGACTGTCTGGACTAAACCATTGGTCGCTACTTGGTTAGACGACTGTCTGGACTAAATCATTGGTCGCTACCGTACTTGGTTAGGCGACTGTCTGGACTAAACCATTGGTCGCTACTTGGTTAGACGACTGTCTGGACTAATCCATTGGTCGCTACCGTACTTGGTTAGACGACTGTCTGGACTAAATCATTGGTCGCTACCGTACTTGGTTAGACGACTGTCTGGACTAAACCATTGGTCACTACCGTACTTGGTTAGACGACTGTCTGGACTAAACCATTGGTTGCTACCGTACTTGGTTAGACGACTATCTGGACTAAACCATTGGTCGCTACCGTACTTGGTTAGACGACTGTCTGGACTAAACCATTGGTCGCTACCGTACTTGGTTAGACGACTGTCTGGACTAAACCATTGGTCGCTACCGTACTTGGTTAGACGACTGTCTGGACTAAACCATTGGTCGCTACCGTACTTGGTTAGACGACTGTCTGGACTAAACCATTGGTCGCTACTTGGTTAGACGACTGTCTGGACCAAACCATTGGTCGCTACTTGGTTAGACGACTGTCTGGACTAAACCATTGGTCGCTACTTGGTTAGACGACTGTCTGGACTAAACCATTGGTCGCTACCGTACTTGGTTAGACGACTGTCTGGACTAATCCATTGGTCGCTACCGTACTTGGTTAGACGACTGTCTGGACTAAACCATTGGTCGCTACCGTACTTGGTTAGACGACTGTCTGGACTAAACCACTGGTCGCTACCGTACTTGGTTAGACGACTGTCTGGACTAAACCATTGGTCGCTGCCGTACTTGGTTAGACGACTGTCTGGACTGAACCATTGGTCGCTACCGTACTTGGTTAGACGACTGTCTGGACTAAACCATTGGTCGCTACTTGGTTAGACGACTGTCTGGACTAAACCATTGGTCGCTACCGTACTTGGTTAGACGACTGTCTGGACTAAACCATTGGTTGCTACCGTACTTGGTTAGACGACTGTCTGGACTAATCCATTGGTCGCTACCATACTTGGTTAGACGACTGTCTGGACTAAACCATTGGTCGCTACCGTACTTGGTTAGACGACTGTCTGGACTAAACCATTGGTCGCTACCGTACTTGGTTAGACGACTGTCTGGACTAAACCATTGGTCGCTACCGTACTTGGTTAGGCGACTGTCTGGACTAATCCATTGGTCGCTACCGTACTTGGTTAGACGACTGTCTGGACTAATCCATTGGTCGCTACCGTACTTGGTTAGGCGACTGTCTGGACTAAACCATTGGTCGCTACCGTACTTGGTTAGACGACTATCTGGACTAAACCATTGGTCGCTACCGTACTTGGTTAGACGACTGTCTGGACTAAACCATTGGTCACTACCGTACTTGGTTAGGCGACTGTCTGGACTAAACCATTGGTTGCTACCGTACTTGGTTAGACGACTGTCTGGACTAAACCATTGGTCGCTACCGTACTTGGTTAGACGACTGTCTGGACTAAACCATTGGTCGCTACCGTACTTGGTTAGACGACTGTCTGGACTAATCCATTGGTCGCTACTTGGTTAGACGACTGTCTGGACTAAATCATTGGTCGCTACCGTACTTGGTTAGACGACTGTCTGGACTAAACCATTGGTCGCTACTTGGTTAGACGACTGTCTGGACTAAACCATTGGTCGCTACCGTACTTGGTTAGACGACTGTCTGGACTAAACCATTGGTCATTACCGTACTTGGGTAGACGACTGTCTGGACTAAACCATTGGTCGCTACCGTACTTGGTTAGACGACTGTCTGGACTAAACCATTGGTCGCTACTTGGTTAGACGACTGTCTGGACTAAACCATTGGTCGCTACCGACTTGGTTAGACGACTGTCTGGACTAAACCATTGGTCGCTACCGTACTTGGTTAGGCGACTGTCTGGACTAAACCATTGGTCGCTACCGTACTTGGTTAGACGACCGTCTGGACTAAACCACTGGTCGCTACCGTACTTGGTTAGACGACTGTCTGGACTAAACCATTGGTCGCTACCGTACTTGGTTAGACGACTGTCTGGACTAAACCATTGGTCGCTACTTGGTTAGACGACTGTCTGGACTAAACCATTGGTCGCTACCGTACTTGGTTAGACGACTGTCTGGACTAAACCATTGGTCGCTACCGTACTTGGTTAGACGACTGTCTGGACTAAACCATTGGTCGCTACTTGGTTAGACGACTGTCTGGACTAAATCATTGGTCGCTACCGTACTTGGTTAGGCGACCGTCTGGACTAAACCATTGGTCGCTACTTGGTTAGACGACTGTCTGGACTAATCCATTGGTCGCTACCGTACTTGGTTAGGCGACTGTCTGGACTAAACCATTGGTCGCTACTTGGTTAGACGACTATCTGGACTAAACCATTGGTCGCTTCCGTACTTGGTTAGGCGACTGTCTGGACTAAACCATTGGTCGCTACCGTACTTGGTTAGACGACTATCTGGACTAAACCATTGGTCGCTACCGTACTTGGTTAGACGACTGTCTGGACTAAACCATTGGTCGCTACCGTACTTGGTTAGACGACTGTCTGGACTAAACCATTGGTCGCTACCGTACTTGGTTAGACGACTGTCTGGACTAAGCCATTGGTCGCTACCGTACTTGGTTAGACGACTGTCTGGACTAAATCATTGGTCGCTACCGTACTTGGTTAGACGACTGTCTGGACTAAACCATTGGTCGCTACCGTACTTGGTTAGACGACTGTCTGGACTAAACCATTGGTCGCTACCGTACTTGGTTAGACGACTGTCTGGACTAAACCATTGGTCGCTACCGTACTTGGTTAGACGACTGTCTGGACTAAACCATTGGTCGCTACCGTACTTGGTTAGACGACTGTCTGGACTAAACCATTGGTCGCTACCGTACTTGGTTAGACGACTGTCTGGACTAATCCATTGGTCGCTACCGTACTTGGTTAGACGACTGTCTGGACTAAATCATTGGTCGCTACCGTACTTGGTTAGACGACTGTCTGGACTAATCCATTGGTCGCTACCGTACTTGGTTAGACGACTGTCTGGACTAATCCATTGGTCGCTACTTGGTTAGGCGACTGTCTGGACTAAATCATTGGTCGCTACCGTACTTGGTTAGACGACTGTCTGGACTAATCCATTGGTCGCTACCGTACTTGGTTAGACGACTGTCTGGACTAAACCATTGGTCGCTTTCGTACTTGGTTAGGCGACTGTCTGGACTAAACCATTGGTCGCTACCGTACTTGGTTAGACGACTGTCTGGACTAAACCATTGGTCGCTACCGTACTTGGTTAGAAGACTGTCTGGACTAAACCATTGGTCGCTACCGTACTTGGTTAGACGACTGTCTGGACTAAACCATTGGTCGCTACCGTACTTGGTTAGACGACTGTCTGGACTAAACCATTGGTCGCTACCGTACTTGGTTAGACGACTGTCTGGACTAAATCATTGGTCACTACTTGGTTAGACGACTGTCTGGACTAAACCATTGGTCGCTACCGTACTTGGTTAGACGACTGTCTGGACTAAACCATTGGTCGCTACCGTACTTGGTTAGACGACTGTCTGGACTAAATCATTGGTCACTACTTGGTTAGACGACTGTCTGGACTAAACCATTGGTCGCTACCGTACTTGGTTAGACGACTGTCTGGACTAATCCATTGGTCGCTACCGTACTTGGTTTGACGACTGTCTGGACTAAACCATTGGTTGCTACCGTACTTGGTTAGGCGACTGTCTGGACTAATCCATTGGTCGCTACTTGGTTAGACGACTGTCTGGACTAAACCATTGGTCGCTACTTGGTTAGACGACTGTCTGGACTAAACCATTGGTCGCTACCGTACTTGGTTAGACGACTGTCTGGACTAAATCATTGGTCGCTACTTGGTTAGACGACTGTCTGGACTAATCCATTGGTCGCTACCGTACTTGGTTAGGCGACTGTCTGGACTAAATCATTGGTCGCTACCGTACTTGGTTAGACGACTGTCTGGACTAAACCATTGGTCACTACCGTACTTGGTTAGACGACTGTCTGGACTAAACCATTGGTCGCTACCGTACTTGGTTAGACGACTGTCTGGACTAAACCATTGGTCGCTACCGTACTTGGTTAGACGACTGTCTGGACTAAACCATTGGTCGCTACCGTACTTGGTTAGACGACTGTCTGGACTAAACCATTGGTCGCTACCGTACTTGGTTAGACGACTGTCTGGACTAAATCATTGGTCGCTACCGTACTTGGTTAGACGACTGTCTGGACTAAACCATTGGTCGCTACCGTACTTGGTTAGACGACTGTCTGGACTAAACCATTGGTCGCTACCGTACTTGGTTAGACGACTGTCTGGACTAAATCATTGGTCGCTACCGTACTTGGTTAGACGACTGTCTGGACTAAATCAATGGTCGCTACTTGGTTAGGCGACTGTCTGGACTAAACCATTGGTCGCTACCGTACTTGGTTAGACGACTGTCTGGACTAAACCATTGGTCGCTACCGTACTTGGTTAGACGACTGTCTGGACTAAATCATTGGTCGCTACTTGGTTAGACGACTGTCTGGACTAATCCATTGGTCGCTACCGTACTTGGTTAGACGACTGTCTGGACTAAATCATTGGTCGCTACCGTACTTGGTTAGACGACTGTCTGGACTAATCCATTGGTCGCTACCGTACTTGGTTAGACGACTGTCTGGACTAAACCATTGGTCGCTACCGTACTTGGTTAGACGACTGTCTGGACTAAATCATTGGTTGCTACCGTACTTGGTTAGACGACTGTCTGGACTAAACCATTGGTCGCTACCGTACTTGGTTAGACGACTGTCTGGACTAAACCATTGGTCGCTACCGTGCTTGGTTAGACGACTGTCTGGACTAAACCATTGGTCGCTACCGTACTTGGTTAGGTGACTGTCTGGACTAAACCATTGTTCGCTACCGTACTTGGTTAGACGACTGTCTGGACTAAACCATTGGTCGCTACCGTACTTGGTTAGACGACTGTCTGGACTAAATCATTGGTCGCTACCGTACTTGGTTAGACGACTGTCTGGACTAAATCATTGGTCGCTACTTGGTTAGACGACTGTCTGGACTAATCCATTGGTCGCTACCGTACTTGGTTAGACGACTGTCTGGACTAAATCATTGGTCGCTACTTGGTTAGACGACTGTCTGGACTAATCCATTGGTCGCTACCGTACTTGGTTAGACGACTGTCTGGACTAAATCATTGGTCGCTACTTGGTTAGACGACTGTCTGGACTAAACCATTGGTCGCTACCGTACTTGGTTAGACGACTGTCTGTACTAAATCATTGGTCGCTACTTGGTTAGACGACTGTCTGGACTAATCCATTGGTCGCTACCGTACTTGGTTAGACGACTGTCTGGACTAATCCATTGGTCGCTACCGTACTTGGTTAGACGACTGTCTGGACTAAACCATTGGTCGCTACCGTACTTGGTAGACGACTGTCTGGACTAAACCATTGGTCGCTACCGTACATGGTTAGACGACTGTCTGGACTAAACCATTGGTCGCTACCGTACTTGGTTAGGCGACTGTCTGGACTAATCCATTGGTCGCTACCGTACTTGGTTAGACGACTGTCTGGACTAATCCATTGGTCGCTACCGTACTTGGTTAGACGACTGTCTGGACTAATCCATTGGTCGCTACCGTACTTGGTTAGACGACTGTCTGGACTAAACCATTGGTCACTACCGTACTTGGTTAGGCGACTGTCTGGACTAAACCATTGGTCGCTACCGTACTTGGTTAGACGACTGTCTGGACTAAACCATTGGTCGCTACCGTACTTGGTTAGACGACTGTCTGGACTAATCCATTGGTCGCTACTTGGTTAGACGACTGTCTGGGCTAAATCATTGGTCGCTACCGTACTTGGTTAGACGACTGTCTGGACTAAACCATTGGTCGCTACCGTACTTGGTTAGGCGACTGTCTGGACTAAACCATTGGTCGCTACCGTACTTGGTTAGACGACTGTCTGGACTAAACCATTGGTCACTACCGTACTTGGTTAGACGACTGTCTGGACTAAACCATTGGTCGCTACCGTACTTGGTTAGACGACTGTCTGGACTAAACCACTGGTCGCTACCGTACTTGGTTAGACGACTGTCTGGACTAAACCATTGGTCGCTACCGTACTTGGTTAGGCGACTGTCTGGACTAAACCATTGGTCGCTACCGTACTTGGTTAGACGACTGTCTGGACTAAACCATTGGTCGCTACCGTACTTGGTTAGGCGACTGTCTGGACTAAACCATTGGTCGCTACCGTACTTGGTTAGGCGACTGTCTGGACTAAACCATTGGTCGCTACCGTACTTGGTTAGGCGACTGTCTGGACTAAACCATTGGTCACTACCGTACTTGGTTAGACGACTGTCTGGACTAAACCATTGGTCGCTACTTGGTTAGACGACTGTCTGGACTAAACCATTGGTCGCTACCGTACTTGGTTAGACGACTGTCTGGACTAAACCATTGGTCGCCAGCGTACTTGGTTAGGCGACTGTCTGGACTAAACCATTGGTCGCTACCGTACTTGGTTAGACGACTGTCTGGACTAAACCATTGGTCGCTACTTGGTTAGACGACTGTCTGGACTAAACCATTGGTCGCTACCGTACTTGGTTAGACGACTGTCTGGACTAAACCATTGGTCGCTACCGTACTTGGTTAGACGACTGTCTGGACTAAACCATTGGTCGCTACTTGGTTAGACGACTGTCTGGACTAAACCATTGGTCGCTACCGTACTTGGTTAGGCGACTGTCTGGACTAAACCATTGGTCGCTACCGTACTTGGTTAGGCGACTGTCTGGACTAAACCATTGGTCGCTACCGTACTTGGTTAGACGACTGTCTGGACTAAACCATTGGTCGCTACCGTACTTGGTTAGACGACTGTCTGGACTAAACCATTGGTCGCTACCGTACTTGGTTAGACGACTGTCTGGACTAAACCACTGGTCGCTACCGTACTTGGTTAGACGACTGTCTGGACTAAACCATTGGTCGCTACTTGGTTAGACGACTGTCTGGACTAAACCATTGGTCGCTACCGTACTTGGTTAGACGACTGTCTGGACTAAACCATTGGTCGCTACCGTACTTGGTTAGGCGACTGTCTGGACTAAACCATTGGTCGCTACCGTACTTCGTTAGGCGACTGTTTGGACTAAACCATTGGTCGCTACCGTACTTGGTTAAACGACTGGCTGGACTAAACCATTGGTCGCTACCGTACTTGGTTAGACGACTGTCTGGACTAAACCATTGGTCGCTACCGTACTTGGTTAGACGACTGTCTGGACTAAACCACTGGTCGCTACCGTACTTGGTTAGACGACTGTCTGGACTAAACCATTGGTCGCTACCGTACTTGGTTAGACGACTGTCTGGACTAAACCATTGGTCGCTACCGTACTTGGTTAGGCGACTGTCTGGACTAAACCATTGGTCGCTACCGTACTTGGTTAGGCGACTGTCTGGACTAAACCATTGGTCGCTACCGTACTTGGTTAGACGACTGTCTGGACTAAACCATTGGTCGCTACCGTACTTGGTTAGACGACTGTCTGGACTAAACCATTGGTCGCTACCGTACTTGGTTAGACGACTGTCTGGACTAAACCACTGGTCGCTACCGTACTTGGTTAGACGACTGTCTGGACTAAACCATTGGTCGCTACCGTACTTGGTTAGACGACTGTCTGGACTAAACCATTGGTCGCTACTTGGTTAGACGACTGTCTGGACTAAACCATTGGTCGCTACCGTACTTGGTTAGACGACTGTCTGGACTAAACCATTGGTCGCTACTTGGTTAGACGACTGTCTGGACTAAATCATTGGTCGCTACCGTACTTGGTTAGGCGACTGTCTGGACTAAACCATTGGTCGCTACTTGGTTAGACGACTGTCTGGACTAATCCATTGGTCGCTACCGTACTTGGTTAGACGACTGTCTGGACTAAATCATTGGTCGCTACCGTACTTGGTTAGACGACTGTCTGGACTAAACCATTGGTCACTACCGTACTTGGTTAGACGACTGTCTGGACTAAACCATTGGTTGCTACCGTACTTGGTTAGACGACTATCTGGACTAAACCATTGGTCGCTACCGTACTTGGTTAGACGACTGTCTGGACTAAACCATTGGTCGCTACCGTACTTGGTTAGACGACTGTCTGGACTAAACCATTGGTCGCTACCGTACTTGGTTAGACGACTGTCTGGACTAAACCATTGGTCGCTACCGTACTTGGTTAGACGACTGTCTGGACTAAACCATTGGTCGCTACTTGGTTAGACGACTGTCTGGACTAAACCATTGGTCGCTACTTGGTTAGACGACTGTCTGGACTAAACCATTGGTCGCTACTTGGTTAGACGACTGTCTGGACTAAACCATTGGTCGCTACCGTACTTGGTTAGACGACTGTCTGGACTAATCCATTGGTCGCTACCGTACTTGGTTAGACGACTGTCTGGACTAAACCATTGGTCGCTACCGTACTTGGTTAGACGACTGTCTGGACTAAACCACTGGTCGCTACCGTACTTGGTTAGACGACTGTCTGGACTAAACCATTGGTCGCTGCCGTACTTGGTTAGACGACTGTCTGGACTGAACCATTGGTCGCTACCGTACTTGGTTAGACGACTGTCTGGACTAAACCATTGGTCGCTACTTGGTTAGACGACTGTCTGGACTAAACCATTGGTCGCTACCGTACTTGGTTAGACGACTGTCTGGACTAAACCATTGGTTGCTACCGTACTTGGTTAGACGACTGTCTGGACTAATCCATTGGTCGCTACCATACTTGGTTAGACGACTGTCTGGACTAAACCATTGGTCGCTACCGTACTTGGTTAGACGACTGTCTGGACTAAACCATTGGTCGCTACCGTACTTGGTTAGACGACTGTCTGGACTAAACCATTGGTCGCTACCGTACTTGGTTAGGCGACTGTCTGGACTAATCCATTGGTCGCTACCGTACTTGGTTAGACGACTGTCTGGACTAATCCATTGGTCGCTACCGTACTTGGTTAGGCGACTGTCTGGACTAAACCATTGGTCGCTACCGTACTTGGTTAGACGACTATCTGGACTAAACCATTGGTCGCTACCGTACTTGGTTAGACGACTGTCTGGACTAAACCATTGGTCACTACCGTACTTGGTTAGGCGACTGTCTGGACTAAACCATTGGTTGCTACCGTACTTGGTTAGACGACTGTCTGGACTAAACCATTGGTCGCTACCGTACTTGGTTAGACGACTGTCTGGACTAAACCATTGGTCGCTACCGTACTTGGTTAGACGACTGTCTGGACTAATCCATTGGTCGCTACTTGGTTAGACGACTGTCTGGACTAAATCATTGGTCGCTACCGTACTTGGTTAGACGACTGTCTGGACTAAACCATTGGTCGCTACTTGGTTAGACGACTGTCTGGACTAAACCATTGGTCGCTACCGTACTTGGTTAGACGACTGTCTGGACTAAACCATTGGTCATTACCGTACTTGGGTAGACGACTGTCTGGACTAAACCATTGGTCGCTACCGTACTTGGTTAGACGACTGTCTGGACTAAACCATTGGTCGCTACTTGGTTAGACGACTGTCTGGACTAAACCATTGGTCGCTACCGACTTGGTTAGACGACTGTCTGGACTAAACCATTGGTCGCTACCGTACTTGGTTAGGCGACTGTCTGGACTAAACCATTGGTCGCTACCGTACTTGGTTAGACGACCGTCTGGACTAAACCACTGGTCGCTACCGTACTTGGTTAGACGACTGTCTGGACTAAACCATTGGTCGCTACCGTACTTGGTTAGACGACTGTCTGGACTAAACCATTGGTCGCTACTTGGTTAGACGACTGTCTGGACTAAACCATTGGTCGCTACCGTACTTGGTTAGACGACTGTCTGGACTAAACCATTGGTCGCTACCGTACTTGGTTAGACGACTGTCTGGACTAAACCATTGGTCGCTACTTGGTTAGACGACTGTCTGGACTAAATCATTGGTCGCTACCGTACTTGGTTAGGCGACTGTCTGGACTAAACCATTGGTCGCTACTTGGTTAGACGACTGTCTGGACTAATCCATTGGTCGCTACCGTACTTGGTTAGGCGACTGTCTGGACTAAACCATTGGTCGCTACTTGGTTAGACGACTATCTGGACTAAACCATTGGTCGCTTCCGTACTTGGTTAGGCGACTGTCTGGACTAAACCATTGGTCGCTACCGTACTTGGTTAGACGACTATCTGGACTAAACCATTGGTCGCTACCGTACTTGGTTAGACGACTGTCTGGACTAAACCATTGGTCGCTACCGTACTTGGTTAGGCGACTGTCTGGACGAAAATTACTGATTGTACTACAAGCAAGGGGGTCTGTTTTGTATGTAGAACAGGATTCACCACTGTAATGAAACTTGGCGCACTTTCACATTAACTTGACGGCCCTCTTTTGTTTCACGATACCGAATAAGAGATAGTACTGAATGCGTGGGGTTGGCTACAGTACATGTATATGTTGCTAAAATGGCTGAGTCACCTGGAATTTGATCTATGTAAGTCGTAATCGAATTTGGGATGGTGGGTTGGTTATAAGTAAACCTCTATTACTACATCAACTCCAGATTTTTTCCAACCATTAATTCAGGTATTTTGGCTAATTTCAGTAGTTTAAGAATTTTTTCCCCTGAGTAACTGTTTTCAAGTTCTACAAAAAATTCGAAAAGCGAAAAATTCGAAGATGACAAAATTACAGCTGAGTCCGCCATTGTACGCCTGATTTAGTAACAAGTACAGTATTGCCAACCCCATGTATTCGGTAGTATTTCATATCCGGCATCGTAAAACAAAGAGCGTTGTTCTAGCCCACTATTTCATCCAGACCAATGGTTTTGCCTAGACCATTGTTAGTTAGTGCGTCCCTGTGGGCTGTGTTAACCAATATAAACGCCCCTAGTTTTTGCCACGCACAGTGGGGGTAGACACGCATCAATAATTTTCATCCAAACGAATAGTTTTTGCCTAGCCCAATATTTCATCCAGACCAATGGTTTTTGCCTGGCCCAATTGTTGGGTAGTGCGGCCCGGAGCCGCATTAGCCAATATAACATCCCTGGTTTTTGTCACGCTCAGTGGGGGTAGACACGCATCAATAATCTTTATCCAGGCCAATGGTTTTGTCAGTTAATTCTTGTTTTAGATGTGTCTTTTGTATCGAACATCTTGGGAACAGTGATATGTGCCCCTGAAACATGGCTGCCGCCATTGAATTAGCAAGAAATAAAAACATTTATTTACGTAATATATCAAATATTTCCGCTGCGCTGTGATAATTGACGGTAATTTCAATTCCTAATGACCCAGTAAGGTATTGATATCGTGCCAGTTGGGTTTGAATTGCAGAGGTCTTGCCGCTCACTGCGTATCGCGCATTCCAAAAACATTAAGTTGGTCACTACTTGCTACACTCACTCAGCAAATTCCTTCTTTTAGTTTTGTTTCTTTGTGACTTGCGTCTGCTGCGCTTAAAGTTGTGGAAGGTAACAATACACACACACGTTAAGCCCGATAACAGCCATTACCCTGCGGGAAGCCAATTTATTTAGGTTTGGAATAGGGGTGACGCGCATGCGTACTGCAAGACTCCCCATCGCAGTGTGTTGAACTGCCATCTTCAATAATCTGCCAGGTACAAGTGTAAAAGCCAAGAGTAGGTACCGGCAATAATTAATGTAGTAATAATAATAATAATATCGTATGGGCTCGGGTGCCGGGTGCAAGCTTTGTAATTTGACACCCAGAGGGTAGCTTGCATGTCGAATTTCATTGTTCCTTGAATCGCTATGAAAATCAAGGAGGTTAGATATCTAAGCTCCTTGAACACTATAGCGCTTTCTAGTAGAGAAATGAGGAACTTTGTGTTGGCGGAAACTCCCGAGATGAATTTTGCCATTATGAACACGTCCTACTGAATTCAAATGGGTTCTTTGACATGCCAACATCGTATGATATGCGTGTCGTATTTTTTCCGCCTTTCAAAAATCACTTACCACGGCCAGGAGCGAACCTGCAATCCTGGGTTAATAGACCGACACGATATCCACTCACCCACCGTGGCTAATATAGTGACCAATGGCTATAGAAGAGTGCAGTGCTAAGACAAGAAATTTATGAACATTCGTAACTCACGACCAATCCTCACACTTGAACACATGAGACTGCATCCACATGTAATGACTAATTGAAATGCAATACAGCTGAGCCAGAACATCAAACAAACGAACATCATCGTCCTCGCGTTACCTGTGGCGTCATAGACTACACTAACAATTTCCTCTAAACATGTACGTATCACGATATATATTTTCTAACGTGTGATGGACACTCGCTTACGTAGCATTGTTACCATCTCACCTAACCAATGTGGGTTCATGAAAGGTCGCGGAACAACTGATGCAATGCGGCTTCTGATAGAAAAGTATACGGAGAAAAGAAGGACAATTCACATGGCTTTCCTGGACCTGGAGAAAGCATTCGACCGGGTTCCGCATCAATTATATGGTATTCTCTTCGATCTCATGGCATACCTGGATTGGCTGCGTGGCTCAGCGGTAACGTTCTCGCTTGCTGGGCAATAGGTTGCAGGTTCGTATCTTGGTGCAGTCAGCTGGCATTTGACGGTGCGCAAATGCGAGGGAGCCGTGTCAGTAGATATACTGGCACGTTAAAGATCCCCTTCGGGGCAAAATTCCGGCACCTGGGTGTCTCCAAAAGCCACAGTAGTTAAAAGGGACGTAAAACTAGTAACATTATTATTATTATCATTATTATTATTATCATTATCATCAGGCATACCAGAAGCTTATGTGCTACAATAATAGAACTAGCTCTGTACGCAGTGCTGCTGGCCTCACCAAACAGTTCGATATTCGAGTTGGGGTTCACCAGGGATCTGCACTATCTCCACTCCTGTTTGTCGTATGCATGGATACAGTGACTGCCGATTTGCAGAGGCAACCACCTTGGACATTACTGTACGCCGATGATGTCATGCTTGCAAGCGTGACTCGTAATGATCTAGAATACTTGGTCAACCTCTGGAATGAGGGGCTCTGTGAAATTGGAATACTGCTCAACCTTAGTAAGACCGAGTACCTTGAATGTAGTTCCTTGACAGATGGGACCATCATAGTAGATGGCACCCCACTACCAAAGGCTTCACTTCTCCGATACCTTGGCTCCATTGTGAGACCTGATGGTGACACAGTCTTGGATGCCCGTGCAGGAGTGAATGCTGCGTGGATGAAGTAGTGTCAGGTCACAGGCGTTCTCTGTGACCGCAAGATCCCTTTGCGCCTCGAAACTAAGATCTGTCAATCAGTCGCCCTCTCTGTTGCTTTGTATGCATTAGACATTTATATACCTCTGGTTTTCGTCATGCACAGTGGGGTACCCGTTGTGTATCTTTTATCCCACATGTTGGAAACTACTGCAGTGTGCGCTTTGCCGGCAGTCTAAAATGCTAAAGTGGGCCATACGCGCAGAGATCTGTATCGAGAGACTGTCTCATGAAACGCGTATCTGATACCAGCTGTGTCGTGTGTAGCGTTGTCACAGCTGGTCTCACATGGTATCATGACGCAACGGAGCAGGTATCACGTCTCTCGCTCTGGACAAGAGACCTTGAGATAGATACAAGCAACACGATACTAGCATCAACAAGTTTACACGTGTGTAGGGAAGTATCGCGTGTATCACAGAGCACGGCCGACTGGATGCAAGCTGCGCTCTATACCGGCCTTGACAATCCCAGTTAGAGCCCATGCATAACATGTAATTGGAAAATTTCTACTCGTCGCCGATAGGGCGCACTCCCATCCCATTATAGGCGCGATTAATAAACAGCTGTACAGTACGTTTATTAAATGTGTAATCTCGAGAACCACTGGATGGATTTTGATGCGGCTTTCACCATTCTGTAAAGGTAATCTCGAGGAAGATTTCTGTAGAACTATCCCCATAGCAAGCATTTCGTCTACTGGAGGATCGGACGCCATGTTATTTCCACTAAAACTAACAACAAATCTCGGCGTGTGTAGCGCCACGGAGATGAGACCTGTATCTAGAGTCCGCCTCATGAGACAGTCTCTCGATACAGAACTCAGCGTGTACGGCCCGCTTAACTGCGCTGTCGAACATGGCTGCCGTTGTTAAAAGAGCAATAAACAAAAACACATGTTTACGTAATTCAGAACATATATGCAGTGCAGTCGATGCTTAAGTGACCAGGGTTAGAAATTACAATTGATAATGAAAATCATGTATTATTGAAATGAAAGCTAAAAAGAAAAGAGTGATGCTTCGTTCAGAATTAATAAATCATCATCATCTTCATTTCCCCTTTTGCAGTTGACACTGGGTGGGGCAAATATGGTTCCTCTCCACTTTGTTCTGTCGTTCCACCATTCCTCTTCCGACACGGTGTTCCAATCCAGGTTCCGTTTTCTAATGCCATTCTCCACCGAGTCCATCCAATGCATTCTTGGTCTTCCTCGTCCTCTCTTCCCTGTCATCCGTTGTTCCTGTGCTCTTCTTGGTAGCCTTACTTCATTCATCCATTAGACATGTCCAAACCATCTCAATCTGTTTTGCTCCAGTTTTTCATTTAGTTTCTGCACTCCCAGTTCTTTCCGTATATCTTCATTTCTCAGTCTGTCCCTCCTCGTTTTCTGGACCATACTTCTCAGGAATCTCATCTCAGCTGCCCGTACTCTGCTCTCATCCCTCTAGTCATTGTCCAAGTTTCTGCTGCATATGTCATTATAGGAACATAATATGCTTTGTACATTGGTATAGTCTTGTTCCATACTAGTCCCCGTACCTGTTGGTAGAAAGTACTCCCGAGTTGTATTCTTCTGCTAATTTCTAAATCTAGTCTTCCATCTTCAGTCAGTTCACTTCCCAAGTATTTGAAGTGTTTCACCACTTCCAATTCCTTATCTCCTACTTTGATTACTCCTTTTCCTTCTTTCTTATCTCTCCTCATCTCCACTGTTTTACTCTTCTCCACATTTATCTTCGATCCCCATTGCTCAATCTTTTCATTTATTACGTCTAACTGTTCTTGTACCTCCATCTCATCATGCCCCATGTATTATCGAAATGAAAGCTAAAAAGAAAAGAGCGATGCTTCATTTAGAATTAATAAATATGCAAGACAAATAGCTCTACAAAACACTAGCAAACCTACAGTGACACCCACGGACAGTCTCTGCCCTTCAAAAATAAAATACAAGAAAACCCATCAGAAAACTTAGTAAGTGTGGTAGCCTAATTGTTGTTGATAAATATTAAGGCTTTAAGCACTGAAATAAGAACTGTTAATTTTAATGTTTCAAAACTTAGAAATGACGATCCCATCAACGAAATCAGTCTTCCTCCCCCAAACTGATCTACGAAGGTGTAGTTACTATTGCTATGGTATACAGAGAGTTTGTTTTATATGCGACGGGGACCCTCGCTCGCCCGTGGCGCGAGCCTGTCTCCCGCCCGGCACTTTGCCGTTATGCGGCGCAAGCTCGGCACTGAGTCATTGAGTATAGGAATTTGTACTTACCTAGTTCACAGCTGGTGCTGAAAATGTTCGCCATTCACTGCTACACATCGCTGGCACCTCTTTATGAAATTGTCATTTACTTTCTGAAGTTCCTCAGCACCGATTGACTGTATTTCAGCTGTAATATAGCCTTTAAGCTCATTTATAGTGAGAGGGTTTCTCGCATACACTCTATTTTTAAGCGTCCCCCACAGATAAAAGTCACATGGTGATAAGTCTGGGCTTCGCGGGGGCCACACATTCCGACTTACAATCCTAGTACCGAAAACGCGACGCAATTCTGTTATGGATGCTTCGGCAGTGTGAGCAGTGGCAGAATCTTGTTGAAAATAAGTTGACAGTCGCTCTCTGTAAGCCAGTTCGTCAAAAAATTGGTCAAGGATCACAAATACAAATTCCTATACTCAATGACTCAGGGTCGCGCGAGCGCCGCATAACGGCAAAGTGCCTGGCGGGAGACAGACGCGCAACGCGGGCAAGCGAGGGTCCCCGTCGCATATAAAACAAAGTCTCTGTACTTAAGCAGCAAGCCCTAAAACTACAGTAGAAATGTAAACTAATGTGTCAATTGACTACTTGTACATCTATTTTTGTTTTTCGATAGAAATAAAAGTCAAGACACTGACTTCATGGCCACCTCTACGATATCTAGGAAGTCATGGTTTGGCACTCTTTTCATCTAAGACTTGGAAATAAGTTCTGGTTGTCATGTAGCCACAGTGGACTACAGGAAATGTGCCTGACCTGACAGGGTTCGAACCCAGACTGCGGTCTCATTGCCAACAGTATGACCACTCCAAGGGAAGCCATTTCTATGATTCTTTAAAAAAAGTACATGATACATGTCTTAATGATTTGAACTGCTCTGTTAGTATGTGTGTATATGATAAATATTTTTGTCTTTAGTTTGTCCAGGTTTGACAATCTCTGATAACTTGGAGCAGCCAGTTATAATAAAAGTTGAGCCGGAGTGGGTTCCTGTCGAGGAGAATGTGTTGCAGTCATCTGAAATCAAGCTTGAACCAGAGTCCATTGATTCCACTGGGGAAGTGGGGTTTTTGGTGGGTATCTGGTGTAATAGTGTACTTTCTAGTATGGCCAGATTTTAGTATTACTAAAGCATGATGAAACCTTTGCAGCAAACTCGTAATGATATTCTAATACTTACTGTACATCATTCGAGAGCTGCCAGAAGGACAAAGTGTATTACATAATGTTCTGTTTATTTGTAATAGCTAATATGTTAAAACTGAGACATACACCTATAAATACCAGATTAATGAAACACATCTGTTCAGAAAATGTACTTGTTTCGGCCCTCATTGTAGTCATCAGCATAAGTTTAATGAAGTAAGTATGGTGCAAACCTAAAACACTTTTTCGTTAATTTAATCTAAAAATCTAGTTTCTTAACCCTTAGCTACACGCATCTCTTTCACTAACATTCGTACACGGTAGCGGCACTCGATGCCGCAACATATTGTTTCATTCTTTTTCGTAATTTAGTGACATGCTAAACGGCTAAAATTGATTTGTATGAAGAATTATACAGAACCTATGAGAATACATTGAAAAAAGCTTATCAGTATGTATGAAATTCTTATTAATAAAATATATTATTGGGAGGGATGGGATAAGGATATATTTACTATTCATACTTAATGTAATTAAAAATTCTCATAAACATTTATTGGACAACGAAGAAAAAAATAATAATTTTCACACACAAAAGAGATATTGAGAATTATTGGATTGAGATTTCCCTTTTTTCAGGCTCATATTACAAGACATAGTAGAGTAAAAGAAAAACTGTTTGTCAGATTCATGTAGGCCTATACACTTAGATTCTTGGCTTGGAAAAGGACACTTTCTGCTATTTTACAGTATGAAATAATATACAGTGCCTAAATAAACAAAATAACTCTGCACTAGGACTAAAAATCGAATAGATCCTCTTCATCCAGTGACCCTTCTTGCTCATCAAGTACTTGGAGCAACCTCTCATATCTCCTGTTGTTGACAGCCATGTCGAGACCTATAAACAGAAGGCAAGCATCCAGTCTTATGTGCTGACATCGATAATATTGATAGAAGCATAGAAAGAAACAACAAAGGTAAAATAAGTTAAATACTTACATTATTTCACAACGCAGATTCCAGCCAGTTGTTACACGCTAGCAGCACGGAATGCCGCATTCGCGCACCTCGCACTTTGACAACCTGTCTCCGACTGACTGGGAACCGGACAGGCTCCGAACCTACCCCCTCCCCTGCAGCACATGTCGAACAAAGGATATAGCGGGCGATCTCACAGAACTCGTGTTTACCACCGCAGCAAAGTTTTACCAGCGCATTTACAAGTTCGTGAGCAAGTGATGGTTGGGAGCACGAATGGGGGATAGACAGGGTCAAGCTGCACAGTTACAGCTAATCTGGAGAGGGATAGGAAGGCGGATACAAGTGTGTTCACTATTGAGAGCGTCTGGTGGCTTGTGCTTGGGTTAACGAACATCCAAGAACTGGAAAAACTATGGATGAACTTGTGGAGGGCTTTGTTGTATGTTTTAGAAAACCGTCACCAAATCGAAAAACTTTATTAACGTAGGCAAACAAAGCCTTTGGAACGGGAAGTGTTCTTGATGCGCGATGTAGCGGGAGGCCAAGCACTCGTGTCGAGACTTATTCTGCTATGGAGGAGTCAATTCAACGATCGCCAATGAAATCAACACGTAAACGTTCAGCAGAATCAGACATTCCAAGGTCGACAATGAGAAATCGTATTCGAAAGGACATAAAAATGAAATGTTTCCGTCTGGCGTCCGTTAGTGAATTAAGTGATGGTGAAGTGGAAAAACGTGTCGAAGCATGCCAATTGATGCTCCAGCGTTTTTGTACAGAAACAGCTAAATGTAACGTCTTGTTCTCTGATGAATGTGCAATTTACCGAAGCTCCCGTAATCGAAACGTCTTATTTCTGGGCAAAAGAAAATCCACATTTTTATGAAGAAATCGCGAACAATCCACCACATGTGATGATTTGGGCAGGAGTGACCGGTAAACATCTGTTTGGCCAGTATTTTTTAGTGGGTCTGTAAATCAAGAAACTTATCTGAGGATGATGAACGAGTGGTTGTTCCCACAACTGAGAGCTAGAGGGTTAATGGAAACCGTTGGGCTTCAACAGGATGGTGCTACACCACATTTTGCATTGTCAGTTCAAAAGTGCCTTAACCAAGTTTTTCCAAACCGCTGGATTGGTCGAGGATCAGATAATGCTCCTGCCTCATTGCCCTGACCTCACCAAACCAGGCAATGCACTCTGGAGTATTATTAAAGAAGAGGTGCGGAAACATCGGTACACCACAAATGATCACCTGAAGGAAGCAGTTCATGCATTGCTGCCTTTACAAAAGGCTCACCAGATTTGTTGAAGTGGAATAAACGAACAAGACACCGTATCCAATTGTGCATTAATACTGATGGGATGCACACAGATACCTTGTATCCATAATCATGTAAGCATTGTGTTGATTTATTATTTACTCCAGCAGTGGGTAGAAACTTTTCGTCCACCCTGTACATACCGTATGTGAATACCTACCCGGTGGCGCTACAGGTCACGAAGCATCTTAGCCTGCTCCACCACAAGTCTCCAGCCCTCATGATCTTCTGCTCGTTTCCTCCAGTTTCTGACTGTCTTCCTCGACATCATCCAGCCAGCGTTTCCTTGGGTGTCCAACTATCCTTCGTCCTTTTGGTCTACTTCGGAAGACCTGGCACGCGGGGCCCGACTTTCCAGCATATGCTGAATATGACTAAGCCAACGGATCCTTGCTTTCTTAATTTCTGTTGTGATAGGGTCTTCAAAAAGATTATAAATATCTTTATTTGTGCACACTTGCCATTCCCCATTAACTTGGGTAGGTCCATAGATTTCCTCAGTTTCTTTCTTTCCCATCTGTTGAGTAGATCTTCACTTCGCTGTGTCATCACCCATGTCTCGCACCCATGGATCACTACCGGTCGTATGATCACTTTATAAATGGTTTTCTTACATCTGCGTGATAATGTTCTGGATTTCAACAGCTGGCTAGTGGCAAAATAACATCTATTACCAGCATAAATTCTCTCTTTAATTTCTTCCGAGTTGCTGTTTTCATTAGTTATGAGGAACCAAGATATTTAAAATTACAAGTACGCTCAAATTTCTTTCCTTCCACTATTATGTCCCTAGAAAATGACCTTTCTCTTTCCATCACTAAATACTTGGTCTCGAATTCATTCACATGCAGTGTTGCATCTTGTGATGCTCCTGATAGTTCCACATAAGCCTTCAGGACGTCCTCCGAGTTCTTCCACGTACTGCCACATCATCTGCATACGCTAGATACTGAATGGGTTGATTAAATAAAGTACCAGACTGGTTCAGACAAATGAGTGGCCTGAAACAGGGTAGTGCACTGTCACCCCTTCTCTTTATTGTGGTTATGGACGAGGTAATGACACGGGTAGCAGGAAAGATAGGAGAAGTTAAGATGAAAGCAATGGTGTTTGCAGATGATCTCATGGTCTGGGGAAACAAGGAGGAGGAAATTCAGGAGCAACTGAAGGCTTGGGAAGAAACAGTGGGAGAGTACGGATGGAAGTTCAAAATCGGTAAATGTGAGATCCTGTTAACGACCAGGAAAAGGGACAGACCAATGAGTGGGATAACACTTGGAGGTGGACAGCTGAAGAAGGTGGAAAGTCTCAAGTACTTGGGAAGTATAGTGGAGGAAAATGGGAGAAATGACAAAAGAGATTATGAAACGTGGCTGACAGGCAGAAGCATTTCTGAGAAGCATTAGGAGCTTAGTGTGGAATAAAGATGTCCCACAAAAAAGCATGGAAGTGTTATACAGAAGCTACTATATCCCGATACTAACCTATGCATCAGAAACGTGGATAATGAAGAAAATAGACATAAGCAGAATACAAGCAAGTGAAATGAAGTTCCTGCGAAGTAGGATCGGAGTAACAAGAAAAGACAGGGTGAGGATTGGAAAGGTCAGGGAAATAGTGAAAGAGGAGCCCTTGCAAGGTAGGATTGAGACATCAAGACTGAGGTGGTATGGACACTTAAGAGAAGAAGATTCCCAAGAGGATACATGAGATGCAGATGCAGAAGAAACGACCAAGAGATAGATGGCTGAAAGGAGTGGAGGAATGTGTCAAGAAGAGAGGCGAGGACTGGACTAGTGACAGCGGAGAGGTGGTGGGAAGAAAGGACTTAGTGGCAAGGCTTATGTTCCAAACAGACCCAGCCTGGGGCTGGAAACTGTACAAGATGATGATGATGATAATGACCAGCGGCTCTCAAACCCTTCTAATCGTGCCCATCACTGATAGCGATGTGTTATATCAGTCTCTCCAACACAAGGTTGAATAACACACAAGACAGTGGGTCTCCTTGTCTTAAGCCTTGGTTCACTATAAATTCCTTTGAAAGTTCCTGCTGGACCAACAAGTTACTCAGTCATTTTCACAAGTCTGATAATCTTTCTTGGTACCCCCAGGTGTTCTAGTGTTTCAGAAAGAAAACTTCTTTTCACACTATCATATCGCACACCTGGAGTAATAAGGCCGTAATTCAAAAATCAATATTTCATTAGATCAATTTAGAAGTTCAAACTGCAATATCAAATCAGGTTTTCAACTCAAGGCTTTGATTCTTCGATATGTTCCACTTTATTGTCTCTAATGAGCAGTTATATGTTTAATTTTTGAGTGTTGTACCATTATAGCCTTCTAACGACTCGCAACTAGCTGCTCGATGTGCTTCATTCAAGTTCTGCGATTTCAAACCTAAGAAAAATGCATGATGAATTCTAGGAATGATGTTGGATGTACAAGAGTCTAAAAGATCCACCATTTTGCTTCCAGAGCAGCCTGGGGAATTAAGTAAGCTTGTACCAGACATTTTCTCAAATTTGGGCGTCCTCACTGACGAAGTTCCCGTGGGTTTATAATTTTAAGTTGTTTTCCTACATAGCTTGTCCTGTAGAAAATAATGAATGGCTTACTTTTGCGAATTTCAATTACCTTTATGTCCATCCATACTGCCTTTTCACCTGTTCCCGTGGCTCATGATCGCGAGATTAACAGCCACGTTAAACTACAAGCTACCTTCTTTTTCACCTGCTTTATTCACAGTGAAGGTCGTACTAGTATTTCTACAGAATTCTTTGAAATATTTTACTTTTATATTTTAAAAAGTATTTTTTTGAATTACGGTCTTATTATTCTAGGGGTGCGATACACTCTCTGATAATCAATATACAGCTGATGTACAGGCATATTTTACTCATAAGCCTTTTCGAGTATTTGGTTGTTATCGAGCGGTTACGCCGAAATCCACACTGATAATCTCCAATTATGCTTGCCACGGTGGGTGAGTGGATAGCGTGTCGGTCTACTAACCCCAAGATTGCAGGTTCGCCCCTGACCGTGGTAAGTGATTTTTGAAAGGCGGCAAAAATACGATACGCATGTCATACGATGTTGGCATGTCAAAGAACCCATTTGAATTCAGTAGGCCGAGTTCATAATGGCAAAATTAATCTCGGGAGTTTCCGCCAGCACAAAGTTCCTCATTTCTCTACTAGAAAGCGCTATTGTGTTCAAGGAGATTAGATATCTAACATCTAACCTCCTTGACTTTCATAGTCAAGGAACTACGAAATTCGACATGCAAGCTACCCTCTGGGTGTCAAATAGCAAAGCTTGCACCAGGCACCCGAGGCCATACGATATTATTATTATTATTATCTCCAATTATTGATTCTGCAAAAACTTCCAGCCGTATCGTTATAATACGTGTTAGGAGCTTATAGCCAATATATAAAGTGAGATACCTCTGTAATTGTCACACTTCATTTTGGAATCATTCTTGTGCAGCGAACAGATCAATGCTACTTCCCAATCCACAGGCATTTTCTCTTCTGGCCATATCTTCAAGATCAAAAGATGTAATCTGCTGTGGGGAAAGCTGCCACCTTTCTTCGACAGCTCGGCAGTAATCTGATCTTCACCTGGTTCCTTGTGGTTCTTCATTTTCTTAACAGTGTCTTTGACCTCCATTAGCGTTGGATCTCTCACCTCCAAATCAGGTCCTCTCAGATCTTCTGGCCCGTTTCCTCCACTTACGTTTGATCCATTTACATCATTAAGCACCTCTATAAAATATTCCACCCACCTGTCAAGAATTCTACTTATCTGTCATCAGATTGGCCTCTTTGTCCTCACCATGTTATCATCATCAAGTTTCCACTCCAGTTTCCCGGGTGTGATTTACGAGCGCTCTCCATTTTAGTCGATTCATGTACCACTGCTCTTTCAAGACTTCATCCCAGTTGATTCCCTTGGATGTGATATTTTCCTTCACTTGGTCCAGCCATCTCCTCCTAGGTCTTCCAACAGGTCTCTTTCCAGTAATCTCAGTATGTAACCATTGTCTTCCTTCTGTCATACGTTTGACGTGACCAAACCATCGCAAACGTGCCCTAGTTATGGTCTCCTTCAGGGACTGATTTATTCCAGCTTGTTCTCTTATTTTCTCATTTCTTATGCATGTTAACACGGACTTAAAACCCCAACTTTTCGTTTTTAATTCCAGCAAACATACCCCTAACATCTCCTTCCACAGCACATTCCTCAATTATTTCAATCTTACTCCTTTCCCAATCTCTTTTCTTATTCCTACATACTCTTCTTTCATCTTCATACCGTTGAGTTTTACTTCTCATTGGTCTCTGTAGGTTTTGCCTTCTTGCTTCATTTCTAAGCTCTTAAGCTGCTCAACATTTGTCATCAAACCAACCGCCTTGCTTCCTCTCAGTCTTTCTATAACCTACAACCACTTCAGCTGCCAACAGGACCGAATTCTGAATACTATTAGTTGGACTCTAGCAAGCCTCCGTGGCTTAGGCGGCAGCACGCCGGCCTCTCACCGCTGGGTCCGTGGTTCAAATCCCGGTCACTCCATGTGAGATCTGTGCTGGACAAAACGGAGGCAGACAGGTTTTTCTCCGGGTACTCCGGTTTTCCCTGTCAAAATTTCATTCCAGCAACACTCTCCACTATCATTTCATTTCATCTGTCATTCATTTAATCATTGCCCCAGAGGAGTGCGTCAGGCCTCGGCAGCCGGCACAGTTCATATCCTCGCCGCTAGATCGGGGCTTCATTCATTCCATTCCTGACCCGGTCGGAGACTGGAAGCAGGCTGTGGATTTTCATTTCATTAGTTGGACTCTGTAGCAAAGTTTCTAGCTTCTCAGCATAGTCATCCGTTTTCTCTTTATCAAATTTTTCCATGTCAAGATGTTTCTGTTTAGTGCTCTTTGCATTAAGGACCTTACAAATTCTTTGTCGGTAACTTATCCTCGCTAGTAAGTGATCGGAATCAACATCTGTCCCTCTGAGGGTCCGTACATCTTGAATGTCTGATGCATGTCTGGAATCTATAAGCACGTGGTCGATCTGATTTTTAGTCACTCCATCAGGTGAATGCCATGTTGCCTTATGCATGTTCTTATACTGAAAGGTCGTACTACTCACCACCATTTCTTTACTAGAAGCAAGGTCGACCACCCTCAAACCATTATCATTTAATACTTCATGCAAGCTCTCTTTGCCAGTTGTGGGTTGTAAGGCGGCTTCCTTCCCTATCTTTGCATTGAAATCCCCAAGGATTACGGTAACTTTACATTATGTGTTGGAGCCTCCTCAAGAAGATTATCTAGTTCAGTATAAAAGATCTCTTTTTCTTCTTCTATAGAATCTTCTGTGGCCGCATGTGATCACAGTATTGTAGTATTAAAAAATGTTCCTCTAATCTGGATTGAGCACATTCTTTCATTTCTTGGTGTAATTTTCACAACAGCTCCCAAAAAATTCCTATGTATAGCAAAACCTGTTCCTAACACTTCTTATTTCCTCCACTATAAAACAGGGTATATTTTCCATGGCTGCTACTACCATACCCCTTCCATCTAATCTCCTGCAATGCCAGAAGCTGTATTTTATATTTCTCCAATTGGTCTATTAGGTTAGCACATGTCCCAGCTCTATACAGACGTCTTATGTTCCATGTACCCATCACACAATCTAGTACATGTCGTCGCTTAGGCTGTCGTCTTTTAAAATCCGTCCGGCTATTAACTTGTGATATTGTTTTCATAACAGTTATATTTTTCCATGACAGGGTCGTTAACCCTGTGCACAACCATCTAGGATGCTGCCCCTCACAGCTCCCCCATTAACATCAGGGTGGATTCCCTCACCTTTGTGGTTCCATTCCTGTAACTGCAAGAAAGCAGTTACAGAATGGTAACTCCTTTGCCTCCTCTGCTGTTGGGATAGTATCTAATATCATCTTCCACCTTCAGAGCCATTGGTTACCAATCTTCACCACAGCTCCATTAGCCGTCCTTATTTCAGGGTTCCTGTAGGGCCTTCGCAGCTACCGTAGCGGTTCTGGGGTGCATAAAGTCCACACTGTACTTCATCCCTACAGGCAATCCCTTACATTAGTCCGTTGCCCATCTCCCACAACGTGGACATGGGGTCGATCTTATGGGAGACACCATATGTGAATATCCTTACAAAATCAAAGAATTCAAGACTGGAAAATTAAATTATAAAGACGTATCTTTCATTAAAATAAATTTCAATGGCGAAGGAATATGATAGATGGACAAAGTTACTCGAGGAGTGGATGCCCATCACTTTTATCCAGAGATTGAAAAACAGACTGTAAGTGGAATTAAGTTTTGCCAACTTATTTGGTTGTAGCGTCTTATCTCCATGCAGGCACTCACCGGACTGATGCTTCGAGAAAATGCTAGATTTAAGTTTGTTACCTGTGGTGTGCTCTACTTGCTATTCTGAGTACTAGTCATTAATGCTACATCTAAGTGCTGCCAGCACCATCTGTTTTTGCAACTTAAAAACATTAGTTGTTTTTTTTATGTTAGTTTGTGTCGTGGCCGGCAATGACCTAATCTGTATGAATGTATGCAAATTGTGAACAACAGTCTCAACTATTAATGACTAATCACTTCCCCGCCTGGCATAAACTAAAGCGCTCCAGGACATATAGGGGCTTTTTGGACTGCCTAATTTAGGCCGAGGTTTATTGAGAATACGGTACAAAGTACATCCTTCCCGCTTAGCATTTTCCCTGTTATCCCCCAATATTTATTTATGATTTGTTTATATGTCTTCTTATTATGACGCCGTCTCCCTCCGAAGGTTGGCGATCCAATTGATTATGATTACACGCGAAACGGCAGCACGGAAGATTTCTATCGACGTATGTCCATACCACCACCGCAAGTCTTTCATCCAGGAATTTCTCCGTCTTCCCACAGATCTTTTCCCATCAATCTTCCCTTGAATGATCAGCCGGAGAAGTTCATATCGTTCATCTCTCATGATGTGCCCGAGGTAGCTGAGCTTACGCTCCTTGATGGTTGTGAGAAGCTCTTTCTTCTTCTTCAAGATGTTGAGGACTTCGTCATTTGTTTTCTTTCAATCCAAGATATTCGGAGTGTTCTTCTGTATAAGGACATCTCAAAAGATTCAATCTGCTTCTCCAGTGATGGGCTGAGCGTCCACCCTTCGAAATTATATAAAAGGACAGGAAAAACATAGCAACATAACATTTGAATTCTGAGCTGAAGGTTGAGTTCTCGGTATTGAACATATTTTTTGCTTGTCCAATCCTGGATAAGATTTCACTCTTTGAATCACAATGCTGGTTCACTAAAGTTCCAAGATATTTGATGGAAGATACTTGTTGGACGATGATGTTGATGTGAAGGGAGACCTGTTTTGGTGTTTTCGAGAATACAATCAGCTTGGTCTTGTTAATATTCAAGGATAAACCGTAGGTTTCGCTTGTCCTCACGCTATTGTTTATAATAATTTGAAGATCACTAGGGTTGCTGGCTAGCACAATCGTGTCATCAGCAATTCGGATATTATTAATGACATAGCCATTAATCTTGAAGCCTAGATTAACATCTTCAATAGCCTCTCTGAACACAGCTTCAAAGTAGATGTTAAAAAGGAGTGGGGACCGGACACCTCTTCGTATAGCTATGTCCTCAGTAGTAGTTCCTTCTATTTTGACCTCGGCCGTTTGATTTCAGTACAGATGGGAAATTATACGAAGATCACCAACATCTACACCAGTAGATTTTAAGATCTCAACAAGTTTTACATGAGATACACAATCGAAAGCTTTTCGGTAGTCGATGGAGCAAGCGTGCACATCTACATTCCTATCTAGGCATTTCTGGGTCAAAACATTCAAGGAGAAAAGAGCCTCGCGAATACCTAGTCCATTCCTAAAGCCAAACTGAGTATGACCAACATAGCGTTCGTGGTAGATTCGAGTGTGGATGATATGCAGAAATTCCTTTAGCACATTGGACATTAGGCTGATCATACGATAATCATCACAATGTGATGCATCAGCCTTTTTAGGTATGGTGACAAAAAAAGATCTTGGCCAGTCAAATGGAATTCTACCAGAATTATATATTGTGTTGAATAATGCAGTTAGCAGCTCTAGTCCTCTGCCATGGCCTTCAGCAACAAGTTTGAGAGTTTCTGCATGAATCTTGTCCGGACCTACAGCTTTTCCATTCTTTTGAAGTTTGATTGCATACAGTACTTCCTGTTGGCTTATACTTGACTTGCTTCACTGCATTCACCAATACAAGGTGGTTTATGATTACTGTATATCAGTCACTTAAAATTACAAGCCCCTTTCCTTTTTGTCGTGTTGGTACAAAAATATCAGTGCAGATTTCAAGCTGCACCTGTTGAAGGTTTATGGGTATGTGCTGGCAATAATTTAACAAAGGGCTAGGACACAGAAAGTCAGCCAGATACAAAGCAAGAACAATGGTTAACTTACTATAATAATGGGTGCTGATGGGAAATTTCATTTAAGATAGGAATGAGGACTGAGGGGTATGAGAAGGTAATGGCTAAGTGGAGCGGAAGTGAACGAACAGCAATGTGAAATTACTGGACTTCTGTGGTAGCATGTTCATTCTCAACGCATATATAAAGCAAAATAGATAAATAAAATAAGGAGATCGTCACTTGCTGCTGAGAGAGAGCAAGATTAAGAGAGTTAAAAGCTTTAAGTACTTGGGCGAAAGAATTCAGGAGAATGGGTCGGAGAAAGAAGCTATCGAAGACCGGATAAGAAAAATGGAAATGGCTTACCAATTGACAAAGGACAAGAAATTGCTATCCTATGGGGCTAAACTAAGGCACCTAGACAGTCGTCAAACCCAAATGTCTGTATGCAGCAGAAACGAACATGATTGGGAAAGGTGGGCTTGAAAATGTCAGAAAAAAGGGGAGAAGAATACTAAGGAAAATCCTGGGCCCAAAGATAAAAGATGGGAAGACTAAACAAAGAATTGTATCAGAAAACTGAAGGTGTGGTTGAACTGATGAAAAGAAGGTGATTACAGTTCTATGGACACCTCCTGAGAAAGCATGGCAACAGACTGACGAAACTAATTTTTCAGGAAGAGAAAGAGCTCAGTTGATTTAGAGGAGTGGGAACGGACCTAGCTAGGATAGGGGTTCATAGCAGATAGGGAGAAATTTAGATGACTAATTAAGGAGTACAGAGGTTTCCAGAAGACGGGGAGGAGCCAGTGACAAGGTAAAGAACCTACACAGAAGAACAGAACAGGGAATTGAGGTTTTAAGGGGCAGAACTACGAGGTCATCTGCCCCTCACTGGCAGACAGTCAAGGCAGAAAAGGCAAAACTCAATGTAAAGACTGTCAAGCATGGTCCATTTATTTATTTATTTATTTATCTATCGTATGGCATATATAGAACAGAGTACTACAAAGGTAAGTCCATATGACTTATGTAATGGAGAGCTTCTGGTGTAGCGTTCAGGAAGTCACGGAATTTTCCAATACAGGCTCTCTTGGAGCACTCCATCACTATATGCCAAACAGATAGGCAGAAATACAGAAAAACGATTGGTGAGAAGTTCCAAAGAGTAGACGGTAATGAAGTGCAGGACAGTCAAATGAAATGGCCAGGATACAGGGATGCGGTACTAGAAGTAGCTAAAATGTCTCTTGGGAAAACAATATGTGAAGACAGGTACAAGTGTACATTCTAGTGGAATTACAGTCAAATTGGTTTGTAAAAGTGAAATAAAAGATACGAACAATAATAAATGGCACCAATATCTCGGAAAGCAAAAGTTACACACTATAATACAGTAATCAAACCCGAAGCGTTATATGCATCGGAGACTATAATCATTGGTTGTGGATCTTCAACCAAAGACGTAGAGAAAGTAGAAAGGAGACTTTTACGAAACATTTTTGGCCCTGTTTGTATAGAGGGAATATGGAGGAAATAATCATCCCAGGAAATATATAGTAAATCTGAGAAAATCTCTCGCATTTTTCGGAAAAGACTATTGAAATTTTACGGACACATTATTAGAAAGGACAATAACAGACTAACTAAAAGAATTCTCAACCTAGCCCTTTCATTGAAAACCAAGAAATTGAAACAGATCTCCGGGAAATCAACATCTCAGAAGACATTGTACAGGAAAGATGTAAGTTCAGAACCAAAATCGACAATCGACAATTTGGAGACAAACCCAACACCAGAGCCGCTATAACTTTGACAGAAGAACGAAGGAAGAAGCTTAGCGAGAGGATGAAGAGATTTTGGGAGGAAAACAAGGCCAACACATCTGGTAGGGCATAACGATGTAAGAAAAAGAAAAAGGCTCCAGACAAGGAATCCGGAAACCAGTGACCGGAAAGGAACAGAACTATACAAATAATAATATAATCCAAAAGGAAATTGTGGGACGAATTAGGAGATAAATCGGAAACATTAGGTCAGGTGGCATGGAAGCCTTTTTTGGAGTGTTACAAAGAATCTTAGAAATGGATGAAAAAGAGAAATGACTTTGGTGTTTGAAGCCATTTTCATTGTTTCCTTAGTAAACGAAAGTTGATGCTTTTCAGTCAGTTAACACGAATGTTCCCAAAAGAGATGGGTTATTTCCTAATTCTGAAAAATAGATTCTTCTTCTTCTTCTTCTTGTAGCGTTTTCCCTTTGGGATGGGGTCCACTTTTTGGATCATGGAGCACGACTTCACTCGGTCAGCTGCATCTTCTGGTTGGAGATTTGCAGCTTTCATATCGGTGTTGATAGTGTCTTGTTTGGGCCTTCCTCTTGGTCTTCTCCCATCAACCTTCAGTTGGTAGGTGGTATCTACCACAGTGTTACGTCTTGCTCTCAACACATGGCCATACCATCGCCGTCTGTGTGCAGCCATCTTATCAGAAATTGGGACCACGCCAAATTGTCGCCTGATATTGTCGTTATACAAGAGGTCTCGCAGTGAAATGCCCATAGTTTGTCACAGCATCCGCATCCGCATTTCCATAGCGTGGAGAGAATTTTCACCACTTTTAGTGACAGCCCAACATTCAGTGCTATACCAACTGGTCGTATGACTGTACGATAGATCTTAGACTTCAGGTAAGTTGGTGTTTGCTTACCACACAGAACCCCTGTGACATCTCTCCAACGCTTCCATGCTGCATATCAGTAATGATGTACGATGAAGGATCAATGCAGCCAGGATCGTAGATACCGGACGGTATTACCCAGTGAAGGAAGTGGGAAGAAACCAGAGGCGGTATGCTATCCGAAGATATTTCCCTGTCATACCTCAACTTCAAAAAAGCATACCCCTCCCTTACAACGTAACGTGATATGCAGGAAATAGTTCTATTCACTCACAATTGCATCATGCTTTGTAATAAATTTTATTTTTTACTTAAAAAATATATGTGTGAATTATTATTTAGGCTATATAGATAAATAAAATTAAATGAGTGAAGTGGGGAACTAAATTAATTTTTGTTTCTTTGTTACTGACATATAATTAGCATCCGTATAAGAGGAAACATTAACAGTAAATGTGTCATAAGTCACAATAGATTGGTCTGAAAATCACACAAAGATAGCATCTGAAAATACAGTACAGCGATATAAACAGTAAAGTCTATATTGTAAAAAATGCATAAAATTAAGACTGATAGGCCTAACTTAAATAGGAAAAAATTATTAAATGCACTTATCATTAACTTAACGAAAAATAGTGTTTCGAAATTTGTGCTTTTGCAGAAAGGTTCATTTTACTTGTAGGCTACCATTTTATTCCTGTAGAAACTCCCAGACTACTTTTAACTCTGGAGGAGAGACATCTGACATGTTTCGCTTCATGGAGTTGTTGTCATCAGCACTGTGATGTCCCTTACCTAGCCATGCCTTAACATATTTCTCAGGCTTGAACTTGTGAATTGGGGTCGAAACCAACTTCAAAAAGACTAAGTTTCCAACAGTTTTCACCTGAAGCTGATTCCTTTCAGGTGAATATATTACGTTCATGGCACTAAAAGATCGTTCACATTCTGCTGAGGATATGATTATGGATTTCACAGCCCTAAGAAGTGGTTTCAGAT
The DNA here is from genome assembly GCA_946902985.2 of Meconema thalassinum. Lineage (NCBI taxonomy): Eukaryota > Metazoa > Arthropoda > Insecta > Orthoptera > Tettigoniidae > Meconema > Meconema thalassinum. The sequence continues at coordinate 39,144,636 of OX336388.2, forward strand.
AATCAGATACTGTTTTGCCTGATGCATACAGCCTGAAACCAGTTACACTTTCCCTGATGGAACCTATACAAAATTTCTCACACAGATATTTCATTTTACTGTCTCCAAAACAAATATCACTGGCCACATCTTCTGGCCACTTTGTTTCATCAAATACTTCTAAATTACTTAGAAGTTCTTGATACTTTGCTGCAAGAGATTGTGCAGTAGAAGCAGAAGATCTCGAAGACTGGCTGTTTAGCATTCGTTTTTCCATTTCTTCCACATGTAGACTGTAGAAGGCTTGTTCATCAATTCTGTGCACTCTTCCAGGTCCATGCAAGTTCACACCATTTAGTTCCTTACACTCGGCTGCACTTCTTGCTAATTCTGTATACTCCCCAGGTCGGGTTTGTAAAGAGTGGAAAACTTGAAGTTTTTGGAGTACTAGCTTATGAGCCTGAATAACAGACATCTCCCTCTTCTGCAATTGAAGCGACAGATCCTCTAATTCATTCAGAGCATCTATCATCAAACCCATATTCAGGATAAAGTTTATATCAGTTAGACGATCCAGCAGTCCTTTGTACTGGGCCCTTTCTTTAGAGTCTCTTGTTTGATCCTCCATGGCGCTTTTAAAATGGAGGGAGAGTGCTGCAAAATCATTCCAAATGGCCCTAACTGATCTAGCACTTGACGAAACCCATCTAACTCCTAAAATTCTTCCTATAACCTGAATTTTAGTTCTCAGATTTGATGCTCAATGCTGCAATTGGTTTTTGTTCTAGGTTGATGCATGGTATAGGGAATACAATTTATCAAAAAAGTTCTTCATGTGGTTGATAGCTGTCAGCTTGGAAACATCACCAACTGTTAACCTCGAGACGGTGGTTAGCACAGTGCCATATAAAAAGCTGAGGGAATTCTTGCTGGAGTCTTACTGCCAATCCTGATACACTCCCTATTGTCCGTCCAGAGTTAAGAGTGTACTACGGGCTCTTATGGCACAAGCGTTGCCACGCCTAGCGAATGTAGAAGGGCAGCTATTGTACAGCCCTCCACATGAGTAGTGCAGCCCGCTGCCGGACTGAGTATCAGCAAGCTCCTCATCCCGACGGAATTTCGATCCTTCGCGCCATTATAATCTGCAACCTTTTACTATAATTTCCGTAAGAATAACAGAATTTGAATGAACAGTTTTTAATAAAGATAAAGACTGAGTTATTCCCCTAAGGAGTGGGGGATCCGAGGATAGTAATTGATTTACAAAACAATGCTTAGAACGGATTATAAATACTGCGACATTTTTACTATTTATTTACATTGGAATTTTAATTTCGTACGGTATGGCTATGACAAAACAATTGAAATGACACGAAAGCTAACCTGAGTCATCCGTTAGATACGGATCAAGTTTAATACGTAATATGGCAATATATTCTCCAAGGTCAGCCTAGGTCAGTGACAGGATACAAATCATCTGTCGCAACGACAACTACACGGATCCCAGTGAATCACTTTCATCTGCAGAGGCGAAGAGAGTACCCGGAAATAACGAGTAATTTTGTTCTTATCATATGATACTTCACATATTATTACACGCGTAGATGACAGATTTTTTCTTACAAGTTGCTTTACGTCGCACCGACACAGATAGATCATATGGCGACGATGGGACGGGAAAGGGCTAGGGTTGGGAAGGAAGTGGCCGTGACCTTAATTAAGGTACAGCCCCAGCATTTGCCTGGTGTGAAAATGGGAAACCACAGAAAACCATCTTCACGGCTGCCGACAGTGGGGTTCGAACCCACTATCTCCCGAATACTGGATACTGGCGACTGCAGCTATCGAGCTCGGTATAGATAGATGAATGAAAGTAAACAAAAATTAAGTGGCACAACGTACATTGGACAATGCATGGCAAATACTACAGACTGATGTGGGAAATTTGCGACAATCTGTTCTCTGTTTAAAATATTTCTCAAAACAATCATTATCCATTTCATAATGAACCTTATCGGTTTATTTTACACAAAACTACAAGCTTCTCATTCGGCACAAATCGCATAATTTAACTGCATGAAAGTTCTGTTACGCACATTACTGCAGGTGAGTAGTTAATAATAACAATAATATAATATCATCACAGGGTTTTCAAAAACGTACAGCAGCACTTTTCTCCTGATTCTTAGTCTTTATATAATTGTAGACGTTACAAACTATCTGCCGTTCGCTGCGCCTTAAAATTTCCCCGGGTTTACGTTTTGCAAACGGAACATCAGCCATATCTTTAATGCCACTTATACCTAAATCACAATTATTTTTATATTACACAAAATGATCCTTACACTTCAACACTGTTTCAAATATTTTGGAGAGATATGGACTCGTGCGTTCAGTGGAGAGGTAAGACACGTACTACAGCCCGCGCGCTCTTCCATCCAGCGCGCAGACACTGCTGTCAGATACATTACAAAATCATGTTGCATATCAAGAATGTAAGAATTACATAACATTAAATGAATGCTGAGTATCTGTACTCTCCACCCATGACCATTAACCTATTAAATTACATAGCGAAAATCCAGTTTTAAAGACTTCGAAGTCTTCAATTCTGGGGGAGTCCGCTAAATGTAAAAGCCCATAAGAGCCCGTAGTACACTCTTAACTCTGGACGGACAATAGCATATTAGATGCACCATCACAAGCAAATTATATAAAATTGCTGGCTAGAAACTCTTGTGAAAAATGCTGAAGAAGATTAGACTTTAAGGAATCTTATATACATTGAGCTGAGGTGTTTGGAAGTTCAACTAGATCGAAAAATATGCTGCTGGTTTCTTCAGAATTATTAAAATTCACCTGAAGACAAATACAAAGAACAGATTTTTGACCCACTGAAGTTGCTTCGTCCACCATCACACCAATCTTGAGGTCGTTTTCAACAATTTGTTTAACAACAGTTTTCCTCATTTCTTCACCAATCAGATAGGTAATATCAGCACAGGAATGTTTGGAATGCAAAATCTGTCCCATATCTAAACCATTTGCTCTTTGTGCATCAATCCAGGATGGTAGATCAGAAAATGGCCTTCCTAGCTTTGCAAGATTGTACACTGTGCGAAAAACTCTGCATGTATTCTCGTGGTAAACCCCTTCTTGTTTTGCAGTTGTGTTTTGAAGAACTTGTTTCTTGGCCTCCTCAAGAATTTTAACACACTGACAATGGGCATGGGAATTCTTGTGATCAAAGATTTTTTTCTTATTGCCTGACGCATTTTCACATCACTATCACCAAAAGCCTTTGCAGAATAAGAACACCACTCATTTGATAAGCGAGTTCATTCCGATTTAAAATAACCCAAAGTTCCACGTGCTCTGACGCATACTTTGCAACCGAATCCTTTTGTTTCGGATTTGTAGGATAACCATTCGTGTTCTTTGAATTTAGTTTTCCACTGAGCAGGACTCAGAAATGTTGGCAAACATTCAAAATCTGCATTATCTAGGCCTACATTGTTGGTTTCTATTTCACTTGTGCTTTGTTGTCTGTGAGAGGTGAGAGACAAAGCCGATTTCGTCAAATTTTTCCCAGACCCATTATCTTCAACACAATCACCAGTTTCGCTGAAATTTCTCTTTTGTCTTCTTACGGCAAATTTATCCATGATATCAGCTCTGCAGCCGATACTGATAAGAATACTTTAGTTGCAATGATGCTACTTGATACACAATCGTACTGACCATATACCACTATACTAGTTTATAACCCGACAACGAGGCGGGAGACTATCGTCTTTTTAATTAAGTTCCTCCACGAATAACCAACCTTGCTTTATAGATTTTCGCCAAGCAGGAGCCCAAAAGTCAAGAATATTAAGTCTTGTCGATTGACAGTAGATATTTTAAAGATATTTTAAAAGTAAAGATCTATTTAAACAATGTAAAAGTTATGATATTATCTTACTGAGAAATATGTTTTTAAACATCAGATGTAGCGGTATATTCTTAAGGTGGCAACTATGGTCATCACTCATCAAAAGTTACTGGTCAAAGCCATTTTTTTTTAAGCGCTCTGCTGCAGCGGTGGTGAAGAGATCTCGCTTTATGAGTTTTGCTGCATGGACGGCCATGGCTGGTCTTTTTTTCCACTCTAGTTTGCTGCAGCGATGCTAAAGCGTTTTACGGGTTGGCTTTAAAAAGGAACGCACGGTTCTATATTGGCGATGTCTACAGGAGAATGTTTATCAGTGAAGGTAGCTTGGTACCAGTGGATGAATGATCATGAAATGTAATTATATTAATTCCTACGGCGCAAACAAGTTTAAGATCCACTGGGTTTCAGTGGTGGTATGCTATTTGACATTGAAAGCAGTGACGGTATGCCATTGGGCCTTTGAAAGCAGTGCCGGTATTGCATACCAGCGCATACCGTCTCACTTCCCTCCCTGGTATTACCACAGTGCTTGGCGAGGAATGTACCACTAATTTGAATAGATCCTGGTGATGGAATGGTTTCCAGGTATTCGGTCTTTTGTATGTTCAGGCGCAGACCAAATTGTTGTAGCCTGTCATGCCATGTTTGAACTTGTTGTTGTAAATTTTCCCTAGTTGTGGCAGCAATCATTATGTCACCTGCATATTATATAGTAATGTCCATGGGACATCTCTTCGCAGATCACGAGTAATGGTGTCCATGACTAGGATGATTACAAGAGATTAATAAATACACTTGGATGACCAGTTTCGATTGTAAAGCGATCATCATCAGATCCATTACACTTAGGCCCTAAAATTTATGTCAGAAAGTATGGGTGAAAATATCTACAATGTGTACACTTATTTGGTTGCAGTATTGGTTGAGATAATTCAACTCGTCAGTATTTATTAGTTGTGGTCTATGTGATGTTTTATTAAAATACTGGAACTGGTGATTGATCTCCAAACTTGCTTGTTTGGAGTGAATGTGTGAGTGTGGTTGAATGATCAATACAGGTTGTATTGTACCAGCTACTTATCTTGCGCTGTCCTGGTGAGAGCAGTTATCTTGGTCAGTATCTAGTCTCTACTGGAGGAACTTCCTGAGGGCCAAGGTCTCTTATATATACCTGGGCAATTCTCTTCTCGCATTCCTAAGTTTCTGTGTACGTCATAGAAATGTGACAGTGTATGGCCAAGTTTAGTCTCCCTAATGTGGTGTATGTTACTGTATTCAGGAAAATCTTCAACTATTAAAGACTAGGTTACATCCTCGCCACGCATAAGCTAAAGAGCTCTCTTTAAGCGCAAACGGTCTAATGACCGAGAAATGAGCAGTGTTTTGGATAATCCTTGGGGAAACTCATTGTAGATGTCCTGGAAGCAATAGGAAGATGGCATCAGTACAACAATACCTTGATAATGTTAATTGGAACTTATCTGACAATGTGGTAGATTTTGGGTTGATGCAGGAGGAGAATGAGGAAGTATACTACCAAGTCCTCAATCAGCAAAGTATGAAAATCAGCATTTCATAAACAAAGGTGAAGTGGGTATGAGAACTAAATTTGAGCAGGTGGACAGTTTTAAGTAGCGTATTCTCTCAGTATGGTGGTGTAGTGAAGGAGATAAGAGCTAATTGAGTTCTCAGTTGCTATCCACAGGATTCTGCAAGAAGAACTTTGTAGTGAGGAAACACTCTCTACATTGCTTAGTATTTAGATTGACTTTGCTGTATGGAAGTTAGAGCTGGAGGTAACTGATATGAGGGGTAGCATGAATAATTGCTGGGACAAATACACTTATTGGTCAAAAGTCAAATTGGCAAAAACAATGGTTTTTGAACTCGCTAAATTTCGCGAATTCCGCATGAAAACGCGAATTTTAGCTTTTTCTTTTCGTTTTATTAGTACACTCCCGATAATTCGCGGCTATTAATGCACGAACTTCCGTGAATTATAAAAAACCGCAAATTATTCACAGTTATGTGTTCAAGCCTAACAAAAAGTAAACTATTAGTTAAAATATTAAAATGTAATTTTTGAACATGCAAAAAAAGAAAAAAAAGAAGAAGAATATAACAATAACATTGTATAGTAAGACACGTTGGGTGCAGATCAAAATGTGCCACTCTTTCCTGAATCAGTCTTAACCAGGTGGTCTTCTTAGTTTTCATTCTGCTGTAGTGTACCTATCAGAGTACTACTTGAACGATATTGTGCAATTTATGAATGAAGTAGTAGGGACTGGTGTTGATTTTCTCAACATTGTTTCACATGATGAAATACTGGTACTTAAGAATGAAGTACAGGCCATGTTCATCACATCAAAGAATTTGGCACAGACATCACTGAACTCATCACTTTAGAAGGCCAGTCTTATCCAACTGTTCACCTTCTATATGGACATCTACGGAGAACCAAGCAAACCCTTAAACTTGCTGTTTCTGGAAATTATGGTACCAACATTAAGGAGTCGTTGGAGGGTTGTGGAAATGTGTCAAAAAGAGGAAAATACATTTAGTTTTAGTAAATGCTGAGTCCCTTGCTCTTACAAAATTAATCAGCTTGAGATCCATAGACCGTGGGAACAAGTTTTACTAATGTGTGTGCTTGATCCAGCGGAAATAGTGCCAATGAACATCAATGAGGATCTTGCAAAGAAAATTAAGAAGTCGCTGTTCTGTGGAACACTGGAAGTAAGTGAGGTAATAAGAGGATAAACTGTAAACTTTAATCAAGAAGCAGTTGGACAACAGGATGAAGACAGACATTGTTGGAATTTTGCAAGGAATGACATTTGCATATCCAAAGTTCTCAGAATCTGTGTTGAAGACCATTTGGATGCCCTGTTCAAATGCTGATTTTGAATGGTATTCTTTTTTAGCTTACACTTGCACGTTAAGTGATATGCATCACCGTTTGTGACAAGAGAATTTGGATCTTTTCACTGAAGTATATTTTGTAGGATGAACTGTGAAATGTGTCGTTAGTGAACAGTATTTTAATATTTAATGCATGTTATCCATGATATAAAAAATATCCCGCCTAAATCTTATCATTTTAAAGTACCGAAAAGTGCAATTGAAACCACCGAATTTTCCACTTTAAAATACCGCTTTCTTCACTTTGAAATCACCAACAAAATTCGTATCCCTAGTCATAGCATTTCAGAGATTACACACGAATTTAGGATTTCTGAGGTGAACAGTGTCGAGGGTGGATCTTCAATATTTCAGAGATGTTACCATGCGCGTTAACCGCCACACGGGATGACCACAGGTGTTTAACAAACGGACATTACGTGCGATCAAAGGGCTACTGTGAGTCAGATCACCGCACCGTTGAATGTTGAGAGTCAGGAACCCATTTCTACCACGACTGTAGGGAGGCACCTGAACCGCTTAGGCTTCTCTAGCTGACATTTTCTCATGGGACTATCCTTCCCGCGACTTGTGGCTACTAAGTGTGTATGGAAGCAGCGGCAGGAAGGTACTCGTAATGAAGAGAGAAAGGCTAAGTTAGAAGTGAACATGGCTCAGATGGTGGGGTTATGTGATGATAATGAGCTTGGCTATGGATGGTAAGAGAAGCACTATTACATTAGGAGGCAATGGTCACATTCAGTGTTGAGAGGTATAGAAGCAGACAAGGCCGCGTGCTTACTGCTAACCTGATCACGGAGGCAACTTGTTCACAAACAGAGGCTTGCAGACTAGACTGGACACTGAAAGGCAAAACGGTCACAAACAGAATGAATGTATAATAATAACTATTATAATAATATTAACATTAAAAAAAAAGAGGTTGGTTCACTGATGGAGTCATCTGAGCTGTAGGACTTATTCAGATCTATGCTTATTGAATGATTGATCATCCAAAGAGAATACAAGGAAAAAGTAATCGATCTAATTCCAAATATTCTGGAGTTAATGAATAAAATTAACTCCCAGAATATTTGAAAATTGTTTGCATAAACAGCTTATTTATAATTGGTGCAGCAGAAAAAGTTGTTCAATTCTTAAGTATTAGCAGTTGGAAGTCTACGTGCACCATTGTTGAAGATTAAGGAAGGGTCAGGGAAGGGAGTTTGGGCGGAAGTCGGCCGTGGACTTGTTGAAAGAAACTGTCCTGGCATTTGCCTGGTGCTGCAAATGGGAAACCATGAAACCCATTTTTGCGATGCCAAAGTGTGATTCGAACCCAAGCTCTCCTGATGCCAGTGAGGCACAAACTAGCGCGTAAGCGCTCTCGGTCTTATTTAATTCCTTTGCAAACAATTTTAAACAGTTTATTAACTGAGTATGGACAAATTGGATGCATTTCAATCATTGCTACCCTTGCAACCAGATGGCAACCAGATGCACATCCATTTATGGGAATGTATGGAAGATCTATTGAAAAATCAATGTATCAGGAAGAGACCAGAATTTCTGGACTCCGATTGAGTGTATTGATATTAATTCACAAGAATCAACACTGGCACTGACACCGAATTGAGATGTTTGACAAGCACTAAAACCTATGAATTAATTTGGAAAATCTTGGTTTAGTTCGTACCCTTTTGACAGATGTCTGGAATAAAAGTGGGAAGTATCACCTTATTGGTGGCCTTTCCATGGCTTTGGACTTCAATTTAAGAAAAATGCATAGATAATACAGATGCCTTATACCCAATACTAGGCCAGGTTACAAATTTGCATACTAGTACGACCAAGGCCAAGCACTCTACGATTTAAGTCCCTAAATGAAACAATGAAAGTGGGATTTGAACCCATTTGGAAATAATTACATATTCATGAATGTCTTTTCAAGCTGAAACATGGGAGTTATTTTTCACTAGTCCTTTTTAAGGGAAAAGTACAGAGATAAAAAAATTGATGTTTTGGTCATATTAGCAAAGCATTGTCTTAAATTACAAGGTTTAAGTGTTTTATTTCTTGCCATGATGTTATTCGGTTCAATTCAAACTACCCTTCATTATTCTTTTCATTGTCTTTGTTCTTAATTAAATGTTGCAGGTTACTATCAAGGATGAAATAGACGTCGAGGAGCATTCTCTGGACATGACACTGGACAGTGAGTATGACTCTTGTTCTTTTCAATGCTACACAAAAATGTGTCGAAGGGTAGAAGCCCCTTGAAACAACAATCATCATCATAATCATCACATTTTGGACTCATCTGGTTGAAAATCATAGTGAGAGTCCTATAATTAACTCTTCCTGTACAGGTTGTGTCCCTGGCAAGTGAAATCCCTTGCACACAATGTCCCTGGTCCACTCCCAATCAAGTCAACACTTGTGACAGCATGTGAAATATAACTAGATAATTCAGTGGAGAGCCTTTCTTCTAACACTCGTCCCATGTTGCACTAGGCACGCTCTCCGCACTTGCTTGTAGACCTGCGTCACACGCACTGGACGTGTTAAACAATTACATTCCTGTGTAACTAGAGTATCTAGTGCGACTGTGTAACCTTAGAGAGTGTACAGTCACTGAGATTCTGTTTAATCAACAATGATTCATGTATATTGAGGTAAATGTCATAATTCCCAGTTTAGGGATGATAGGCTTATGTGATTCCCTATGATATTTCTTTTTTGCACCTCATTGCTTAATAGAATATGATGAGTAGAAATCCTTCAATGATCCATCTAAGACTTGGAGATGAGGAGATAAACGTTGTAGACAAATTCCAGTATTTAGGTAGTATGGTACTATATAATACATTAGATATGAGTGAAAGAAAGCATAGTATGCAGATATCAGCTGCCATTTAGCTTCTGTTAGAAATATATGATTTAATTAATGTTCAATCCAGATTCCTAAATCCATAGTATTTTAGTTCAGCAAGTATGTTCCGAGATTCAGTATTAAATGTTTTACTAAGTTCCAAAAGTGAGGCAAAATATGGGTTAATATTTCCTTTACATGAGCTTTTATTGCTTTCCTGGTTGATTGTCCTGTCCTGTATCCAAATTGAGGATTATTGATTTTTAATCGTAATTGACAGTTATGTTTCATACAGTATTCTATTACTTTTGCTAATATTGGCACTAATGATATCGGTCAATAGTTACCAGGACAATATTGGAACTGTTGGCTGTAGTCTTCAGACAGTCAGAACAGATTCCTTCCGTGAATATCCAGTTAATGAGGTGAAGTTTATTTATTTTTTATTTATTTACTTATTTATTTACATAGGTCCCAATGAGCCTGAGCTCGTGTTAGGGACAATCAAGTAACATAGTTACAGCATGGCATATATATAATTTTTGTAACATTATTGTTTAATTTAATAGTAACTTATATTATATTGCTAGTGACTAATTTTACAGAGATAATTCGGTATGATACATTGCATTGCTTAAGGCTATTGTACATGGGCTATTCATTCCTTAATAGGAAGTCTTTTGTTTTCCTCTTAAATGTTTTTATAGAGAAACTTTCCCTTATGCCTAATGGTAGCGAGTTGTATTCTTTTATTATAGAGGACATAATTCCTTTAGTTCCAAATTTAATGGATTGGGAATGGCTGGTGAATATTTGATTTACTCCTCTTGTTGCATAATGATGAATGTCATTTGCATGGGTAAAATGGATGTGTGTGTGTATCAATTTGTTTTCTAATTTGTATACAAATACTGTTGCTGACATAGCTATTTGTTTTTGCAGTGGCATAATTTTAGTTCTTGAGTATAATTCATTTGAGGGTGTGAGCCAAGGAAGTCCAAAGATAGATTTTATAGCACGTTTCTGGAGTATCTCAAGTTCTTTTATCAGCTCCTTCTTACAATATCCCCATATGAAATTCATGTACATTAGATGTGAATGTATCAGAGCAAAGTATATATTTTTCAATTGTTGGCTAGTAAGACAGCTATATCTTAATCTGAAAATAATACCAATTAAAGGGCTGATTTTATGTTTTACATTTTCTACATGATTTTCCCAGGTTAGTGTACTATCTAGTGTAACATTTTTAATGATTCGTTTAACGTGGTGATGACAATTGTAAAGGTTTTATTTAACAAACATAATAAGAATAAATAATATACACTGTGGTGTGACCTTACCTGCGATAGTATAATATAATAAGTTGTTGTTGAGCGCCAGATCCCTATTTAAGACAGTGAATCGAAATTTGTGAATTAACCTCGGCTATCAGCAGTAGAGTTCGAGACCACTTACCCGGGCCGTAGTGTAACTGAGTTAACTAACCATTCAGTATTTATTTATAAGGAGTAATTGAATTTTGCCTATAGTATGTGCTAACTACAAGAAAAGTTACAGTCATGAAGTTAAAGAAAATGAATTTATTGACTCAAGAACAAAATACTAATAGTTACAAAAAAGAATTTAATTTACCAACTGCGGTTTAATTATTTAAAAGAAAATGAACATATAAAATGAATTGAAAGTTAATTGAAGTTAAATTATAATAGAGACGATAGTTTTATTGAATTGTTTGCTCACCCAGTCGAAGATTCGTCATATTTAAGAAATGATCGATGATCTCGATGTTACGTCGCTTATGTTTAAAAAAATGATGTGATATCTCAATTACTATGAAATATCCTCATTAAATACGTTGCCATCTGTAGAAAGACTCTGGATCAGGGATATTACCCATTATGTATTGATATAGACTTCGGCAAGACATCGTACTGTGCCAACTCTGTATGCTCAGTCCATTATGACCCAGAAAGCAAGGTTACCACTTCCTCCCTTCATTGAGAGCTGTAGATCAATGCTTGTCTTGTCGAGGGTGCAAATACTACTGACTTCCTTGTCACGTGGTCTCACAGCCCCCACTATAGAAGCAAGCTACCCTCTCTCTTCATTCTTGACGCGTACGTACATTAGAAAATGGCGTGTTGTTGCACCATGAGTGAAATATCAAGCTTCTATTCCTTCCAGAAGGAACTCGATTGTGCGCACGTGATGGTTACTCATGACAATGACGCAGTTTGCCGTGGTGAAATTATTACTACGTCGTTCAGTTTGTGACGCATTGGGTTGATCCTATTTGGCAATCTTGTTGCATTATATATTTTACTTCGTCTCTTTTATAAATAATTGTTAATAAAAATATTTCTGACTATAATAATAAAAACCGCTTACAATTATCTGATATAAAAATCATCTCATTGATGTACTAATTAATAATAATAATAATATGATAATAAATGAATAACCCTTTAAATATAACAGCTATGGGATCGAATCGTTACAATCGCCCCTGATATAAATAATTTAAAATCAAATGTAACATTATTTATATCACTACACATCCTACACAAATGAATACAAATTTAAATATTAATACCCCCATAACGACAACATACAAATAATACCCTTCAACAATACATAAAAATATACAAGAACATACTCTTTTCACTTTACATATTTGTACTATCATTTCTCATTCTTCCAAATGTTCATAATGTTCATTCTTCTTTATATATATATACTGTAAAAAAATATACATATAAATGCCCTTCACTTTACATTCTTCGAAGTAATTACTTCGTTGCACACGCATATCACTGCACGCGATGTGGTGATACAATCAACATAATATCCCTTTCGTCTCTATACAAGTAATTACTCAAATGCAGTAAAATTTCAATAATTGAAGAAAAAAGATAACTTAGCAAGATACCTAAGGCAATTCCAATTTCAGTGCATATGTCATACATGTAAATATTTCCCCAAATACATAATGACATCGAAATACCTTAAAGCAGTTATTAAACAGTTCACATAAATATCCAAGTTACTACTCACCTGCCTTCGTGGCTTAATTCTATCTTAGGCCACGGCCGCCTCCTTTCAAATTAATACTTCCTAAGTCTCCACGACTTCTTAACCTTTCATAAAACCATAATTCCTCTTCACTACTTCTCGAAAACAATAACTTGAATTTTCAAAATCACCAATAAACATAAAATCTGACTTCTCGTTCACTTTATAAAATTTAACTTAGCGTCAAGATATAACTTTACTGTATTGTCATTCCTTACTTACCATAACAAAATGATTAAGACTTGGACAAAATACTACTCAATACCTGAATTACGTATATCACTAAACTATTTCACAAAAACACATGACAAACTCCTCGGAATAAATATTTCGTTCCACAAAATATTAATGCTCTTATACTTTAAACTTAGTCTATTCATGATTTGACTTCTTGCTGAATACCTAAAAAAAAAACTTAGTTTTCTCTCAAAACTCTTAATTAAGTCCTACAGACATCACTTCCTACTTGTTCTGACCGCCTGGAGTATAGCTTATTCCTACTACACCAGAATCTCTCAGAACTCTCAACAATTCATCGTGACATCACACGTCACATACAAAAAACCTCCCCTATTCGTGGTATAATCCCACATCTTCTTACTGTTACAGGTCACCTCTTACTGACCAATAACACACTAAATTTCAGCTAAAAAATCTTACATGCTTCGACTAATTCCTTGGAATAATAACATCACACTTAGCTTTCCTAATTATTGTCTTCCTAAAATAATGACAGTGTTCCTGTTGATAGTCAATAACACCGACACTCCTAATTAGCAAATATTCTCCCATAATCACTTCATAAAGCAAGTCCTGAGTTATAACACAGTTCAGATATTCTCTGCTCTACCAAATTAAATGCGTACTTACACCTGCCTTTAATTGAAACTTCATTATTACCCCTTAGGTATACACTTATCTTACTAACTCATTCTTGTCTTCAAAAATATAAACTTCTCTTTACTAACTCCGTATGACATAAATAAAACTTTAATTTCTCGTCTACTAAAAAAATGATTTATCTTTAAAATCCTCAAAACATCGAATTATAACAAATTCCTTTCACTTCTAGAAAATATTATGCCAACCATATAATTATAATTATTATCTTTACTTTAACCTGTGTGTAGGACAACAATCTACCACATCATTAATTCGTTATTAATCATCAGTAACTTTTTACTAAAAGTGGTTTAGCTCGATAACAAGCCTTGTAATATCTTTAAAACGTGCGTAAACGTAACTAAAACTTGGACCATATTACCTTTGTAATCTCTTATTACCTTGTGTGCTTACATCCATATATACTTTAAAAAAACTCCCAACATTAACTTCACGTAGTCCCGTAGATACCATTAAAAATCTCATTGCTCAACGGAATATACCTCGCTGACCTACTTCATCCTCCAAAAACTTCTTAAAACTCCATTTGGCATCTTACCAAAACTTCCTCCATTATAACTCCATTTGGCATCTTACCAAAACTTCCTCCATAAAAAACAACTTCATTTGGCATCTTACCAAAACTTAAAACCACATTGCTCAACGGCATTACCTTCGTTGGCTTACTTCTTCAAACTCACGTCCATTTACGTGAAAATACACACATACACACACACATATCTGTCACCAAGTAAGTTACCAGATGTCCTAATTAGTTACTACTTCCTCATTTCAACCCGATGTTGGTTAATTCATACAACGCATTACCATTAACAATTCTAAACCACTTATAAATTTCTCAAAATATATCCACTGATAACCTCGCTGTCCTCAACTGAAACTTCTTTATTAAATCAATACTTAATTCTTCAACTCACTAGTTTTATTACCACTGTATCATCTTATCTTCACTCACTTTTAAATTAAATCTTCATTACCATTATATTCATAATTATGGTTGCCATAATAATTATTACTTTCTTTCGATTACTTACTTTTTTAATAACCTTCCTACTTTTTAAAATTTAATCCTCACTTCCTCCAACTTATCTGCAGTTTAAGGACCCACATTCAACTTACCTGAATTGCTCACTAGCACGACAACCTTTGTCTTCCAAATTAAATGATTTTAGTCAATCTAAATCAATAAGCGTAGGCACTACGCGCCCCTTACCATCCTAACTTCACGACTGAATTAAAATTACACACAGCAGATTTCTCATCTACCTCTGTTAAATCCTATAAAACTTTATTACTTCATATTTAAGTCATACGGAAGAGTAACTATCGTTAATATAAATTTGCATCACTACTTTCTCTGGCATATCACAGTTCTTACCATCTACTATTCTGATATTGGCCCCTGCCATTATAATCCTGCTGATTATTATCATAATAATTATTTTCAGGATTATTCTGTAATATGGGCATATCGTATGAATCTTCGAGTGCATCGAATCTGCTTAACAATCCCTCTAATTCCTGTATTGTAGTGATCATTTGTATACAAGCAGCCACGTTTACCTTGGGTGGGAAATGCCTGAGGAGAAGCCTTACTACATCCCCATCTTGATTCATTCCGTCAAGATGTTTACATATGAGTACATACTCTAGAAAGTAATCAGTCATATTACTCCCTTCCCCAGATTGATACCTGCCAGAATTAATAATCTGTCTCATTTGTGATTGGATATCCTCATTCCAATATTTTTCAATAAATTTACTTTTGAAATCTTCAAAATTTATTAAGGTATGCTTGTATACTAAAAACCATCCCTTAGTATCTCCTATAAAAGCCTGGTCCAATAGCTCTACTACCATCTTCCATTCAATTTGACCATCTTTTAGCCTTTCTTTAAATCTATCCTCCACCTGATTTATGAACTGCATAGGACACCCCTGTTTATTTGAAAACTTAGGCAGCTCAGTCTCTCTCATACTACTTAAATATTTCATTCTATCCTGATTTCCTTCCTCCCTTATCTGCTTCTTTAATCTCGCCTCCATTTCTTGAAAATTACTCTCTTTATCCATTAATTCATTTCTCAATACCTTAATCTTATCCCCAAAATCTTCTCTCATCTGCCTAGTTTCCGCTTCTATCAATTTGCTAAAACCTTTACCTAAAATTTCCTCGGACTCAGATCTACTTTCATCTAAAATCTCCTGAAAGGCTGTCTTTACTGATTCTACTTTCTTATTAACTTCTATCTCAACTTCCTTAATTTGATTTTCTACTGCTTCTAATTGTTTATCTATTTTTTCAACCATATCTTTAGCCTTCTTCTCTACCACTTCCTTAATTTCACCTCTGATCTCCTGTTTTACCCCCTGAATACTTTCCTGTAGCATATCATACTTCTTACTCAATCCTTCATTTACCTTAACCACACTGTCTAGCTTTTTACTATTTTCTTCCAGCTTTTGGTTGATCGTTTTACTATTTCTATGCAATTGTTCAAACTTCTCATTAAATTCCTTCCTACTTTCCTGATTTTGTCTACCCATCTCTTCTCTCATCTCCTGACTATTCGTATCAAGCTTCAAATTCAACTCCTGACAATTCTTTTCTAATTTCTCAAATTTAACATTGAACTCCTGACTATGCTTATTTAATTTTTCGCTCATATCTTGATTTAGCCTACCAATCTCTTCTCTCATCTCCTTACTATTTTTATTCATACTCTCATCAAATTTCGCACTTAAATCTCTACTCAATTCTATCCTACTTTCCAAATTGACTCTCTTATTCTCTTCCAAATTATTCTGCAACATCCTACTGATCATCGCCTGTAATGACTCTTCAGGAATATCGATAGACTTTTCATTCTCATCCGCCATCTTGAAGTACACCGTATAACAATTGCCCTTCCAAAATTTCACTTCACTTCACTGTCCCCCAAAAGCACTGACAATTTGCACTGAAATCATATACCCCTCTCCTAAATACCGAATGGTTTTCGTTCCCCACGTTGGGCGCCAAATGTAACATTTTTAATGATTCGTTTAACGTGGTGATGACAATTGTAAAGGTTTTATTTAACAAACATAATAAGAATAAATAATATACACTGTGGTGTGACCTTACCTGCGATAGTATAATATAATAAGTTGTTGTTGAGCGCCAGATCCCTATTTAAGACAGTGAATCGAAATTTGTGAATTAACCTCGGCTATCAGCAGTAGAGTTCGAGACCACTTACCCGGGCCGTAGTGTAACTGAGTTAACTAACCATTCAGTATTTATTTATAAGGAGTAATTGAATTTTGCCTATAGTATGTGCTAACTACAAGAAAAGTTACAGTCATGAAGTTAAAGAAAATGAATTTATTGACTCAAGAACAAAATACTAATAGTTACAAAAAAGAATTTAATTTACCAACTGCGGTTTAATTATTTAAAAGAAAATGAACATATAAAATGAATTGAAAGTTAATTGAAGTTAAATTATAATAGAGACGATAGTTTTATTGAATTGTTTGCTCACCCAGTCGAAGATTCGTCATATTTAAGAAATGATCGATGATCTCGATGTTACGTCGCTTATGTTTAAAAAAATGATGTGATATCTCAATTACTATGAAATATCCTCATTAAATACGTTGCCATCTGTAGAAAGACTCTGGATCAGGGATATTACCCATTATGTATTGATATAGACTTCGGCAAGACATCGTACTGTGCCAACTCTGTATGCTCAGTCCATTATGACCCAGAAAGCAAGGTTACCACTTCCTCCCTTCATTGAGAGCTGTAGATCAATGCTTGTCTTGTCGAGGGTGCAAATACTACTGACTTCCTTGTCACGTGGTCTCACAGCCCCCACTATAGAAGCAAGCTACCCTCTCTCTTCATTCTTGACGCGTACGTACATTAGAAAATGGCGTGTTGTTGCACCATGAGTGAAATATCAAGCTTCTATTCCTTCCAGAAGGAACTCGATTGTGCGCACGTGATGGTTACTCATGACAATGACGCAGTTTGCCGTGGTGAAATTATTACTACGTCGTTCAGTTTGTGACGCATTGGGTTGATCCTATTTGGCAATCTTGTTGCATTATATATTTTACTTCGTCTCTTTTATAAATAATTGTTAATAAAAATATTTCTGACTATAATAATAAAAACCGCTTACAATTATCTGATATAAAAATCATCTCATTGATGTACTAATTAATAATAATAATAATATGATAATAAATGAATAACCCTTTAAATATAACAGCTATGGGATCGAATCGTTACACTAGTGTGATACCTAAGTATGTTGCCGATTTAACCCTTTCTATTTCTTTGTTGGCTATGTTGACTATGTTTGTGGTCTCAATCTTGTATGATGGTTTATGGAAGAATAAATATTTTGTTTTAGTGATATTGATAACCATTTTGTGTGCTCTCAACCAATCCACCAGCTTATTGAGATCATAATTAATATTTAGCATAATTTCCTGTTCAGATGTTCCCAGATAGAGTATAAAAATAT
The DNA here is from genome assembly GCA_946902985.2 of Meconema thalassinum. Lineage (NCBI taxonomy): Eukaryota > Metazoa > Arthropoda > Insecta > Orthoptera > Tettigoniidae > Meconema > Meconema thalassinum. Next base: position 39,162,829 of record OX336388.2, read on the forward strand.
CATCTGCAAATAGTTTAAGCTTGCCTTTCAATTCTAATAATACTATATCATTAATATAGGCCAAGAAAAGAATTGGTCCTAAGACAGAACCTTGAGGTACTCCTGTGTCAATTCTCATTTGAGACCCTTTTACATTATCGATTGCAACATATTGTTTTCTGTTAGTGAGGTAGTTCTTGAAGCAATCATGTGCCACTCCTCTGATGCCTGCAAATTCTAGTTTATTAAGGAGAATCTTATGGTTAACCAGATCGAATGCTTTTTGAAGGTCAATTAGTACACCAGCAGCTAGTTTGTTTTCATCTAATGCCTTTTCTACATCAGTTACTACTTCAAATATAGCACTATCAGCTCCTCTATTTGGAATAAACCCATATTGGCAGTTTGCAAAGTAATCATTTTTCATGAAGAAATTCATAAGTCTTCGTTTAACAACGCTTTCTAGAACCTTGCTGATGGCAGATATAATATTAATGGGTCTGTAATTTGATGGGTGGGTTTTGTCTCCTTTTTTGTAGATCGGGACCACCCTAGAGACTTTACAGGCATCGGGGAATATACCAGTCATCAGTGAAAGATTTATTATTTTGACAAGATATGGTGTAAGGCCCTCAAGACACAATTGTAGCATGACATTAGTAGTGTTGTCCTCACTTATATTGTTTTTGTGTTTTAGGGAGTTTATAATTGATTGTATTTCATTAGCATCAGTAGGTAACATAAAGATTGTCTTAGTGCTAGTAGTATTTTTATAGCTTGCAATGTCCGAGGTAGGACCGTTTCCTTGATTTTCCCATATACTGTTAGCAATATTGACATAATATTTATTAAGTTATGTTCGCAATTTCTTTTAAAATGGAGTTCGAAAATCCGTAACAATTTTCATGCTTTTTCTCTAACTCTTTCGAAGACCTCATCAAGTGTCGCTTGTTGCCATTCAAAACCTAATCCATTAGTTCTATGCTCGTAACTTGGTTTTATACCATAACATTTCTATCATGAGGATTAGCCATATTTTTAATGGTATTTACAAAAATTCATTCATGGGTCCTTTCTTACCAATCTCCAATAATAAAATCCACCTTGTCAAACACTAAGAAGTTTAATAATTAAATTTAAAGGTACATGTTTCGGTATACAATGATACCTTCGTCAACGTAGATTGAATAAAAAGGATCTTATAAACTATGTTAACAAATACAAAGGGAAAATGGATTTCCTTACAAAAGCATTAGAATGTAAATAAATGAAAGTTCACAAAAAAATTAGAAAATACAAATAAGAACAAGATTAAAAGTTAATATAAATCTACCTACTGTCTATCGGACGTCGCTGCTGAGAGCTATGTGTTGTTGCTTTCAGCCAGGTATAATGAATACGGAACAGGGCATAACATTTCAAAAAGATGACATCCAACCCTGGAGAGAATTCTGCCGAATCCCAATTTGTCGCCTTCAGATGGTCGAACACTGCACAAACTTCTCTATATGTGGCGAAAATCAACTAACCTGGAACAAGGTAGAGGATTCCCAGCTGTTGGCTAGCTGCTTAGAAGTAGCCGTCCAAACGGGGAATCCATTCCACAATACAACTCAAGTTACCCAAGCTACACTTATAAGTTGTAACGAAATACTTGGACTTTGGTAAGCCAAATGTAATATACAGGCTGTTTCAGAAATACTTTTACAAACTTTGGGGATTGCTTCCTTACACCAAAACAAGAAAAAATGTTCATACACACATATGTCCCAAAATTCTTCATTTTCGATTTATTAATGAAAGATCTTTGTAAAGTGACACATTAATTGACAGCCTGTTTGGAACTGTTTAACGCATAAACTCTTATAAAAAAAAAAGGTTCCTGACACCGACAGAAGGAAAAACTGTTATATGCACAGGTGTCCCAGAATCCTTTGTTTTCCCAGGAGGGACTGTTGAGCACATTGGCACACTGATAACACTTCACCACACACAGCTCACACCAAGTGCTCGAAATGTCCTCCTCTTGCGTTGAGACATCCATGAACACATCGCATCATGGGCTGTCGGACCCGTTCAAAGACTTCGGACTGGTGTCGCAGGCGTCCAGGATACGTCGATGAAGAGTTTCCACATCCGGGATGGCTACGGCATACACCAATTGTTTCAGGTGCCCCCACAGATAAAAGTCTTAACGGATTGAGGTCTGGCGACCGTGCAGGTAATGGAATGGGTCCTTCTCTGCCCAACCATCTGTCATGGAAGATGAAGACGGTGAAGACAGACTAATGCCACATGACTATGTACACATGTCTCCACGGTCACACGTCACCATCTAGCGGTACGATTCAGTCAAATGCGGCAAAGCCTCTCTTTCCTTGCATAGTGCAATGCTGTTAAGCGGTTGGAATCAAACGTACCTGATGAGTATACCCATGTGTTGACCACTCCTTCCCGAGACAGCAAACACCATGTGATATGACCTTGTTTTCTTCTGTGGGTGTCAGGAACACATCCCCGAAGTTTGTCAAAGTATTTCTGTAACACCCTGTATAAGTAGAGAAATAAACTCAAACTAGCGTATTCACGAAGCAGTGCATATCAAATGGAATATGCAGCTGGGGCCATTTGATGAGAATGTGGGAAGAGTGATAACCTAGTACGAGGTTATAGAGTGCAAGAGAAGCAGAGGTGGTGATGGTTAGATTTAGCATTTAACGATTCCATGGTGAGATGTGTCGAGGCAGAGGAGGCCTGTGTGCTAACTCCTAGTAGGGGATCATGGAGGCGACTGGTTTGCACGCAGAATGTTGCAGACCCCACTGGATGGTGAAAGGCAAAACAGTCTTGTGTAAAGATTTGATTAGATTAGACACATGAGTTTTGTTTCCCATGTCTCTTCTTAGTTCGTAAGATTTAATATGCTAGTAGTTAGAAGAAATACACTGACGGGCCAAAAAAAAAAAAAAACCGATCACGTGAAAAATTCAACCCAGTGTATATATATATTGGAGGCTCTGACGCATCCCGAATGCGAAGTGGGGCTTTGCTCTTTTCAGAGACTCCCTTCAGTGTACTGTAAATATAGTGTAAGGCACTGATAAATAAATATGAAATGAAAATGAAATGAAATTTAAATCATAAATATGAATGCTCTAGGCCTAGTACATAAGTTACTGTTTATAGCATGGAAGTGAGGTTAATTGGATGTATTATCCAGTATTGAAAGAAGGAAATGAATGGTGGGGGGATAGACAACTGTGGAGGTCCTTGATTTGTAACCCGACACTGGAAACTGGAAATGAAGAAAAATATGTCATTGTTTCACTTAACAATAGTGATTCATTGACATGATGCTGTTTCCCGCGGAAAGATGTGCGCGCCACCATTTTCGATCAGAACCACTGCCCTGGCAACATCTTCAGGCCTCAAGCGCATATTCGCTTCTGAATTACACAAGAACAACTGACGATATGGCTGCCAACAAGTGACAGAAGAATAAAACATTGCATTGTTGACGATAGCGATGACTCGCACATCTTTCCACGGGAAACAGCATCATGTCAAAGAATCGCTATTGTTAAGTGAAACAATGACACGAAGAATGGTAATGCATCCAATTAACCTTACTTCCATGCTATATATAACTACTGTACTAGGCCTGTACCTTTCATATTATTTGAGGAGGTGACATGCAAAAGCGAACATGTTCACCAAATACAGTATTTTACAATCAACAAAAAAAGTATCGCAGCTATACATTTGAAAGAAAATAACATATTGAAATGCAAACAATTTCATTTTTGCACAAAAAGGGCACTTCATGTCTGTGAATAAATCTACTATAAAGTTATTTGTTTATAAAGCACATTTAATTATGGACATGTTCTCTTTTGCATGAACCGTTTGGACATGTTTGGTTTTGAATGATTTTCAAAAGGGATGTGTATTGTTTTGTTCAAAATCGCTTGTATTTTATTGGCCTATTGTAAATTCACTACTGTATCGGTAACATTGCTCTTATTATCATTAATCAAAGTTCTGATATTTTGTTTTTTCATAAACATTTAAATTACAGAATTTCAAATCATCATGAATAATAAAATGATGTAAAATTGGCATTAGCTATCATTAGAAAGATTCTTGATTGTTGTGGTGTTTGAAGCCATATTTTCAGTGTTGCCTTAGTAAACAAGAGTTTAGTGCTTTTCAGTCGGTCAACACGAATGTACCCAAAAGAGATGGGTTATGCCCTAATCCTGAAATAAATTACATGAGATTAATAAAACACTAGGATGACCAGTTTCGATCGTCAAGCGATCATCATCAGATCCAATACACTTAGGCTATAAAATCTATGTTTGAAATACAGGTGAAAATATTTACAATATGTACAATTATTTAGTTGCAGTATTGGTACTGCAACTGTCAGTGTATGCTAAATGCAGTATATATGTTAGGTGAAATGCTAAATGGTGATGGCTATCCGGAGATTGTACTTTAGAGAGATTATATGGCTGTAAACTATGGTTAAACTATAAAATTTTAGGCTAACTACTTATCTGATTGTCTTCCGTACTACAGCTATTCGCAGTTTCCGTGCTCACTTGAACTCGCTGTGCGGTCGACTGCACAGCGAGTTCAAGTGAGCAAGTGAGCACGGAAACTGCGAATAGCTGTAGTACGGAAGACAATCAGATAAGTAGTTAGCCTAATTTTTTTTTATAGTTTAACCATAGTTTACAGCCATATAATCTCTCTAAAGTACAATCTCCGGATAGCCATCACCATTTAGCATTTCACCTAACATATATACTGCATTTAGCATACACTGACAGTTGCAGTACCAATACTGCAACTAAATAATTGTACATATTGTAAATATTTTCACCTGTATTTCAAACATAGATTTTATAGCCTAAGTGTATTGGATCTGATGATGATCGCTTGACGATCGAAACTGGTCATCCTAGTGTTTTATTAATCTCATGTAATTTATTTCAGGATTAGGGCATAACCCATCTCTTTTGGGTACATTCGTGTTGACCGACTGAAAAGATTCTTGAGGCGATTGTTACACTTAATAATATAAACCACAATCATCTTCTAAACAATCACATGGAATTTCCTCTTTCTGTGTGTTGCGCAGTGAGGGAATACCAAAGTAAGCCCTCCTAATGCTGTAAGTCTTCTCCGAAAATAGATTTCAGTAAACTCTCAAAATCTTTCTCCTTGGCATCTGAGATTGGTTGGAATGGAAATCACATGGCTTGAATCAGCTCTTCCTACTGGCTGTATGGACTAGTTCTTCTTTGTAGGAAATGTATATGAGGACAGGTTCGTGTTTGCTCTGAACCATACATTTTCACAGGCTTGTATCACGGGACATATTCAAGTTTGCTTAAAAGGCATGATCATCCTGTACGTCGCGTTCCATACTGTATCTCATTTTAAAAAATTGTGGACAAGTTCGCCTTTGCGTGTCACCTCATTTATAATTTGAATGAAAGTAATGTTGAATTTTTCAAGTGATTGTTTTTTTTTTCCGGTCAGTGTAGGATTCATATTCACTTTCACTTGACTTACTCGGGGCAGGGGACATAGATGTTCTGCCTCTCAAAATATGGCTAATAGAAAATTACTTGTTTCTTTTCTTCTAGTAACTTGAAGTTAGCACCAAGCCGAGATTTCCGTTGATGTGAATACTGATCGAGAAAGGGATCTCCTCCGACTTGTGCTCAGTGCAACAAAGAGTTCAACAGCAGGAGTATACTGAAGATACATAAACTCTGGCGTACCTTAATTGTTGTCGGACTGTAAAATAAATATTGTTTTTAATGATTTATTTTAGGGGCTTTGCGATATCGTGGTCATGTAGCTACATATACTTGGGTGTGTGTGGAAGTTGTCTGATAACCTGTGTTATTTTGATGGGTATGTTGCCCTTAGGAAGAAACCTTATGCTTGCAGTCACTGCAATAAAAGCTACGCCAGCGTGTTCGCTCTCAAGAGCCACCAGGGCCAGCACACGGGACATCAATCTTACGTTTGTATAGAATGCAGTAAGGTGTTTTATCAGATGATTTAATGCAGCATACTTCAGTTTACACGGGAAAGAAACACGGAACATATAGTATGTGGGAGAGTATTTGGCTTCCGCTCGGCTTCAACACACCAACTGTAGTTAGTTACTTACTTGCTCCGAGTGTGGTCAATCGTTCACTTCCATCTTTTAGTCTCGCCAGAGCTGCAATACAAATGAGAAACCTTTTACCTTTCTCCGGCAGACTCTTCTCAATCAGCATAAAGATATTTTCTTCTGCAGATTGTGTATACAATTAATTGTACGTGGCCCATTGCTGTATCACGCCATTTGAAATACATATTTTGGTACTACCATATTGCCTTAATGAGCCCATAATGATCCTGCCTGTATGGAGGCAGTAATTTGAGAACTACAGAGCAGTCCAGTTTTCACTGAGAGTAGCAGCAAAGAAGTAAGCTGTCAGAAGTATGCTGTCCCTAGAACAAGTTTACAGTTCAAAGTGAAAAACCCAGGACAACTGGAATCATGAGGTTCATCACCGGTTCTTTCACAGGAAGAAGAGCACACAAGCACAAATGTTCTCCAAACAGAAGATAGGCCAATTAGGGAATTCCTTGAGTGACCTAACATACCTCAACAGAAGGAAAAACATTCTTAAACATACCAAGAAATTTTCGAGAAGAGAAAAAGAAGCGAGATGCAGGTTAGAAGAGAAAAAAGCAAGGTAACAAATGTTTTCAATCAAAAGACAAAAAAGAACAAAGCAGAACCTGGTGAGACCACAGTGAAAAAGTAAGTTATTCACATGTGCTGTCAAGTTATCTGCCAAGAAATTTTAATTCTGGCCTTAGGGGTTCGACAGGGTACACTTAGCTTCGAGAGGCAAATCTGAGAAGAGGTGGGCTAGATTCCCACCTCGGCCATCCTGGAAGTCATTTTCCGTGGTTTCCCATTTTTACTCCAGGCATATGCAGGAATAGTTCCATGCTTGCCACGGTAGGTGAGTGGTTATCGTGTCGGACTACGAACCCCCCCCCCATGGTTTCAGGTTCGCTCCTGGCCGTGGTAAGTGATTTTTGACAGGCGACAAAAATCAAGGCACGCAAGTCATACGTTGTTGGCATGTTAAAGAACCCATTTGAATTGAGTAAGCTGTGTTCGTAATGGCAAAATTAATCTCTGGATTTTCGGCCAACACTAAGTTCCTCCTTTCTCAACTAGAAAGCGCACTAGTGTCAAGGAGCTTAGGTATCTAACCTCCTTGACTTTAAAAGCACGCTAACGAACGATACAATTCGACATGGAAGCTTCCCTCTGGGCGTCTAATAACAAACTTTGGACCCGGAACCCGAGGCCATACGATATAATATTATTGTTACGGTACCTAAGGTCACGGCCACTTCCTTCCCAATACTCGCCTTTATTACAAATACACCACAATAACACACGTTATAAGACAGTTCAAAAATTTGTATATGTGTACGTCCAAATGTACGCGGAGCTAAATGACCATGATGTACAACCCCTTCAAATAAGAAAACAAACTGTTAAGACAGAATCCAGGACAAGTTAAGATGTTTGTAAACTGTCTCCCATAAAAAATGTATGCCCGACGCCTATAAATAGCATATTCCCGATTCCGATGACGAAAATGAATTCATTTGCCACATATGTTACAAAGTGAAGGATATGTACTATAGCAGAGATGAAAAATGGGAGGAGTTCAATAGTGGCGAAGATGGAGATACAACTGAACTATATGGCCTTGTTATGAACTAGAGGTGAAATGATTGGTTCTTTAGGGCCTTTGCGATAGTTCATGTAGCCCCATGTACTTGGGTGTGTAGAGGTTGTCTGATAACCTGTGTCACTGCCATGCCTGTACATGTTCTCCAGTTGTTTTAATGCTAACGCATAACAAATACCATAGTCAAAAATTGAACTGAGGGTATTTTGGTCCTAATATGCCTCATCCAGGATAAACACATAGTTTTAGCCCAAAATTCAGAATGTTCAGACGGAAAGCATACTTCATTAATATAGATAATCAATTTTTGTACTAAAGGAGTATTGTGTACCTCTTGATTTTGTAACCTATTAGTAGCAATGTTAATTTCTGTCTTGTAATATATTACATCCAAGTGTTGACCCTTAAATCAGGGACATTGAAAAAATAAAATGTTATGCTCAGAATATTGGCCGATCATTATTTGCACCGTTGCCACGGTGGGTGAGTGGTTACCGTGTTGGATTACCAACCCCCAAACTTGCAGGTTTGCTCCTGGCCGTGGCAAGTGATTTTTGAAAGGCGGCAAAAATTACGACACGCATGTCAAAGAATCCCTTTGAATTCAGTAGGTCGTATTCATAGTGGCAAAATTAATCTTGGGATTTTCCGTTAACACAATGTTCCTCATTTCTCTACTAGAAAGCGCTATAATGTCGAGTAGCTTATATATCTAACCTCCTTGACTTGCGTAGTGCTTCAAGGAACTACAAAATTTGACATGCAATCTGCCCTCTGGGTGTCAAATAACAAAGCTTGCACCCGGCACCAGAGGCCATACGATATTATTATTATTTGCACACTGAGCACTTCTAGCCTGCATTATCATATAAGAAGTCAAGGTCTCACAATAAAATGCATGCTTACTGGTGTCATTCATTTAGATGTACAAAATATCCACATTAATCTTAACATTCCTCAAGTGTAAACAGAAATGCTGGAAAATACTGCGATATGCCGTATTTGGAGAGTGTGTTTGATAAAGGAGCAAAGTTAAAATATTAGAGAAGGGAATGTGAAGAGAGCAACCAGTTAAGGCATATTTATTATCTGTAATATTTATCAGTAGATCTTAAACAAACACAGAATTTTGTTTCACTATCAATAAAAATGTCGGATTTCAAAAAGGAAAACCTAATTACGATTGATGTAGACTACATAAAGGTTGAATAATACCATGCTAAAAGGAAGATTTTAGTCTTATGTGACCGTTAATCATGCGATCATGAGCTACGCGACCTCCTTTTTACAAGGAATCCGAACCACAGGATAATCTCGCATGCATTGAGCGGGAATCGAACCCGGTCCACCTTGGTGAGAGGCCAACAGCTTGACTGCTGTGCCACCACACCCCCTTAATATCATATGATGACTTGAATGTACTATACAACAACACAAAATGTGATGACACTTTAAAACCTGAAAGCCCTGAGGCTATTTACTGGTGGATGCTCCACAAGTGGGGTCATGAAGAACATGATGGATTATACTTAAGATAGGAAAAAAAAAGAAATACATTGAAGGTCTTTGTCAAATGGGTTGTTTGAATTCTTGAAATAACATCGAAAACATTGTGAAAGGGTTAATTTACCTAGTCTTACCATAAATACTGTCAAAGTTTCCAATAAATTTACTCGAAATGGTTTGAGATCTTTTAATATCCTAATGATATTAATTAAATGTATGTGTAACAAATCAAATTCACATGTAATTATTCAAAATGGCCACCTTTAGCACATACACAGTCCTAAAGTCTTTGTGGCCACTAATTAAACTTGTATGAAGCTAAATTTGGAGGTTAGATTTAGTTGAAACGCTCAATCAAAGTTCTAACGTTCACAACTAGGTGTCAGTGACATCTCGTAGCGAAAGTTGGAGCTACTTGAAATTGAACAGAACTTGTACCTCACCCCATGGGTGTCCGCATTGAAGCAGCTACAGCCTCTGGCGAGTCGATCATGTCCTCGGACACTCCCGGCACTAGAAGCCATACGCTAAATAAATCAATTGAATTACACACCACTTCCATCTGAAAATCTGCTGCTGCGTTCAAAGGAGAACGCTAAACTTTCAAGATGTGCGAGCCTTATGTGCTGGGAGCTCCAGCGTTCTCCATGGAAGAGGGTGTTGTTGAGTTTCTTGACCAGTGGCTCCAACACTGTCTCCTGATATACTTTGGCCCAGGTTTTCACCCCTTTCTCACAGAAATAGAGGTCCGTGGTACCTTCGTAGCTCACGTCCCAGCAGCCTTTTCAGCAGCTTGGGCAGAGCATGTGCCATATACCTGTCATTTTGGGCATTAAAAGTCTCCTCAACACAACATTTTTTATCATTTTAAATGATCTTGTCGACTTCGTCGTTACGCTGGGGTCTGGCGTTACGTTACGGCGACGGGACGAAATGCACTGAGGTGTGTGACGTCATAGTACCGCTTGGTGCATGTGTTCCCTGACAATCTCTACTTTGTTAGTATCAGACAAAAATCGCCGATTCTTGGATGTCACGAGTAATCTCGAGAACCACTGGATGGATTTTGATGCGGTTTTCACCATTCTGTAAAGGATATCTCGAGGAAAGATTCTGTAGAAAATTATGTATGATCAAAGGAAGCCAAGCAGTAACGATTTCAGTGAAAAAGTCGAAAAAAAACTTGGCGTCCGTGCGCTTCTTAAGCTTACGCTGGGCAAACCGTAAATATATCAATATACTATGAGCGTAAGAATTGGTCAGCATGAAAAGTTCTACAAAAAAGTCCGCGAGAGTTAATCTCTATCTTCAATACATCGCCCACTATAAGGGTTTCTAGACTAGATAGAAGGGGCGCGCGCTGGTGAGCGTGCGGCATCCCGCGCGCTTGACCTGGCTTTGCCCTTGGTTTGCACTTGCCGTTCGCGAGTAATTTGAAGCAAGATAAGTATTATGCAGATAATTTTATGGCATGTCAAGAGTCTTTGGCCTTTCTAGCATTTTTCAGCATTTGTAGCATTTAAAATGATACAAAGTGTAGTCTTTCAGATTGACTCACTTTTTAAATCAGTAAAAAGGATTTATCGATGACTATTTACTGCGTAACGCGACAGCGATTTGATTTTATGAGCCTCTGCTCCTTCAGTGCATTTGTGAGGGAGGTATCCTTTCCGTCGTTTGTAATCATGAGGTCCCAGGTCACTGCTCAATGTGCGAGACAAGGACATTTTGGAAATTTTCAGCGCATAAGCCATCACAGGCCACACACCGGATTTCTTCGCACACAAGCCGCCACTCCTTTCACCAATTCTTGAGTCCGCATATTGCGTGGCCTACCTATTCTGTCTCGCTCTTTCACAGTTACTGTCTCGGGGAAGCGCCGGATAGTCCGGTACAAGAACCTTTTTCTTATTTTGACTTTCTGGAGACTTTTGAAAATCTCACCTTGGGATTTGCGCACCATGTGCAACACGACCACAGCTACACGATTTTCGTGATTGCCCCATTCCATCTTAAAAACGAACACACAGAACTTTCCACTACTGCAGCTGCACTCAGAATGACTCATAGATGGTGCTACAATGACAGGAATGAGGAGGCCCTTACAAGGGGGAAAGTACAGCCACCCTCAAATTTGTGACAGTATTTATGGTAAGACTAGGTGTTTTAGATAGATTAAGACAAAATTTATTAGAATAAACAGTGGTGGTAAAACTTAAGAATAATAATAACGCACTGAATTTAAACACCGCTGCATTATTTTCTGCCAAATTATGAACTTTAATTGAATTAAAGACGCCACAGATGAAAGGTTCCAAAGTATGTGACCGAAACACAGGTGAAGAAAAATTAAACTTTAAAATCAATATGAAATGGTTAGCAACCCGTAGTGTGAAATTTAACTCTACTAGGGGACATGTGCGAGAAATGTCGCATATTCGTCACTGTTGCGGGTAATTCCGTTTGAATATTCTTTTCAATGCACAGTGGGTTGTGTGCGCCCCATGTGTATGGACTACCCACCCGGCACTTGTGTTTGGCGGGCTGGATGCGGCGCAGGTCTGCCAGGGGCTATCGTCTTGTTTATTTGTTTAAACACTCGTTTTAAACAAATGAATATATTTCCGTTGACTTTTCAAGAAATGCAAGATTTTCCCTGTACTATTGAGACGATTTGGAAGATTTTGACACAAAATGCACCTTCAAACTCCCTCTGGTTCAGGAGCTTGAGTTCTTTGTCAGATGAACTAATGTATTAGGCCTATATAATAGATGAGCACATAACATTTCTTTAGTTTGCCAAATCACTTCCAAGAACATATACCATATTAATGTAGTTTTTTTTAGCGTATGGCTTTTATTTCCGGGAGTGTCCGAGGACATGTTCGGCTCGCCAGTTTTGTAGCTGCTTCGAGACGGACACCCAATGGGTGAGCTACAAGTACCGTTGGGGAGGGAGGTTGGAATGTAAGGACGAGGAGTTGGAAGATAGCGGCTGTGGCCTATAGTTAGGGACCAACCCCGGCATTTGCCTGGAAGGAAGATGGGAAACCACAGGAGACCATCTTCAAGGTAGCCGGCGGGGGGATTCGAACCTCCTCGCCTCCCGGATGTGAGCGACTGCCAGCAGTCATGCCGTAACGACCACGGCTAGCTCACCCGGTATTAATGTAGTAGTTTCTGGAAACAGATATAGCCACCTATCGTTGTCTATGCTGAGGTTGATTGTAGGCTTCGTGTAGTATTTTCCGGAAGAAGTTGAAGCCACCTTCCGAAGTCTGTGCTCTGGTGGTTGTTCCGAATAATTTTTCAGGGTAAATTCTGCTCCACTTCTATCACAAGAATAGCTTGCCACGGTGGGTGAGTGGTTATCGTGTCGGTCTACTAACCCCAAGATTGCAGGTTCTCTCCTGGCCATGGTAAGTGATTTTTGAAAGGCAGCAAAAATACGACACGCATGTCATACGATGTTGGCATGTCAAAGAACCCATTTGAATTCAGTAGGCCGTGTTCATAATGGCAAAATTAATCTCGGGAGTTTCCGCCAACACAAAGTTCCTCATTTCTCTACTAGAAAGCGCTATGGTGTTCAAGGAGCTTAGATATCTATCCTCCTTGGCTTTCATAGTGATTCAAGGAACAACGAAATTCGACATGCAAGGTACCCTCTGGGTGTCAAATCACAAAGCTTGCACCCGGCACCCCAGGCCATACGATATTATTATTATTATCACAAAAATTGGTTCTGACCACCATAAACTAATACAGTATAAGACCCTGTTCACAGGCGCGGATCTAGAGTTTGGCTTTGGGGGTCAGAGAATCGAAATTGTTAAGAAAAATGGTATCACTAAAAATGCAATCACAAAATAAACAAACGTACAAAACCAGACCAATTTTTGGCAAGTTACATGGATAGAAATTTGATGCATTTAGCGCACCATAATATTCGTACAAACTGCAACGGCCTGTTTTGCGACTTTTACATCGAGCTTCGAGAAAAGTATCAAGGTACGTTACAGATTCGGCAAGTCGAGTTGGTACCGACAAAGGGAGAAAGTAACAGCTCAAATTGCCAACCAAGCTTGCAGTTTGGACATAGGCAAAATTTTTTGGTGCGAAAAAGCCCCAAATTCCTATCCGTGCAGTGCTGCACATTCATCGTGACATCACTATAAACATCGATTCGGTAATCACAAGGTTTGCTGAACAAAATAGATGAGTTGATTTTGTTATATAAGTAATCGTTTTTATATAACAGGTATGAAGTTGTAAATATGTACAGTTGTAACAGAACATAATAATTGCAATCAAGATATTTTCAGTATTGAATAAAATAAAAAAAAACTGTTTTTCAGTTAAAATTCGTTAAGTTTTATTTATCAGGTTATTGTGTTTTCGTTTTTTGAGTTAGCAAAAAAAAATGTCTCCGTTTGGGGGGGGGGGGGGTAATGACCGCCGTGAACCCCCCTTGAATCCGCGCCTGCCTGTTCAGTGAATGCCACTCTGCAGTATCGGAAGAATGTGGCTTCTAGCTACTATGGATTAATATACAGGAGTGCAGATTAATTTTGACAAGGCGAATAAACTTAAAATATCTATATAGTGTATTACCATATCTAATACAGGTAACTTACTGAATATTAAGGAATACTGTGGCATCAGCTTTATATGTTTTGGCGTAGACTCAAAACCGCTTACAGCAAATGTTTCGTAGTTCGTTGTCGAGGAACCACACGTTTAACATCATAACGAAGTGCATATTCGAACACTCCATTTATGAAGCCGCTTCTTTAAGATACTCCACAAATTCATGATAGGATGTAAGTCTGTCAAGTTACTAAGCCACTGAAGCACATTGATGTTTCCTTTCATGAACTTCTGGACTGCATTTGAATGTGACACGGGACAGACTGTGTCACCTCCAAAGTTTGCAACAATGACACAATCCTGAGATTGAGGATATTCATGGATTTTGTTGAATTTATGTAGCCATCAATTGCAGGGCCCCTTGAAGTGAAGAAACCTCATAACATTCCCAGGAGTGTGTTCCATTGTTGAAAATACTCAGTTCACACTGATTCATGGGTGCTTTACTTGATAACCCTTGTTCTGTAACTTTGAACAATAAAATGTAACTAATCACTAACAAAATACACTTTTCCAGTCATTGAAGGAGCAAGATTTGCTTTATTTGCACATGCCATGTTTTTCTCTTCACGACAGATGTCGACAGCTTCTTCCTTATGCCTACAAGAAGGCTACGACGTACTGGAAGCGTCAGTTTCAAACCTTGTAACCAATAAGTCTCTGAAGATTCTTACTTGTCTCGTGAGGATGAATTATAGCGTTTCTAAGTAGAGATTTGTAAGTTCTAGCAGTGGTTTTTATTTCCTGTCCACATGTCTTTTTTCTTAGATGAGGATCACTATATGCCCTAGGAAGTCTTGACAAACTAGATTTTTCCACAGCAATAGAAGAGGCAATATATCTCACAGACATTAGATGTCTGCTCTGTAAGGGTGTACATTTTTTGACCCCATCCTTGGGTGAAATTTTCATTTTTGCATTCAAAGCCCCCCCCCCCCGCCACAAAAAAAACAATAAAAAACCCAGATATAACGCACGCTGTTGTTACATGGTACGTGACCAATCGGCCGGGAGTGGCGTAAACCGGCCATCGTCGGGTTCCTGTTGGCTGGAGTTTGACAGCTAGCTTACCACGTTGCCAGTGCGAGTTCATTCTGCTACTGGATGCCCGATGGTCATGAAGTCATCAGATTTCTTTGAAATCTTTTTCAGATAAAAATAATAATATAGGTCAACTAAAGGTAAGGGGTGGGGTATGCTGCAATAAAAACAAAGCATTCTATTTGACCGATGTAGGACTAGTTTTATTGAGTTTCGATCTGAAGACTGGACATATGTTGTACAACATGCGATGAAGAAAATATTGAAGGCTGTTGAATGGGAATTTCAGGACACCACAGTGGATGGAATTATCACCTTCCCAATTCATCCACATCAAGCTCGAACAATGATGACGATGATGATAGGGAGCATTGCAGCAAGGATAGAGGGCGTCGAGCCTTTGCCAAGCAATTGAGATTATGTATTGATTTCTTGTTAGTTCATTAGCGACAATGAATCACAAGTGTTGTTTGAAATTCCATCCATTGTTTCGTTCCAAACTCTCGCTAGATCATTCGCGTTCTTTCTTTGGAAATGGAGAGTATATCATACTCCTTTACAATGAATTTCTATCCAAATGTTTGACAAGAATATTCGTTCCTGTCGCTGTAGGCTCAGAAATATGTTCTACCTAGTGCCATTCTAAGTGAAAACTGCTGATTGTGTATCGCACTAAAGTGGTTATTGTAAAGTATGGATAAAGATTTGTACGTGCTAGACTTATGCGATTTCCACGCCTTATGTATATAAAATGGCTTTCGGTCATTCAACACGTTAACTAGTCTTTTTACTAAGTGCAATTTTTGGATATTTTAACAATATGAACAATGGTGTCTTCAGTTCTGTATGAGCTAACGAATAAAACAAATTTGAGGATATACGGAGCGGAATATCGAGGTCATCTGTCCCTATGAAACATGGCTTTGAAATTGGGGCAGATGATCTCGTAGTTTCGCCCCTTAAAACAAAAATAACTAGCTATACCTTTGACAATGCATGAGTAGGTAATGAATGCCATAAGCGTAGGTTGTGACCACTACGGTATAAATGACCGAAGAGGAAAAGTTGCTGCGCATTTAATCTATGGATATGGCTAATGGTTACTATGGACTATCATATGCGCTACCAAAACACTCCGTCGCACAAATTCTTCTCCACATATGTCACAAGAAAGAGTTTTTCGTCCAGTATGGGTTAACATATGTCTCTTCAAAGTGGCTCGAACAGTAAATGCAGCGCAACATGAAGGACACGAATATGGCTTCTGGCCAGTATGATTTAGCATGTGTGTTGACAAAGTACCCCGTTGAGTGTAACCTGCACCGCATATACCACAAGAATGTGGTTTCTGGGGATTATGAGTTAATAAGTGTCTTTTCAAGGAGCCCGGCACCGTAAATGATGCACCACATGTATCACAAGAATGTGACTTTTGGCCGCTATGCGTCGTCAAATGCCTCTTCAAAGAAGCTCGAACAGTGAATGCTGTTTTACATATATGGCATGCGTGCGGTTTATTTCCACTATGAGTTAGCATATGCGACTTTAAAGTCCCTCGTTCACTAAACCCTGCTCCACATGTATCGCAAGAGTAAGATTTGATACCACTATGGATTAGATTATGTCTTATTAAATTACGCCTATGGGTAAATTCTGCGCCACATGTGTGACATGAATGAGGCTTTAGGCTACTATGGCTTAAGATATGCCGTCTCAAGGAATCCATAACACCGAAAGCAGCACCGCATGTATCACATGAATATGCTTTTTCTCCACTATGTGTTACCATATGCCTCTTCAAATTGCACCGTTGAGTGAACCCTGCTCCGCATAAATCGCAAGAAAAGGGCTTGTTTCCTCTACGGAAGTTATTATATTGCTGATGGGTAGTCTTAGCAACATTTTCTGCAAATTCAGTGTTAGGCGATGTGTATATCTTTCTTACGGCAGTAGCTGATGCCTGTGGACTTATGGGTCTAAAAAAAAAAAAAAAAAAAAAAAAAAAAAAAAAAAAAAACCAGTGAAATCATTAAAGTACATAAAAGTTACTTCATTTTCAAGGCAAGATGAATACAGATATAAGGTGTGAAACGTCGATAGGATTAGTTTGAGGAGTACTAACGAAGAAAACCACGACATGAGGTCAGTTTTGCTCTCCAAGGATGTAGTGTTCATAGAGTACAGGGTGGGCGGGAAGTAACTAGGTATTGAAATTGGTGTATAACTTTTGTGTTTGCAGAGTTATTTATTTGAAATTAATACAGTATGTACACTGTTATAAGGGAATATGATTGCATACTATGCAATTCCATTACATCTTGATGTAGGCACCTGTGGCATCGACCAATCTCCTCAAACGACCTGGAATGGAATCCATAGCTTTCTGGAGGAAGTTGTGTCGGATGTTGGTAAGAATTTCCCGAATCCGTGCTTCAAATTCGTCCAATGTGAGAGGTTTCGTCCGGTACACCTTATCTTTTGCCCAGCCCCATCAAGAAAAGTGACAGGGTGTCAGATCTGGATTTCTTGCAGGCCAAATATGAGAAGGACGTCTCCCCAGCCAACGTCCTGGAAACTTCTCATCCTACCAATTCCTAACGACATTTGCAAAGTGAGGTGGTGCACCGTCTTGTATGAAGACAATGTCAGCAGTATTTTCCCATCCAGATACCGTGCGCCAAACATAATCCTGAAGAATTTGAAGGTAGCGTTCCCCGTTCATTGTGTCTCGCAAGAGATATGGGCCGATGACATTTGTAGCCATTATTCCACACCACACGGTCACTTTTGGACGAGACTGCATCTTCTCCACCATAACTCCAGAATCCTATGCTGCCCAGTAACGGCAATTGTGGCGATTAACGAAACCACCCACAGGCAATACGGCTTCGTCACTCCAGAGGATGTTGTGAAACAATTGAAGGCAATCTTCGCATCTTTTCGAGTGTACCGCCTCTCGCGGCCACCGCCGGTACTACGCTGCATGAAAAATCACTATCCTATTTAATGTTCTGTATGTTTGCGCTATTTCCAATATTATTCCATCAATATTCAAAACTTAACTGCCATTTAATAATACCTAGTTACTTCCCGCCCACCCTGTATAAATATACGGGCACTTAGTTTTAGTCCATACACTGTTTACAAACAATACGGATGGTTTTTCAAAAACAACCCGGTAGTTTAGGTGTTTCATGTTGGCAACTGTCGAGTTCTAACTCTACTGAAACAACGTGTTTTTCTATCTCAAGCACGAAACACGATATCGTCCACGAAAGTGAAATTTGGGCCGAAATTGTCAGTATAACCTTTCACTACATGTGTCAGGATAGTATTCCTGTCATACGCCCTGGGATATACACAAGAGGGGTTCAGCGACCTTACATGATGCCACCACAAAACATTGCACCACCTCCTCCCTGTTGGTATCGGTCTCGGATGTATTGGCCTGCATACGTTCACCGGGTCGTCTCCACCCACGCACAGATCTATCCTCATTGACATAGCCGATATAATGGCACGCAAGAACGACTAATGGGATCGAGACCACTACAACTCTTGGCCAGAAATATGCAAAACTTTTTTTGATGTGTGTAGAAACCCCAAGTAAATTATTAATAACAAAGCTCATAATTACATTAGTTTGTTTTTCTTCTTAACAACATTGGTGAACATTGGATGAAACTACATTTCATTAATTAATGTGTATTAATTTATTATTATTGACCAAGGTGTAATACAGACTAAATTTTGGGTTCAAATCCGGCCGAAGTCTTCGGATTTTTAAGAACGTTAAAAATCAAACAGTATGCCTTCCTTCGGAGGAGAAGTAAAGCCGGCGGTCCCATGTCATAGATTTATGGCATATCAAAGAACCTTCCACTAATTACACCTGTGTGAAGATAAATTGTATAGGTTAAGAAAGTAAACAACGCTCATAGGTTCATATGTTCGTTGCCAAGAGCCGACTGCAGTTGCGTCTGGTAGCTAAGTTCTTAACTAGTAGTCGTTGATGGTGGCGTGGCGTTTGGCGGCAAAAGTAGGAAGTATTTGAAAAATTCAAAAGACTGCAGTCCTTACTTGAATTAAAAAAACAGATAACGCACACTAATACAGTCATCAAAATTAACACCGGTTATCAGACAGATTCTACATACACCCAAAGTACACGGGGCTACATGACTGCGTTGTCGCAGCCCCTAAACTTAAGAACCAACCAACAGACTAAATTTCCAGGAAGTTGATTTGAAAGACAAATGTGGTTGCAGCTACACGGCCTTGCGTTTAGGTTGTGATGAACCCTTTGTAATCGCAAGATTGAGTTGGAGTAACTCAAGCTGGAAATCCATAGTTGTAGAGAATCTTGGCTAATTTTAAAATAAAAAGCAAGTCAAAGTCACCTAAAAGTTATGTGAAGCACACACAATAGGGATTAAAATGATTGACACAGGCTTCTTCTGAGAAAACTATACACTACTGACCTAAAATATGCCTGTATCAAATTGTAGTTGTTGTTATATATATTAAATTATATATCCTATAAAATTATACCAGCTCTTAAAACACAGGATTGTGAAACAATGCTAACCTGTGCATAGATTTCCCGGAAACGAAATATATTTTGAACACATTTAAAGGGTTATCATTTTGAGAATATCTATATCACATTCTGCAAACACATTTAAACGACATGTAAACGAAATAGGGTCACTCATATACTTGTCAATAAAGAGCCAAGAGCAAGAAGTAAATAATGCGGTTACAAGGAGCAACCAAAACATCCCCTTTGATATTTTTACAAAACCGACGCAAATTCAAATAATTAAAAGAAGGGTGATTCAATACAAAACAAGTAGTTCCGTGAAGAACTATACAGCCTATTTTCATATATCATACTTATGTTGATTGCCTCTATCTACATACAGAATTTCAGTTTTATTGCTGTAATAGATTCGTGGATATTGAGAACCGACTAAATATTTCGGATGGTCGCCATGTTGGATACTATATATGTAGGTCCTAGAGTTATGTACTGTTACATGAAGATTATTGTGTACATGTAATATTTAAACTTCAATCGCATGATTAGGACACAAGAAGTAACAAGGAGATATTAAAATTTCGCACAGCTGCCATCTTGTGGTTATGGAAACAATTGAAATAAATTAGATGCCAGTGGATTAACATTCGTATAAGGATTTACTGTACCAAGTTTCACTGCACTCGGATGGTTAAATTGCGAGAAACGTCCATGAGAATATTTATACTTCGCGTCGCCGCCATGTTGGATTTGTGATCACCAGGATATTTTAAGTCCTATAGGTGAACTTAAGTTCATAGCCCCTATGAACATAAAAATAATTCAGTTTGATTGCTATAATAGATTCGTCGATATTCAGAGCCGTCTAAATATTTCGAATGGTCGCCATGTTGGATTGTTAAATGTATAGGCCATAGAGTCATGTACCATTAAAGGAAAATTATTGCGTAGGTTCATTATTCAAACTTTCACATAGATCGCATGATTACGACAAAAGAAATAAAAACTTAATTTTAAAATTCGCAAAGCCGCCATCTTGAGGTTATGTAAACAACTGAACTAAATTAGATACCAGTGTATTACAATGTGTCTAAACATTTCCTGTACCAGATTTAATTGCGGTTGGAACATTAAATCGCGAGAAAGGTCTATTGAAAATTTTCAAATTCGCTTGGCCGCCATGTTCGTTTTGTAGTTAACCGGTTTTTGAAAGTCTTATAGATGAACTTCCAGTAGTGCCCTTTATCTCCGTACAAAATTTCAGGGTGATACCGGTAATAGTTTCAGAGATATAGAATGCCGGTGAAATATTTCGCACATCCGCCATCTTGTGGTTATGTAAACAATTGAACGAAGTTAGATGTCAGTGCATTACAATGTGTATAATCATATACTGTCCCAAGTTTTATTGCGGTTGGTTGGTTAAATCGCGAGAAACGTCTATTTAAAAGTTGCGAATTCGGGTGGCCGCCATGTTGGTTTTGTAGTTATCAGTTTTTCAAAAGTCACATAGGTGAACTTCTAGTAGTTCCCTTTATCACCATAAAAAATTCCAGGGTGATATCGGGAATAGTTTCGGAGATATTGAATGCTGGTGAAATATTTCACACAGCCGCCATGTTGGATTGGTGAGACGTAACAAAATTTAAAGGGCACGGTCGGGGTCGTCCGGAATAGTGCTATGAACTTACCGAGTTTCATTGAAATCGCTCCAGCCGTTTAGAAGTTATTAGGGGACACACACACACGCACACACACACGGACAAAAGGTGATCTCATAAGCCTATCTTTTCAAAATTGTAATTAGGCTAAAAATAACAATTTTCCACAGCCTTATCAACAAAACGAATAATGTACCTTTGTCACCCGAAAAATACTAGGTGAAGAATTGGTTCAAGAGCAATTTAATGTCTATCAATCATGGCGCAACAATTGGGTTTCCTCGAATCCAGACAAATATCATCTAATTCTGGATCCAACACAACGCCCCCCCGCCCCCCCCCCCTGGTTGGTTTCAACTTAACCCTGAAAGCTTGGACGTCACTAAATCGACTAAGAACCTGACATGGTAGATGCCACTATTGGAGGCATAAGTGGAAGTTGATCGACAATCCAGCCTGCGACTGCAGTGAAATGCCTCAGACGATTTATCACATTGCCATGGAATACCGAATAAACAGGTTCAGTGGGGCGCCACAAGAAATACATGAGGCTACAGATGAAGCAGTGAATTGGTTAACCTCCTTGGACATCCATTAGTAATGCTTGTATCCTTTTCCCTGTCAGAACTTATGTACATTTTGTATATACTAGCAATTAAGTCTTTCACCTTAATCGTAACTTATATGTATCGTTTATGCCATACGAAATATATTTATATACACACCTGAAAACAACAATAAAGAAATTAACAATACATACATTAAAATTGCGGCGATCACAACAGATTACTTGGCCTACGGTACTTAAAAAAAAGGTCTCTCTGGATTAACGCTAAATTCCGACATTATCACTCCATCATTAAGCCAGAAACAACCTATGCAAGTGAAACATTATTTAAACGTAACACTCAATCAACAACTGATAAATTACAGAAGGTTGATAGAAGAATTCTTCGAACGATTATTAACAAAAAAACAACAACAACAACACCAAATTGATGGCAAGTGGAAGCTTTTGCCTAATTCAATACTTTATAAGGGTAAATGAATCCATCATTGATACGATACGAAAACGAAGAATTGCATTTCCCGTTTACTAAACTCCTAAAACAACGTTTTTTTTTTGAACAGTGAAACAAAACAAAACAACACATGGTTTAAAGAAATACAAATGAATTTAGATGAATTGAAAATTACTAAGCATCAAATTTACCATAGAGAAGAGAGACAAATTCTGAATAACAAATTCACAAGTCTAAAACTCAAAATTTCACAGCATAAGCAATATGTTATATCTGCAGAAGAACGGGCCGCACGATCAACCAAGTTGAAGAAGTTTTGGGAAAGAAAGAAGTTGTCAATTGTTAAAAGTTGAATTTAATTGTTTTCTTTGTTGTATAAGGTTTGATTTTAGTGCTCCAATGTGGGTGTAAATAAATAAATAAATGAAAATCCACAGCCTGCTTCCAGGCTCCGACCGGGTCAGGAATGGAATGAATGAAGCCCCCATCTAGCGGCGAGGATATGAATTGTGCCGGCTGCCGAGGCCTGACGCACTCCTCTGGGGCAATGATTAAATGAATGACAGATGAAATGAAATGATAGTGGAGAGTGTTGCTGGAATGAAATTGTGACAGGGAAAACCGGAGTACCCGGAGAAAAACCTGTCTGCCTCCGTTTTGTCCAGCACAGATCTCACATGGAGTGACCGGGATTTGAACCACGGACCCAGCGGTGAGAGGCCGGCGTGCTGCCGCCTAAGCCACGGAGGCTTCAAATAAATAAATAAATAAATAAATAAAAAGTAAATAAATAAATAAATGTAACAAAGAATGAATCAATGAATGAATCAGTGAATGATTCAATGAATGAATGAATCAGTGAATGAATGAATCAGTGAATGAATCAATGAATGAATCAGTGAATGAATCAGTGAATGAATCAATGAATGAATCAGTGAATGAATCAATGAATGAATCAGTGAATGAATGAATCAGTGAACGAATCCCTGAATGCATCAATGAAGGAATCAGTGAATGAATCAATGAATGAATCAATGAATGAATCAATGAATGAATCAGTGAATGAATCATTGAATGGATCAATGAATGAATCTGTGAATGAATCAATGAATGAATCAGTGAATGAATCAATGAATGAATCAGTGAATGAATCAATGAATGAATCAATGACTGAATCGGTGAATGAATCAATGAATGAATCAGTGAATGTATCAATGAATGAATCGATGAATGAATCAGTGAATGAATGAATCAGTGAATGAATCAGTGAATGCATGAATCAGTGAATGAATCCATGAATGAATCAGTGAATGAATCAATGAATGAATCAGTGAATGAATCAATGAATGAATCAGTGAGTGAATCAGTGAATGAATCAGTGAATGAATGAATCAGTGAATGAATCAATGAATGAATCAGAGAATGAATGAATAAGTGAATGGATCAGTGAATGAATGAATCAATGATTGAATGAATGAATGAATCATTGAATGAATCATTGAATGAATCAGTGAATGAATCAATGAATGAATCAACGAATTATTCAATGAATGAATCAGTGAATGAATCAATGAATGAATCAGTGAATGAATCAGTGAATGAATCAATGAATGAATCAGTGAATGAATCAGGGAATGAATCAATGAAAGAATCAATGAATGAATCATTGAATGAATCAATGAATGAATGAATAAATCAGTGAATGAATCAATGAATGGATCAATAAATGAATCAATGAATAAATCAATGAATGAATCAATGAATGAATCAATGAATAAATCAATGAATGAATCAGTGAATGAATCAGTGGATGAATCAATGAATGAATAAGTGAATGAATCAGTGAATAAATCAATGAATGAATCAGTGAATGAATCAGTGAATGAATCAGTGAAGGAATGAATCAATGAATGAATCAGTGAATGAATCAATAAATGAATCAGTGAATAAATCAATGAATGAACCAATGAATGGATCAATAAATGAATCAGTTAATGAATCAATGAATGGATCAATGAATGAATCAATGAATGAATGAATCAATGAATGAATCAATGAATGAATCAGTGAATGAATCAATGAATGAATGAATCAGTGAATGAATCAATGAATGAATCAGTGAATGGATCAATAAATGAATCAGTGAATGAATCAATGAATGGATCAATAAATGAATCAATGAATAAATCAATGAATGATTCAGTGAATGAATCAATGAATGAATCAGTGAATGAATCAATGAATGGATCAATAATTGAATCAATAAATGAATCAATGAATAAATCAATGAATGAATCAATGAATGAATCAGTGAATGAATCAATGAATGAATCACTGAATGAATCAATAATTGAATCAATGAATGAATCAGTGAGTGAATCAGTGAATGAATCAATGAACAAATCAGTGAATGAATCAGTGAATAAATCAATGAATGAATCAATAAATGAATCAATGAATGAATCAATGAATGAATGAATCAGTGAATGAATCAATGAATGAATCAATGAATGAAACTATGAATGAATCAATGAATAAAACATTGAACGAATCAATGAATGAATCAATGAATAAAACAATGAATGAATCAGTGAATAAATGAATGAATGAATCAATGAATGAATCGATAAATGAATGAATGAATCAGTGAATGAATCAATGAATGAATCAGTGAATGAATCAATGAATGAATCAATGAATGAATCAATCAATGAATGAATCAGTGAATGAATCAATGAATGAATCAATGAAAGAATAAATGAATGAATCAATGAATGAATGAATCAGTGAATGAATCAATGAATGAATCAATAAATGAATCAATGAAAGAATCAATGAATGAATGATGAATGAATCAGTGAATGAATCAATGAATGAATCAATGAATGAATCAGTGAATGAATCAATGAATGAATCAAAGAATGAATCAATGAATGAATCAATGAATGAATCAATGAATGAATCAGTGAATGAATCAATGAATGAATCCACAAATGAATCAATGAATGAATGAATCAGTGAATGAATCAATGAATAAATCAGTGAATGAATCAATGAATGAATCAATGAATAAATCAATGAATGAATCAATCAATAAATAAATGAATGAATCAATAAATAAATGAATCAATAAATAAATACCCGGTTACAATACGAATTACGTGAAGAACCTAAAGGGTAATTAAAATTCCCAGAGAAAATATCAAATTTGTAACTTCGCTTCTTCTAATTATCCTGTCAACTTACTCATTTGAGTTATTTCCACTTGCATCACTTTCTTCACCGTCGGCATCTTCTTTCGTATCCTGGGGATAAGAAGGAATGCTTTATTTCTTTACATTTTATCCAATAAATAACAAACCGTGGAATAGTACACCACGGTAGAGATATATCAATAGTCAGGGGCGTGTATAGAAATTTATTGAAGGGGCGAGGGCATGGAATAGCCACCAAAGGGATTCGGGGTCCCCCGAGAAACTTTAGTATAATTAGGTGCAAATTGATGAGTTTTAAGGCTATCTGGCATCACCTTTTCAACCAATTTGAACAAAGACATTTTTATGTCCCTTTATAGCCTATTTTCGATGTTGAAAAAACAAACAAACAAGATGTTCAGTAAAGAACATATAGCCTACTTTCTCCTAAATGCATGGGTATTGTTATAACTCTTTGTCCTTTTCAAGGAGTATAATTGAATGTTGCTTGTAGTAGCTTGTTGAAATACAACGTGCTATAGGGATATTAAACATGAATATGAGGTGCCCTTTGCTAGTGCTACCTCTGTAAAAAAAATCATTCAATTCGGTTTCACCGTGTTTGAATTGATCTGGGGAATGGATTTGCACACATACATGGCCGCTATTTGCAAACTATTGGGCTAATGACCTTGTAGTCAGTCATAAGATGCTTTCCACAAAAAGGCATGTTGTTGCAAAATTTGGTAGAGATCGGATGATTAGGTTAGTCGTAATTTGATTTAAGCTTTGAACATTTGTGTGGCCGCCATTACGTTTCCGTCAAGATGGCGGCGATATAAAACATGACACTGGGGTGCCCTTTGCTAGTGCTACCTCTGTACCAAATTTCATTCCATTCGGTTTCACAGTGTTCGAATAAATAGGGGTAATCGATTTTGACACAAAGATGGCCGCCATCCGCAAACTATTAGGCTAATGACCTATTAGATTTGTCAAAGGATGCTCCCTCCATAAAGATATGTTGTTGCAAAATTTGGTAGAGATTGGATGATTAGGTTAGTCGTAATTTGATTTAAGCTTTGAACATTTGTGTGGCCGCCATTACGTTTCCGTCAAGATGGCGGCGATATAAAACATGACACTGGGGTGCCCTTTGCTAGTGCTACCTCTGTACCAAATTTCATTCCATTCGGTTTCACCGTGTTCGAATGAATAGGGGTAATCAATTTTGACACAAAGATGGCCGCCATCCGCAAACTATTAGGCTAATGACCTATTAGATTTGTCAAAGGATGCTCCCTCCATTAAGGTATGTTGTTGAAAAATTTGGTAGAGATCGGATGATTATGTTAGTCGTAATTTGATTTAAGCTTTGAACATTTGTGTGGCCGCCATTAGGTTTCCGTCAAGATGGCGGCAATATAAAACATGACACTGGGGTGCCCTTTGCTAGTGCTACCTCAGTACCAAATTTCATTCCATTCGGTTTCACCGTGTTCGAATTAATAGGGGTAATCGATTTTGACACAAAGATGGCCGCCATCCGCAAACTATTAGGCTAATGACCTATTGGGGGCGTGGTGGCTCAGCGGTCTAGCTGTATGCCTCTCACCAAGGCGGTCCGGGTTCGATTCCCGGTCAATGCATGTGAGATTTTCGAAGTGAAATGCCATGTCCTGTGGTTCGGATTCCACGTAAAAAGGAGGTCCCGTGGCTCATAATCACAAGATTCACGGTCACGTAAAACTACAATCTTCCTTCCTTTAATGACCTATTAGATTTGTCAAAAGATGCTCCCTCTATAAAGGTATGTTGTTGCAAAATTTGATAGAGATCGGATGATTGGGTTAGTCGTAATTTGATTTAAGCTTTGAACATTTGTGTGGCCGCCATTACGTTTCCGTCAAGATGGCGGCGATATAAAACATGACACTGGGGTGCCCTTTGCTAGTACTACCTCTGTACCAAATTTCGTTCCATTCGGTTTCACCGTGTTCGAATTAATAGGGGCAATCGATTTTCACACAAAGATGGCCGCCATCCGCAAACTATTAGGCTGATGACCTATTAGTTTGGTCAAAGGATGCTGCCCCCATAAAGGTATGTTGTTGCAAAATTTGGTCGAGATCGGATGATTAGATTAGTCGTAATTTGATTTAAGCTTTGAACATTTGTGTGGCCGCCATTACGTTTCCGTCAAGATGGCGGCAATATAAAACATGACACTGAGGTGTCCTTTGCTAGTGCTACCTTTGTACCAAATTTCGTTCAATTTGCGCTCACCGTGTTCGAAGTGATAGGGGGGGACAGACATTCAGAGTACACTCACTCACACACACACACACACACACACACACACACACACACACACACACACACACACACACACAGACTCACACACACACATACACACACACAGACAGACACACTTTTTTCGCCCTGTAGTGATCTCATAAGTCTACTTTCATTTTTTGCAAAAATCGAAAGTAGGCTAAAAAAGGCTTATGAGATCACCTTTTGTCCGTGTGTGTGTGTCCCCTAATAACTTCTAAACGGCTGGAGCAATTTCAATGAATCTCGGTAAGTTCATAGCACTATTCTGGGCGACCCCGACCGTGCCCTTCAAATTTTGTTATGTCTCACCAATCCAACATGGCAGCTGTGCGAAATATTTCACCAGCATTCAATATCTCCGAATCTATTCCCGATATCACCCTGGATTTTTTTTTACGGTGATAAAGGGAACTACTAGAAGTTCTCATATGTGACGTTTGAAAAACTGGTAACTACAAAACCAACATAGCGGCCACGCAAATTTTCGACTTTTAAATAGACGTTTCTCGCGATTTAACCAACCAAATGCAATAAAACTTGGTACAGTATAAGTTTATACACATTGTAATGCACCGACATCTACCTTCGTTCAATTGTTGAAATAACCACAATATGGCGAATGTGCGAAATATTTCACCGGCATTCTATATCTCTGAAACTATTAGCGGTATCATCCTGAAATTTTGTACGGAGATAAAGGGCACTACTGGAAGTTCATCTATGAGACTTTCAAAAACCAGTTAACTACAAAACGAACATGGCGGCCAAGCGAATTTGAAGCTTTTTAATTAGACCTTTCTCGCCATTTAGGCTAATGTTCCAAACGCAATGAAATCTGGTACAGGAAATGTTTATACACATTGTAATGGACTGGTATCTAATTTAGTTCAATTGTTTACATAACCTCAAGATGGCGGCTGTGCGAATTTTAAAATTAAGTTTTTATTTCTTGTGTCGTAATCATGCGTTCGAAGTGAAAGTTTGAATAATGAATCTACGCAATAATTTTCCTTTAATGGTACATGAATCTATGGCCTATACATTTAACAATCCAACATGGCGACCATCCTAAATATTTAGACGGCTCTGAATATCTACGAATCTAATACAGCAATCAAACTGAAATTTTGTATGTTGATAGTGGCAGTTAACATAAGTACGATATATGAAAATAGGCTGCATAGTTCTTCACGGAACTACTTGTTATTAATACAATCATCGTGCTCACTTTATACAACAGTATTTAGATGGAAAGAATTAACATTACTGCTTTAATTTACAACTTACACTATACTAGAGGGCGCCAGGAAATGTTGTCCACAGTGGCTTCGTGCATCTGCGAGTGGTTGCGTCATCAGTTCAGTTGGCAGCACAGTGTCCTTGATAGGGTGAAGGCCACATGTGTGGGCAGTATAGTTAGATGATTGGAAGAGTGCAACAGTATGTTATGAATGGCTGTGGTGAGCAGTGGCGTACCGACGGGGGGGGGGTTCAGGGTTGAACCCCCCCCCCAAGAGATATTCCTTTACTTGAATCTATATATTGTCCCATCTATGACCTGTTTTACGGCATCGCTCGTTAGGCGTCTTAACTCCCTTATACACCTTAGGTGTCGTCACGTTCCTCACTTAATAAATGCCCTGCACTCTACTCGCAGTGTTGGAACTACCCATGAATCAGTTTTGCTGTCTGTGGTCACGTTCCTCACTTAATAAATGCCCTGCACTCTACTCGCAGTGTTGGAACTACCATGGAGGAAAGAAAGGAAGGAGATGCCTTCGCTGCGCTGCCTAGCGCAAGCTGCTGATGCCAAACGGCTCGCCCACTTTGGTTGCAAGAAAATGGCTGTCCCTATGCTTAAAGCCGTAAACCACTCGAACTAGTAATGGATTTTAGTGACATAAAACTGCAATGACAAGTCAAGATTTTTTCTTGGATAGGCAGAATACACTCTGTACTTCACGATACTTGGCATAAATAAGCTGCGTTATCGTTTTAAAAGCCAATTTAAATACAAATATTAGAGCACCTTTGCGAGGCTAGTTTTGTAAGGAAGACGCGGCAAAACGTAATAATACGCTGAAACACTGATTAAATTGAATACAGGTGTCTGAAGATGCGAGTTATACCAAAGAAGGAACATCTTGGAAATTAATGATGCCGAACTAATTACGGTATTTATACCAAATTGAGTTTTATGTTCTTATTGGTGTTGAGGCATTCATCAGTTTTTAGGCCTAATTTCGAGCACAGCCACTTTCACACATTGGTTGTACACATTTTGATATTCAAGAATAGCCTACGAACCTGAAAATTAATAAACAGAACAATTAAAAAAGGCCGCATATTTGCACAAAAATACGGTATAGCCTATACGTTTCGGTACCGTACGGTATTTTCTTTGTGGGGGGTAGAAACTTGACGATTAGCCTCGAATTGATTAATTACGTTGGCCTACCGTAATTATTGACCGACAGCCGTTTGATAATTTGGGGGATATTGGTTCGCAGTGCCGATGGCTGCAACCAATATTTTACAAGTCCAAAATTACACTCAATAGCAACACAATCTACGCACTCTCTTGGCTCACTGAAACAGCAGTCATCTGTTATTTCTATCGGCAGTGCGAACCAATATCCAAATATATATTAAAAATTCCAGACCTACATGACCTAACGTAAAATAGAACGACGAAAATGATTATGTTAAAGAATTTTATGTAGGTCTATTGGTTACATCACAAACAACCTTCAAACTCGAGTGCACTAAATACTTTGGTCGACAGTAGTGCCTGGCACGGGAATCGAACTCTCGTCCCCAGGGGTATTACTTGTGACTTTTGGCACAGCCAACGTTTCATACTATTCTTATGAACACCATACCGTAACATTCTGGGTTACACACCGCAAATTCAAATTTATGACTTAGTGCCTGGATCGGGAATCAAACCCTCGTCCCCAAGGGCGTTAGGTGTGACTTTTCACACTGCCAACGTAAGGAAGGTCGCCATACTATTTTATGAACACAATACCGTAACTTTCCGGGTTACACGTCGCAAATTCGAATTTATGACTTAGTGCCTGGAAAGAGAATCGAACCCTCGTCCCCAAGGGCGTTAGGTATGACTTTTCGCACAGCCAATGTAATGAACGTCTCCATACTAATTTTATGAACACCATACCGTAACATTCTGGGTTAAACACCGCAAATTCAAATGTATGACTTAGTGCCTGGCTCGGGAATCAAACCCTCGTCCCCAAGGGCGTTAGGAGTGGCTTTCCACACTTCCAACGTAGGAACATCTTCATACTATTTTTATGAACACCATACCGTAACATTCTGGGATTTTATGAGCACCATACTGTAACAATCTGGGTTACACACCGCAAATTCGAATTGATGACTTAGTGCCTGGCCGGGAATCGAACTCTCGACCCCAAGGGCGTTAGGTGTGACTTATCGCACAGCCAACGTAATGAACATCTGAATACTATTTTTATGAAGACCATACCGTAACATTCTAGGTAACACACCGCAAATTCGAATATATGAATTAATGCCTGGCTCGGGAATCGAACCCTCGTCCCCAAGTGCGTTAGGTTCGACTATTCGCACAGCCATTGCTAGGAACGTCTCCATACTATTTTTATGACCACCATACCGTAACATTCTGGGTTACACACCGCAAATTCGAATTTATGACTTAGTGCCTGGCCGGGAATCGAACTCTCGACCCCAAGGACGTTAGGTATGACTTTCTGCACAGCCAATGTAATGAACGTCTCCATACTAATTTTATGAGCACCATACCGTAACAATCTGGGTTACACACCGCAAATTCGAATTTATGACTTAGTGCCTGGCCGGGAATCGAACACTCGACCCCAAGGGCGTTAGGTGTGACTTTTGACACTGTCAACGTAAGGAAGGTCTCCATACTATCTTTATGAACACCATATCGTAACATTCTGGGTTACACACCGCAAATTCGAATTTATGATTTAGTGCCTGGCCGGGAATCGAACTCTCGACGCCAAGGGCGTTATGTGTGACTCTTCACACTGCCGACGTAAGGAAGGTCTCCATACTATTTTTATGAACACAATACCGTAACATTCCGGGTTACACACCGCAAATTCGAATTTATGACTTAGTGCCTGGCCGGAAATCGAACTCTCGACCCCAGAGACGTTAGGTGTGACTTTTCTCACAGCCAACGTAGGAACGTCTTCATACTATTTTTATGAACACCATACCGTAACATTCTGGGTCACACCGCCAATTCGAATTTTAGACTAAGTGCCTGGGAGGGAATCGAACCCTCGTCCCCAAGGGCGTTAGGTGTGACTTTTCGCACAGCCAACGTAGGAACGTCTTCATACTATTTTTATGAACACCATACCGAAAAATTCCGGGTCACACACCGCAAATTCGAATTTATGACATAGTGCCTGGAACGGGAAACGAACCCTCGTCCCCATGGGCGTTAGGTATGACTTTCTGCACAGCCAATGTAATGAACGTCTCCATACTATTTTTATGATCACCATACCGTAACATTCTAGGTTGCACACCGCAAATTCGAATTTATGACTTAGTGCCTGGCCGGGAATCGAACTCTCGACCCCAAGGGCGTTATGTGTGGTTTTTCGCACAGTGATCGTAAGGAACGTCTTCATACTATTCTTATGAACACCATACCGTAATATTCTGGGTTACACACCGCAAATTCAAATTTATGACTTACTGCCTGGCTCGGGAATCAAACCCTCGTCCCCAAGGGCGTTAGGTGTGACTTTTCACACTGCCAACGTAAGGAAGGTCGCCATACTATTTTATGAACACAATACCGTAACTTTCCGGGTTACACGTCGCAAATTCGAATTTATGACTTAGTGCCTGGAAAGAGAATCGAACCCTCGTCCCCAAGGGCGTTAGGTATGACTTTTCGCACAGCCAATGTAATGAACGTCTCCATACTAATTTTATGAACACCATACCGTAACATTCTGGGTTACACACCGCAAATTCAAATTTATGACTTAGTGCCTGGCTCGGGAATCAAACCCTCGTCCCCAAGGGCGTTAGGTGTGGCTTTCCACACTTCCAACGTAGGAACATCTTCATACTATTTTTATGAACACCATACCGTAACATTCTGGGTTACACACCGCAAATTCGAATTTATGACAAAGTGCCTGGGAGGGAATCGAACCCTCTTCCCCAAGGGCGTTAGGTGTGACATTTCACACTGCCAACGTAAGAACGGTCTCCATACTATTTTATGAACACAATACCGTAACTTTCCGGGTTACACGTCGCAAATTCGAATTTATGACTTAGTGCCTGGAAAGAGAATCGAACCCTCGTCCCCAAGGGCGTTAGGTATGACTTTTCGCACAGCCAACGTAAGGAACGTCTCCATACTATTTTTAAGAACACCATACCGTAACATTCTGGGTTACACGCCGCAATTTCGAATTTATGACTTAGTGCCTGCCCGGGAATCGAACTCTCGTCCCCAAGGGCGTTAGGTGTGACTTATCGCACAGCCAACGCAATGAATATCTGAATACTATTTTTATGAACACAATACCGCAACATTCTAGGTTACACACCGCAAATTCGAATTTATGACTTAGTGCCTGTCTCGGGAATCGAACTCTCGTCCCCAAGGGCGTTAGGTGTGACTTTTCGCACAGCCAACGTAAGTAACGTCTCCATACTATTTTTATGAACACCATACCGTAACATTCTGGGTACACGCCGCAATTTCGAATTTATGACTTAGTGCCTGGCTGGGGATTCGAACCCTCGTCCCCAAGGGCGTTAGGTGTGACTTATCGCACAGCCATTGTTAGGAACGTCTCCATACTATTTTTATGACCAACATACCGTAACATTCTGGGTTACACACCGCAAATTCGAATTTATGACTTAGTGCCTGCCCGGGAATCGAACTCTCGACCCCAAGGGCGTTAGGTATGACTTTCTGCACAGCCAATGTAATGAACGTCTCCATACTAATTTTATGAGCACCATACTGTAACAATCAGGGTTACACACCGCAAATTCGAATTGATGACTTAGTGCCTGGCCGGGAATCGAACTCTCGACCCCAAGGGCGTTAGGTGTGACTTATCGCACAGCCAACGTAATGAACATCTGAATACTATTTTTATGAAGACCATACCGTAACATTCTAGGTAAGACACCGCAAATTCGAATATATGAATTAATGCCTGGCTCGGGAATCGAACCCTCGTCCCCAAGTGCGTTAGGTTCGACTTTTCGCACAGCCATTGCTAGGAACGTCTCCATACTATTTTTATGACCACCATACCGTAACATTCTGGGTTACACACCGCAAATTCGAATTTATGACTTAGTGCCTGGCCGGGAATCGAACTCTCGACCACAAGGACGTTAGGTATGACTTTCTGCGCAGCCATGTAATGAACGTCTCCATACTAATTTTATGAGCACCATACCGTAACAATTTGGGTTACACACCGCAAATTCGAATTTATGACTTAGTGCCTGGCCGAGAATCGAACACTCGACCCCAAGGGCGTTAGGTGTGACTTATCGCACAGCCAACGTAATGAACATCTGAATACTATTTTTATGAACACAATACCGTAACATTCTAGGTTACACTCCGCAAATTCGAATTTATGACGTAGTGCCTGGGAGGGAATCGAACCCTCGTCCCCAAGGGCGTTAGGTGTGACTTTTCGCACAGCCAACGTAGGAACGTCTTTATACTATTTTTATGAACACCATACCTTAACATTCTGGGTTACACACCGGAAAATCGAATTTATGACTTAGTACTTGGGAGGGAACCGAATCCCGAAATTCTAGATAGTTACGGGTGACTTTTCGCAAATCCAATGCAAGAAACGTCTTAATACAGATACAACACCGTACGAATCCGGGTCATACAACGCAAATTCGATTATACCACTTAGTACATGGGAGGATAATCGAATCCCGAACTTCAAGGGTGCTACGGGTGACTTTTTTCATATCCAAACCAAGAAACGTATTAATACTAATTAAATCAACATAACACCGTACGCATCCGGGTCATACATCGCAAATTCAATTATTCTTCTTAGTACAAGGGAGGGGAATCGAATCCCTAACTTCGAGGAGGGTGCTACGTGTGACTTTACGCATATCCTATGCAAGAAACGTCTTAATGCTAATTTTATGATCACATAACCGTGCCTGGTTCATGAATCGCAAATTCGAATTTACTATAGACTTCAGGAAAGTGGATCGAACCCTTGAACATAAAGACGTCACAGGTTACGTTTCGCATATTCGATGTATGATTTTTTTTAAACTACTGTGTTTTTATGAACAGAATACTACACAGATCCAGGTCATACATCTCAAATATATCGGTGCAAATTTGTTCAAATGCATTTTTTTTTTTTTTTTTGTCAGACGCTCGGAGGGGAACTATAGAGCATCCAGTGTTTAGAAAAGACTGTGGGTCTTAAGGGCTTTTACTTTTAAGGGAAACCCCACCACTGGTTTTGTTATCTCACCTTTTAACATGAAAGAACTCAGAACATATATATTTTTCGTCATAATAGCTTCCTACAAATATCTGCCAACTGATTACCTTTGTTATTGCATACAAGTATCGTTTATATTACGTCTTAGTGATTTGAACATTTTCGAGGTTAGCACGCTGGAAAGAACATCCTCGTCCCGTGCTGCATGCTCGCCCGGAGTGGAGCACGTGCTCAGTTCCTCCGGCAACATAAGTTCTGAAGCACTATCCGTCATTGGTGTTATTGTTGTACTGTATGTCTGTTTTATTTTCTGTTCGATCGAATCAGGGCTGCCGACAGTTGGGTTCGAACCCACTATCTCCCGAATGCAAGTTCACAGCTGTGCGCCCCTAACCACATGGCTAACTCACTACAATATTACGAATATTAATCTAAACAAAACAACAAGAATAGAATTGAAAGAAACTAAAATATAGCCTAACTAATACCAAAAAAAGTTATGATCAACAGTATTGTTGACGTAAAAATAGTTAACATCGTTAGCATACAGTACATCCGAGAAGGAAGGAAGGGTTGTGCTCTCGACATCTGTCAATCAGTAATGCGTCATATCACAACGAAATGAATGTCGTTATTGGTTCTCTTCACGTACGCGTACGGTATCCATACCTGCCAAGTTTTCCGGTTTTCCCGGAAGGTTTCCGGATTTTGGGGGTGTTATCCGGTTCTCCGGATTAACATAGTTTTTTTTTCGGATTTTCAACTCCCTAGCTTTCTCCCGTTCTCTGCTTCCAAATCGCATTTCAGTTTTGATTTTTGATAATAGCTCCTATTCCGAGATTCGAGTGTTTAAATTCGACTGAAAATCGACTGATAAGACTCAGGGTGTCTACCGGTAACGAAAAGTAACGAAAAAGTAGCTAATTTTATGAAGGTAACGAAAAGTAGCTAATTCTTATGTCTGGATAGTTGGAGGTAACGAAAATTCGCCGAGGTCTGTTAAAATCATTTAAACCCGCGCCGCTAGGCTCGCAGATGCGATGAAGCGAGTTTCACGCAAGCGGCGCCGATTGCGTGAGCTATTGGCAACTCCAGCTATCTGATATGACATCTAGCGGTAAAAATTGGAAACTTACCAAGTAGGGTACATTTGTCACGTGGTGACTGTTTGTATATGGTTTCTTGTATTGGTAAACAGATCGTGGTAAGTTGTTCGTGTCTTTATACATAAGTAATAAGTTTTACTCGTTGATAGAGTAAAAAAATGAGTAAAAGCAAAGTGTATTGCTCAGTTTACGGCTGTAAGTCGATGTATAAGAGGGCTGCGGATATACGTTTTCATCACTTTCCAAAAGATGCAAATAGCAATAGCCGAAATGTGATGATACCTAATAATACCTAATAATAATACCTTTCCACCCCGGGAAAGTTCTAACACTTGTCGAGGTAGACAGACAGAAGACCTGCGACGTAAAGCCAGCGAAGGTTATCCAGTTTAAAAACAGCTGTTATGATGGGCGCGCTGGTAAGATTGAAGTTACTTGAATAATTAATTAAATAAGTAATTATTGGCTGCTTGGTAGAGAAAAGGGATGAATTTAACTTGTATTAAAACTCGGGGGGCGACAGGAATTGCTTGATTTGGATAGTTAAAAGGTGGGTTTGGTGTTGAATATTTGAATGGTAGCGGAATCACTCATTCTACAGTGTTACCATGGGGAGGCAAATTAGGCCTATATGACTCGTAGTGGAATAGCTCAAATATCGAAGAACTTGGCGATTACGAGGTGTAGGCTTGGCGGAAAGGCTAGCGGACCATCAGTTTGACATCAATTCACGATATAAGTCGGAGCTTGGAGCCAGGGCCGTGGAGAGCCGCCACGGGCCCTGGGGCTGGAGTCAGGCCGGGCCCCCCGCCCCCTCCCCTGCCTCTCTCTCTCTCTCTCTCTCTCTCTGTACCTCATTGATAAGTCATATTCTACACACATCAAAAAAAGTTTTGCATCACCTCGGTTCCAAGAGTTCCGGAACCGTTAAATACAAAGGGAATAGAGATCAACACAAACAACATTTCAGCTCGTTTTATTGCTCATGAGACCCACACATTGCATGTTGTACCATCATACAGCTAGACTTTCAGCATTTGTGGTCCAGATTGCAGTACACACCACTACCTCTAATACCCAGTAGCACGTCCTCTTGCATTGATGCATGCCTGTATTCGCCGTGGCATACTATCCACAAGTAAGGCTATAACTTACCTGACGAATGTTTATACAACGGGGTAGGCTACACCTCTCGAATGTCTTCGATGATTTCCTGGAAAGGGTCTGCGTTCCTATTTGCACAGTCCTGACGCCACAGATATTCTATCAGATGCACATCGATTGCATTACGTCGAATTCCCCCCCTCGAAAGACGTCGACGCAGTGTTCGCCAACGTGACTCTATATTGTTGGTATGGGTACGCGTAATTGGATCCACAAAGGTTACAGAATGATTCACAGTCAGATGCTGGGCGAATCCTCCAGGCAGCAATCCGTTATAACCTCTCCAACAATCTGTATGAATTGTGGTGTTCAACTCTACATGCTGTGTTACGAGTTGGTAGAGTGTGCCGGCGTCTCTCCGATTATTAGGACACACAGCCATCCGAACTTCATTCGTTGTAGTGTCAATCATGCCAAGGATCCATGATCCTTCGACAGGCCGCCCACGATGATGTTTATGCCGACCAATTTTACATTCATCTATCTGGACGATGTGGCCTGGGCCACCAATTCTTCCTCTGGTGTTATATTTGTGTTCCATTGAGCGCACACATATTTCGCGGCAGTAACTAAACCAGTCCGCAACTGTCCGATTGCTCATAACACGACCACCTGCGGAACACTGCGTTCGAGTTTCCTTGTAATCAAATCCACGGGCGAAACAGTAGGTCACCAGAATGATTTGTGACGGAGGCAATTTCGATTTTTCCAGCCAAGTCCCTTTCTTAACGGACTGCGAAACCTTTTCGTGACCTCTGCTGCATCTGAACTCTTCAAATAGTCTCCCACGCACAGGTAATGGATGAAGAGGGGCGTCGCATTCGGAGCACAGCATTCTGGTTCTCAGCAGTCCTTCGTCGTATAAAAACTGAATACACTTCTCTTCGTCTACAAGCATTAGCGCAAGGTCCATGAAACTGGTGTGTGGATCCATTCTTGAATTTGTAAAGAAACGATACTAACAGATTAGGCTATAAGTCTAAAGATTATAAGTCTCGTGGTGCAGTAAACAAGAACCGATCTGCTAATGACTAAGCGTATATCAGTTGGGCACCAGTCGACTGAAGATAATCGAATTAGTCGATTGTGAAAACCTTCGATTGCTTTAAAAGTTACTAATAAAAATATTATTACGACACAATGGGCTTATTGTAAGATAACTAACTTTACAAATAAATCAGTTTTAAAAAAAATAATTCAGAGACATTCTCCTACACGACTACAAACCCCCATTCAAGGTCTGTGTACTCGAGAGTAGAGATGCTGGGATTCCCCGTCCGTACTACTATCTGATCCAAATATATTCGTCGGCAAGCCGATAGCCACATTAAGCCACATTTACATTTCAAACTAGTATACTTTTAAAATTCAATTCTCAATATCCCAAGCTGATAATGTTGGACTTGATCAAGCAAACCAAAATCAGATTCGATTCTTCTCCCTTGTACTAAGTGGAATAATCGAATTTGCGATGTATGACCTGGATTCGTACGGTGTTGCGTTGATTTGATTAGTATTAAGATGTTTCTTGCTTTGGCTATACGAAAAGTCACACCTAACGCCCTTGGGGACGAGGGTTCGATTCCCTCCCAGGCACTTAGTCATAAATTCGAATTTGCGGTGTATAACCCAGAATGTTACGGTATGGTGTTCATAAAAATAGTATGGAGACGTTCCTTACGTTGGCTGTGCGAAAAGTCATACCTAACGCCCTTGGGGACGAGGGTTCGATTCCCTCCCAGGCACTAAGTCATAAATTCGAATTTGCGGTGTGTAACCCAGAATGTTACGGTATGGTGTTCATAAAAATAGTATGGAGACGTTCCTTACGTTGGCTGTACGAAAAGTCACACATAACGCCCCTGGGGTGGAGAGTTCGATTTCCGGCCAGGCACTAAGTCATAAATTCGAATTTGCGGTGTGTAACCCTGAATTTTACGGTATGGTGTTCATAAAAATAGTATGGAGACGTTCCTTACGTTGGCTGTGCGAAAAGTCATACCTAACGCCCTAGGGGACGAGGGTTCGATTCCCGTTCCAGGCACTAAGTCATAAATTCGAATTTGCGGTGTGTGACCCGGAATTTTACGGTATGGTGTTCATAAAAATAATATGAAGACGTTCCTACGTTGGCTGTGCGAAAAGTCACACCTAACGCCCTTGAGGACGAAGGTTCGATTCCCTCCCAGGCACTTAGTCATAAATTCGAAATTGCGGTGTGTAACCCAGAATGTTACGGTATGTTGTTCATAAAAATAGTATGCAGACGTTCCTTACGTTGGCTGTGCGAGAAGTCATACCTAACGCTCTTGGGGACGAGGGTTCGATTCCAGAGCCAAGCATTAAGTCATATATTCGAATTTGCGGTGTGTAACCTAGAATGTTACGGTATGGTGTTCATAAAAATAGTATGGAGACTTTCATTACATAGGCTGTGCAGAAAGGCACACCTTACGCCCTTGGGGTCGAGAGTTCGATTCCCGGCCAGGCACTAAGTCATCAATTCGAATTTGCGGTGTATAACCTAGAATGTTACGGTATGGTTTTCATAAAAATGGTATGGAGACGTTCATTACATAGGCTGTGCAAAAAGTCACACCTAACGCACTTGGGGACGAGTGTTTTAATCCCCAGCCGGGCACTAAGTCATAAATTCGAAATTGCGGCGTGTAACCCAGAATGTTACGGTATGGTGTTCATAAAAATAGTATGGAGACCTTCCTTACGTTAACAGTGTCAAATGTCACACCTAACGCCCTTGGGGACGAGGGTTCGATTCCCGTGCCAGGCACGAATCATAAATTCGAATTTGCGGTGTGTAACCTAGAATGTTACGGTATGGTGTTCATAAAAATAGTATGGAGACTTTCATTACATTGGCTGTGCAGAAAGGCACACCTTACGCCCTTGGGGACGAAGGTTCGATTCCCGAGCCAGGCACAAAGTCATAAATTCGAATTTGCGGTGTGTAACCCAGAATGTTACGGTTTGGTGCTCATAAAAATAGTATGGAGACGTTCATTACATTGGCTGTGCAGAATGTCATACCTAACGCAATTGGCGTCGAGAGTTCGATTCCCGGCCAGGCACTAAGTCATCAATTCGAATTTGCGGTGTGTAACCTAGAATGTTACGGTATGGTTTTCATAAAAATGGTATGGAGACGTTCATTACATTGGCTGTGCAAAAAGTCACACCTAACGCCCTTGGGGACGAATGTTCGAATCCCCAGCCAGGCACTAAGTCATAAATTCGAAATTGCGGCGTGTAACCCAGAATGTTACGGTATGGTGTTCTTAAAAATAGTATGGAGACGTTCCTTACGTTGGCTGTGCGAAAAGTCATACCTAACGCCCTTGGGGACGAGGGTTCGATTCTCTTTCCAGGCACTAAGTCATAAATTCGAATTTGCGACGTGTAACCCGGAAAGTTACGGTATTGTGTTCATAAAATAGTATGGCGACCTTCCTTACGTTGGCAGTGTGAAAAGTTACTCTTAACGCCCTTGGGGACGAGGGTTCGATTCTCTGTCCAGGCACTAAGTCATAAATTCGAATTTGCGGTGTGTAACCCGGAAAGTTACGGTATGGTGTTCATAAAATAGTATGGCGACTTTCATTACATTGGCTGTGCAAAAAGGGACACCTTACGCCCTTGGGAACGAGGGTTCGATTCCCGAGCCAGGCACAAAGTCATAAATTCGAATTTGTGGTGTGTAACCCAGAATGTTACGGCATGGTGCTCATAAAAATAGTATGGAGACGTTCATTAAATTGGCTGTGCAGAAAGTCATTCCTAACGCCCTTGGGGTCGAGAGTTCGATTCACGGCCAGGCACAAAATCATAAATTCGATTTTGCGGTGTGTAACCCAGAATGTTACGGTATGGAGTTCATAAAAATAGTATGGAGACCTTCCTTACGTTGACAGTGTGAAAAGTCACACCTAACGCCCTTGGGGACGAGAGTTCCATTCCCGGGCCAGCCACTAAGTCATAAATTCGAATTTGCGGTGTGTAACCTAGAATGTTGCGGTATTGTGTTCATAAAAATAGTATTCAGATATTCATTGCGTTGGCTGTGCGATAAGTCACACCTAACGCCCTTGGGGACGAGAGTTCGATTCCCGGGCAGGCACTAAGTCATAAATTCGAAATTGCGGCGTGTAACCCAGAATGTTACGGTATGGTGTTCTTAAAAATAGTATGGAGACGTTCCTTACGTTGGCTGTGCGAAAAGTCATACCTAACGCCCTTGGGGACGAGGGTTCGATTCTCTTTCCAGGCACTAAGTCATAAATTCGAATTTGCGACGTGTAACCCGGAAAGTTACGGTATTGTGTTCATAAAATAGTATGGCGACCTTCCTTACGTTGGCAGTGTGAAAAGTTACTCTTAACGCCCTTGGGGACGAGGGTTCGATTCTCTGTCCAGGCACTAAGTCATAAATTCGAATTTGCGGTGTGTAACCCGGAAAGTTACGGTATGGTGTTCATAAAATAGTATGGCGACTTTCATTACATTGGCTGTGCAAAAAGGGACACCTTACGCCCTTGGGAACGAGGGTTCGATTCCCGAGCCAGGCACAAAGTCATAAATTCGAATTTGTGGTGTGTAACCCAGAATGTTACGGCATGGTGCTCATAAAAATAGTATGGAGACGTTCATTAAATTGGCTGTGCAGAAAGTCATTCCTAACGCCCTTGGGGTCGAGAGTTCGATTCACGGCCAGGCACAAAATCATA
Source organism: Meconema thalassinum (assembly GCA_946902985.2). Classification (NCBI taxonomy): domain Eukaryota; kingdom Metazoa; phylum Arthropoda; class Insecta; order Orthoptera; family Tettigoniidae; genus Meconema; species Meconema thalassinum. The sequence continues at coordinate 39,205,096 of OX336388.2, forward strand.
AATTCGAATTTGCGGTGTGTAACCCAGAATGTTACGGTATGGTGTTCATAAAAATAGTATGGAGACCTTCCTTACGTTGACAGTGTGAAAAGTCACACCTAACGCCCTTGGGGACGAGAGTTCCATTCCCGGGCCAGCCACTAAGTCATAAATTCGAATTTGCGGTGTGTAACCTAGAATGTTGCGGTATTGTGTTCATAAAAATAGTATTCAGATATTCATTACGTTGGCTGTGCGATAAGTCACACCTAACGCCCTTGGGATCGAGAGTTCAATTCCCGGGTAGGCACTAAGTCATATATTCGAATTTGCGGTGTGTAACCCGAAATGTTACGGTATGGTGATCATAAAAATAGTATTCAGATATTCATTACGTTGGCTGTGCGATAAGTCACACCTAACGCCCTTGGGGACGAGTGTTCGAATCCCCAGCCAGGCACTAAGTCATAAATTCGAAATTGCGGCGTGTAACCCAGAATGTTACGGTATGGTGTTCATAAAAATAGTATGGAGACGTTCCTTACGTTAACAGTGTCAAATGTCACACCTAACGCCCTTGGGGACGAGTGTTCGAATCCCCAGCCAGGCACTAAGTCATAAATTCGAAATTGCGGCGTGTAACCCAGAATGTTACGGTATGGTGTTCATAAAAATAGTATGGAGACGTTCTTTACGTTGGCTGTGCGAAAAGTCATACCTAACGCCCTTGGGGACGAGGGTTCGATTCTCTTTCCAGGCACTAAGTCATAAATTCGAATTTGCGACGTGTAACCCGGAAAGTTACGGTATTGTGTTCATAAAATAGTATGGCGACCTTCCTTACGTTGGCAGTGTGAAAAGTCACACCTAACGCCCTTGGGGACGAGGGTTCCATTCCCGAGACAGGCACTAAGTCATAAATTCGAATTTGCGGTGTGTAACCTAGAATGTTGCGGTATTGTGTTCATAAAAATAGTATTCAGATATTCATTGCGTTGGCTGTGCGATAAGTCACACCTAACGCCCTTGGGGACGAGGGTTCGATTCCCGGGCAGGCACTAAGTCATAAATTCGAAATTGCGGCGTGTAACCCAGAATGTTACGGTATGGTGTTCTTAAAAATAGTATGCAGACGTTCATTACATTGGCTGTGCAGAATGTCATACCTAACGCAATTGGCGTCGAGAGTTCGATTCCCGGCCAGGCACTAAGTCGTCAATTCGAATTTGCGGTGTGTAACCTAGAATGTTACGGTATGGTTTTCTTAAAAATAGTATGGAGACGTTCATTACATTGGCTGTGCAAAAAGTCACACCTAACGCCCTTGGGGACGAATGTTCGAATCCCCAGCCAGGCACTAAGTCATAAATTCGAAATTGCGGCGTGTAACCCAGAATGTTACGGTATGGAGTTCTTAAAAATAGTATGGAGACGTTCCTTACGTTGGCTGTGCGAAAAGTCATACCTAACGCCCTTGGGGACGAGGGTTCGATTCTCTTTCCAGGCACTAAGTCATAAATTCGAATTTGCGACGTGTAACCCGGAAAGTTACGGTATTGTGTTCATAAAATAGTATGGCGACCTTCCTTACGTTGGCAGTGTGAAAAGTTACACTTAACGCCCTTGGGGACGAGGGTTCGATTCTCTGTCCAGGCACTAAGTCATAAATTCGAATTTGCGGTGTGTAACCCGGAAAGTTACGGTATGGTGTTTATAAAATAGTATGGCGACCTTCCTTACGTTGGCAGTGTGAAAAGTCACGCCTAACGCCCTTGGGGATGAGGGTTTGATTCCCGAGCCAGGCACTAAGTCATAAATTTGAATTTGCGGTGTGTAACCCAGAATGTTACTGTATGGTGTTCATAAGAATAGTATGAAGACGTTCCTAAGTTGGCTGTGCCAAAAGTCACAAGTAATGCCCCTGGGGACGAGAGTTCGATGTATTTCTACAGGGAAATAACACATGTTTCACCTGCTAGCCGCTTCATGAACAGCTGTGTGCCGATACACATCATGGCGCGTCTCGCTTGGAATTTGCGTTGTATGATGTGTTCTTCTTTCTTGCGATTTTCTTTGCCTTCATAGAAATAACAGATGACTGCTGTTTCAGTGAGCCAAGAGAGTGCGTAGATTGTGTTGCTATTGAGTGTAATTCCTTTACTTCCGGTACTTCATTTGTTTGCAGGCGCGAGCCCACCGGGCGCATGCGCGCGGTGGGCTCGCGCCTGCGCATTGGACTGTTCTACGGACTTGTAAAATATTGGTTGCAGCCATCGGCAGTGCGAACCAATATCCAAGATTATTTTTTGTAATAACTTATCACTACTGTTATTACGTTTCCAAAGTTGCATAATCGGAGCGCCATAAAAACCAGGGCCAAAATAAGGTTTAGCCATGCACAATGCCCCATGCAAGTCACAGAACACCGAATACGAGTTAAGGTTACGCCCACTTTGGTTGCAGCGCTTGGCTTCACTCAAACGAGCTCAGGGCATCTCTTATTCTTTCCTCCATGGGAACTACCCATGAATCAGTTTTGCTGTTGAAGTGTGCGATCGGTAAGCTTTTTCACGTCGCTTCGGGTTGCTTTAATTGTGTGTGCCCGTTTCCTTATGGCTGTGTTTCTATCTCCCAAGATTTTAATAATGACACTGTTCGCTGCCACGGCCTAGGGTGGGGGCTTAACGAAGGCAAGTGAATCAAAACGATCTAAAATTTTTCCGAGCATGGTCTCGAATCAAAACGTCCCCGATTGGCTGAGCACTTATTGGGTGCTTCCCGCCACACAGCCGCAATCAATTCCGCCTCAACTTAACATAACCTAAGTTACTTAAATTACAAATATTAATGTTGGTGAAGGGTGGGTGAACTGTGGATTAGATAAGCCATTTTTAGTGTTGTCTTCTATAGATTTGTGGGTGGCATTGTGTTTTTTTGGCAATCTCGTTTTCTTGTAGTCATTAAGATAAATAGTTCTATTTCGGGGGGCCTATCACTCATTTAGCGGTTTATCACAACCGTAGCCTACTATTACGAATAGCTGTACTTTATTAAGATTTTTCTGCACCTTCGCGAAATAGTGGCGTTGGATTGAGATTAATTTTGACTACCATTATGGGGTTTTAATAGTTTTTCATAGAGCATTTTTTTTTGTCTTGTAGGTATGATTGATTTGACATGTTAGACCTGCATGTACAGTTTTTTTTTACTGGTTTTGGGAATAATGCTAATTACCATTAAGTGCAACCGTGTTGACCAACACTGAAATATGAGTTCCAACACAATATGGACTTGGAACTTATGTTCGCTTAACAAAATAATGATGCATCAACAAGTCATCCTTGTAATCTCTGCAAATAATAAAAATATCTCCATCCAATATAGGCCTATTCATGTTGAACGGTAGAAAGTTATCAACCTTTATTAAGGCAACACTGAAAAATGTTCATTTTGATTTAGCCTACTTACTCGGAGTCATCTGCATCAATGTCCCTAGATGTTCAGTTTTTTTAAATTATCCCTTTCCTATGGGCAAGTAACACATGGATGTTCCCTATTTTTCTTAAGGGGATTCAATGATCTTATGCTGAACTAATTAAGAATAGGGCATGTACCCCAACCCCTTAAATATGAAGTTGTCAGGATAAAAACATGTCCATAACCAACAGAAACTTGAGAACACTGAGATCAGGAGAATGTTGATCGACCATGGATGCAAGACCAGAAAGTCTTAAAGAGGAGTGTTTCATTTAGAGGCTTGGAACATCATGGTCAAGACCCCTGTACTTGGGTGTATGCTCAATCTGTTTGAAAACCCGTTGACAGATCACGAGTTAATCTGTGGCTGGAATCCACTCCGTCCTATGCTAAGCTGCGAGTACTGGGCACCATTAGTGTTCTGTGACTACTGTATCAATTTCTTAAAATTGTGTCATAGGCCTATGCATAGACAAGTCACTGAGAATGTTCTCTGAAAGGTGAATACCAGTAGGCTAGCCTACTTCGCTGCCTCCTTCACTAGCATTTCCAGGCACCTGGTTAGTTGGTAAAATGAAATAGAAAAATCACTTGAATGGTTCAAGTTGTCCTTGATTGTCCTAGTGGGACAGTGTACCCCATTTCAGATCTTAGTTCAGAATTAGTTTCCTTGACGAAGTTGGAGAAACAGTCACAATACCTATGGTACTACTAGACCTAGTACGGTACATGTAGCTGGAAGCAATGTGAGACCAACCTCTAGGTAGCTTATGTCCCATTAGTTGGGAGTGTTAGGGAATGGGAGATTGGTTCAACATGTCAGCCTATGTTATTGTATATTTCATTAATGTATGGGATCTAAAAGTGTATCATAGGAATATTAAAGCAAGCCATAATATATTACCAGTTGGTCAATTGGATACAACAATTCAATGAAACATTCTGTTAATAATTAGGAAGTGTCGTAGGCAACCAGAGAAGCGACACAAGAAAAAACACCAGAGTCTTCCAGGCAGTTGTCATCGACTGTATTTCACATAGAGAAGAATGACTAAAATAGTTCCTCATGAAAAAAATAATTGGTCAATGGCTTGAAAGACAGTAGTAAGGACTTACATGCTGTCAGTAAAAGTGGAGTTAAGAAAGATGTATGGAATATTTAAATCAGTAGCTGGTAGCCAGGATTTTTAAAATTACCTTAGATAATTGCACCATAATATGATTAGTAGCCTATGTGCAAGATTTTAAATGGTAGGTTTTTTGTGAACCAAGAAACAGCTCTTAACATGGATTATGTTCACGTTAGGCCTACAAGTTATTGGGAGGGAGGTTTATTCTACATACCTGTTGCACATAAAATGAGCTTCTGATTAGAACTCTGTGGGAATGTTTAAATGGATTGATGATACAGGGTTTATCAAGCCACTTTCTATGCATCTTTTAAAAACATTTTAGCATATCATAAGTTACTGTCATCATTGCTAATGCTGTAATCTGTCATGTTTATTTATGCAGCATGAGGAATTAGGAAACATTGGTAGGATTGGTATATTGAGTGGAGATATAGTAGGATAAAATGCAACTGTGTCATAGAAACCTAAGATGTATTTTTATTTCTCAACTTTATTTTCTGTAGACTCCAGCACAGCCTACCACCAGGGGGAAAGAAAAAAAATATGTTGGTGATGTTTAATGAGAGCAAATCTTGAAACACTGTGATTTAAGTGGTTGGTATCAAAAGCTGTATAGGAAAAATGAAAATGTGAAGTTGCGCCCAAGTTTACGAAGCCTTGCCAGACTCAGCTGAAATTATCTTTGATGCAAATAAAGCCTCAATAGTTCAAGCTTTAGGACGACCTTTGACATGAGCACTATAATAGGCCTACATTTAGGATCGACATAGCCTGCAGTAGGTCGTATGCTACTGTATGCACCTGGGCATGTTTTAAATAAAACTCAGCCTGCAGGTTAATAAGGTAGTATATTACGGTACTATAAATCTATCTCAAGCAAATCCAAGAAGTTACCAGACTGAGAAACTACATAGGCCTATCAATATTAAAAAAAAAAGGGTGGCGATGCAAATTGCACTTTTAATCCTTGCTTCATTAGTTAAATCATAATATTTGTACATAAATACAGCAAGGACCTTAAATTATATGCCTTAGGCATAACCTACAAATTACATGTCATATATTCAGACAGCAACATCAATACGCAATGGTCAATAATGTAGTTTTATAGTGCACAAAATGTTATTGTACTGAATGTACTTCGAAATGATGAATAAAACTGGTGGAAACGACAGCCAATTGATTTACATCCAAGGTAGTAGAAACTTGCAGTTAATCAGCCAGAGTGTTGATTCGTACTTTTATTTTCACAAATTTCGATGAACAGTGTCACGCTGCAATTTAAATATAAACGTACATACAATTCCTCATCAATAAGTGATTTGCACTTCATACTGTCATGAACTGGAATAGATTTCTAGAAATTTAATTGATGTAGAAATCTATTCCTCTCGCCGCCATGTTGGTGATAATTGTAAACAAGCCAGCGGGCAGCCAATGGCTGGTGATAATTGCCAGCCAATAACAAGCCAGGATGACGCGGTTCATAATTCGCGTTTCACTCGCGTTGCGTTTTAACTTGAGGTGAAGACTCAGCTGTTCGTTAACGCCACGGGGTGACATTATTAAAATTTTGGGAGATAGAAACACACCCATAGATAATTCAGTAAAATAGGAGTTTCTGCAATTTATTCCAATTAATGATACAGATAAAATAATCAAGATAGCAATTGCAGTAGGAACACGGAGAGCAAAACATTATTTTTCTCTCACATAATATCAATATTTTAAGCAACCACGTCACTATGGTCATGATTATACCACTGCATCGTTTCAGTCTCAATATTTAGTTACTGTTGTCCATATATTTTAGAATTTCTTTTCATTTTTTATTGTGTCGAAAAAATGAGACCTAAAATATTTTTTCATTCAAAGAGAGCGGTTATTTAATTGTTTTTTTTATGAATATTAATCAAAGTATAATTTTAATTATGATGATGACTGTCGTTTTACGGGGCGGAACAGCAAGGTCATCTGTCCCTGTAATACCGGTAATGTACACAATTACCCTATTATATTAATGAAACACCCCAGAAGGAAATCCTGCGTACGCCACTGGTGGTGAGTACAACGTTTACGGTTTGTTTGTAATGATACAAGCGACAGCCGTGCTGCCAACGTAACTGGTGACGTAATCTCTCGCAGCAGCTTGTGGGCCCTGCGTAGAACATTCCTTGGCGTCCCATATAAAGTCAAGGCTTCTTGAAGCATTACCAAATCAGTTTATAACTTCCTCAGTGGTTTGTATGTCTCTGTGAATAGATCGTTCAGTCTGTTTTCAGAAGTAGAATTGCTCAAGTATGTTTTAAACCTACTCAAACTCCATTTGGCGGTAGCTTAAGAGACAGGCAAAACTTCCAAAAGTTTGGTTGGTTGGTTCTTAAGTTTAGGGGCTGCGACAACGCGGTCATGTAGCCCCGTGTACTTTGGGTGTGTGTAGAATCTGTCTGATAACCGGTGTTAATTGTGATGACTGTATTAGTGTGTGTTATCCGTTTTTTTAAATTTAAGTACTGCACCTTAGAATTTTTCAAATAGTTCCTACTTTTTCCGCCAAGCGCCACCGTCAACGACTACTAGGCCAAGTTCAGAACTTTGCTACTAGACGCCACCGCAGTCGGCTCTTGGCAACGAACGTAGAAACCTAAGAGCGTTGTTTACATTCTTAACCTATCCAATTTAGCTTCACACAGGTGCAATTAGTGGAAGGTTCTTTACCATGCCACCCCTGGCTGGCTGCGTGGCTCAGGGGTAACGTTCTCGCTTGCTGGGCCCGAGGTTGCAGGTTCGTATCCTGGTGTAGTCAGCTGGCATTTGAGGGTGCGCAAATGCGAGGGAGCCGTGTCCGTAGATTTACTGGCACGTTAAAGATCCCCTTCGAGGCAAAATTCCGGCACCCCGGCGTCTCTAAAAGCCAGTGTAGTTAAAAGGGACGTAAAACCAATAACATTATTATTTACCATGCCATAAATCTATGACATGGGACCGCCGGCTTTACTTCCCCTCCGAAGGAAGGATAGTGAGGGATTTTTAACGCTCTTAAAAATCCGACGGCTTAGGAAAAAAAGGGTTTTGTCACATGCTTCAAGGGCACTTGTTGCTGTTCATAAGAGCGAAGGCACTGGAGAGTAATAAGAGGTTATGTTGTTACACATAAGATCACAGCAAACTGATTGTCACATCGGGCTACCATCACCTGGCTTTGCAACGTTGCCATATGCAGCTTAGTAACAATAGTGCATGATAGGTATATTGGTTTTTAATGCTTTAATATATAAGCAAATATTATATGTGAGAACATTTTGGGGGTAGGGGCGGACCGCCGCTTATATATGCCCCCTTACCTGATATTATAAGGTGCGTTCAAAAAGTAACGAGCCGGCGGCTGTAATGCGCAAACCGGTGACGACATCGGCTAATCGCGGCGTGTGTAACGAGGTGTAGTTCCGACCAGAGCGGGGAAGGTGACAGCCCGTCGCGAGAAGGCACGTGTGCACGTCACGTGACGATACAAAGCGAGCAGCAGCATGCATCAATCGTCCAACCAACACCAAGACAGTGGGCCATTCGACATGCTTCCTGGTGTGGTTGAAGACTGTGGGGCACCCATTGGGCACACACTTTGCGCAAGTGTTCCTTCATGATGGTGTGCACACTTCCGACGCTCAATCCGACCACGGCGGCTATGGCATTCACTGTCACTCGGCGGTCCTGGGTAATTAGTGCATCAACAAGCTGGACGTCGTCATCGGTAATGCAGGGGGGTGCCCCAGACCGGGCATCATCGGCTAACGACACCCGTCCTTCCCTTAAGCGCTTGTGCCACGCCTTGACCCTTGCAGTGTTCGCCATACACTTGTGACATTCGGCGATGAATGTCCGTTCCCCCTACTCCTTTCGCTGTCAGAAACCGAACAAGACCTCTTTGCTCTTCGTTTGACGCCTCCATGTCGCTGTTTGCAATGCGACTGGCAGCGTTGGACGATTGATGCATGCTGCTGCTCGCTTTGTATCGTCACGTGACGTGCACGCGTGCCCTCTAGTGACGGGCTGTGACCTTCCACGCGCTGATCGGAACCACATCTCGTTACACAAGCCACGATTAGCCGATGTCGCCACCGTATTGCACATTCCAGCCTCCGGCTCGTTACTTTTTGAACGCACCTTATACATTCATATTCTCCATCTCACTGTTATGTTAGCAACAGTATTCTGTGTTGTCAGGGAATAAGGGATAGGATAGCGACAGCATTGCACACAAATCCGGAGTTTTTTCACCATTTTCAGCATCTTACCAAAACGCCATATAGATTACAACTAACCAATACCAACAAGTTGCATTACTAATACTGCAACTATATAAGTGTACATATTGTAAATATTTTCACCCGTATTGTCGAACATAGATGTTATAGCCTAAGTGTAATGGATCTGATGATGATCGCTTGACGATCGAAACTGGTCATCCTAGTGTATTTAATCTCATGAAATTTTTTCAGAATTAGGGCATAACCCAGCTCTTTTGGGTACGGGTACATTCGTGTTGAGCGACTGTAAAACACCAAACTTTTGTTTAATATTCTACAAAACAATATTTTTCCTTCAACCCAAAAATACTCGACTCCTCCTCAAATTTCGGTCTTCAGCATCTTCCTCGGTTAAGCCTCTGGTAACAATCCTGCTCTTTACACCATCCATCCATTGTTCTCTCGGTTTACCCCGTTTCCGTTTGCCTTCAGCTTACCAATGTAACATTACATTTGGAATTCTACTGCAGTATTCTGCATGTTTCTCACATGTTCAAACCTTTGTAATCTTCTTTCTTCAAGCACTTCTAGTACATTGTTTTTTACCTGATTCTCGTATTTCTAATTTTATCCAATCTTGATTTTCTTGCCGCCCTCCTCCAATAATCCATCTCTGTTTTGTCTGTTTAACGCCCAAGTTTCTGCTCCATATCACAAAATACTTTGTACCAATGAAATGTAAGTAAGTTTCTTGGTGTTGTTTAAAATATTTCTGCTCGGTAAAACGTAATTTAATGCCCCAATTGATCTCCTCGCCCCAGTTACTCTTTTCTCAATTTCAGATTAACTTGTTCCCCCAGCTTCTATTGAAAAAAAATTCCACAGCCTGCTTCCAGTCACCGACCGGGTCAGGAATGGAATGAATGAATCCCCCCTCATCTAGCGGCAAAGATATGAAATGTGCCGGCTGCCGAAGCCTGACGCACTCCTCTGGGGCAATGATTAAATGAATGACAGATGAAATGAAATGATAGTGGAGAGTGTTGCTGGAATGAAATTTGGACAGGGAAAACCGGAGTATCGGGAGAAAAACCTGTCTGCCTCCCGTTTTTTCCAGCACAGATCTCACATGGAGTGACCGGGATTTGAACCACGGACCCAGCGGTGAGAGGCCAGCGTGATGCCGCCTAAGCCACGGAGGCTCAAATAAATAATATAATTTGATTAAAATATAATAAAAGTTCCACATATAAATACAATTTCTCAACCACGAGAAGATGTTGTTCCTAAACTGGATTAGGGGCAGATGACCTCGTAGTTCCGCCTCTTAAAACAATAATAACTAACGAACTAAACTGGATTTGTGATGGATTGTGGTGAAATTTCAAATTTGGAAAATATCGAAAGTAGATTTTTCAATCACCTAGACAAGTTTTAAAATGTCACCACATTCAATCGCAAATTAAGTGTACGAACAATATCTTCTAGTGCTTGAAATTTTTGATGTATATGTGCGAGGGATGCTTTTTGGTGCCAGGGGCACTATCTATCGAGAAGTTGTGGAACTGGTCCAAAAGCTCGGCAGAGAAAGCAATAACCTGATAACTCTTGTTGAGGGGATCATTGCTGACTCTGTGGCCATATTGCACCACCATATTTACAAGAGTGCTAACACCTGACATTTCTGATAAAATACCACTGGATATAAAAAAAAAAAAAAAAAGTTTATTAATGAATTGTCCTAAATGGGTAAATGGGATTGAGGGGTATGCTGTGCCTTAAGGCATTTTGGGGGCACCTAAGAAGCTATATTGTAAATAAATATATTCTCTCTTATTTTATTGTCATTTCATATCGAAACATTTTCAATTACAAAATAATAAACATCAACATTGAAATTAGTAACAGACTAAGTAAAGGTACCACATTTTATCACCAAGTCAGAGAACTTTGATGGGATGACAAAGTATCCAAGAGCACGAAATTAACATTCGTTATATAAACAGTATTTCATACCGATTGTAACATATGGACTGGAACGGTAAAGAATAAAAGGCAAAATAGTAAGATACAAGCAGTAGAAATGAAATTTTTAAGAACTTCAGTTAAAAAGACAAGAAGGGATAGAATTCAAAATATTAAAATCAGTGAAGAGGTAAATATGGAACCGTTAAATAAGAAGATACAGAAAGCAAGGTTACGTTGGTTCGGACATGTAAAAAGAATGGGTAAGGAAAGAGTAGCAAGAAGGGAATTAGAAAGAGAAGTCAAGGGAAAGAGACCAGTTGGAAGACCGAGAAGAAGGTGGTTGGGTCAAATTTTGAAGGACATTGGAGAAGCTGGATTGAAGGTGGCAGAAGTGATGGAACAGGAAAAATGGAAGGACAGAAAGGAGTGGAGGAGGCTTGAAAACCACACCCGGGTGACTGGAGTGGTACTTGGATGATGATGATGATGATGATGATGATGAATACAGATAAACCTTTACCAAACCAACATGGTGAACATACACGCATTTTATCAATATAGTTGTGAAAATACAATTCTGGAATCCCTAAATACCGCTCGGTCAGGTAATGTCTGGTGCCAGAACCATACAGTAATGACCCGGCAAAGTACTTACCTCTTTTAAACCTCCACCACCCACTGAAGATGGTGTTTCTATTTTGATAAACAGAACATTCTCTGGTGAAGTATTTTCTTCATTCTTAATATCCCCACCATGGCCAGTATCGTCCTGTACAGAAATGTCTTGTTTCACAAATATGGTATGTGGAATCCTATCTTTCACACAACTTGTAAACCAGCACTGAAGGAATCAAAGAAAAAGTAAGCATTTGGCTGGTTTCTATTCTCTTGAATTTCTTCAATACACAATGAAACATAGAAGACCTAGATGACAATTCATGCATTGAATGGATTGAAGACCATAAAATGAACTACATGCCAGACTTGTGTGATTTATTTGGTAGCTTCAATATTATATTATTCAGTTCCAAACATATAATCTCCAAGCTGGTGTAACGAAGAGGATTGGAAGAATAATTTGATATTTGTGTATACCTGCTAATCTTACAAAACCAAAATCAGGAGATTCTGATATGAAAATCATGAAAACTCATGAGATGCAAATAATGCATATCAGTTCAATTAATTGGAAAACCATGCTTCAAAATGAACGATGTAAATAAATTAACATTCAGCATTTATTATCACATTACTTTCACTTTTAACACCAAAATAATTTTTTATTCCTTTTTGCTACACTTCACATACTCTTTGTGCTTCTTTGTTACCACGTGTTTCAAAACATCACTTCTCCCACCATGTGGTATGAAACCAATACATCGACAAACAGTACAAAATAATTAACCTTTGCTGGATTCAATAATGCACGGAAATTGTTCCGAAAACTGTAAAAAAAAACCAGAATTGTATCTTTGGCTATAATGAAAAGTCAAACACCGAACAAAAACAGTAGAATGTGACGAGAATGTCAATAAGCAACCGCTTACACTGAAACAAAACATATTTACCCATATAACATTCATGACCTGCCCACTATAAACACTTCCAAAATATACAGCAACATATTTGAAGTTCGCCAAGTATTTATAAGAATCGGGAGGATAGCTTGAGTAATCGCGAGACGGGAAGAACTATGGAAAATCGGAAGTCTCCCGCCAAAATCGGGAAAGTTGGCAGCTATGGGGGCGTGTCGTGGAGGAAAGAATAAGAGGAGATGCCCTGAGCTGGTTTGAGTGAAGCCAAGCGCTGCGTCCAAAGTGGGCATAACCTTAACTTGTATTCGATGTTCCGTGACTTGCATATGGTTGTACGAATCGAATAAGTGTTCTGTTTATTAATTTTAAGGTTCGTATTCTTGAATATCAAAATGTGTACGAACAATGAGTGAAAGTGGCTGAGCTCGAAATTAGGCCTAAAAACTGACGAATGCCTCAACACCAAAACCAATTTGGTGTAAATACCGTGATTAGTTCGGTATAATTATGATAGTTCCCAAGATGTTCCTTCTTTGGTATAACTCACAGCTTCAGACACCTGTATTCAATTTAAGTGTTTCAGCGTATTATTACGTTTTGCCGCGTCGTTCTTACAAAACTAGCCTTGCAAAGGTGCTCTCATATTTGTATTTAAATTAGCTTTTCAAACGATAACGCAACTTATTTGTGCCAAGTACCGTGAAGTACAGAGTGTATTCTGCATATCCAAGAAAAAATCTTGACTTGTCATTGCAGTTTTATGTCACTAAAACCCAAGACTAGTTGGAGTGGTTTACGGCTTTAAGCTTAGGGACATCATTTTCTTGCTACCCAAAGTGGGCGTGCCGTTTGGCTTCAGCAGCTTGCGCTAGGCTGCGCAGCGAAGGCATCTCCTTCCTTTCTTTCCTCCATGGGGTGTATGAAAAGAAGCATTGAGAGAAGTAGGAAGAAGGAATAATGCCCCCCGGTAGAAAAGGTGCTTCTGGTGATAGTAAGGTCAAAGTTTGTACATGGAAATGAATATCATACTGTAATTAAATTACTAACTTGTCACAGTGAGTGAGGGGTTATCCTGTCGGACTACCAACCCCCCCCCCCCAAGCTTGCAGGTTCGCTCCTGGCCGTGGTAAGTGATTTTTCGAAGGGCGAAAAAATCTTGGCATGCATTTCATACGTTGTTGGCATGTGAAAGAACCCATTTGAATTCAGTAGGCCGTGTTCATAATGGCAAAAATAATATCGGGATTTTCCGCCAACATGAAGTACCTCCTTTCTGTATTAGAAAGCGCTCCAAGGAACGACAAACATTCGACATGCAAGCTGCCCTCTGGGCGTCAAATAACAAAGCTTGCACCCGGGACCCGAGGCCATACGATATACCTCGTATATATATAATTCTTCGACACGTGTGTATGTGACTGAACTCCTCCTAAACGACTGAACCGATTTTGATGGAATTTGGTATGTATATTAGGGTGGGTCCATGTATGGTTTAGATTCACAATCTGACCCGGTAGGTGGAATGAACACAATTTTAGAACCACAATTTTCACACAATTTTAGAACCACAATATACAGTCATAAACAGTCGTCATGGAAACCGCTAGCCTTAGTGAAAAGTGATGCTTTTGGACTTAGCACGTAGAGCCACCTGGTCGCAACCTGTGCAACTACCGCCATTACATACACTCCGCCCGTGGCGAAAAGTTGTGTTTTATACCAAAGGTGGCAGTGATGTCGAATTCTACTGTTTGTCTCTGCACGTTAGAGCGTTTCAAAGTCCCGTATGCGTTCATATACCATTCATCCGATTGCCATGAAACTTGGGTGATAGGTTGAGTGAGCTCCAGGGAAGGTTTTTGGCTTAGCAAATCCATTTTACAATAGATAGCGCACGAATAGATTCAACAAATGAGCGACGACGCAAGAAGCGTTTCAAAAAGGTCCCGTATGCGTTCAAATAACATTCGTCCGATAGCGATGAAACTTGGGTGAGATGTTGTGTACACTCCAGGGAAGGCTTCTGGCTTAGCAAATCAATTTCACATTAGGTAGCGCACGACTAGATTCAACAAATGAGTGACGACGCGCGAAGCGTTTCAACAAAATCCCGTATAAGTTTATATTCCATTCATGGATTGAGATGAAACTTTGATGAGTTGTTGTGTACACTTAAGTGAAAGCTTCTAACTTAGTAATCCATTTCACAGGAGGTTGCGCACGAGTAGATTCAACAAATGAGCGGCGACGTGCGAAGCGTTTCAACAAAGTCCCGTATGCGTTCATATAACATTCATCCGATTGCAATTAAACTTGGGTGAGATGTTGTGTACACTTACGTGAGGGTTTCTAACTTAATAAATACATTTCACAGGAGGTTTCGCACGAGTAGATTCAACAAATGAGCGACGACGCACGAAGCGTTTCAATAAGGTCCTGTATGCGTTCAAATACCATTCGTCCGATTACGATGAAACTTGGGTGAGATGTTGTGTACACCCTACGGAAGGTTTCTGACTTAATAAATCCATTTTACAATAGGTAGCGCACGAGTAGATTCAACAAATGTGTGACGGCACGCGAATCATTTCTACAAAGTACCGTATGCGGCCGTATACCATTTATCAGATTGCGATGAAACTTTGGTGAATTGTTGTGTACACTCCAGGAAATGTTTCTGTCTTAGTAAATCCAGTTTTTAATAAGTAGCGCACGAGTAGATTCAACAAATGAGCGACGGCGCGCGAATCGTTTCCACAATGTCCCGTATGCGGTCATATATCATTCATCCGATTGCGAACAAACCTTGGTGAATCATTGAGTACACGCCAGAGAAGGTTTCAGGCTTAGTAAATCTATTTTTCAATAGGTAGCGCATGAGTAGATTCAACAAATGAGTGACGGCACGCGAATCGTTTAAAGAAAATCACTTATGCGTTCATATGTCATTCATCCGATTCCGATGAAACTTTGATGAGTTGTTGTGTACACGCCAGGGAAGGTGTTCAACTTGGTAAATCCATTTTACAATATTGGTTGCGCACGAGTAGATGTAACAAATGAGCGACGACGCGCGAAGCGTTCCAACAAAATCCTGTATAAGTTTATATACCACTCATCGATTGAGATGGAACTTTGATGAGTTGTTGTGTACACTTACGTGAAGGTTTCTAACTTAGTAAATCCATTTCACAGGAGGTTGCGCAGGAGTAGATGCAACAAATGAGCGACGACGTTCGAAGCGTTTCAAAAAATGTCCCTTATGCGTTCAAATGCCATTCGTCCGATTACGATGAAACTTGGGTGAGATGTTGTGTACACCCTACGGAAGGTTTCTGGCTTAATAAATCCATTTTACAATAGGTAGCGCACGAGTAGATTCAAAAAATGTGTGACGGCACGCGAATCATTTCAACAAAGTACCGTATGCGTCCATATACCATTTATCCGATTGCGATGAAACTTTGGTGAATTGTTGTGTACACTTCAGTAAAGGTTTCTGGCTTAGTAAATTCATTTTAGAATAGGTAGCGCACGAGTAGATTCAACAAATGTGCGATAGCACGCGAATCGTTTCAACAAAGTCCTGTATGCGTTCATATACCATTTATCCGATTGCGATGAAACTTTGGTGAA